>CM076579.1:1394767563-1395499196 GCA_034641835.2 Pinus albicaulis | reverse complement strand
AATATTATTGAATATAAATTTCAAAAAATTATCTCACATAGAATGTTGTAACCGTTCCAGCAGAATTTCCGGGCACCAACTTCATAAACATATCGACGCTTCCAAACAAAAATTGTGCGTTGGAATGAAATGCAGAGCCTAATTAACCAATGCCCCAACAAAAATCTACTGTTATTCTATGCTCGATAGTATATTATCACAGAAACATAAAGCAATAAAAAGCTAATAATACAGCTATATATCAATAGCATTAGAATACCGGAAGCATTGTTGAGAGAAAGCTGCAATTCCTGGCCGTTGTCAAATATGTTGACGTTGTTATAGCCCCATGACATATCTATATCATTGTAAAAGTTTGCATGGACTGCAGGATATGTAGCTGTACTGCATATTATAACAATCATAAGAATGAGATGGACATAGCCTGATGGATAAAGAGCCTCCATGTATGATATATTGCTTCACAGATATTGAGGCAGGAGCAGACTAGTCTAATTGACAGTCTATTTGATTTGGGTTTGGAAGAGTATGAATAGGGATTGAAGAACTTGTTTGCAGATTGATCATATCTGGACAATTATATAGGAAGCGTATTAGTGTAATTGTTTGGTAGGTTCTTGAAATCATGAGCACATCTGTTATAGGAATCAAATATACATTTTAAATTATATTCGAGGCAGGCGTGATAGGCTGTCACGCGGTTTAGTCCCTCACATCTCTCACCCATGAAGTTTGAAACATGCAAGGGAGGGTTTGAATGGAATTGTGGTGCAAGTTGTTGAAATTTGGGTATATCCAATGAACTAAGGTTAAGAGGAGATTTTTAAAAATTTGAATTGCAATTATTTAATTTATAGTGACCAAAGTTTTTCAGATGCTAAATATGTTTATATTAAAATATATAATTTATTTATGCTTCCGTTGACTGTAAGATTAAAAATTATCATCCACATAATAACGATTGGCTGTGACGCGCTTTAGCCCTAAATGTCTCCCACTCACGAATCACGACTTCTTCCAGGCCAAAGCAGAGCGTTTACATAGCCGACAATTGGTGATTGCGTGCGAAAAATCGCAACACGCAGGGGTGCTGTCAATGACACTGGTGGAGGGACACGAACAATATATATATATATATATATTTCGATAATTGAGAATAGGGCTAGTCATAATGATTCGATAATTATTGGGAATTCTTTATCTCCACCTCTAAATGTATGAAGAAATAGGCTGCACATCAAAGGCTTACGAAGCCTTTTTTCACTACCATATTCAAGAGGTTATGTATGTGAGTGGCGAGGGTAGGCCCGCCTATCCCCATAAATTGAATGTTTTAACTTTTAATGTCCTTAAAATTCACACTGGTGAGTCATTTAGCCCTAGAATCAATATCTTTCAAAGAAAATATTTCATTTTCTATATGGTCATTCAAAATGGTGTTCATAATGTTATGAATTCATAAGCAATTTTAGGGTGGAAATTCCAATTTTTTCAGGGTAATCTAATTATTTTAAGTTTTACAAATTAATATGTTCCTCCAACACTTACAACATCAAACTTAGATATGTGTAATAGCTACTTCTGCTTTTTATTTATATAGTAAAATTTTTTCCTTTTAATGAAGGTCTTGTATATAATTAATTTATCAAGTTTTAAAAATTCATTAAAATTTGTTTCAATTTCTTTTCTAACAATTTTACACTCATTAAATATTATTATTTTGAAAAATAAATAAAAATAAAAGCTAACTTAATTTAATTAATACAAGGAAAATTTGAATATTGTTTTATATGCTTTACATAGTATTCAAGTTTTCATCTTTAAACTTCATAATTTATTTTTATTTTTCCCAATTTTAATTTTATCTTCTTTTTTTTGTAAATTTCATAGTACCTTACCATTTTCTAATTATAAAAAAGAAAGCAAGTTGCAACATATAAATTGATTTATTTTGGAAACTTTATTTTGGGTATACATTTTTGACGGGTGTTTTTTCTTTTAACATAAATAGCAATACAATAAGGCATAAATTCCAGAAGAAACATGTCATATTGAAGGTAACTAAAAATAAAAATTAGTAAAAAAAAATTCATTTAAATATTCTCAATCTTCAAATATTCTCTTTCAAGTTCCAATAGCAAATATTAGTTCAAAAAGATGCTCTTTTCCAATATTGAACTCTCTCACTTGATCAAAATATTACCGTTATTTACCACTTGCTCTTAAGATGATTGGATTTTCCTTTCCTTGTACTTGCATATATTATGTTGGGAATTTTGACTGGTTTGTGACATAGGAGGTTAATTCAAAGATTTTTTCCAAAATTACAAATTCAAAACTTACCATTGGATGAACTAGCTTAAACAAAAGATATGAAATAGATATATCAATAAAGCTAGTCACTCACGTAGCAACTTTAAATTGTTTGATAGGAGAAAAGTGGATATTTTATTGAGCATTGATTAGATAATTATTTTTTTTGACATAAAAACTTTAATCCACTATTCAAAGGTACCATGGTGAAATCTTATGGTAGCAACCATGAGATTTCCTTTATTCAACATGATATTCTGTGAGACTTGGTTATGTATTTGACAAAGAAGAGGCCTATAAATAAACGCGAAAGACTTTTTATGTCTTGGAAAGCAGGCTTTAGCCAGAACTTTATTAGTTTTTACATCTCTACATACTGTTTAATTGGGATGAATTTTATATATGTTAAATTGATGTAGATCATCACATATATTTTATGATAAGTTACAATTGTAATAAATTATATATAGAACTTTTTGATTTCAGACTCCCTTTATTTATTGATTTATTAGACTTTAAAGGAGATTATCATATAAATTTTTATAGTAAACTATTATAATTAGTTCCAATACTCATTCTTTTCCATTCATAAACATCAAAAACATTTATAAAATGATTGTTTTACCCCATTTATTTTTATTCCAACACTTACATAACAAAATAATACTTTAAATTTAAATAACATTCAACTATTTTATTTTATCCATTAATTGATATAAATTAAATAATTCAAAATCCTTAAAAAAATATCTATTTTAAATTATTGAAATATGTCATATTCAATAAATCACAAAAAAATATATATAATTCATTTTTTTTTCTTAATTTATCATTCTCTATTTTTATTTCCTAGAAATTAAGTAATTTAACAATTTAAAGTATATAATAAATTTTTTCGCAGGATCTTTTAGCTAAGCTCCACAATAACTCTTTGGAAGATCCAACGCTAAATTTACACTCACAGTGGCGAAGAAATAATATAACCAATGCAACCGGAAGTAGAAATACCGGTTAAAAAACGAAGTGGACTCCTGTGAATATTTCGTTGAGGTTTTTAGTTCCATTTATTTAGCCACTGAATATCCGAGCATCACAATGGACTGCAGTGGAAGTAACTCCATTGCTGAAAGCTAAATTTAACATTCTAAACTACTCAAACTAATAACTAACTGGACTTATCTTAACTCATGCATGCCTGCATGCGGGTAATTATCTCCAAGCATTCCATCCCGTTAATAATGACAGACTGTTAAATGGTAGTTTTGTTACCAATACACCAGTTTATATAAATGGCAGTTTGATACAAATAGACTAGTTATGAGAATGGTATTGATGAATAGGAATTCTCAGAAAAATTTCATCAGTATTTGGGTAGCCTCCCACCTCCAAATCCAGGTCATCTGGAAGCAAAAGCAAAACTAAACAACTTTAGTTTATAAATTAGAATTAAAAAGTAATCCAGTAATCAAATTATGAATGGAAATTTACAACTATAATCTATTACACATAAATCATATAATTTCAATCACTGATGACTCGGCTCGTAAGAGAAACAAAAACATAGTCACAATGAATTCAATTCCTCATTAATCAAACAAATTGTACAAATACAAATAATCTGTTTACAATATAGTTTTGGCCCGATATGTCGTTACATGGCCCTTTTCTTTTCACTCTCTCTGTTCTCGTCACAGGGGCTTCACTGCGGGAGCAATACTATACCACGTGGGTTCATATTCGGGGATATATAATGAGGAGAAAATGACATAATATATTGGGGGATATATAGGGGGTAAAGGGTTTTTATATTTTCTGGTATGAAAAATGTTGCTCAAAGTTAATGAAAAAAAATAAAGGGGTATAAAAAATGTTAATGAAAAAATGGATACCTACAATATATCGTGAAAGTAGGGGGTTTTTAAATTTGGAATGTGTATTGGGTTTATATTGGTAGGCGGTTAAATAATGTCATTTTTAGAGTCATTTTCCAATATGTACTCAAATTAAGGGTATTGTTTAATATGCTATGATCGCACGTGATATGTTAGAGGTTCATTTTGTGAAGCCCTTATGGTTCTGGTAGGCTTACAATCAAACCTCCTATCTAAGAATGTTGATATTTTTTCTACTATTTGTGCCTTTGAGGCTTTACAATTATATACAAAAGGTTCTATAAACAATTTTGGTTCAAATCCATAGGTTTCTCAACAAAATCCCAAAAATCCTCTAAGTCCTTAATTAGTTCCTAAAATATCTTATTTATCCCTTGAGGATCTTAAAATTCAACTAAATCCTAAGGATCCTCCGTAAATCCATAAAATCATGAACTACTTTCTAATCTAAGATTTACAAATTTTTTTAATATCTCAATCCACACTAATCACGCATCAATCACTCATGTTCTCCTACATTCAAGAACATTTAAAAATATGCCTCTCAATAATTAATTAAACCCTATTCTAAATGTTTCACATAAATCACTCAAAATATTTAAAATTACATTAATTAAATAATTAGGAAACCCACTCTTTTGAAAAACACAAGACCCTCTAGATTCTACTAAATATACAAAATTTTGGAACCATGATGCTCTTGCATCATGCTTGATATATGGAAGTATCACATATTACCTTTCTCCATTTGATTATCACAAATTTTGTTTTCTTATTATTAATAGTAATACCTATATTGGAATAAAATTCTTGAAGGATTCAAAGTTTGTTCTCAAGATCATAAGGAATCCTAGCAATAAAAATACCAGTGAGCATGGTGCCAACACAACGTACCTCTTTCGAACACTCTTCTTTATTATCAACGTATATTACAGTTATTTATGAGTAACCAACCCTTAAAGGTCTTAATCTTGGAAAAAATGTTTTGATACAACGTTTTCACAATAGCCCTCAAATCAATATGGAACAATATCTCTTCTAACATTTTCCAAAGGTTTGTGTTAAGAACAATGTCAAAATATCTTTTAAAGTCAACAAAACAACATAAGAGATCAATTTTATTATTACAACACTCCTCGAGGATGATCATAGTAATTACAAAGTTACACATAATTGAATGATATATTTGGAACTCATCTTGGCCTTTAGCTCTTTTATCATGGCTTTCTAACAAAAAGCTAATCTTCTTTTCCAAAAACATTCCATATAAATTTGCTAAAATAGGGCTAGTCATAATGATTCGATAATTATTGGGAATTATTTATCTCCACTTCTAAATATATGAAGAAATAGGCTACACATCAAAGGCTTAGGAAGCCTTTTTTGACTACCATATTGAAGAGGTTATGTATGTGAGTGGCGAGGGTAGGCCCTCCTATCCCCATAAATTTAATGTTTTAACCTTTAATGTCCTTAGCTTTCCCACTTGTGAGTCATTTAGCCCTAGACTCAATGTCTTTCAAAGAAAATATTTCATTTTCTATAGGGCCATTCAAAATGGTGTTCATAATGTTAGCCGATTCATAAACATTTTTAAGGTGGAAATTCCAATTTTTTCAGGGTAATCCAATTATTTTCTGAAGTTTTACAAATTAATATGTTCCTCCAATACTTCTAACATCAAACTTAGATATGTGTAATAGCTACTTCTGCTTTTTATTTGTATAGTAAAATTTCTTCCTTTCAATGAAGGTCTTGTATATAATTAATTTATCGAGTTTTAGAAATTCATTAATAATGTCTCAATTTCTTTTCTAACAATTTTACAATCATTAAATATTATTAGTTTGAAAAATAAATAAAAATAAAAGCTAACTTAATTTAATTAACACAAGTAAAATGTGAATATTGTTTTATATGATTTACTTAGTATTCAAGTTTTCATCTTTAAACTTCATAATTTATTTTTATTTTTCCCAATTTTAATTTTTTATTTTTATTTTTGTAATTTTCATAGTACCTTACCATTTTCTAATTATAAAAAATAAAGCAAGTTGCAACATATAAATTGATTTATTTTGGGTATACAAAAAAATCATTTAAAGCTAGAAGATAAAGAGAAATCACTCTATAACTTTTCCAACATAGATTGCCTCTCAATCTTCAAATATTCTCTTTCAAGTTCCAATACCAAATATTAGATCAAAAAGACGCTTTTTTCCAATATTGAACTCTCTCACTTATCGAAATATTACGGTAATTTACCACCTACTCTTAAGGTGATCGGATATTCCTTTTCTTGTACTTGCATATATTATGTTGGGAATTTTGACTGGTTTGTGACATAGGAGGTTAATTCAAAGATTTTTTCTAAAATTACAAATTCAAAACTTACCATTGGATGAACTAGCTTAAAGAAAAGATATGGAATAGATATATCAATAAAGCTAGTCACTCACATAGCAAATTTAAATTGTTTGATAGGAGAGAAGTGGATATTTTATTGAGCATTGATTAAATAATTATTTTTTTCGACATAAAAAATTTAATCCACTATTCAAAGGTACCATGGTGAACTCTTATGATAACAACCATGAGATTTATTTTATTCAACATGATATTATTTGAGACTTGGTTATGTATTTGACAAAGAAGAGGCCTATAAATAGACACAAAAGACCTTTTATGTCTCAGAAAGCAGGCTTTATTCCCAAAAATTGGAAAAGTTTGTGAAGTGTACATTGGATATTGATATTGTTTCCTTCCACACAGTTTTGGTGCATATTTCGTTCTCCTCTCCTAGTCGTTTTTTACCATTTTTCCATATTTAACTGTCGCGCTTGATCAAAAGCTTCGAGTCTTTGACATTCTACCTGCACATAATTGGATTTTGAATGTGTTGATCTATGCATTATTGTATGTCAAGGTCGAATGGAGGAGAAGGGTTGGTGCCATTCATAAATTTCATAATTATTGTCAAGTTACTTGAACAAAATTTCTGATACATGATAAAAATAAAACAAAAACATAACCCTACATGTGCATTTTTGTACCTTCTTTGTTTCAAGCAAATAATTTTCAATTTCTTCTTCACATTTTTCAATCCACATTCTTTGGAAAAATTATGAGTTTCACCATGTTGTATGGGGATCCATTTTATCTAAGACAAGGGAGTCAACCCCACAAAGTTTCTTTGCAATTTTATTCTATGTGCATTCTAATGCTTGGAAATGCCCATAATAGGGTGGGTATATCTACAAGGAACAAAAGTTGTCAAACAAAGAAATATAGATTGAATTTTACAAATCCATATGAAATTCAAACCTATATTATCAATTATCAATATGAATAACATAATCAAGTTCAATCACAATACAATAAAAATTTAAAAGTTTGAGTGAAAATTTGTCAAAAGCTTCATAAATTCAGTTACAATAAAAGAAAGAGCTAAAGGTTTTGAATGTTACTAATGAGAAATCAATGAAATTTTTCAGACTCGGCTAATTGTTTGATTGGTTGTTAATTAATTTTGGGATATATTTACTATTGTGGAAAAAATCTCATAGGTATGCATGTGATGATTCAATAGGGATTGGTTTGTTAAACCATGTGTCTCTATTTTTTGCATGCACTACACAATGAGTTGCAGCTAAAGAGGTTTTACTTTACATGTTTCTTTATGAAACTCCTAAATAGGTTCATAGAGTGGGAAGGTATATCTGGTTACAACACAACTATTAGTCAACAAATAGTCTTGACTGTGTAGTATATCATGGTAATCATAGAGAGATTATATAATCTACAAGAAAAAGGCTATCAACTTATCTCATGTATTTTAATCTACAAAACCAGAATTACCAATATGAATAACACAACCAAATTCAATTGAAATACAATGAAATGCTAGAAGTTTGAGTGACAAATTATCAAAATTGATTTCCAAGTTCATCTCAATTAAAGAGCATTGTTTCTGGCTATTGATTCTAAACCTCAGACTGATGATTGCATCGAAGGTAGGAAAAACTGTGAACTTGGCTTAAATTCTTTTCAATTCCATCAATATTTTAACATTACAAAATGGGTATGTTGTTATTGTCTTATTCAACTAATTTTTGTTTTTATAGTTAGAAGTTTCAACTCTATCATTGCCTGTTGTAGACAAGTCTGATATGTACATAAGGATAAAAATAATATTTTTAATGAATTCTAAGAAAGAAGAGGAGCACGTTGGAACTGATTTTGAGTGATATGTAACTCAAGGGGGTTTTCCAAAAGTGGAATTCCAATGGATTTGAGCCGATTAAAGTAAATGGAGATTTAATTGGGGAAGGCAATAAAATATCATGTGTATTGTGTTGATCTGAATAAGAGAGAGAGATTACTGGGTTTGAAGTGGAATTCCTCACCATGACAAGGGCAAGCCCCAATGGTTGTTGGAATAATGATTTGCCCAAAAATTTATGTTATCACTATAAATTTGTGAAGCTCTTTCAAGCAAGGATGCCTATTGGGATAGTTTAACTCACCAAAGGTGGCTCCCATCCTCAACCACTCCCATGAAATTTAAACCTAGGACATGATGAAGCTAAACCCCACAAAATCATTTGGGCTACACCTCAAGGGTATTTATCTCTTTTCATTTATTAAAATTAGCTACTTCATTTATTAAAAATTAGTTATTTAATCCATTTAGTTAAAAATCACTCACAAATTTGCATGAAATGTATGTAATTATTAAAAAAAAAATCAAATTAGAAAACCATCATTCAATATATATTTGCTACTATTTTAAGACATAAAACTTAAGTATTGTGGGTGCATAGTAATTAAAAAAACTCTCTTTATATCATGTGGGTTGTGGAAAAGTGCAACTCCTATTCATTTGATTTCTTACATCCAGTTCTCTTCCCAAACAAATTTAAATATTTTATTTTAAATATGTAAATTATATTATTATTTGTGAATATAGAAATTTATATTATTATTTATGAATATGTAAATTAATATTATTTTTATGTTTGGTTAATCTTAAGAATGGATGAATCGTGAGAAATGTTACTCTCACATAAAGGAAACTATGTATCTACCATACCCCATAAATGTTTTCACAATAAGTTGGGTTCAGTTTTTTTGCTTAAAAAGTTTGAGGTAAATTCATAATACATGGTTGATTTGAGCCTAACACACTATTATCATACAATATTGATAATGGGTGGTGTCCAATTAAAATATTTGTGATAACAATCTAATCAGAGAAAAAAAGTATTTAATCTACAAGAAAAAGGCTTTCAACTTCTGTCATTTATTTTAATCTACAAAGCTTGGATTACCAATATGAATAAAAAAACCAAATTCAATTGCAATATAATTAAAAACTATAAGTTTGAGTGACAAATCATAAAAGTGGTTTCCAAGTTCATCGTAAGTAAAAAGCATTGTTTCTGGCTATTAGTTCCGCACCTCAGACTGTTGATTGCATCGAAGATAGGAGAAACCATGAACCTAGCTCAAATTTTCCAAATGTAGAATTCCAATGGATGTTAAATCGATTGAGGGGAATGGAGATAGAATTACGGAAGACATTAATATTATGTAAATTGTGTTATTTCAATAAGAGATAGAGATTACTGGATTTGAAGTGGAATTCCTCACCATGACTAAGGAATTCACATAGAGAGGGAAATATTATGGCAAAGTTCAAACATAAGAACTTTACCTTTACAATGCATCCAACCACATCATGAATCAACAATAATCCTTTTGCCCCCCATTTTCAAAATGGTTTTGAAATGAAATGGTTGTGAAATGGAGTTGATTACTTAGATTCATTACAAAAGTGTGAGGAACTATTTTGGAAGATAGAAGCTCATGAAGTTCACTCACTCACTTGAAAAACAAAATTACTTTTTGAGTTTAGTGATGGCCATATTTTTTTCCTCAAAATTCATAGGTTCCTCGCTTCATGGAATGAACCTTATCTCCATTGACAAATGGTGAGACAATTATGTTCTTCTAAAGGGAGGTCTTGAATTTCTTGAAAACATACTAGGTTAGAGACATTGGGGTCAAGATAATGACAAATCTATCGAACGATATAAGACGAAACACTTCGAATTTTGATGGTAGCTATTGTAGGATGGAGGAGGGTGAATTCAATAAATAATAGAATATCTCAATATTAAAGACATTGAAAATATACAAGTACACTTAGTCTTATAATTCACATTGACAAAATAATATTTTGAAATAGGTCATAATAATAGGTCATACAAAGAATAATAGGTCATGGTAATTCAATGTTTCAATAATAATGCCCAATGGAAAAACTAACAGGTGAGGATTTTTACTTTTCTTATCATGGCTATATATGCTAATGACTGCAATTAATATATGCACAAGTATATTCACAAGGTACTCTCTTTTATTGAGTTAGATGAGGCTCTAGTTACATCTTTCTGAGTTAGAATTTGATAAATATACCATTCTATACTTGTTAACAACTTCATCATAGGTAAATTTAATACTTAGTTCATTGCATTAATTTCTTTAATCTTAGTTCCATATTTTGTTCACTAGGAATTTTATTTTCCCTTATGGTTTAGTAAATAGAATACATGATGGCACAATTAATGGCTACATTAATCTCCTTTAGCCACAATTTTATTAGTTTTTACATCTCTACATACTGTTTAAATGGGATGAATTTTATATATGTTAAATTGATGTAGGTCATCACATATATTTTATGATATGGGTCCGGACCATGAAGTCAAGGGTTCAAATCCCTTCTAGCCCAAAATATGTTGTATTTGAAATGAAGATTCGTTACAATTGTAATAAATTATATATAGAACATTTTTATTTCAGACTCCCTTGATTTATTAGACTTTAAAGGAGATTATCATATATATTTAGATGGTAAACTATTATAATTAGTTAAAATATTCTTTCTTTTCCATTCATAAACATCAAAAACATTTATAGAATGATTGTTTTACTCCATCTATTTTTATTCCAACATTTACATAAAAAAATAACACTTTAAATTTAAATAACATTTAACTATTTTATTTAATCCATTAATTGATATAAATTAAATAATTCAAAATCCTTACAAATATACCTATTTTAAATTATTGCAATATGTCTAATTCAATAAATCACCAAAAAAAAATATAATTCATTTTTTTTTTTTTTTTTTCTTCATTTGTTATTTTCTATTTTTATTTCCTAGAAATTAAGTAATTTAACAATTTAAAATATATAATAATATCCTTTTGCAGGATCTTTTAGCTAAGCTCCACGATAACTCTTTGGAAGATCCAACGCTAAATTTACAGTCCAAGTGGCGAAGAAATAATAAAACCAATGCAACCGGAAGTAGAAGTACCGGTTAAAAAGCGAAGTGGACTTTTGTGAATATTTCGTTGAGCTTTTTAGCTCCATTTACTTAACCACGGAATATCCGAGCATCACAATGGACTGCAGTGGAAGTAACTCAATTGCTGAAAGCTAAATTTAACATTCTAAACTACTCAAACTAATAACTAACTGGACTTATCTTAACTCATGCATGGCTGCATGCGGGTAATTATCTCCAACCATTCCGTCCCGTTAATAATGACAGACTGTTAAATGGCAGTTTTGTTACCAATAGAGCAGTTTATATAAATGGCAGTTTTGTTACAAATAGACTAGTTCTGAGAATTGTATTGATGAGTAGGAATTCTCAGAAAGATTTCATCAGTTTTGGGTAGCCTCACCTCCAAATCCAGGTCATCTGGAAGCAAAAGCAAAACTAAACAACTTTGGTTTATAACTAGAATTAAAAAGTAATCCAGTGATCAAATTATAAATGGAAACTTACCCCAAGAACTTTACTGCCTAAAGACTAGTGAACAAACGGAACAATCTCTGCAAGAGAAGCCCTCTTGAGACTCTAGAGTGGAATAAGCCTCTACCTTAAGTCATAAAAAAACAGTTCAGCAAGAAGACGACCAAACAACTTAAGCCCCTTAATTATTAAATTTTTCTTAATTATTAATGTCTAACATTCTATTCTACGTGCAGATATGTAAACAGTGACACTTTGAAAAATGTTCCCAAAAAAACTATAATTATTATTTTATTTTAAAAATATTATTAATATTTTTTTTTTTTAAATTTGGCGGGACCTTACTATTTTTTATTTATAATAAAAGGACAGGCTACAAAATATGAAATCCATGCTGTGAAACCAGGTCTGTTGGCCACCTGAAAGTGTGAAAAGCATACCAAAACTGAAATTGTTTCATCCATCTATACTTAACATGAGCTATCTGTCCTCCTACTGCAGTGTCTACCTTCCTATAACATGAAGAAAGTTCATATACATATAAACAGTGCATAAAAAAGTAAATGCTGAAATCAACTAGCCATCAGATGAGGAAACTGGAAGAGGGTCCTTCACTGTTGACCCGGGCATATCGACTTGCTGGATCTACTGGAGAATCTTCTCTATGCGTCCTACCCAATCATCCATTCTACTAATGCGATCTGTTGCCTGATATTGGGTGATCTCAATGTGTTGCAATTGGTCCTGGATGCCCGTCAGCAGATCTTGAATACATGGTTCTATCTTTAACTGGCCTGCCTTAACATGGGCAGGTGGGAAACTCTGCATTGCTTTTGCTATAAGGGATTTTACTATCCAGTATGTGTGGATAGTTTGATTGAAAAGGGTAAGCCGGCCATGAGTGTTATCTGGGTCAGTGATGAAGTCTAAGATCTCTGCTTCTGTTTCATTGTCTTCCGAATCAGTTTGTATATCTCTTTCCCGGCCTCGTATTTCTTGACACACAGTGGAAGAATTGCCCAAGACATAATTGGCAGCAAGAGTTTCCAGATGCTCTTGATTTGTCTTTCAACCACGTTTCTTTGGGACATGCTCTAACTGTATCCTCTATTTTCCTATCTCTGACTCTGACTTTGTTCGTCTTTTCCCCATGTCTGGAGGAGTCGTATGCATTAACAAAAAACAACATGATGATATAGTAAGGAGATTCAGACCAGTAACTAAACCGCCTATGTAAGTATTTTGTGGATATCTATCGTTGCTATCAGTAGTGCATAACAGATAGAGCCATTGTACACAGTTTGATAACCCATGCATATAGACTGAAAGGCTTCTTAGAGCACTGGGAACCGCAGGCCCCTTCGCCCTATGATGGAAAAAATGGCTGAAAGAACAGGCCTAATAACGAGAGACAAGTTCGACCGTTTAGTAGCGAGGGTGGCCGAGCACGACACAAAAACTATATGGGAGTTGGGCAGATCATGGAAACTGTGAGGCCACTTCGAGGAGCAACGAATCGTCACCAAAACCCAATTCCTAACATAATGACCACTGAGTATGTAAGTTGGGAACAGGGGAATCCAGCATGCGCGGCCCAGAACCGGAAGCCCAACCCTAACACCCTCCCGGCACAACTGAGCCATGAAAATACAATTACCAGACCAGCGCAGGTGATTCCTATGATTTCCTGAATCACCGAGCATTTTTAAAGGCCCTAACCTGCCTTGAATGATAACAAAAGGCGAGGGATCGGCAAGCTGAAGACTGGAGTCCCAAAAGCAGGGTGGGACTGGGTTTAATAAAGGAGTGTAAAACCAAGCAATCCATAACGAGACCAAAACCGCCATGATTGCCAGTAACCCAAACCAGACCAAGCCTAGAAGCATCTTGAAAACAGAAGGGAAGACAAAAACATACCCTGGCAAAGTAGCAAGGTTGACGGAGTGAGTTGTGCGCGGCGTCCTCCTCTGCTGGCTCCAAGCATTTGCATGCAATGAGCAGTGCATGAACAAATGGAGTGCGGGAAGGAGCCCACTTACCTTAACAGAAAACTTCCTTCGCTGCTCTAACATACCAGCCTGTCGGCAGTGCGAAAAAATCATGAGGATCAATATGGTCGCACACTTCATTGATCGAGTGTGGCGGTGGTTCATCAATACACTTAATTACCCGGAGGACGGACTGACGCCAGGTTACCACTCTGCTCTGCCACTTGTACACCCCGATCGAGGGGTTGAAGATCCTTACTCACAATCAACTGTAGGGAATGCAGCTCCACATCCCAGATAGCTTCAGTGGGACGAGCATCTATGGGGCGCTCTGTGTGTTGGCACCCCCAATTAGCCAAATAATCCACTGTTGCATTGCCTTTTCTCTGGATGTGGCTTGGAAGTAAATACTGAATCTGTTTTAGTAGTTTGCTTTCTTCTTCAATGAGTGCAGCAGTTCTCCAGCTTTGCGATATTTTCTCACAGGGTGTGCCTTGCTGCAGTTTCTGGAGAATACCTGTTACCATTTCAGAATCTCCCTGGACAATGAGTCTCTAATAATTTTCTCTGATAGCTATGAGGAGACCTTGCTTAACTTCCATGAGTTCTGCTTCA
This sequence comes from Pinus albicaulis, assembly GCA_034641835.2. Taxonomy (NCBI): domain Eukaryota; kingdom Viridiplantae; phylum Streptophyta; class Pinopsida; order Pinales; family Pinaceae; genus Pinus; species Pinus albicaulis. The sequence continues at coordinate 1,395,484,554 of CM076579.1, read as the reverse complement.
TTATTTGTGGCGTGGCCTAAATCAAAATCATAAAATCGGTAGACTGCCCCCTGGGAATTACGGAAAATCCCTCCTGAGCCTGCTTGCCCCAGATTTCCTTTGGAGGCCCCATCATAATTAAGTTTTATAAAGCCTGGTTGAGGAGGTAGCTAGTGTTCCTCAATGGATTGTCTAGGAGGTCGGTACTTCCATAAACCTTTGTGAAGCATCTGCGGTTTAAGGTTTAGGTACTCTAAAATTTGAGATTCTATACCCTCTGTTTGCCAATCTTCATCTGACCAACTTTCTACTAAGATGGTTTCTCGAATATTTTCTATAGAGCGCTGCCAAATGTGATGCATTGGTTGTGCAGCTTCTTGAAAAACTCGGTGATTCCTCTCTTTCCAAATGTTCCAGAGAAGGAAGCCAAATGAGAGGGTCCATGCTCGATTGATCACTTGACAGTGATATCTTCCTTTTCGCCAATTACCGATATTGTCTGGAATGCTATCATTGTTTTTATCCGTTTTCTTAAACAATTGTTCCAAGTTTCTCCAGAGTGGCTGCACCAAGGGGCATGAATTGAGAATGTGTTCTGTTGTTTCAATCTCAGACTGGCATAAAGGGCATCGAGAAGGTCCTATCATTCCTCGTTTCTACAGGTTCTCCCATGTCAATATTCTGCGATGGCTTACCAGGCATAAGAAATATTCCACTTTAGGCCAATGTTTCAATGCCCATATTTTTTTCCATAATGGTCGAGCATTGTGCTGAGCTTGTTGGGATTGAATATAATATCCTTCTTTGATTGTGAACTGCCCTCTTGTCATGTAGCCCCATCTGAGGATGTCTGGTCCAGATACTCTTCTGATTTTACGTGTTTTGAGTTCTTTATGAAGATTATCCCATTGTTGCGTTGTTGGAGCTGCTGGCCACCCGTCCTTGTCTTTCCATTTCCGCCACAAGTCATTATGGTTGGGCACCCAATAGTGTTGCACGAGCCTCTGATTCGGGGTGTTCGTGTACAGGAAAATTTCACCCAAGTCCAGGCGACTAAACAGTTTCTCCCGTTTTTGCCAAGAATCCTCCCAAAACAGAGTTGTGCATCCTTCCCTAATTTCCCAAAAGCTATGGGTACGAATTAAATATCTATTCATAGCTGTCAGGTTCCAAATTGAGGAGCCTTTTGGGACATTATCTACCTTCAATCGTGCTGAGACTGTGAGTGGCATGGCATATTTTGTGTGCCAAATATTTTTCCAGAGGTCTGGTCCTCCCGGGAGCCAGTGCCACCACAGTTTAGCTCCCAGCACATTATTCAAAATGACCGGGTCCCGGAGGCCCAATCCGCCAGCAGCCTTCAAGTTCAGTAGTTTGTCCCAAGATAAGAGAGCCCATTTCCTATTGGCTTGAGCTCCCTGCCATAGAAATTTTTTAAACATGCTGACCAATTGAGTGAAAATCCCTTTCGGGCAAGCCCTTTTGGACAGTTGATATACTGGTAAAGCTTGAAGCACTGATCTTAACATTACGAGGCACCCAGGTGCATTCAGAACTCTAAAAGCCCAGTTTTGTATCCTTTTCTCCACTCTTATAATGATATCCTGCCAATCTGCTATACGAATTGGGCCTGAATTTAGAAACATACCAAGGTATTTCGAAGGGAAGGAACCTCATTGAAACCCCAAGGTCCTTGCAAGAAAATTTTGCATTGGAGCAGGACAATTGAAGAAGTAGACATTGGACTTGTCATTATTGATCTGAGTACCAGACGCATCCATAAAGACTTCCAGAATTTTGAGGATGGCTTTGCACTCTTTCAATGTCGCCATACAGAATAATAGGATATCATCTACAAATTGCTGATGAGTTAGCGGAAGGTGAGGTCCCCACAGTTTCAGACCTTGTAGTTTCCCTTCTGCTACGTGAGCTTTAATGAGTCTACCTAGTCCTTCTGCAGCAATGATGAAGAGGAATGGAGAGAGAGGGTCACCTTGCCTGAGACCTCGCGAGCTATTGAGGGCTACCATTCAGTAGTATTGAGAAATGCGGGGAGGAAATGAATGAGCGTAACCATTGAAGCCATCTTTCATCAAACCCAAAGGCTCGCATCACTTCTATCAGGTATTGCCAACTTATGTGATCATATGCTTTAGATAAGTCCAGCTTGATTAACAGCCCTTTCCTTTTGTCTTTCTTAAGTGAATGTATTGCTTCCTGGGCTATCACTATGCCATCCAAGATTTGTCTTCCTTTCACAAAACCATTTTGTTCGAGAGAAATTATAGTGGGCAACAAAGGTTTTAAACGATTTACCATAATAGTGGAGAGAATTTTATAGATGACATTACAAAGGGCTATCGGTCGAAAGCCAACTGGAGTGTATACATTTTGTTGCTTGGGGATAAGGGTAATGAAAGTGGCATTCAAGGCTGGATAAACCCTCTTATTTCTTCTGGATTCTTCTACTACGTCTAGAATATCCTGACCGATGAATGACCAAGCAGCTTTGAAGAATTCACTTGTAAACCCGTCAGGCCCCGGGGCTTTATTCTTGGGTAAATGCAGGACCACTTCTTCTACCTCTTGTAAAGTGACTACACGAAGCAAGGCTAGGTTCTGTTCTCGAGTGATCATTTGAGGAATGTGCACGGTTATCTTCTGAATAGCTGCCTGGCAGTTCAGGAGAGGTTCCGTAAGAAGATCTTTGAAATGAGTAACCAGCTCTCTCTCCATATCTTCATGTTTGATTAATCGCTCTCCATTTGTTGCTTTCAGAGAAAATATTTTGTTATGCTGACATCGCTGCAACATAGCTTTGTGGAAAATTTTTGTGTTGCGGTCCCCTTCTTTGAGCTAGTTGACTCGAGATTTATGTTTCCATAGTATCTCCTCTTGTTGTCGTCGCTCTTCTTGTAGTCTCAGAGTACGACCTTCCTCCAGAGCTAGCTCCTCTGTTCAACCTTGGAGGATTATTTGCTGCTGTATCTCCTTCATTTTTTCCTTCAGTCTAATTTGGTCCTGATGGATATTGCCAAATTCTAAATGATTCCAGCGTTTAATTTATGCTTTTAATTGTTTGAGGCGAAGTTGGAATGAATGCATCTTGTTGTGACCCCTGACAGGATTTGAACACCGCCAGTTTTTAACCTTTTCCATAAACCTTGGATCACGTAGCCAAAAGAGTTCAAACCGGAAGGGTTGGTTGTAGCGGCTTGCCTTCACATCTATCTCCAAGCTGATTGGCCAATGATCTGAGCCCAGGGTAGGAAGAATAGTAGCTTCATAATAGATGTCCAGACTTACCAAAGCCTCCGTAGCTAAAAATCGATCCAACCTATAGGCAATCTGATGCCTCTCTCCCCTGCGATTATTCCAAGTGAAATTTCCATTAACAGTAGGAATATCTACTAAATGGAGGTCATTTAACAATTCTCGAAAAAGAGCAATTTCTGGGTCCTCTCTTCTTAGCCCTCCCTTTTTTTCAGAGAGATTCAGAATCATATTGAAATCTCCACCTAAAAGACAACATTTTTCACTATGCATAGTACTGAGCTTTCAAATACTCTACAGGAACGCTGCTCGCTCTCCTGGAATTGGAGGTCCATAAACAGCTGAGATAAGATCCTTTCCTCAGATCCAATCTGACGGAAAATGGCTGTTAAAATTCTGGGAAAGCCAATCCATCCTTCTGCATTGATCTCAGTCGCATTCCAGAGGATGGCTATTCCCCCCGATGTTCCTACTGAGTCGATAGCCATACCTTCATATTGCATTTTAAAAGATTGCAGTATAGACTGAAGCTTTTGCCTAGAGACTTTTGTTTCTTGTAATAACATGACCTGAGGTTTCTCGACCTGCAATTTATCTTTCAAATATCGTTGCTTACCCTTACTATTCAGACCTCTAATGTTCCAGGAGAGCACCTTCATTAATAATTTTTGGGCAATTGTTGAAATACCGTTGTTAACGGTATTGTCTTTCCAGTATTAATCAACATTTCTCCAACTAACTGTATTGATTCCTGCAGGGTTCTCCGTCCTCGCTTTTTTGCCAGTTTTGAGGGAGGCGGTGCCTTCTTGCTGGCTGGTTGTTCTCATTCTTGAGCTTCTTTCTTTGCTTGCACAGTCAGATAATGCTCGAAATTTTCTTTATACAATTTCTTCTGATCTGCTGGAATGAATCTATCGTCAAGATTTCTCCATTCAAACAACAACCCCTTCAAAAAGTTTCTCTTCTGCACTCAGATCTTCTTTACGCTGTTCTACTTCCATCGGAATAATTTCTTGCATCATACTTTCTTCAGGCGTATCCGTATCTTGCCCTGCTTTCCGCTTTGAAGACTGGTTTTTCTGTGGAATCTCTGCATGGCCATCTACTAGGCCTTCCGCAGCAATCTCAGAAACTGACGGTTCGCCTTCTTCTTGCAATACGTCATACCTATTTTCTGTTGGTTTCAAGCTAGGAGGGTTTTGTTTTGTAGCCGAACCCGATGCAGCATTCACTGAACGAGAAGAGCGTTTTTTAGTAGTTACCGAAACAAACCCCTCTTCATCCTGCCGAGGTTGCGTCTTGGGGCCATTGACTTGAGGTGGTTGTTGTTCAGGGCCATTTAAGGGGTAGGATCTGTACAAATGACCATACTCATGACAGCGGCGACAACGAAAAGGGATATGCTCATAGTCAAGCAGCTGAAGCCAGATTTTACCTTCATATTCTAGTTCGATCATCTCTGGTAAGGGTTCAAAGATATTCATATATACACAGATTCTTGCGAAGGATGTATAGCGACCCCGAGCTGTGGAGTTTGCAATCTTAACAAAAGTACCTATTGAATTTCCTATTCCTTCCAAAATTTCAGGGTCCCAAAAATCCATTGGGAGCCCAAAGAGCCGAACCCATAAAGGAGTAGCCAGAAATTGCTCGTGTTCAGGGTTGTAACATTCCTCCCACTGTCTGAGAAAAAGCCCTGCATTGTTGTAAAAATAGGGCCCTCCCTCTAAAATGCATTCTTTATCTTGTAAATTAGAAAAAATAACTGTAAAAAAACCTTTCGCCCCTAATTTCAGATCAATGTGACCTTTGGGCTGCTATTTTGTTTGAATCCATTTGAGTAACTCTTTTTCTGAAGGCCAAATACCTATAAACTTACAGATTAGAGCATGGTTCTTCATGTAACCTCTGTACTCGTCCAATTTCGACGCTGAGATAACAAATCTTGGTTTCTTGACTGCCCTTGGCAAGTATTGTCCCTTCATTTTGGCTTGCCATTCTGCTCCCAATACCGGGGCAGTCTTTTGCTGAGCATTCGCTGAGAGGGGGAACCTCAGGGAATGGTCACCGCTGGTTACATTACGGTAGGAGGGTGGTTGCCCTCCTCCCGAGGACGCTGCCATAGAAAAACCAGTCTGCGATGGCGGCTTGCGATCAAACCCTAGTGAACTGCGCTGTATCTTCACCGTGTTCTTGGAGTGCTCTCATTCTCATGCATCGCACCGTGTTAACTCATGTACTCTGTAATTTCAAAGATTTCGTGGATTCCTTCAAACATCCAACAGAGAAGCTTTTGAAATAAAAATATTATTAATATTAATTAAAATATGAGATTAAATTAAACTGTTTCACACTACATAGAAACCCAACTAAAAAATAATATTAAATGAAACCTTGAAACTCTATTTACACACTGCATATTAACCCAATTTAAATAATGATAAAATAGATATATAAACGTGAATACCGTGTGACAGTGCTACGGCAAGAAAGTAACTGCCTCTCCCCTCAACGACAATGTAATAATATCTTCTTGCAGCTGCTCTTTGACCATACACTATAAACGCAAATAGTTTTAGATTTGACTGGTCGTAGTCGTCTTGTTGTGAGAATAATCTAAAATAATATAGAAATAGAAGTGGTTATAGTTTGTTGAAAAGAAGTTTTATAATTAGCGTTTAGTTTCACTAATTCGATATCGTTACTTTAAATTTAAGAAGATTAGATAAATACTTATGCTATAAATATATAATATCATCGTTGAGTTATTATTACTTTAAATTTAAGAAGATTAGATAAATACTTATGCTATAAATATATAATATCATCGTTGAGTTAATAACAATTTTTGTAAGCTAATAATAAGATGGTGTGTATTGCATTTTATTTATTTAATTCTTATTACTTGAGAAATAGAGATGAAAGAAGGCAGGTTGAACGATAGTGCAGCAGGTAGATGGAAGACCACTTCTGAAGAAAAGACAAAGACAGATGACGAATGTTGTTTTATTTGTGTATATTTTTAATTTATTATCAAAGCTTGTGAATGTTTTTTATTTGTGTATATTTTTAATTTATTATCAAAGCTTGTCATGGAATGTTTGTAGAGGTAGTGGATACGGATGCGTAAAACAAAAGTGTTAGGTTTAGGTTAAGGATAAAAATTTGATTAAATATATTAAAAATTGACCAATTTTAATAGTAAATTTTATATTTGTAAGTGAATATTTATTTACATAACTTTTCAAACTAAGATTTTTCAAATTAGAATAATAGTAGACTATGTATGACTTTTCAAACTAGGATTTTTCAAACCATAATAATAGTTATATTATTAGAGGTTTAGTTTAATTTAAAATGAAAATATTTTTTATAGTATTTTTCTCAATTAATTTTATTATAATTGGGTAAATTTTTTTAAAATCTCGAGTTTAAGTTGTTTAATGTGTAAAATTAGAGTGTCCCAAAGGTTTCTCAAAGTGTTGATTCTATTTATGCATTAAAAATTAGGTTTTAAGTAACAAAAAAAGTGTCATTCTTACTTGAAATTGAAATTGTTTCATTAGATTTGGAGTTCTTTTTAGTAAGACTTTTTGGACTTTCCGGGTCCTAAAATGAGGAAAAATTTGAGGTGAAACCTTGATTTGTGTTATTCAAATTGGTTTTTTTAACTATATATATGGATTCAACACCTGAAAAACATCTAGGACACTTTGATTGTGCAGGGGTTACCCATCAAGCTTATGATTTCAATAAAGCTTATGATTTCAATAAATTCTTGTGATATTTTAGAGAAATTAGACCAGAAAAAATCACCCAAAAAACTTCCAAAAAATCACACTAAAAACACTTAAATTAAATTTTGCTAAAAACCTATTTCATCTATAAATTAGATTACACCTATTACTATAAATAATGATAACACAATCATAACACTTGAATCCTTACTCTGCCACATAATATAAATAATCATAACACTTGAATCCTTACTCTGCCAAAACTAGTTGTGGCAGGTTCCATGGGAGGACCATCCATTTATTTTTCAAGGACCATACATCACGTAGGAATCCTGTGGGGTTTCAAACCGTTCACATGGTTGGATAAAGAACGGTAGGAGAGAGAAAATAATTTTAATTTAGCGCCTTCGATGGCAAATGCGATAAACTAATTCTTTTTAGCGCCAACGAGTAGGGGCTGTTTATTGGAATGAAATCCGATGAACAAAGAAAGAATCCAACCGAAATCGCATGGAAGCCCTGGGAATTATTTTATGGTTGGCTGGAGCATTCAGCTGGAAGCTGATAATTGAATCTGGCCGGATCTTTGCAGTAATCGTAAACTAGAAAATTATTGCGAACCCACTGTAATTGTCCCTGTTGGGCATAGCTCAAGCTCTGATAAGCTGCCTGATTCCACCAGTTGGTGGGAGTATTAGCCCAGCACTGGGAGGAGCTGCCACTGCCTGTCCATTCGCATACGTCTGCTGTGAAATTTCTGTAGGAGGCCACAAATGGTGCGTAAGACCAATCGATTTTCACCCGCCCTCCTTGAGTTGCCCAACTATCACCGTCCCATATGCTGGAGTACGCTCCCATGGCCTGCCCGTTGGCGTAAGGCACACCTATGTCTTCCTTGTTCCCAAATACTCTGATAGGCAGTCCATCTACAAAAATCCTGAAACGAAGATATCAGGTAAGAATATGAATTCATCATAATAGAAGAAAACATTAAACCAGGTTCAGAGAAAGAGATAACTTACACAATTTGTTGGGGGTTCCAGAGGATTGAGTAATTGTGAAAGTCTGCTGTGGGATCAAACCATAGATAGAATTCTTGCTCCCTATTACCTGAACCATTTGTATAGATGTTTGTATGCAGAATATATGGCTGACCAGAAACATTTCCTAGAAATTCAATATCAATTTCGTCGTGCCTGTCGCCTGTCGAAGATAACTGCACCGTATTTCCTCCATTCGTTAGGAAAACATCAAAATTTGTACGAATTTTAATGTATTTTACGAAATTTAATGTATTTTTATATAGATTTGCAGAACATTTTGGAATCGAATGCATAGGAGCAGAGTGAAATCAATGGATTCCAAAATCTTTCTCACTACTTATATGCATAATTCTTGCAGTTCAAATTTCAAAATATACCCAAAATTTGAATCTTATTCTCACTTTTCTCAATGTCAAATTCCAAATATTCCTAAAAACCTTAACATCAATATTGAATATTATTGAATATAAATTTCAAAAAATTATCTTACATAGAATGTTGTAACCGTTCCAGCAGAATTTCCGGGCACCAACTTCATAAACATATCGACGCTTCCAAACAAAAATTGTGCGTTGGAATGAAATGCAGAGCCTAATTAACCAATGCCCCAACAAAAATCTACTGTTATTCTATGCTCGATAGTATATTATCAAAGAAACATAAAGCAATAAAAAGCTAACAATGCAGTTATATATCAATAACATTAGAATACCGGAAGCATTGTTGAGAGAAAGCTGCAATTCCTGGCCGTTGTCAAATATGTTGACGTTGTTATAGCCCCATGACATATCTATATCATTGTAAAAGTTTGCATGGACTGCAGGATATGTAGCTGTACTGCATATTATAACAATCATAAGAATGAGATGGACATAACCTGATGGATTAAGAGCCTCCATGTGTGATATATTGCTTCACAGATATTGAGGCGGGAGCAGACTAGTCTAATTGACAGTCTATTTGATTTGGGTTTGGAAGAGTATGAATAGGGATTGAGGAACTTGTTTGCAGATTGATCATATCTGGACAATTATATAGGAAGCGTATTAGTGTAATTGTTTGGTAGGTTCTTGAAATCATGAGCACATCTGTTATAGGAATCAAATATACATTTTAAATTATAATCGAGGCAGGCGTGATAGGCTGTCACGCGGTTTAGTCCCTCACATCTCTCACCCATGAAGTTTGAACCATGACGGGAGGGTTTGAATGGAATTGTGGTGCAAGTTGTTGAAATTTGGGTATATCCAATGAACTAAGGTTAAGCGGAGATTTTTAAAAATTTGAATTGCAATTATTTAATTTATAGTAACCAAAGTTTATGAGATGCTAAATATGTTTATATTAAAATATATAATTTATTTATGCTTCCGTTGACTGTGAGATTAAAAATTATCATCCACGTAATAACGATTGGCTGTGACGCGGTTTAGCCCTAAATGTCTCCCACTCACGAATCACGACCTTTTCCAGGCCAAAGCAGAGCGTTTACATAGCCGACAATTGGTGATTACGTGCGAAAGATCGCAACACGCAGGGGAGCTGTCAATGACACTGGTGGAGGGACACGAACAATATATATATTTTAATGAGAATATATATATATATATATATATATATATATATATATCACATACAAAATTTCGACCCGGCCACCACAACCTAATCTGCCAGGCGAACCTGGCACGTTGTCGGCAACGGAAGTTGTGGCAAAATTTCGACCCGGCCACCACACCCTAATCTGCCAGGCGACGCTGGCACGTTGTCGGCAAAGGAAGTTGTGGCAGAGCTTTCAAGTCAAATCAATCTTTTTTAATATTTATATAATTTCTTTATTTTTTCTTTTAATTAAAATTAAATTTTTAATATTTGGTTTGGTATTCTTGTATCAAATTTTAATGTTAATATTTTAAAAACAATTATGGGAATTTAGAATTTTCAAGTAAATTTATTTATTTTACTAAACAACGACATTCCTTAAACACTTTGATTGGAAATTGTCAAATTAAATTTTTTCACATTAAGCAATATTCGGACTTGGTTCAAACGAATTCCTTAATGATATTATTATTTTCTAATACGGATAAATAATTTAATAAGAGTGAAATCTTTAGATTTAGGATATCAATTCCAAATAATAAATTATATAGAAGTGCATGTAATTTTGGGCAATTTCTAAATTATATATATATATATATATATATATATATATAAATTAAATAGGTTAATAAAAGGAGATGTATCATTTTACTATGTATATTTTGATAGTTAAGAATATGATGATGAAAATTCCTAATTAATATATGATTTCATTGAGTTGTTGGTCATTTTGATAGTTCACTTATCTTGAGAGATTGAAAGTTAAAATGATGAATCAAAGAGGGTTAGACTCGAAGGAAGAAATTAGAAAATGAACATGACGGACCATTTAGAGTGATTAAAAAGTGTGAATGTTACTAAATTACTATTTATTAATAATGATTAAGTTAGAAAGAGATATTTATTAATAATTATTAAGTTAGGAAGAGATTTAGAGAATAATTAGAATAAGTCAAATTAAAATAATAAATTTCTAGATGAAATTAGTAATAGTAAATATGGTAGAATTGAATATTTCTATTAAATATTAAATTATTAAAATAATATTAAAATAGACTTAAAGATGTTTTACACTTTTTTGTTATTAATAATTTACATTTTTTGTTATTAATAATAATATATAGTAATTAAAGACCTTAAGAAATAAGTTGGGAAAATATGTTACATGTAATATGGAACAAGGGAGTAATTATAAGTGACCCTGAATTTGTGTTGAAATGGATTTCTCCAAAGGCGATTCAACTCAATATGGATGGGTGGTCTCATCTCCAGGGTGTGGATTAGGAACATATTCCATTCAAATGTAATTTGTGCTAAAATTATGGAATTTATTTTATTTTATTTTTTCAAAATATTTAGCGTCTTAAACCTCCCCAACTCCATTGCCTCCATTGCCTCCTCTAGCGCAAGGAGAGAACAAACAAGGATTCACTAAAACATATTTGTACTAAAACATAGATCTTTGTACTAAGAGATGAGAAAGATATTAAGGTGTTTGAGAAGAAATCCTCCTTCTCTTCCCCTTTCTATTCAAATGTGCTTAAAAAACAATGTTCCTCCTCATTGAAAGAAGAAGAAAGAAAAATAATGGTAGAAAGAATTTTGGTCTGTGGGTCAAGTAGTGGGTCATCCTCTAGCAATTTATAGAAATGTATGTTGAGATTCAACAAGAAAAATTTCAGCACCTATGCCTAGTGCATTAAGCACCTACAATAGGGTGGGGCCCACAGTGCTATTTTTGGGTGCATGTCTATTTTAGCTATCCCTTAATTAAGATGGACAATAAATTATAATCTATTCTCAATTATGACTTGAAATAGTTAACTGACAGTGATAAACTCAGTTAGCTAGTGGATTTAGAGTTAGAGGTAGTTGGTGAGGCATGTAGAGTAATTCTAGTTGCAACAGAGTTCGAAGTGTAGTGGTGCATTAGTTAATGCAGATTGTAATCACTTTAACTCAGTTAAGTGAGTTAAACTCAGTTGTTCTAGTTGTAACTGAAGATACACTAGTGAGAGATCAAGTGAATTAAATATTAAATAATTCACAATCAGTGATCTCACATGCAACTGAGAATTTACTATTATTTGCTACATGCATGTAAGATCGATTGGAGACCCAGTTTAGTTCTAGGTGAAAGCGAAGTTGACTATCAGTTGTAGGATTATTGGGTTGCACATATGCAACCAAACACCCATTGGAGTGCCCATGATACTTGCGCAGTCAAGGAAGGCCAAAATTCCTATCTTTTAGGGATTGCATTCATTGGGGATTGCACAAGCAAGGTAGGATGTTTAGAGGCTGAGAATTGGCCATGTGTTGGTCATTTTTCTTCATGACAGTTTGAGACAATTAGCTGAGTATTGGAGGAATATTGTGAGAAGAGACTTGTATGTAATTGTTTCATGATCCATGCTAAATATACAATAGAAAATTGTGGGGTTTTTAGCTGTAATATTTCCCCTAGAAATTATTTGTTTTGTGTGTGATTTGATTCTTCTTGACTTCATGTGATTAGAGATTGTGTTTTCAATTCCGCAAAATATTTGTAGAAGTGATTCAGTATTTAATTTCAGTACATTGTTAGATCGGGTGAATTCAAGATATACATGCATGTTGTATAATTTCTACATGTCATCAAAGCACAGGAAATTGCAGAAGTGAAGCATGAGTTGAGTTTGTGACTGGATAGAACTGGAATTTGCAAAAAGAATTCTTGGTGCTACAACTCATTCAAGATCGAAATGGCTTTCAATGGCTTGAGGTTGGAGTATGCATTCGAGGGAAACTCAAACTATATTTCTTGGAAGGATGGGATGGAGGAAGTACTCGAAGACAATGACTTGAAGGAATTCATTGAAAATGATGTTCCTAAACCTGCTATGGCAGATGCTCCAAATATTGATGCATGGAAAAAGAAATGGGAAAAGGCGAGGAGAAACCTGTTGGAGGGAGTACGAGACCACATTGTCTCAAGCCTCCACGAGAAAGTTACACCATATGCAATGTGGAAGGCTTTGACAGATCTATTCCAAAGCAGCAGCGACCATAGGATATTGGCGCTCAATAATAAACTCAGGAAGATCAAGATGGAAAAGGGCGACACCATTGCAAAATATCTAACAAATTTTGTCCAATGTCGGGATGAACTAGGGAACGTTGGAATAACAGTCGCTGATGATGATTTGGTGAGCTTGGCTCTCCTAGGAATTCCTGATTATTGGCACAGTTATCAAGACTCTATCAATGGAAGGGAAAAATTGCCAAATTGGGAACGACTGTTGTTAGATTTGCTGCAGGAGGAGTTCATACGAAACACCAGAGATGGATATTTATCTAGGAATGAAGATGAAGAGGATTGTGATTTGAATACCAAGGCGAGGAAGGGGAAGAAATTTCATTCTAAGTCCAATTCCAAAAATGGCAAGAAGCAGGACATGTCTAAGGTGAAGTGTTTTCATTGTCACGAGCATGGAAGTTTTGCTACTAATTGTCCACAAAATAAGAAGAACAAGAAGGTTGGAGGATCTGCAGCTCATGAGGCCCTTGCCTCACAATTTGAGCTTGACTTCTCACTGATCACATGCATGGTGTCTAGTGCATCGGGATCTGTGTGGTATTTGGATAGTGGCGCTTCCTTTCACATGACGGGAGACAAGGAAATTTTCAGTGACTTAGAGGAGAAAGATCTCCAGATGCATATTGAAATGGGTGATGATGGGTGGTACAATGATACTAGGACTGGTACCATTACCTTTCAGAGGCAGTCAGGTAAACCCTTTCAATTAACAGATGTAATGCATGTATCAGGTTTGAAGAAAAATTTGGTCTCAGTTGCAATGTTGGAGGATAGAGGCTATGATGTTGTTTTTAGTGAAGGCAAAGCTTTTCTGTGACATAAAATAATGGGACAAGCGAAGAGGATAGGGATTCGAGTTAAGAATATCTACAAGTTGGAGGTAGATGGCTATGCAACAATGATGGGAAAGGCAGATCAAGTGGTGAGTCGGGATGAGGGTGAATTATGGCACAAGAGATTGGGCCATCTTCACCAAGGAGCCTTGAAATTCATGTAGCAGATTTCTACTAGTCTTCCCAGGGGTACACTTGTGCAATCAGACACATGCAAGGGATGTACTATGGGAAAATATGTAAAGGCCACCTTTCATGAGAAGGATAACCAAGCTTTGGAACTCCTTGAGAGAGTTCACATAGATGTGTCTGGTCCTTTCTCTGTTGCTTCGACATCAAAACATAAGTACTATGAAATCTTTGTTGATGAATTTTCTCATAAGCGCTGGATCTTCTTCACGAAGACGAAAGATTAGAAATTCTCTAAGTTCTTGGAGTTTAAGGCACTAGTGGAGAAAGAGTTGGGGAATCAAGTGAAGGATCTTAGGAGCGATAATGGTGGAGAATACATCTCTAATGAATTCAAGAACTTCTGCAGCAAAGAAGGAATTCGAAGAGAACTCATAGCACCTCATAACCCACAACAGAATGGTGTTGCAGAGAGAAAGAAGAGAACGATCATGGGTGCAGCACAAGCGATGTTGCATTATCAAGGCCTACTGATGCATCTATGGGCAAAAGCATGTAGCACAACGGTACATTTGCAAAACCGTTGTCCTCATAGGATACTTGGCATGAGTACACCTGAAGAGGCTTTCACTCATAAGAATCCTTATTTTTCACACTTTAAGATTTTCGACTCATTTGTTTATGGTCATGTGACCAAGGATGCTAGGAAGAAACTGGAACCAGCAACTGAGGTTGGTATTTTTGTAGGGCACATTAAAACACCCCATAATTATCGTGTGTATTTGTCAAACAATAGAATGATTGTTGTGTGACGAGATATAAAATTTGATGAGGAGAAAGCCATGCAGTTGTCCCTTGAGAGGGAGCTGGACTTGCATGCAGAGGAGGAATTGTTGGTTCCCAAGGATGAGTTTCAAGATGTGGATCTGCCACATGAGGAGGTTCATGGAGTGGAGAAAACACTCATGCAAAGCTATCCATCAGAAATGGCAGAAGGCACACCACGGACGCTGATATATTGAGACTTGATGCTGCAGAGAATGTAGGAGCCCATACTTCAAAACGGAGGCAGAGACAGTCTCCTGACTGATTTACTGGATACATGGCTCTTATGAGGAAATGCATTGTGACTGAACCATCTTCCTTTTAGGAAGCAGTCCAGCAACCACCTTGGGCTGATGCAATGGTGGAGGAGTATGAGTCCATTGTCAAGAACAGTGCATGGAAGATAGTCCCAAGACCAGTCGACAAATTAGTGGTTGGATCGAGATGGATATACAAGGTAAAGCAGGCTGCTGATGGGAGTGTAGAGAAATATAATTCCAGATTTGTGGCCCAGGGATTCTCATTGATCGAGGGGATAGATTATGATGAGAATTTTGCACCTGTTGCAAGTTACTCTTCCATAAGATCCATCCTTTAACTCTAAGCGCAGATGGGCTGGCGCATTCATCAGATGGATGTGAAAATTATGTTTCTCAATGGGATCATTGAGGAAGAGGTGTACATAGAGAAGCATGAAGGTTTTTAAATATTCAATAGTGATTAGCATGTGTGTCGACTCAAAAGACCATTGTATGGGTTGAAGCAAGCACCCCGTGCTTGGTACACTCAGATAGACAATTATTTCACTGGAATGGACTTCACCAAAAGTGAAGCAGATGCAAACCTGTACTAGATTGTGGTTAAGGGTGAGCTATTGATTATTTTTCTTTATATTGATGATCTAATTTTGACTGGTGATGAGCAGTTGATACACTCATGCAAGGAGGATCTTGCAAGGGAGTTCGAAATGAAGGACATGGGACTCCTTCATTATTTCCTTGGATTGGAAATATGGCAGCAGGATAGTTAAATTTTTGTGTCTCAAGGAAAGTATACAAAGGATATATTGGGTAAGTTTAACATGGAGAGTTGCAAACCCATGGATACTTCTTTTTAAGGAAATTGGAGGAAAGAGGATGCTACTTATGGAGAGGTAGTGGATGCTACTGTCTATAGGCAGTTAGTAGGTTCACTGATGTATCTAGTGAACACAAAACTAGACATTTGCTACATATTTAACCAGCTGAGTCAAGCTATGGTTAAGCCTACCAAAATCTTTTGGAAGGCAGGGAAGCATGTCTTGAGATACCTGAGGGGAACATCAAAGTATGGTCTATGGTACACACAGATAGAGGGAGTGAAGCTTCAAGGCTTCACGGATGCATATTGGGTGGGCAGTCCGTCAGAGAGAAAGAGCACATCAGGAGGGATCTTTAGCATAAGATTGACAACAGTTTCCTAGTACACCAGCAAAGAATGATCTGTGGCACTCAGTTCAACAGAAGTAGAATACATGGCAGCAAGTCAAGCTGCGTGTGAGGCTATCTAGACGAGAAAGAACTTGGTTTGTTTGTTTGGTTCTCATATGGATCCGACAGTGATTCATTGTGATAATAAGGTTTGAATTAAACTCTCGATTAATTTAATGTTTCATCATAGGCCCAAGCATGTAGATATCTGGTACCATCATCTCATATATTGTGTGCAAATAAGGATAATGTTGCTTCAGTACATTCCCACGGAAGATCAGGATGCATATATTCTGACGAAGGCACTCACCACGAGAAAATTCGAATACCATATAGACAGGATCAGGGTGAAGGATAATCCCTTTCTTGTTGAGAGGGAGTATTGAGATTCAACAAGAAAAATTTTAGCACCCTTTCCTAGTGCATTAAGCTTCTACACTAGGGTGGGGCCCACAGTGCTATTTTTTGGTGCATGTTTATTTTAGTTATCCCTGAATTAATATGGACAATAAACTATAATCTATTCTCAATGATGACTTGAAATATTTAACTGAGAGTGATAAAATTGAAATTAGCTAGTGGATTTTGAGTTACACGTAGTTGGTGAGGCATGCTGAGTAATTCTAGTTGTAACATAGTTTGAAGTGGAGCGGTGCATTAGTTAATGCAGGTTGTAATCAGTTTAACTCAGTTAAGTGAGTTAAACTGAGTTGTGCTAGTTCTAACCGAAGATACACTAGTAAGAGATAAATTGAATTAAATATTCATTAATTCACAATCAATGATCTCACATGCAACTGAGGATTTACTATTATTAGTTGCATGCATGTTAGATCGAGTGGAGACCTAGTTGAGTTCTAGGTGAAAGGGGAGTTGACTATCAGTTGTAGGATTATTGGGTTACACACATGCAACCAAACACCCATTGGAGTTCCCATGATACTTGCGCAGTGAAGGAAGGCCTAAATTCCTACCTTCTAGGGGTTGCACTCATGAGGGATTGCGTAAGCAAGAGGTTGTCTAGAGGTTGAGAATGGCTATGTGTTGGTCAGTTTTGTTCATGACAGTGTGAGACAATTAGCTGATTATTGGAGGGCTCTTGTGAGAAGAGTCTTGTATGTAATTTTTTCATGATCCATGCTAAATATACAATAGAAGATACTGAGTTTTTTAGTTTTAAGATTTTCCCGTGAAATTATCTGTGTTGTGTGTGATTTGATTATTCTTTATTTCATGTGATTAGCAATTGTGTTTTTAATTACCCTAAAGATATATAGAAGTGATTAAGTATTTAACTTTAGTACATTTTAAGATCGGGTGAATCAAAGATATACATGCATGTTGTATGATTTCTACAATGTATTGTTTCTGTATTCTTCTGTGTAGGCAATTTTATAGAAATTATTCTTGCTCTTTTGTAGTAGTCTGAATAAAAACTAAGATTTAATATATGATTTTTTTCCTCCATATTATTATTGGGAGGAGAATGGTCTCTTAGTTTTCTTGAAAGTGCCATTAGCAAAAGAAGAAAATACGTTTTAGTAACTCAAGTAATTTTTTGTAACTTCTTAATTTTTTCTCCTAATTACAATTAAGTTCAATTAAAATGTTGTAAAATGTTTGAAACATAAATTATTCAAATTTCTTGTTGAGTGTTTTTAGAACCCAGTATGAGGGAGATGTGTAATTCCTAAAAAGCTTAACTTGGAGTTGACATGTAACCTTTTAAAATGATAAATAATCTCTACATAAAAAAAATAATGTCTAAACAAAAATGAATATACATATTTGATTATTTAAGTAGATAGAATTGTCTATTTCATAATACACTATCCAATATTTTAATTTAGTTATTAGTAAATATTAGGAGGATGCTAGAGATTTAACCTGTACGGAATATGCTTGAATAATCATAGTAGAATTCACAAATAAAAGATTAAAATTTAACTCTAGGGTTAGTTATCTTATTTTAATTAATTTATCTCAAATTAATTAATTAAAAAAATTGCATGTCAACACATTTCGTGTGCATATAGAGAGCTATTAACAATTTTAGAATTTTTGGGTTGAATGTCCATAGTTAATAATATTGTTACATTTTTTTAAAAATGTATATATTTTTAGCTCATATATTAACTGATTATTCATAATTCTATCAATAATCTATGGGAGGAGGCTCATGGTCATTTTAGAGACTACGATTTTTTGTTGTTGTTGCGACAACCATGATTTCGTTGAGCAATTGTTTTCCTACACTGGAGAAGTTAGGGTCCCATACCAATTCAATCACGATACTAGGTGTGTTCACTGCCTTAGATGGGGTCAGCTTTTTCCCTTCCTTATTGATTTTCTCTTGAATTTTCAAATATTGGTGTACCGAGAGTAGAATGGAAGTGCAGATCTTGTCTTTGCGGGTACCTTAATAGTTAAGGGTTTAACCAGTACTCCCTTCTCTAATAAAAATGGATTAGAGATTGGGTTATTTTTGTTTTCTTGGGTACATACGCCTTAGAGTGGATGGTTTTAGGATGGAGTCAATCATTCCCATTGGGGATTTATAGGGTACAAATGTTTAGGCTCTTTATCATCGGTCATTGTGTATGAAGTTTATAGTATGCCAATTTGTTGCGATTTGAGGATTTATCGCAAGGAGAATGGAAAGATCTCCATTGTATAATTTATGAGCATTGTATGCTTCATTTTATTTGGGACAAACAAGTTTCTTAAATTATTTATATTTTTTACTTCATGGAAACCTTTCTATGCTTCACATTTCCATTAGAACTAGAATGGAGGAACAAAAACATGTGGTATCAATGCCCATATCAAATATTTATTAAAAAGCGAAATGGGAGTACCTCAAGATTTTGGCTCAAGCGTCTAGAAAACATAATAAATTGAAATAGAGCATTAGTTAAAAATGGGGTATTATTATATCTTTACAAATTTTGTAATATGAGGGGATGGTTCTTCAAAAAACTGGCATGAAAAAATACTATAACATACAAAGGAAATCAACAATTTTATTGAATATGGGGTTGTGTGTTGGAGCTCCAGATCCTAGAATAGAACTAGCAATAATCTGGTCTTTTAAGGATATAGTGAAAGGGAAAAATTCAACCTCTATTGGAAAAATAAAATACACACGAGGCCCATACATTATATAGCATATAGAGATCCCTCTAGCCATGGAAAATAATATTCCAGAGGTTAATTCACTCTTTTCTACCATGGAATCTAGGGTGATTATCTACAGTTTCAATGTTTTTTTTCCTAAAATGAAACCATTACAACAATGAATCTTCACCTCACAATGTCAGTGTTTTTCCAAAAACTCAAAAAATCATCCAAATGATAATTATGTCCTAGAATATAAAAGGTCTTAATAGAAAAGGTAAGAAACGTTGTTTGAAAGAACTACTCAAGAAATACAATCCTAGTATAATGATAATCCAAGAAACCAAGATTCTGGAGTTAAAACTCAAAGGCATCATGAAAACCTTCAAGCTACATTATGAAGTAATATTCCAGGAGGCTAGAGGCAACTGAGGTGGGCTTGCCATTTTCTGGAATCCAGTGAAAATAATATTTGAAGACTAGGTACGCCGACCAAAATCCTCTCTGAGAGATTTTGTCTTAAAGGAATAGAGACTAGACCTTGTTTAGAGGAGTTTATGGGCCTCATATTCCAGGAGAAAAAGGGTTTTTCCTCCAAAACCTTGAAAATCTAAGAAGAGAGTACCAAGATGACCTTTGGATTATTGGGGGAGATTTCAATCTCATAACATCCTCGAAGGAGAAAAAGGGAGGAATCAGACATCAGGAAGTACATATGGAGATGTTTAGAGACTTAATCAATGGGTTCCACCTGGTAGATCTGAAAACCAATATTGGGATTCACACCTGGAATAACATGAGGGGGGGGGGGGGGGGGGCACAACAGATTGCTTCTCTCCTATATCGATATCTAGTTTCAAAAAATCTTGTTAGCCATGACATTTTCCTAGAGGCCTCCATCCATCCATGCCCGAGATTTGACCACTAGCCCATTCAACTGGAAATCAACCTAAAATTAGGACACAGAAATCACCCTTTCATATTTAAGTCCTTCTTTCTTAGAGACCCTAAGTTAATGCAAAAATTAGAAATATGGTGGAAGGATAGTTAGGAACTTGGTAGGAATCACATGCACACATTCCAATAGAAGCTCAATGAAATAAAACAAAATATTAAGAAATGGAACCAAGAAGAACTTGGGCACATCATGAGGGATGAACAAAAACTCCCTAATAAGATGGAAAGAATCTAACAATAAATTGTAAGGCAACGCAGAGAAGATGACCTACTGGAAGAAGAAGGGAGGATCATCAAGCGTTTGGAGGAGTGAAGAAAATAGGAAGAGATCTTATGGAAATCGAAATCCCGAGTTGACTGGCTCTGAGAAGGGGAGAGAAACACCTGGTTATTTCATTAAGCTATGATCCAACACTATCAGCAAAAAAGGATATTCTCTCTTAAGGATGAATCTGGGAACATAATAGTCTAGCATGAGGGAATGAAGGATTTGGCCATGAACCATTTTCACTCTCTCCTCTTGGAACCGGGGAAAGATAGGGCCAAGACAATTCAAAGAATCACCCAAAACATACCCCATTTTTTCTCCAGAGATCAAAAATTGGGCTTGATGAGGATGGTTACCTTGGAGGAAGTGGAGGAGGTGGCAAAATGGATGGCAAAGAAAAAATCCCCTAGCCTAGACAGGTTCACAACAGAGTTCTTCCAAGCGGCTTGGAACTTCATTGGTGAAGGTGTGCTGGAAGTGGTGGAAGAATCTCGACGCAACCAAAGGTATGTCTGACTCAAAAAGCTACATTTATTGCTTTAATCCATAAAAATTCTAAATCAGAGGACCCTCAACAGTTCATACCAATCACTTTGTGTAATTTTATCTACAAGATCATAGCCACTGTCATTTTCAAATGTCTCAAACCCTTGCTCCCTGGCATCATCACTCTAGAGAAAATAGGCTTTTTCAAGGGTCATTAGATACTCAATGAATTTGTCACCTCCCAGGAGGCTATTCACTCTCTTAAAAAACTCAAAACCCATGGCATGATGATCAAGATCGACCTGTCCAAATCCTATGACCACATCAATTGGACCTTCCTCACCAAAATTCTCAAATCCTATGGATTTTATCAAAGATGTATAAGCTAGACCCTTACCTTGGTGTCCTCCAATTTTTACTCCATTCTCTTAAATGGGTCCCCTTCCATAACCTTCAACCCCTCCCGGGGCCTGAGACAAGGCGATCCCGTCTCACAGTTCCTGTTAACTCCAGCCGCTAAGGGCCTAGGAAGATACCTAAAAAAGGAAGCTCAATCTTAGAAAATCCTAGGTTTAAGACTATGGGGAAATGATCTCCCTATTACTCACCGACAATTGTTGAACATATCATTATTTTGTTCCATTTCTCCTTGAGGGAAGCCCATTGTATAAAATAAATTCTCCACGACTTCATGGAAGCCTCTGGGACCTTGATCAACAATGAAAAGTATTGCATCTTATTTTTCAACACAGCTAAGAAAATCGAAAAATTCCTAGCATGTGTGACTTGTTTTGGAATCACCTCTATTCCCACTAAATACCTGAGGATTCCTTTATCTTTAAATTCCATAAAAACCAATTGCTAGACCTATTTCCTCCAGAAAATCCAAAGAAAACTCAATAATTTGACATTCCAAGATCTCAACATTGTAGGGCACACTGTCTTCCTCAATAAAATCCTTCAATCCATACCAATCTACCAAATCTTGGGTATGGAAACCCCTAAAATGTATTATACCAAAATGATAGAAATCTTCAAAAAATCCTTTGGGGAGGGGCGTAGTGGCTAAAGAAATGGGTGTTGGTTTCATGGCCCAACCTAGTCAAGCAAAATATGGAAAGAGGTTTGGGTATATGAGACCCCCTCATCCTAAATCAAGTCATGGGAGCCAAACTATGGTGGAGGTGGTTAAGAGGAGGAGTTGATATATGGAAACAAGTTTGGACATGAAAATATGGCATGTCCATGCGGGGTGAAGATATTCTCAGATACTGTGACCCACCCAAAGGATCTGCAATATCAAACTTGGAAACTCAGAATAGGGACCTTATCGAGCAACACTTCTTATGGGAAATAAGAAATGGAAATTTTTTTTGGTTTTGATAGGACTCCTGGAAACAAAGAGAAAAATGTTTTGGGAAACTAGATCTTAGTGAAATCTTCCTTTATACCCTAGAAAAAAATATCAGACAGTGAATCAATACTATGAAAAACATACAATGATAGAAGGATGGAGGAGATGGAAAGGCAGGGAGGATTGGCTAGAGCCTTTGAACTCAGGTTAATGGAACTATTTGGGAAAAGAACTGGATTCTAGAAGGATCACGAGGCAGGATGGCTCGAACAATCTAAGGTGGGGATACACCACAAGGGGCACTTTCATCATCTAGGAGGCTTATAGGACAAAGGCAAGATGGGGAAAAGAGAATCAACAAATAATCTAGAAAAATATCTAGGGAGGTATGTTGTGGTCGAAAGTGGCCTTATTTCTGTGGCTGGTTTGTAGGGGAAAAATCCTTACTTGGGACCAACTCCAGAAACGAGGTCTGCTCAAATCATCATATTGTATCCTTTGTGGCTTCCATGCAGAAGATCTAGAACGTCTTCTGAATTCATGTGAGTATGCTAATCGAAAATGGAAACAAGTGGAAGAACTCTTGGATAGAGACCCCAATAACACTAGAGAAACCATCCTTTTATGGCATCAGAACCTTTACTCAAGCCCTATTCTCAATCGTGCCTCAGACCTAGCTCCCGACTTCACTCGTTGGGCCATCTGGAAAGAGAGAAACCACAAGATCTTCAAATTCATAGGACAAGAACGAGAAAAAGTATGGGAAGGGGTATTTCAAAACATCTGTGAAACCATACTAGCTAAGAAAAGGTCCCCTAAAGAAAGGAAAGTTACCCCCCAAGGGGCTAGAATCCTTTAACAATTAAATATGGCACCGTCAATGATTTCCCCAACTTCTTAGAAAGGGATCCAAAACAGAGTGGGTTCTACACTAATATTTACTAGCCCTCCACAGGGATTCATTAAGTTAAATTTTGACAAAGCTTTGAAAGGAAATCTGGCCCTGCGAGATTCAAGGGACTTTTCTCGGACCATAGAACAAAGACCAGACTCATATATGCAGACTACTATGGACATGCAAGTAATAAAAAATCAGAATTTGTGGGTGTCCCACAGGGACTAATCATGGCAATCAAGCTGGTCTATAGAAAGTTGGTAGTGGAAGGATACTCCCAACATTAATCAACACTCTCAAGAAATTGATTCATGGGACTAATTGGGAAAATCTTAGCCACAATTGGAAAACAACCAGGTTGGTTCATGAGCTGGGTTATTTAATCCAGAACTTTGACTATATCATCACATCGCATGTCAGAAGGGAAGGAAACCGTACCACTAACCTCATGGTAAATTGGGGATGCGCTCACCAAATGGAACCTCTTGAGATGACTTGGCCCCTTCAGCTCAGATATGGCTGTGTGGAACCTCTTCATGGAATTCAAGAGCAGGAGAAGATCAATATATCTCAAAGCCCCTTGACTCTTGAACAAATCCCCTGATTGAGGTGTGACCTGGAGATACGACACACTCAATATATTTAGTGAAGAATAGTGTGAAGGAAAACCCCACCAACATTCACATGCATGGAAAGTTTGGAAGATCAGTTGCATGCATAAAGGAAGAGGGTGGCGATAGGTTTAAACATTTGAGGAATTTGTTGTTTTGCATGCATTTCATCGGTGGCAAGACTCTGGTTCAGGCTCAAATGAAGGTGGTGAATGGTGGTAGAAGCTTCAGAGAATGAATGACATAGGTGTGCCCCCATCAATCCTTAGTGCTAGTATTATCGTATGTAAACCATCTCTTCTTCCCTGTCTCCAAGTACAGTGTCCTTTGGGTCTCAGTTTTGAGTTGGTCTGGTTCAAATCCGTGGGTAATTTTCATGGGTGGATTGTGCCTGACTCCGACTATACATGCGTTGGTCTTAATTTTTTTTGGGACATGGTATGTGTCTGTCTTAAATAAAAAATTCATGGTTGTTTTGATTTTGTTTGGGGTCTAGATGTCTTAAATGGGTTTTATACATGGTTGTTTCGATTATGGTTGGGTCTGGGAAACCATTGTTCTATGGGTTTTGCATTCATCTTGGGTTGAACTAGATCGACTCTAGGCTTGCTGTGAGGTGTCACGACCATTGGGTTGTGGGAATTTCAGGTGGAGTCATGAAGGGGACATGCCTTTGGACCCTCCCCTTGTGTATATACCTGTGTCATGTGATCTTCTTCCTATTATTGGGACACGCAATTGTAAATCCTGTAGAGTATCCATTCTCTTATTCAAGGTGTTGTCATTCCACTGGTCACGGGATAAAATGAGGAAACCCCTGTTTGCCTTGGGGAATTTAGGTACTATTTTATATGGAAAAAGGATGGCCAACTCGCACCATGTTTTGGTTTTATATTTGCTTGTTGGTATCTGAACAAGTCGATAGAAAAGTAATGTGACATGAGATCTAGTTTACGGTGGTCTTGGTATTCTTGCATGCACTCTTTCATTTGGCATACCCCGTGACCAAAATATTTCAACGATGGATTATGATGTAACTCTATCCCGTAGCCATGCCCTGAGGGGTGAAGGAAAGAAGAATAAAGGTAAATAGAATGATGGAAAATTGAGTTAGCCCAGTGGAAACCCCAAAGGCTGGAAAGCCACTGGGCATATCCTCAAGGAAGTTGCAAAAGCATACGATGAAATAACTGAGGAGGAAATTCATCAATTGATTTAGGAATGGGAGGAAATTCTTAATCACCATGAAAAGTCAATGGATATTGAAGCTGAGGACTGGAAGGAATTGGTGCCTGAACCTTGGCAAACCCAAGGATGCTTAACTCAATTTAAATAAACCCTCTTCTTGTACTGGTCCATGAAGGTAATCTTGGACAAGGCCCTGGAACATGTAGTTACGAGTATGGCCACTTTTGTACATGAATTCCGGAATTACAAAAAGGAATTCAAAAAACTCCAGCTTCAACTCCAGAAGCAAGATGGGTGGCTACGCCGCATTGAAAATCACTTACTATTCATTTTCTCTCCAATTGAACTCTTGGGGTATACTACTCAAGGCACAACACCAGTGAAATTTTCCTGAGCTCAGGAAGCTAATTAGTCATTATGTTGTTTCCTTTTTCTATTTGTCATGATGTTTATAAACATGTAGATAGCATTTTCTTTTAACTATGTAGAAATTCATGCCAATAGGCAAGTAGATGATAGGATTTTCATAGACATACAACCATATTTTGCATGGCTGGAAATACTTAAACTATATTATTTTTAGATGGCTTACAATACTTTTAGGTGGCAAACTTGGTTTACCACAGGGAAATTTGCAGCGATCGAACAATCATACTATCTGGCTATAATTTGTTGTTTTAATTGACAGAAAAAATAGGATCTACGAAGCTTACAAAAAAAAAACAACGAATCTTCGCCTCTTGAAAAACAAGATGTGACATTTATGTATGCTCCAAGGGCTTCTTTATTATTTACTTTCATACACAGAAATATTATGATTTTGTATTAAATGAAGGGACCTAGTTCTAGGGTAATGTAAGGCTCTTCCCAACATCACGGTTTCCAAAATTGGATCCGATCAACATGGTGGTCTCAAAAATTCCAGTTTGGATTTTTCTCTCAAATATTCCTCTCCCCTTTTGGCGCCATAAGGTTCTAGATGATATAATAAATACTCTGGGAAATGTTTTAAAAATGGACTCTAAAATAATAAAGAAAGGTATTTTCACATTTTCTAGAATATGTGCGGGGATCGATCTTAGAAAGGGTTTACCAAATCACATTAATTTAAAAAATATATATATTTAGTTGGCCTAAGTTTTAAAATACAAAAACATGACATTCCGATGTAGGAAATGTTTTCAAATAGGACATTCGCACAACACATATACATAGATGAAGAAAAACAAAGAAAAATAAAAATAGAAAATCTAAGATGATGGAACTTTACAAGACCACATATTTCTGAGTAATAAGATGAAGGAACTATGGATAATTCAGCCAAAGATGAAAGGGGCTCTAAAAAAAATGTCCCTGCTACCCTTAAATAATATGGGACTGACATAGTAGCACTCCAAGAAATAGTAAATCAGCCAACAGTGTCTCAAATGGTGGATGAATTAGGAGGTTTAAAGTGTGTCCATGTATCATAAACTTCAAATTTGGGTAAAGAAAACCCTCCAGTGTCAATTGTGGGTGCATTGGATCTGGTTCGTATGCGTCGTGCCTGAGAGGTGTGGAAACAGTGGAAATAGGTCTAGGAAAAGAAAGGAAAGAAGGGGAAGATAAGTGATTTCCACATTACTTGATCTTCCTTAAGGTATTTTAGTTTTAATTTTTTTCTTTTATATTTCAAAATATAAACATATATGAGATAACGTTTTTCCTTATTTCTTACTACACAAGGATCTGGGAATATTCTTGACAAATGCACACTTCATGTGTGTTATACAAAATGTATTTTCTTTTCAATGAGAATGAAAGTACAAGAAAAAACCTCATATATTAATTATTTTTATAATTAATAATAATAGTAAAGTTAAAATTTATTTATTTTTATGATATTTTTGATGTGGGGAATGTGACATGTATAATGGGGTAAGTATTATGTTTATCATGGATTGATGCCTATAAAATTTACAAAAAATTTAATTTATATGAATGTGATAGTTTTAATTAAAATGACTACAAGACATTAACAATCCCATTGTCACCTTATCAACAATACAAGGTAAAAATATTTCACTCTCACTCTTAACCATAAATAAAATAATTTGATATAAATGTTGAGCACGATAATTTTATATCAAATTTAGAAATAGATAAAGTAATTAAAAGTACATATACATCTATTTGTGTGTTTTTTAACTCATTAAATAATCAACAATTATACACTAATCTCAATTGCAGATTTATCAAATATAATCAAATTACAAATATGTTTCAAAGTAAAAAACATAATAGAAATATCACCTCAAAAAAATAATAGTTAAAATAAGTTTATACTAATTTATTCCTTAATAAAAATGCTTATATTGTAAATTTTCCATTATAATGACCACATCATGACTAGTATCTCATTCCAGAAGCTTTTATATATATATATATATATATATATATATATATATATATATATATATATATATATATATATATATATATCAAAACACTGAATAACCACCTCTACTTTTACTCAAGACAAATATCTTAATATAAAATTAATTATACATAAGCACAGTGACAACTTTAGAAACTATATAGTATTTTGTTGTTGTTCTGGACAATGTATCCAATGGAGTCTTTAGTGCGACTTTTTGAAGTTTCAGGTGCCGGAATCCGGTGAAAATTTTTGAGGTAAAATCTTGGTTTTTGTTATTCAAACTGGTTTTTTGACTCTATATATAGATTCAACACTCTCAAAAACCTCTAGAGCACTTCGATTGTGCAAAGTTAGCAATCAAACTTCTCTTTTCAATAAATTCTTGCGGGAATTTAGAGAAATTACACCATAAAAAGTCACCGTAAAAGCCTTCAAAAAGTCGCACTAAAGACTACTCGGTATCCAATTCCCTGGGGCTTGATGGATGGATCCCTAGCCATCATAACTATCTTTTGTTTTGCTTCCTTTCATGTTTTCATGGATTCCAACTACCTCGAGGGTCTACTCACCGTTTATTTTTAATGTTTCCTACTATCGTTGTCAGATGGGAGTCTCTAGTTGTGTTCTTTCTTGAATACTGGTCAACTATTGTTGCCTCTTGGTGTTGGTTTCGTGGCTTCGCTCATTTTCCTGTTTCTATCGTTGTTTCTGAGGGTCTGATTGTTGTCTCCAATCTTATATCTGTGACCACCTCTTATTTCTTCAGTGTCATTTTCAACTATTGCTTCCTTGGGTTTTGCTATAGGGTTTTTGCTAATGATGTTGGGGTTTGTCACCTTCTCTGGTAATCTTTGATGTCCAGTTTAAGGCTTTGTATATGGGCTCACTCGGTTGTTTGTGCTTGTGTTATCTTTTTGTGGTTTGTTTCTCTATCCATTCATATCTTTGGGTGTTTCGACCTTGTTGGTAGTGTTTTTGTGTGGTATCGTGGGGTCTTTCATGGTATTTTGTAGTTTCTTTGTTGGAAAACTAGTTATTATGTTCCATGTGCTAAGTTTTTTCTTGTGATGTTATTATTGGAGTTATTTAGGAATTTAGGAATATCTTGTGAAATACATATTTATAAATTGTTTATAAAAAATGTAATTTTTTTTATCAATTATAAATAATGTTACATTTTTCTCTTTTAAAAACTATTTTTAACTAGCATACCCCCAAAGTATGGAGAGGAAATACAAACGAGAATAAAAGGTGGATATGTTGAAAGGAAATTATAATGCTTTTTTTATAATGTATTGTGGCCTATTGTGTTCCATTTATATTTTAAAGTCCAATTATGTTCCACAATATTCCAAATGTTTCATGGGTATAGATTTTTATTTATGGTTTCCTAACTTATCATAATGAATTTTATTGCTTTCATGCTTCTTTTTACTTATAATTATTTGTAATTTAGAGAAATAGACACTACAAGAGAACCATTATGTTGTAAGTATCTCTATATATGAATGTGCAAGTTGCAACTTTACAATAAAGTTGCAGATTATGAATTTACATGTTATTGATCATGCCTTCTACTATCATGTATAAAATAATTTTCGAAACATAAAATAATTGATGAGGGGAGCAACAATACCTAGATTCCATATTATTCTATTTTGAGAATCAATGTCCATATTTTCTTTATGATGCTGATTATAAATATTTTTGTGAGGGTATACATTGGTATGAATGTTAGGATATAATTCACCACATATCCCTCAAAGACGAGCTTCTTTTTATCCTATCTCCAATATCTAGCAACTTAAAATTTTTTTCAAGCCCATAATAAGCTTTCCATCCATCATTTATCATTTTCTTAATGATGTAGTTCCAGTTGATCTTGTGATGGATATCGATTCCCAAATATTTGTATGAATGAACCTTCTCCAAGCTAATGATATCATATATCAAAGTATCACATGTGACCTTTCTGGATTTGATTATCATGACTCTTGTTTTGTTAGTATTAATAGTCATACATATATTGGAATAGAATTCTTGAAGGGTTCGTAGTTTCTTGTCAAGATCATAAGGACTCATTGCCATAAAAATAATTATTAATATCATCAAGATAAGTGATACGAGTTATGGATATACCAGTGAGCATGGGGCCAACACAACCTACATCTTCCTAACATTATTCTATCTTATCAGTGTATATGCCAAAAAGGGTGGGAGACAAGGGTCATCCTTGATTGAATCTAATGTTCCAGTTATTTATGACTAACTAACCCTTAGTGGCCTTAAGCTTGTAAATAATGTTTTCATACAACGTTTTCACTATAGCCCTCAACTCAAGATGAACCAATCTCTCTTCTAAAATTTTCCAAAGGTTTTTCTTAAGAACAATGTTTAAATATCTTTTAAAGTCAACAAAAAAACATAAGAGATCAATTTTATTATTACAACACTCCTCCACGATGATCCTAATAATTACAAAGTAACACATAATTGAATGATATCTTTGGAACTCATCTTGGCCTTTAGCTCTTTTATCATGGTTTTCTAGCCAAAAGCTAATCTTCTATTCTAAAAAAATTCCATACAACTTTGCTAAAGCATGGCTAGTCATAATGATCCAATAATTATTGGGAATTATTTATCTCCACTTCTAAATATATGAACAAGGAGGCTCCACATCAAAGGCTTAGGAGGACTTTTTTCACTACCAAATTGAAGAGATCGTGTATGTGAGGGGGAGATAGTCCCTCCTTTCCCCATAAATTCAACGGTTTAACCTTTAATGCCCTTAGCTTTCCCACTTGTGAGTCATTTAACCCTAGGCTCAATGTCTTTCATAGAAAATATTTCATTTTCTATAGGGTCATTAAAATGGTATTCATAATGTTAGATAATCCATACACATTTTTAAGATAGAAATTCTAATTTTGCAAGATAATCCAATTACTTTATTTAGTTTTATAAATTAAGCTATTCCTCCAAAACTTCGAACATCAAATTTAGAAATATGTAATAGATACTTTTGTGTTTTATTTATAAAGTAAAATTTATTCCTTTTAATGAAAGTATTTGTATATATTTCATTTATCGAATTTTAAAAGTTCATTAAAAATATCTCAATTTTTTTTTAACAATTTTGCAATCTTTAATATAATATGTTTTTAAATATTATTATTTAATAAATAAATAAACCTTTATACTTAATTTAATTAACTAAAGGAAAACGTGAATATTGTTTTATATGTTTTAGTTAATATTCCCGTTTTCATGTTTAAACTTCATAATTGATTTTTAACTTTCCCAATTTTAACTTTTCATTTATATGTTTTATTTATTCAACTATTTTTTTTTTTTTTTAGTTTAGTATTGGTGAGTCTATATCATAATCATGTTCACTTGAATACCTCAAGGAAATGAATTCTTGAGTAAGTATTTAGGAATGCTTTAATATTCCATCTGATGACAATATGTCAAAGACCCCTTAAAATATTTTGGCAATTTGACAGTAGAGATTTTCTTAATTATTCATATTGTGTGAATTTTTTGGATATAAACTGTGTAGAAAACTTTACACAATTCATATCGAGATAAGAAGAAACATCTAGAAAACTTTACACAATTCATATCCTAAAAATTCAAACAAATTTTTGACAATATTATTATTATAAATTCATTATTGTTTTATTTGTGTATATATTTTGGAAACTTCATTTTCAACTATTTAAAAATTATAATAAATTAATCTGTTACAACTACCTCTCATGGAAATGATGATTTACTTAACGCAGTTGAATCCCAAAAAATGATATCTAATATAATGCACTTAGGAAATCCCTCAATACTTAAAGAGTAAAGGAGCTCTACTTGAATGGTTCAGGAGGCACAATACTTGCTAAGGTTTTTCAAATGACAAAGAAAACTAAGTGAGCTTGATTGTGGGGAAAACTCCACAGTTAAGAGCGTAGCGAGATGCGATCTGGGATGGGTGACCTCCTGGGAAGTGGTTCAGGAAGCACAATACTTGCTAAGGTTTTGCAAATGACATAGAAAGCTAAGTGGGCTTGATCGTGGGGAAAACTCCATAGTTAAGAGCGCTTGAGAAGATCTCACGGGAAGTCACGAGGGTGATTCTCATGCACAGCAAGGAAATAACTGGTAACTTCCCCCAATATCTTCTTGGGATCAGTGACCTCCCAGAAAATCCTGGTTACAAAGGTGATGCTCATGCACAGCAATAAGTAAATGCCCCTCAATATATTCTTGCAGCTGCTCTGTGACCATACACTCAAAACCCAAATGGTTTTAGATCCGACTAGCCATCGTTGTGTTGTTAAGTGAGAAATAGAGATGAAAGGATACAGGATGAACGATAGTGCAACAGGTAGATTGAAAGATTTATACATGTGGATAAAAATTTGTTTACTTTTTTATATAGATTTGATTATATGAATTAAAAATTTATTCATTATAGTGAATTAGATGTTTTAATTGAATATTTATTTACATTTTATATATATGATTTTTTAAATCATCATTTTTCAAACTAGAATAATAATTAAAATTTGGTAAAGATTTTTTAAAATTTGAGTTTAAGTTGTCTAATCTTTCAAGAAAATTTGTTTAATTTGTCCAAAAAAAATTTCAAAATATTAAATCCATTTAAATATTAAAAAATAAATTCTAAACAACTAAAATTGACATTCTTATTTGAAATTGTATTTTTAGGTTTTAGTGAAAAAACTATTTAGTCTAAATTAAACTACACCTATCACTATACATAAACATAATACTTAAATCCTTAAAAAAAATACCCTATCTGATGAACAAATATAGAATCCAACCGCAATCGCATGCAAGCCATGGTAATTATTTTATGGTTGTTTGTAGCATATGAGAAATTGGAAGAGCATCCATTGCACAATATTAACACACAAAACAATAGATTGTATTGCACACAATAAACAGAGATACATATAGTTGGAGTGAGATTTAACTAATTCCAATCTTGTAGAAATAAGTTGAGAGATTCTCTCAACTTCCTCAACAAACCCAAACCAAACCCCAAACATAGCACACAGCATTAATGTGAGAATTATCTCAAACAGCCCCCTTTAATGCTTACATTTCAAATATAGTATAAAAAAAAATACATGGAATACACATATGCTTGATCCGGTCTTAATCAACAACTCTACCCACTTTGCAGTGTTCTGGACTCCACTCTTTCTTTCTCCATATCTTTGAGTCTACCTTCCAACTCATTTAAAGTACACATTTTTCTGACCATCAATTACATACTTTGTAGAATTGACGCTTCTTGACCTCCCGAAGGATAATCTCAATACTAAATCACCCTATGGATACACTTTCATCTGTGAAATTCCCCCGAAGAGTAAATTTCAACAGTTATATAGGAAAATAAGCTGGATACTGAGCGTATTCAGCAGTCAATCATACAACTGACCTCTTTTAAACAATACACACAAGAGCAACCTGTAACTACAGATCTTGAAGCCCGAAGCACAACAAGATCTACTAGCATATAACATAATATGCATAACAAAACCAGTGGAGTGTTCCTATAGCACCGAAGTACGTAAAGAACCACTAATTTAGATTATGATAATGTTCATTGATTGGTTCTGCAATATAAAAAAAAAATTCACACAACAAATTTCACATAATATATATCTAAAAAATGCACAAACAGCTTCAATTCTCCGTCAGTATAGCACCTTCCTCCCGACGATTTGATTCTCCAGCGATCATAGCCTCCATATTTTGCAAATGAATTTGTAGCTACTTTAATTAATTTTTAAACATAAGCACTCACTAGAGCAGTACAACAGAGAGGCCGATCTAATAAGGTTTCTCTCTGACGAAGTATCTCGATGGAAAGTAATTGCAGGTCATGAAAATCTGACCGTTGTGGCAAACAACCTTCGCACAACCAATTTTTCTTGTATTCTTCCACACGATCTGCGTGTAGTGGCGGCACATATCATCTCCGATGCACGAATTCTTTCCAGTATCGTAGAAACTCTTCTCACTAATGTTGGAATTTTTGAATATTCCAAACACACAGGAGAATAGAAATTCCCCTCCTTTTAACACAGAGAAATACAAACAAAATTTTCTTACTGGTAGACAGAGGTTGCACAAAATTCTTCTATTTCATTAAAAATAAAAATCTATTACAGTCTGAAAACTTTCCACTGCTGGGAGATTACAAAAGATGGAACTGCTTCACACGCAGTGTCCAAATCACTCTTCTCTATCTCACACAGAAAATACTCTGTTCACTCTAAAACACTCTGATGTGTTTTTCACTTTCGCACTGCTGTGCATACGCTTGATAAAAAAATTACACTCTGTCTTTTCCCTTTTATACACACTCCTCTGTAAATAAACTTTTAATAAAAAAAATTACACAATAAAATAAAAATTACATTCACGGCCCTTTTTGTTTTGACTTTCGGGCCTTTTAAACTTTCCAGAACATTACTTTTAAAAATAAAACATTACATATATATATTATAAATGTTAAGAACATTTGTAATATATATTAACCTTAGTAAAAATAACTTTTACCGAAGGTTTTTAAAAACTTTATGAAACTTTACGGATTTCATCCATAAAACAAACTCTATTGAAAAAGGTCTTCGCATTCCAAAATCAAATGCTGACGTAGGCCCAATGTGTGACGCAAATTCCAAATTAAATTCACCCTATAAAAATTCGGGTCCGGATTCTCCAACTTCATGAACAAGCCAAGTGAAACCTGAATGAATCATGCAATGCCACGTGGTAAAAACTGGTGGGTAAATATCCAAGCTTTGAATGTGGTGGTTGCAGAATTTAAAAAGTGATAAGAACAACATTGAAGTTTTCTGGTTGCGTGATTTGAAACCACAATCTCATCAATGTTCAGGCGGTTGTTGCAGAGATATTTAAACAACAACTTGTAGACTTCATTAAATGAAGATTTTTAATTTCTGGCTTGCGTGCTCTAGAGAAACTCCTGTAGCATTTATCCTTCTCTGCGTTGCTGCAGTTGAAGTTAAAATTCAACACTCCCCCTTAAATTCAACTGTTGGGTTTTCTAGCATATCCAGGCATTTCCTGAAATTTTCAAAGCTTTTCTGCACAAGTGGCTTTGTGAGGATATCTGAAAATTGATCCTCTGTTCTACAATGTTGCAAAACTATCTCACCATTGTTAACCAATTCATGTATGAAGTGAAACTTGGTGTCAATGTGCTTTGTCCTTTTATGAAAAACTGAATTTTTAGACAATGCAATAGCTGAACTATTGTCACAAAAAATCACTGTCCCTTTTGTCTGCTCTTGGCATAAACTTCTCAATATTTTCCTCATCCAAATTGCTTGACACGCTGCTACTGTAGCTGCCACATATTCTGCCTCTGCTGTAGACAACACTACAATGGGTTGTTTCTTAGAAGACCATGAAATGGCTCCTGAACCCATGTGAAAAACGTAACCGAAAGTACTCTTCCGATCATCTACACTTTCAGCCCAATCACTGTCAGTGTATCCAACTAAATCTGAACATTTTGAAGCAGTATATAAAATACCAAACCTTTTTGTACCTTTAACATACCTCAGAATTCTTTTTACTGCCTGCCAATGTGCATCCTTTGGCTTTTCCATGAATCTGGAAATTAAACTAACAGCATGCATTATGTTGGGCCTAGTTACAGTCAAATACATGAGGCTGCCAACTATACTCTTGTACAAGCTAGGATCAAAATCCTTGTTGCTGTCCTCTCTGCTGAGTTTTAATCCCATCACTGTGGGAGTGATCGCTACTTTGCTTTCCTGCATGTTAAATCTTTCAAAAACTTCATTAACATACTTTACCTGTGAGATAAAAATCCCATTCTCATCTTGTTCTACTTCTATTCCTAAGAAGTATCTCAACAAACCCATATCAGTCATTTCAAATTCTTCTTTCATGACTGTTTTAAAATTTTCAATAAGGTAATCATCATTACCTGTGAAAATAACATCATCAACATACAAAACTACAATCAATATTTTACCGTCCTTTTCTTTGATGTAGAGGGTGGGTTCTCCCTCACACTTTTCAAATCCATTTTCCAGTAGATAAGAGTCTATTCTACTGTACCACGCTCTTGGCGCTTGCTTTAGCCCATAAAGAGCTTTCTTCAACTTTCACACTTTGTGCTCTTGGCCTTTCTTTTCATAGCCGAGAGGTTGTTCAATGTAAACCTCTTCCATTAACACTCCATTTAGGAATGTTGACTTCACGTCCATTTGGTAAACTTTCCACTTGTTTTGTGTTGCTATGGACAGCACTGCTCTCACGGTTTCCATTCTAGCAACCGGTGCGAAAGTTTCCTCATAATCTATCCCATGCTTTTGCTTATACCCTTTGACAACAAGCCTTGCCTTGTGTCTCTCTATTTTTCCTTCAGCATTACTCTTGGTCTTGTAGACCCATTTAACTCCAATGACATCTTTACCTTTTTGGAGTTCAACCAAATCCCAAGTCTTGTTTCTTTCTATGGCATTAATCTCCTCATCCATAGCTTCTATCCATTTCTTATCCTTAATAGCTTCTTCGAAATGAACAGGATCATCAACATGACAATATAAAGCAAACAAAGAATTGATACCTTCATTAGCTAAATCTTGTTCATAAATATCTTTCAAACTTCTGAATTTATTACCTCTTTCAGTAGGTGTACAAATGCTTGAAGAAGCACTTGAATTTCCTCCTTGTGGTGTGCTTGGAGAAGCACTTTCATTTCTCCTCAAGGGTGTGCTTTGCTGCTCTGTTGTTGGTGTTGCTGTTTGGGGATGTATTTCAGCCAACTCTTCATCATTTTCATCATGAGATAAACAGTGTTTAACATTCACTGTTTTCTCTATGCTTCCATCCCAAGCTTCCTCTTCAATAAACTGAACATCTCTGCTCACAATAAAATTTTTGGTGGATGGCTTATATAACCTATATGCCTTGGATTCCTCACTGTATCCAATGAAAATAAATTTCTCCCCCTTGCTGTCCAAATTATTCCTTAGTTGATCCGGAATGTGTGTATAAGCCACACATCCAAAAACCTTCATGTGTGTGACACCTTGCTTTGTGCCACTCCATGCCTCTTCTGGCACTTTGTTCATAACTGCTTTCGTAGGGCACCTATTCAGAATTTATGCTGCACAATGTAGAGCTTCAGCCCAATAATCATTAGGCAAATGCTTTGCCTTTAACATACTCCTTGCCATGTCCATTATGGTTCGGTTCTTCCTTTCAGCTACTCCATTTTGCTGCGGAGTATATCTTGTTGTAAACTACTTATGAATACCATTTTCTCTACAAAAACGTAGAAAATATTTAGAGATATACTCACCTCCTCTGTCAGTCCTTAAGACTTTGATGTGCAGCCCACTCTGGTTCTCAACAAGTGCTTTGAAATTGCAAAATTTTTCAAACACTTCACTTTTGTTTTTCAAAAATTAAACCAAAGTTTTTCTTGTAAAATCATCTATGAATGTTAACACATAGTGGCTGCTAGCAAGTGATGGAATTTGCATCGGTCCACACACATCTGAGTGGACAATCTCTAAGGGTGTTTTTTCCCTTATGCTTTTCTCGGAAGAAAAAATTTCTCTATGTTGTTTCCCCAAGATACAACCTTCACAAAGGCTGTCTGGTTTCTCTATCAATGGTAAACCACTTACCATTCCTTTTCTGTTCAACAGATTAAGACCTCCAAAGTTGAGATGTCCAAATCTCAAGTGCCATAACCAATTATCATCTTTTGGTTTGCTTTGGAAAGTCTCTTATGCCGCTGTTGTTTTCTCTTCACCATTCTTCAAATCTGCTCTCATTCTGAGAGGGAACATTCTGTTCCTTGTCATCTTCACTTCAGCAATACATTGTTTGCTGGGTGGTTTATCCATGATGGTACAAACATCATCCTCAAAGAAAACATTATACCCCTTATGGACAAGCTGTCCAACACTTAAGAGGTTACACTTCATTCCTGGAACATAATAAACATCTGCTATGGATTTTTTTGCACCTTTCCTTGTTAAAACATTTACAATCCCTTTTCCCATAACAGAAACTTTGCTATCAATTCCTAGTGTGACTTGTGACTTCACACTCTCATCTAACATAGAAAACGTTGCTATGTTTCCTGTCATATGGTTACTGCAACCGGAGTCTAGAAACCATAAATCCTCACTCTTTTCTTCAGCCATATTACAAGCTAAAAACAAATTATTTTGGTTGATATTTTCTCTAGTGAAATTTGCACTAGTTCTACTTGCCATTTCTTGTTGTTTCTTTCTACATTCATTAGCATAATGACCATATTTTTTACAATGCTAACATTGGAAATTGGACTTATCATACCTTTGTCCTTGAGCATTCTGCTGACCACTCTGCTGGCTGTTGCCTTGGCCGTGGCTGTGATTTTGACTGTTGCACCTTCCATGTGATTGTGAAGGGCTGTTCCTTCCACCTCTGTTTTGGCTTCTGCCTCTTCCTCTTTTGTTTCCTCTGCCTTTTCCTCTTCCTCTTCCGAAAGACATCTGGGTTTTAAAGGCATATTCAAGAGGTGAGTTTTCACTCCTACCCAATCTCTGTTCATGAGTCATCAGTGATGCATGAAGCTCATCCACTGAAAACTTTGTGAGATCCTTAGTCTCCTCTATGGTGGTGACAATCACATCGAATCTTGAGGGTAAACTTCTCAAGAGTTTTTCAACAATCCTCTTATCTTCAAGAGTCTCTCCATGAGATGTTATTTGTGTGACCATTCCAATCACATGAGTGAAGAATGAGTCAATAGTGTCTGACTCTTTCATACAGAGAGTCTCAAAGTCTCTCCTCAGCAACTGAAGTTTTGCTGTCTTCACTTTTTCCATACCTTGATAGGCTTTCTTGAGAGTTTCCCATGCTTCTATAGATCTCTTAGCTGTTGTTATCCTTGGAAACACACTCTCATGCACTACTTGATACAAAAAGAAAAGAGTTTTGGAGTATTTCTTCTTATTGCTCTTCGGCATATCTCTTTCTGCCTAAGTTAACATGTTAAACTCATGCTCATCTGCTGGCTCTTCAAATCCTTCCTCAACAAATTCCCATAAGTCTTGGGAGACAAATAATGCTCTCATAGTTATTGACCAGTAGTCATAATTCTTCCCATTAAAAATTAGGAGATGGATATTTCCCATACCCATTCCAGTGCTGGCTCCAGCCATTCTACACTCTTAACTATGATTTAAAAACACTTGACTGTGTATTTAAAATAACTGACTGTTCTGCAACAGTAACAAAAAAACTATATAGAGAAATACCTTTGGATTCTTTTGGCTGAGTCTTCACACTGCTAGAGAAGCTGCTGCAACAAATAACTCCTTTCCTTCAGCTTCTTTGATCTTCAAAGAGCCTGGACTAGCTCTGATACCATGTTGGAATTTCTGAATATTCCAAACACATAGGAGAATAGAAATTCCCCTCCTTTTAACACAGAGAAATAAAAACAAAATTTTCTTGCTGGTAGACAGAGGTTGCACAAAATTCTTCTATTTCATTAAAAATAAAAATCTATTACAGTCTGAAAACTTTCCACTATTGGGAGATTACAAAAGATGGAACTGCTTCACACGCAGTGTCCAAATCACTCTTCTCTATCTCACACAGAAAATACTCTGTTCACTCTAAAACACTCTGCTGTGTTTTTCACTTTCGCATTGTTGTGCATACGCTTGATAAAAAAATTACACTCTGTCTTTTCCCTTTTATACACACTCCTGTGTAAATAAACTTTTAATAAAAAAAATTACACAGTAAAATAAAAATTACATTCACGACCCTTTTTGTTTTGACTTCTGGGCCTTTTAAACTTTCCAGAACATTACTTTTAAAAATAAAACATTACATATATATATTATAAATGTTAAGAACATTTATAATATATATTAACCTTAGTAAAAATAACTTTTACCGAAGGTTTTTAAAAACTTTATGAAACTTTACGGATTTCATCCATAAAACAAACTCTATTGAAAAAGGTCTTCGCGTTCCAAAATCAAATGATGACGTAGGCCCAATGTGTGACGCAAATTCCAAATTAAATTCACCCTATAAAAATTCGGGTCCGGATTCTCCAACTTCATGAATGAGCCAAGTGAAACCCGAATGAATCATGCAATGCCACATGGTAAAAACTGGTGGGTAAATATCCGAGCTTTGAATGTGGTGGCTGCAGAATTTAAAAAGCGATAAGAACAACATTGAATTTTTCTAGTTGCGTGGTTTGAAACCACAATCTCATCAATGTTCAGGTGGCTGTTGCAGAGATATTTAAACAACAACTTGCAGACTTCATTAAATGCAGATTTTTAATTTCTGGCTTGCGTGCTCCAGAGAAACTCCTGTAGCATTTATCCTTCTCTGCGTTGATGCAATTGAAGTTAAAATTCAACAACTAAGCCATGCAAAAACTGCATCATAGGGCTGCCAATTCTTGCCACTTCCCCTGAATAAGTTCTCCCCATACGGACCTAACGAATGCCTCAAGGCACAATCTCTGCGTCTCTGGTCTACGTACCACTGAGCATATGCAGCAACCTTCTCGTCCCATACAAGAGGGGGTTCTCCAACATTGATGCAGGAGAATCGGCATTAGCCAGCAATGTGGAGATTTGTCCACATGTTGTGGTTAAATCCAGTGAAATTTATTTACTGTTGGTCAAAATCGATTTGCTGAGGAGGTTGGATTCCTCAAATAGTTTTAAAATTGTAATAAATCCGATCTGTCTTATTTTAGACTAGTGATAAGATTTGTTTGTATAGATGTAATCAAGAAGCTATAAAATAGAATAATTCTGTTAATAGGAGATAGGGTTAGCATTGTTTTTAGGAGCTAGTTAATAAAAAAAGTTGGAAAGGCTGAATAAAAGGAGAGAGTTGATTGGAATGTAGAGGTCGAGGTGTAGATTTGTTATAGAACTAGGGAGTTGGATTAGAATGGGTTCTGTGTGGAGCGAAAGCTTGAATGGTGTGTGGGTTTTTTGGATGGAGCGAGAGCTCAGAAAATATGTAAACTGCGTGTTATGTGTAATGGAAGTAGTTGGTTAAAAAGCAGAGATTTTGTTTATGAATAAATTTCATATTGTGTGAGTCAATGTAAGAGAATTCGGGAAGACTATGTGTCGATTTCTCTTAGTTATGATAGAAGTGATGGTGATCAGTGTTTTAATTTAGTTGTAAAGATCAATGTGGAGAAAATCTGAAGTAGTGAGCCTGTGCGTGTGAAATTTCATTACCCAGAAAAAAACTATGAAATAAACCCTTTTCAGAGCGTTGGTTTGCTGTGTATTCGATTTAAATGGTTGTGGACTGTGTTATTTTAATTGAAATGGTAAGATTTCCTTGTTGAAGTCAGATCTGGTGTGGTTTAAATCTATGAGTGTACAAGCTGTTAACACAGAGAATTGAGTTAGATTGCTGTTGGAATCAGTAAGTGGATTTAAGTTAAACTACCTCTCTGGTTTGAAATAATTCGGGACTAAAGATACTAGCGATCTCCAATTGCGATTGAATCGCATCGGCGCTGCATAGTAATTAACAGTTGTAGTCTCCAATTTTTCCGACATCCGATCATCGATTGGTATAGGATCGGTTCAGAGATCTTTGATCTCCGATTGCCGACTTGGTTGTATCGAAACACATTGCAGTGGTGATTCCGATTTCCGATTGAATCGGATCGGAACAGCGGAGTTTGTATCGGATCGGAGATTGAAAATGGAGCGAATTGAAATTGCATGATATGGCATATGAATACATCGGAACGTGGAGCACCTTATTTTTTCTAAGTTTAACAACCCATCGGAGCGTGGTTTAAAAAGGTATATGGGAGAAGTTGTCGAACAAATGCAAATAACACTGAATTTGTTAATCATGCTCTTATTTTGTGAAATGAAATGCGGCAACAATGGGTTGGAGATCGTCCTCGGAATCAGGCTAGGTAGTCAGGTAGAACTCGTTTTTAAGTTGGAATACAATCCACGCATTGCTTGAACCAATAGGCTATTTCCCGTTTTATCCTCTTCCCGAAATGGTTGAATTCTTGTAGATGTTTGGGCACAGGAAGGGCCGTATGACTAAAAAAGCATCAATTCTCCGGCCTAGGAAATTAGAGAGATCAAATAGTACCGACTGGCCATATTTAAAAATCAATTGTTGTTGTGTGCATCAATGCTATTATTCCCATTCGTGGGATCAGAATACCAGTCTAAGATTTGTTGTGGAAACAGATTAATCTTGTCTGCATCATTCTAAGGGTGATGCGTGATACCAAGAATTGTCAATCAAACTAATTGATTGCTGTTGTTGATTGAGTCTGGTAATATTGCGTTCATTTGGTTGACTGATATATGCGCAGAAAGCCTTGGAGCAATCGATTTGCAGAATGGTTGGAGTGGATGTTCAATCTTGAATCGAATTTATTGAGGTCAAATGCAGAAAGTCCATTCCGATTCTGTGGTGAATTTGCAAAACTCTGTTTCTGCGCAGAGCCAGAGAACGGCGATGCAGATGAACCAAAGGTCGATGTGTGGATGTTGACAGAGTGAATGGTAAGTTGATGGGTGCGCAATTATTGATATCTGATCCAAGTCAGTGTTTAAAATTTGCATAATGAAATGAATACATGAATGTATGATTTGAGGTGCAAATTGATTTGAGGTGCAAACTTTCAACTTGAAGTGAAGGGCGAAATGCAAACATTTGAGATTTTAAGAGCTAATACTGCATCGGCAATTTTATATGCATCAATTAGGCGGTGATTCGGTTTGCAGGTTTGGCTCGCATAAATTTTGGTATCGCATTGGCTCGTTGAAAGAGTGAAGACTGCAGCAATATAAATCAAGAGAAGTTGTGAGAGAAGAACCAGATAGAAGTGGCAGTGAACCTGAAGAATCCAACAAGAGATTGGACAGAGAGGAGAATTGAAGTGTCTTCGAAAGAGAGAGTGAGAGATTGCAGAAGCCTAGAGGGAGCAAAGGTGTTGCTCAAGAGAAGATTCCAGACAGGGGATCGTGCTTACCAAAAGACTGAGTGAGGAGAGCTTAGTGAGGTAAGATTGCAGTAAGGAGGACTTAGTGTTGCAGAGGTGCGAGGAGCTCATGGAAAGAGAGGAGCAGAAAATGACTACAGATAGTCATAGCAGAAGTTCACAAAGAAGCCACAACAGAAGGGAAGATGCTAAAGCAAATGGCATGAGGATGAGTCAAGAAGAGTTTGACTGAGAGAAAGGTGAGATAGGTTTCCAGATTGGAATATTGATGAAAATGCTGCAGAAAAGTGGTTGGACCATGAGGAAAAGAGTAAAATGGCAAAGGCTACGAGAAAGGAGGAATCAGCAAATGAAGTTAGAGATAGTAGAAGAATGGAGAAAGATTGAGCAGATATTGAGTGCTCAAGAGGAATCAGAGGAATTCAGAGAAGCAGAGGTGGAATTGGAAGTTTCCATTTGCAGACCAGAACAAGGTGAAATTTTAGGGGAAGAGGATAATGAGAGGTCCGCTGAAGATCTCATAGACTACTGGTAGAGTTCAAAACAATTCGAAGATATGTTGATAAAGGAAGCAGATGAGGCAATGAAGCCTTGTGATTTTGATTCTTATAGTTTGTGTATGTTTGCAGGATATGTAGAGGATGATGGGCAGTTGGATGAAACTGTCACAAACAGGAATGAAGCTCTTGAGGTGAAGTATGATGAAGAATCCTTTTTAGAGGAAGAAGGCGTTGATCTATTGCAACAGAAGGAGTTCATAGATGAAATCTTGTTTGGTGTGAAACAGTCAGATGAGGAGTCTAATGATAATTCCATAGTGGGACTGCAAAAAGGTAAACCAATGAATTTGTCTAATGGAATTGATGAAAGATGCTTGCAATATGATAATGCAGAAAACAGGTCAACTCAAGAGGATTACCAGGAAAAGAATGAAGCTGAGAATGGAAATTGTGATGATCTGCTGGAGAGATTTCACAAGGAGATAGAATTCTTGGAAAGATTACTCGAGGAACCCAAAGGAGAAACGAAGCTTACAGAACCTGATGGAGGAAAAGGTGTGGAAGACAACATTAATAAATATGATGCTGAAATCAGAGAAATTGAGCAGCGATTATTTGAAGGTGAGATGAAAGATCAGGAGCAACAAGGAAGTTATGTCCTCAGAGGCATGAAGGAGACAGAAATATTAACTCAGCAAGATGAATATGGAAGTAACCAGAAATTTGGAAGGAATGATCAGCTACATGAGAATGAATTTGAGGAAGGCATTAAATTGCAGAAGTATAGAAGCTGGCAGCAGAATGATGAACCAGAAATTGGTCTAGCTGTACAAAGGATGATAAGTGAAGACCGAAGATACAGATGGAAACTGAAGAAAAGGGTGAAGTGGAAGCTATTGCAACAGAGGTGGAATGGCAAGCTGATGAATGAGTTCAGGGAACTTGAACAAATTCATATTGATTTGTTGAAGAAGGAAAGACTCAGAGAAATGGGGTCACAGCAAGAAGGATCCGCTGAAATCCAAAAGATCTATGATGGAGGATTGGTGCTTGAAGCATCAAAAGAAAATGGAAGGTATTGTATTTTGAAAACTGAAGGTTGTTGTGTGTTTGCAGGTCACATTGACTTGAGGAAAGACAAACAGTTATTGAAGATTGTTGAAGAAATGACTACTCATAGTCATATGCAGAATAAGGAGGATGGCAAAAGAATTTTTGAATTCAAAGGATACACTGAGTCATTGAAGATCATTGATCTTGAAGAAAGCCAGAGTAAAGAAGGATTAAAGACAGATATTGCAGATTGTGCAGAACTTTTGAGAGAACTTCCAGATGAAATGGCAGATTTGTGGAATAATTCGAATCTTTTGATGAAGAAGCCAGGTAAAGCATTTGTGTTTATTTAGTTGATTAATTTTGATGAAGATTTACATGCAGGAAAAGGGCAATGTGAATTCAATCTGAACCAAGAAGAACAGATCGGATTAATGGAAGGTATGCTAGAATTTGAAGCAAGAAATGATGAAGTCATGAATGAGAAACCAGAAGAAGAACCTAGGAAAAGGAATTTGTACATTTCAGAAATGTATATGGAATATTATTGGCACAAAGATTATGATGTTCTAATTCAAGAACACAATCAGTTGCAGCAGAATAGTATTCAGCACATGAGAAGTGAAATGGACAAAGAATTGAATGAGTTATGGAAACTCATACTACAACATTCCAATAAAAAAAATGCAGGACAGAAGAAGAAAGGAAGATTGGCTGGAAGAAA
Organism: Pinus albicaulis; assembly: GCA_034641835.2. Classification (NCBI taxonomy): domain Eukaryota; kingdom Viridiplantae; phylum Streptophyta; class Pinopsida; order Pinales; family Pinaceae; genus Pinus; species Pinus albicaulis. The sequence continues at coordinate 1,395,439,934 of CM076579.1, read as the reverse complement.
TGGTACAGGCAAAGGGAATGGAAAATTGCAAATTAAAGTGAGCAAAATAGCAGCAAAATATGTGAAAAGGACAGCAGCAGTTAGTGAGGCATTACAGCACAAAGGCGGGAAACTCAAGAGACAAACAACAACAGTAGTAATCAAAGACAAACTATCAAACCAAATATGGGATCCAGGAGGACACAGAACAGAATTGCATGATCAGGAGATCATGGTCAATTTAAACTTCGGGAGTCTGATGCAGGAGCATCGGCATTAGCCAGCAATGTGGAGATTTGTCCACATGTTGTGGTTAAATCCAGTGAAATTTATTTACTGTTGGTCAAAATTGATTTGCTGAGGAGGTTGGATTCCTCAAATAGTTTTAAAATTTTAATAAATCCGATCTGTCTTATTTTAGACTAGTGATAAGATTTGTTTGTATAGATGTAATCAAGAAGCTATAAAATAGAATAATTCTGTTAATAGGAGATAGGGTTAGCATTGTTTTTAGGAGCTAGTTAATAAAAAAAGTTGGAAAGGCTGAATAAAAGGAGAGAGTTGATTGGAATGTAGAGGTCTAGGTGTAGATTTGTTATAGAACTAGGGCGTTGGATTAGAATGGGTTCTGTGTGGAGCGAAAGCTCGAATGGTGTGTGGGTTTTTTGGATGGAGCGAGAGCTCAGAAAATATGTAAACTGCGTGTTATGTGTAATGGAAGTAGTTGGTTAAAAAGCAGAGATTTTGTTTATGAATAAATTTCATATTGTGTGAGTCAATGTATGAGAATTCGGGAAGACTATGTGTCGATTTCTCTTAGTTATGATAGAAGTGATGGTGATAAGTGTTTTAATTTAGTTGTAAAGATCAATGTGGAGAAAATCTGAAGTAGTGATCCTGTGCGTGTGAAATTTCATTACCCAGAAAAAAACTATGAAATAAACCCTTTTCAGAGCGTTGGTTTGCTGTGTATTCGATTCAAATGGTTGTGGACTGTGTTATTTTAATTGAAATAGTAAGATTTCCTTGTTGAAGTCAGATTTGGTGTGGTTTAAATCTATGAGTGTACAAGATGTTAACACAGAGAATTGAGTTAGCTTGCTGTTGGAATCAGTAAGTGGATTTAAGTTAAACTACCTCTCCGGTTTGAAATAAATCGGGACTGAAGATACTAGCGATCTCCAATTGCGATTGAATCGCATCGGCGCTGCATAGTAATTAAAAGTTGTAGTCTCCAATTTTTCCGACATCCGATCATCGATTGGTATAGGATTGGTTCAGAGATCTTTGATCTCCGATTGCTGACTTGGTTGTATCGAAACACATTGCAGTGGTGATTCCGATTTCTGATTGAATCGGATCGGAACAGCGGAGTTTGTATCGGATCGGAGATTGAAAATGGAGCGAATTGAAATTGCATGATATCGCATATGAATACATCGGAGCGTGAAGCATGAAGGCGCAGATTTGAATTGTTTAAATTCAATAAAAGACATGCAGTTAATGCAGAAATGGGAGATCGATTGAAGGAATGAGCATCTGCGCCATTGGCTCTCCTGCTTTATTGGTCTCTGTTCTGCATCAGAAGCATGTTGAAGGGCTGTATGTTGAGCAGAGGAAACGTTTTTTCTCTGAGACGAAATTGTGGTATCTGGCAGCGATGGTGTTACACATTGTATCTGCGTTTGCAAAGACAGTGATTGTGTTGTGATCGAAGGGTTCTCCAAATAATTGAGGCATGGGTGTAATCGTGGAGTTGATAAGAAGTAGTATCTTAGTGGCATAAAAGAGGGTGATTCGTAGTGGCGTAATCATGGGTGTCAGCATGGGCGTAGACTGCTATGTCAATTGGGTGTAGTGGTTTTCTAACGTCCATATCTGTGTATCAGAGTAGTGCGATAATCATCCACCTTCCAATTCGTGTTCGTGGGCTTAGTCTAATTTCTATTGCAGTCGATGGGTCGTTGTTTATAGTTTCATTCGTTGCTGCCCGAGTGAAACTTGTTGGTAAAATTCTCTAATTTTACCACATATTGTATTCGTTGAGGTCAAGATCTGATGAAATATCATTCGTAGTTGAGTCTTGAACAATCTTGACCAAAGACAGAAGTTGTGTATTCAGATTTTATTCAAAAGGCTGAAGACTTTGAAGTCAAACTATACATCGAAAATCTATTCAATATGTTGATGTGTGGGCAGTAAGTAAAACTTAGTGCGGTGATCACAGCCTGTGGTAATTTCTTCAAAGAGTTGAAGTGATTGGAGGATGGCATATCTGAAATAAGATTTCAGATTGGTTCGTAATTAATTTTCATTCGAATTAATTGGGTTTATTTAAATCCTTATTTGAGGGTGAATGGGAAAATTGAAGAGCTTCCTCAATTGAGAGGGTTGAAATTGCCTGGCTTGAGCGTTATTTGAGGCAGTGATTGAAGATGCATTTTGTATATGCAAAACAGAGTTGAGATTCTGGGTTTGCAGGTTTATCCTGCATCAAGATGTAACATACAAAGATTTGTAATCATCGCATATAAATCACCACTTGTTTGACTATCCACCTATCTGACCGTGTGGGCCCATGATTTTACTAGTTGTCTGGGACTGTGGGCCAACGATCTTACCACTTGTCTTGTCTATCTTGTGATAACCCAACATGCATGATGAAAATACAAAGCAGAGAATCTGATTTAAAATATAGGATAAAGGGAATTCGTAGTTCATGTTTTGGGTTCATCCTGGAGTTGACAGAGAGCATATCGCACGTTAAACAGAATAAAGAACTCCAGCCCAAGAGTACGAGACCCCATCTCCACAGAAGAGACAACGGCGTTAAGGATTGGGGCAGAGTGTTAACCAATAAATATGAACAAAGACAACTATCTGTCCCTTTTTATTAGTGGGCACATACATACACTAAGATATATGGTACTATTGGTTCCACTTGGTCTAAGGAATAATAATATTAAAGCACCGTTCAAGGGTCATCGAGATCATAGGGTGTAGTGGCAAACCAAGCACACTAGGAGAGATTCTGGGAATCAAGCTTCTAGGATCTGCACTTGGAATTGGATTCGAGACTAGGAATATGACCAGAAAATACTTATAATGAATTTGTAAAGTAAATACTTTAGGTTGGGGGATTCCCAAATTGAGATCTAGAAAAGGGCTCTACTTGACTTGCCAGTTTTTGTAGGGATCTGTATTAGACGTTGGGCACTACTATGATTCAAGTCTTGTTACTTTGATGGCCAAACTTTACGTTAAAGTTCATAGTATAACCCTAGCTCATTCAAATTTTGTTCTTTTATGGCCAACCTTCAAAGTGTGGGTTACGTCATTAGTTTCTCGGTTATAATGGGAACCCATTCTTTGCATTAGTTTCTCGGTTATAATGGGAACTCTACTTGGCTAAAAATGATTAGTGTTTATGCTAGTTGTTTCTATCATAGAATTATTAGTTCAAGTTTTTATCATTAGTTGGAAATCACATCATTACTAAAAAAATAAGAAATCACAATATTACTAAAAAAAAATTATAAGTTGAAGAGGCTTGCAAAATTGTATGATGATTTTGTATGGTTAATGTATTTACTATCAAGTTTGGATCAATGTTATTAAAAGTTCCCAAAATGTTGGTTTCTCCACTACTCCCTCCCACCTTCTAGAGAAGGCAAAGTTGAATTTGAAGGAAAGCACCAGAAGGCTCTCAACTAGACTTCTACAGCATGGGTGAATCTCAGGTGCATGTTTCAATGCTGGCAGATTTTCCTGGATTGAATGTATGTGGAGTGTGATAGGTTTTGTGATGTATTTCTTGTTCATTTGGCACATAAAAAACAAAATCTAGCATGTTAAAAACATAATCCATTAGAACCAAAGGGAAAGAGAGAGCAGTCACAGGTCTGTCTGTGATTTTTGTGAGAGAGCATTCACATACCTGTGACTGTGATTTATGTTAGAGAGCATTCATATAACTGTGATTCCTGAAATAAATTCCATGCCTTAAATTCTTGAAATCAATTCTAGGACAAGCTGCAAAACCTACGAGATCATGTTCATGTTCAATTCCAGGGCAAGCTACAATACCAGCAAGATCGTATTCAAATACATTCTTTAGGTTACTATCCCTTCCAAGTTCAAGGTACAAACTGCAATACATTAACAAACTTTGAATGAGCGGCATGAGAGGTGATTTATGTTTCTTTCGCTATGACTACAAGTAGATGGTGTTCAGGAAGCGTGGTAGATGGCTAACATGCCAAAAGCCACGCTCTGTGGCAGATGACTAACATGCCAAAAGCCACGCTCTGTGGCAGATGGCTAACATGCCAAAATCCACGCTCACAATTAGACATATTTTATAATGTAAAACCAATTCATAACTTATAATGTAAAAATTCACTAATGCTAACTAAAAATCAACTAATGCTAACCTAAAATAGAAAAGTGAAAATAAAATTTGGTTAGAAATAGTTCATTCTTTGGTTAATGTTAATGTGAACTTTGGTTAAAGAGATAATTTATGCAGCTTTGCAATAAGATCTAAAATTTGTGTAGCCAATAATCTTTCGAATAATTGGTATTTAAAATATATTTTTAATTAATATTTATGAAAATTTGGGTTAAAAAAAAGTAGAGCTAATTGTCAACCATCAACTAATAGTGAGTCAAACGCCAAGTGAACGCTATTTACCATGCCTATGGGCAGGTATAATAATGGGGTGGTAACTAAAAATGTCTATGAATTATTTAAACCTTACTGTTAAATCATGGTACCTAATTACAACTATGACCATGCATCTCCTTGTTTTTGTGAATATAAAAGGACAAATTACATTTATGTACTTTCCACTTTCCACTTTACCGTACTTTCCAGTTGGATTTACCGAAGTGTAAGATCCCAAATTGCCACAGCCCAAACATAGAACACTAGGGAACACTAGGGATCTAAAATATTCATGCCTCTTATTTATATTAATAGTTGGAAACAAAGATACATGCCTGTGCAAATAAGAATGGACCCCTACAAATGGCATGCATGGTTGTTCATTAAACACTAAACTAAGACTCTTAAGCACATTTGTGAATCCTAAATAGATCCACCATACGAGTTCACTGCCAAGTTTTCATCCCGGGATCCAACTATAATTGGCCAAGTCGAGTCCTCAACAAAACAAAATAAGATTAACAAATTTAGGATTATCCAAATTCCTAGTTCCTACCCCCTTAAATAGGCTTGAGGGGCTCTCTAGAAACCTTATTTTATTATTTCCCTAGAAAAACGAGGGTAAATACTATTGGTAGATCCCATGGGAAAATACCATGGGTATATTCCGTCCATTTTGAACACATCAAGGAAAGGGAATATTACAAATCTTCTCGCACAAAGATTTTTTGCCCTCAAGCAATCCAATTCTATCCGGATTCGATGCAAATGAGTGTGTTATCTCATTCCTCCATGATAAATGATCCTGAATGGATCTCACAAATTCTCCAACCATTATTTCTCTCAATAGATTCACCTGGATCCCAATGCCACCCAACTCCCAACACCTGTGGGTTATGATACCATCTCAACCCTTCATCATTACCCATGCCTAAGGACCCAAGCTAAAATATGTCCTTGGCTATGAGTATCCTCCTAGGAATCAACCCATCAATATAGTTCCACTGCATAATCTCTTGCCAATCCATCTTGTGGGAAGGATCTAATGCATGACTGCCTACACATGGGATAAATCTATTGGGTTTATGTTGCCTGTTTCTCATCTCATGTTGCTCCACTTGGTCACCCAAAATGATCCATTTGGATAACTCTGCTCTACTCTCCCCAATGTATAAAGATGGTTTGGTAGTGCTGCAAGCTTTATCTATGTACTCTTGTAGAGGGTTGCTCTTGAACACCCAATTTTATTCCTCTTCTTGCCTTGTGAGGGACTTGAGACGTTCCTCTACACTAGACAACTTTGCCGCTAACTCGACACATGCCCCTATCAAATCCTCAAATTTTATGTTCTCCTGTAAGATAGTGTCTTGGATTTTCCAGACACTCTGCTTCAACATCTTAAGATTTGTCTTGAAATTCATGATCTTTTCCTGAAATCCCTTTACTGGCGATTATGGTGTCTTGTTGAATGTCTCTGTACCTGTTTGCACCAGATGCTCCACAACCACAACTTCAACCTGATCTTGTGACCCACTCTCTGGAAATGGTTCATTTTTCACATTATGTCTAACATGTTGCTCCACATGATCATGCTCATCATGCTGGTTCACTACTTTTGTCTCCTCACCCAAGTTTCCCTGCCCTCCATCTTTGAAGACAATGTATTGTTCATCTTCTCCAATTTTCGAACATAGGTGCACTGGTGGATTTCTATCTATACTTGAATGTTCATATTATTTATAGACATCCCCCTGGAGACATATGGACTCAGTTGTATAGGATTCCACCTCATCAATACCATTAGGTAGAATTTCCTCATGCACTTCCAATTGCTTCTCGGCTTGCAAATCTCCTTGAATAATATCACACTGCTACTCATTATCAACTACAAAAGATTCCCCATGATCTGAAGAAATCTACCTAAGGAAGGTTTCGCTCCCCTCCCGTGACCTTGACTATGGAATAAAATTTGTTACAACTATGATATATGTGTTTGGTGTATATAACTCTAACCGTTGGCGTATTCAAAACCTCTTTCTCCGTAGACTTTGGCATAAGTTATGTCATATGGTTTTGTGGTATGATATGTATTTCTTGTCAGTTTAATGTATGGTGTATGGAACTTTGGATTATCGCATTAACATATAGTTTGGGGTCGGGGTTAAACCCGGATCTCTCATCTGTCACCACGTGGTGTGATTGGTGGACCAAGGTCTGGGGTTAACCTCAATCCCCACCTATGATACCTCTTCCACAAAGGTTTAAATAAAACATTCATACCATAGTAATTAAGAACCAAGATAGTGGGTCTGGTGGAGGTCTTGGCTGGTATAAGAGAGGTCTTATGTTTGATTCTCGTGGAGGTTGCTAGACCTTCAAAATCTTTTAATTGGCCATTAGGGGGCCACGTGGTAGTCAGGGATTGACCCACATGGCTCCTCCTAATTGGTCCACCCAAAATAAAATGAACCAATAAATTCCAACAAATCACAACATGACAAGTGTCGATCATCCATATGTTGATAGAGGACCCAGTCACCTTGCCCAATTATGGCCCAGTCAGTGTACTAACTACTGACAGGGCATCCCTACAAACCCATTTTTCAAAATTTTAGTTTTTTCCCAAATCGATCAGAACGTGATATCGGGAGCATCCGATCTTGGATTTGAGTTAAGAAAGTTGCATTGGATTCTAGGAGACGAGATATAAGCTTTGGCAGTTTTTTTTCGAGCCAATCTGAGCACTTTGAATTTCGAGCATTAAACTAATCCACCAGATCATTCCTCCCCACTGGAAGCTTTTGGACCTCCAAAATCTCTTTATCAGTTAAAAAAGAGATGAGGGTATAGATCCCTCACCCTTCCAGTTTCAATCCACTAAACTTTTCTTGAATTTTTCACTTTGATATTTTCATGAAATACATCACTTTCCCTGATTTTGGAGTCCTTATCTTGCTGTCAACAATGACATCTTGCTGTAATTTCCCAGAATATGCAGAATAGCAAACTTCATTTGAAGGAATATGCACATTCCATCCTTGTTCTTCATTCAAAGGAAACTTATGCAATTTCAAATTTACTTCACCGTGAACACTGTCATCATGACAATGCTTACCATGTCTAGCCTTGCACTTGGCTCAACTCTTGACCAAATGTGATTGACATTGCCATGCACCATCCCTTTTCAAAGCCAAAATATTATGAAACCCACAAGAAGATTTTTTGGAACCAATGTCCTCTTTTTCAAATTTCTTTTTCATTTTCTTTTTGACCCCTGCATTCTTTAACACTAACGTCTTATTTGGCACATCAATGTTCAACAATGATGCATCCTGCTGCAAATTTAGTTCATATTGTTTACCTATTTCAGGAGGCAACATGCTAGACTCCTAAAACATCTTATCACATTCATTAGAAACCTCAATGAAATCAAATTTCACATTTGATTCATATCCTTAAAAGGCTTCATTCTCAACATCTTTATGCTTCAACATGAACAATGCAAAATTATGACTAGCATTAACAATTCTCTTCATTTTTCCAACATTCATAAGAGACAAACTCACATTTTCTTACTATGCGCTCTAACAATGTACTCAATCCCATTCTTGAAAAAGTGATACTTATTCTCATGGCGATGAAAGATGGCTCTCCTATCATAAAGATATGGACTTCCCAAAACTATACCACATATATTATGTGAAACTACATCAAGTTCATCTTCATCAAGAAAGTTTAAAGTGATTGCAAATCTAAGTATGCACTTTCTTCTCATCTGCAATTTTGCATTCTCACATATCCAACCTAAAGGATAGGGTTTAGGATGAGGAATGGTCTCTTATTCAAATTCTTGACAATGTCTTCAAAGATAATATATGTTTGTGAACCACTATCAAATAGTGTGTCTATCTTGGTATGCTTTGAAATAACTCTAATATGGAAAAGATAAATTCTTGTTTAATCATGTTCAGTATCATTGAGACAACTTGAATAACTAGTACTTGCAATGTCCTTACATTTCAAACCCATGGTTGTGATCTTTGTTTCATCTTCGGAATCAGAACCTAAATTATTAGAGAACTTTTGAGGTCTAAAATGGGCCTCCTAAGAAAAATGTACAACCAAAATAAACTTTATAATAACCAATCAGATTCAAGATGATGATGTCAACCATGGGGGATGATTCACCATTTTTGGGGTAAAAAAGTAAAAATAATAAAAATAATAAAATAATAAGACTATTTTTTTAACTTGTGTTTTCGACTTATCTCCCTAATTTTTTACTCGAATTTCAAGCGGGAGTATTCATTGGATGCAAAATTTGATTCGTCATCCAAAGAGTACCCATGTTGCATCCTTTCAATAGACCCAACCACACGAAAAATGAGAAATACATGAAAAACATGATTGCAATCACATTTTTCATGTATTTCTCATTTTTATTTTAGTTGGGTCCATTGAAAGTATGCAATATGTGTACTCCTTGGATGAGGAATCAAAATTTTCATCTAACTAGTGCTCCCTCTCAAAATTTGAGTAAACCCATATGGAGATAAGTTGAAAAAGAAGTTTTTTCTTTTTTCCCTCTAAAATTTGACGATGTAATCTAATATTATTTTATTTTTTCCAATATTATTTTATAATTTCTTTAGGAGGCCCATTTTAGACCTCAAAATTTCCCTAATGTGTGTTATGTAGTTGCAGTTGTTTTCTCCTTCTCCTTGTTTTAAAAATTTTTGGGTCTCATCTCTGGATGAGGTTTCCAACTATGATCTTCATCGTGGCCCTCTTTGGAACAATGTTTGCATGTAAGTTTTTATTTCTCCGTATTGATGGCATCATTCTTCTTTCCTTTTCCCTTGAACTTACCGTTTCCTTTTTCTCCAGACTCAAAGGAAATCTAACTTTTCTCATCATAAACATGTTTCCCTCTTTCAATTAGTATTGTTATTAAATTTTTAGAGCATTAGTTGATCTTCAATTATTATCAGTGTTTGTGCAATGATAGCAGTGAACAAAAGGAACACAAATCCACATAGTTTTTAAGGCGGAAACCCCCTTTGGGAAAAAAAACACCTAAATGTTTTTCTAATAATTCTTTAATATTCAACTCCAATTGAAAATAAAGCTCCAACTTCCTACAATCTAGAAAATCATTCTTCTCCAGCTCCCACTGGATGGATGCTCCAATGCCTGAGATTCTTCAGTAGTCAATTGAACGGATGCCCCAACACCCAATGAGCTACAACTCACCCTAGGACCACCCTACCACCCTGAAGTTTTCATAGGCTTGAACCTGTTGGTGACTTCATGCACCAGCCTAGCACCAACCTACCACCCTATAGAAGAATAAAATAAGAATGGACTCCCATACCAGGGAAAATGGTCCACTTTACAATGATATAGAATGATGTAGAAGAAGAAGACACACTAGACCATAACCCCAACTATGAAACAAATACCTAATGATAATCCTAGACCTCCCGACACTACCTCTTCAATTATTGGTAGATAGACACTTGTAAAAATTTACAATGACTGTATGCAGTGTTGCGCATGTGAAGACTTCATGTGGTGAACTTCTTACTGTTTTCCTGCACCTTGATTATTGCTCTTGTCATTCTACCCTTTCTCACTCTTCATAAAATTAGATCATGAATTGAATCTTATCTTAATGAATATATAATACCTACAAAAATTCTTCAAGGAAATACCCATGACATGATAATAGAAAAATTTACCTCATCCTGCAGAGCATATGTCAGTGCTAAAAATAAAAATAAAAAATAGAATACAAAGAACCTAATGCAATTAAGAGATGAACATGCATATACAAAATATACTTACATGGAGCTTACCTCTGCTACACTTTTCTTTTCTTTGTTGCCCTAGAAATTCTGGTCCTTTGCAGCCCTTGACAACACATTATCTAGCTTTTTCTTGTCTGCTAGGAGATCGATATTGAATCTGGTGTATCTCTGTTATTTAAGATCCCCAATATGTGATTTTTGGTCTTGTAGTATTCCTCTTAGTCTTATTTCCAATGTCACAGGTCTCACCCAATTTGGATTCTGTTATCACTCTAGTAAATTCTTAAGTTGTGGGATTTTGGTTTTCAGTCAATGAATACTAGAGGTAACTATTGAGCCCTGAAATTGTCTTCTCTTTTGCCAAACTTCACTTCATTTCATCATTCCTTTATCATTTCATAAACCTAAAAATCAATGAGAATGATTAAGATTGCTTAAAGGTTTCATAAAATGATTAACATATTGTACTTTTGTGATTTTTGTTGTCTAATGATTTTTTAACAGTTTAGCTACAGAATACAATCATTCTGTAGCCAGTCAAGCATTACGTAGCTATTTTGGTGTTTAAGTATGTTACAGGTGTCATCTGGAGAAAAGGCACACATGGGTGGATTCAAAATCTTCCCTACATCATTCCTTCCCATCCACGAGGGCTGAATCGATAGCTGGAGGTGTCTAAGCATGTGGTCAAAGCAAAGGTCAAAGAAGTTGTTTTCTACAGGAATTAGGACTCCTAATTTTCTTTACAGCAAATCATGAGTCCCAAAAGAGTTTTAATTTGATTTTAACTTCAAATCTACACTTGTACCTATTTTTTTTCAATGTTAGTTATGAATTTTCATATAAATTAAGCTCTGTAATACCAAGAAGGACAAGTTGATGTATACATATTTTATCATTACAATGATACTCTGTTTTCATGTCTTGTGTTAATAAAAAGGAGTTTTAGCCTTGATGCTATTTTGAATACAATCTTGAGGAGTTAAAGGATTAATGCCGAATTGATAGCAGAGGGCCCCTGCTATTCGAGGAGGTTTTACATGTTTTCTAGATAAGTCATTTTCAATTCTGTTTTGTCATATTTCCTTACTTAGACTGCTTTTTGAAATCATAGCTTCTAACATTATGTTTCATGTCATTTGCTTAGATAAAGGATCCTCATGATATTGCAATTAGTCTCTTTCGAAAGCTTTTCCAATAAACCTCTAATTTACGAATGAGACTTAGTTGTAATATTGTGAGTTATTTATTGTTTTGTTTCATAGAAGATCCTTATCACATTATGATTAATCTCTTTCAAAAACTCTTCCAATAAACCTCTAACTCATGAATGAGATTTATTTGTAATGTTATAAGTTGTTTCAACATTTCATAGGATATCCTTACTACATTATAGTAATATTTTTCTCAAGCTCTTCCAATAAACCTCTATCAAATGAATTAGATTTCACTGTAATGTTCTAAGTCACTGTTTGTTTCAGCATTTCCTTTTATGTTTTAGGAGATCCTCTTTGCATTAGAATTAATCTTTTTTTTTACAAGCTCTTCCAACAAATCTCTATCTAAATGAATCAGATTAAGTTGTAGTGTTTTGAGTTACTTTTCATTTCATACATGCCCATTTAGAAGCTATAATATCCATGGATTATGACTCTCTGTTTTCATCCTTTTCTAGTTAGGAACAGAACTTGCAAATAAACTCTATTTTAATTCATTTATTAACATTTCCTTTTCTCCCTTTTGACATAGATTTAACTTAATATTTTTAGCATAGATTAGCATACTAAGAATCAAACATAAAAACCCCAAAACATCAATAAAACACTAAAAACAACGAAGTAAGAAAAAGAGATACTTAGGCACATATAGTGCATTACACTTCATCAGTTTACTAGCCCTGGTCAATAATTGATGCTATCAATTTAGGACACTAAATTGACTAAACAATAACACCAAACCTACTTCAAACTCTAGGATCTAGCCTTCTTACGGCTCAGAGACTAGCCTTCCTAGGGTTCAGAGAGGGCTCTCTCTTTAAAGTTTAACTTTGTTTTAATTTGTGAATATTAGGCTAGCTATGAAAGTGCAATTTTGGTTTGGTTTTGTTGGATTTGGTGGGAAAATCTCACTTGGAGGGATAGCTAGAGGGAAATCTACTTGTGCATTGGGCTATGGAGTCTAAGTCAAGCTAACAGAACTGGGATCAAGGCCTAAAAGGTCAAATGTCTTCAGGGAAAGATAGATAACCCTTGGAGATCTTGGAAAATTGGTTTTTGAGATGGTATGATCGGGATAAAGGGCACTTAAGGATCCTTTGATCTGGAAAAGGGAAGTAGTAGATAGAGGTCAAATGGGAGAGGGAGAAATTAAGGGTTCCCTACACCAGAAATCAGAAGAAAACAAAGAAGTGATAACTAGTTAAAAACATGGTGCTATTAACATGTCCTGTAGTAATACTCCTAGTTATACATTCAGATTTAGAATTAAAACACAGACGTATGCATGTAACAAAGAAGAATAACAGTGGCAAGTTTTAGAGAGTACTTCACTCCAGATAGCTTATCACAGGGATCCTGAAGTATGATGCCAAATTTTTGATCCAGTATGCTACTAAAAATCCAAATCCAAAGCCTTCAAGTCAACAAAATATCTATAGTAATCTCCATCAATTTTATTCCACACAAAATACTTCAAAAGAGTGAAGTATTTATACTTAATGTTTTACAAAATATCCTAGATGACTTCTAGGAATTAACTTAGGAAAATAAAATATCTTACAACAATAATAGTGACAATTGCTTAAAAAATCAGCAAGCTGTCCTATTTTATTCAAAAGAAATAGAAATTGTTTTAGGATAAGAAGCAACTGGCTGCTTATGTGTCCTCTTTGCTGACTCTTTAGATATTTTTTAGAATCTAACCTGCCTTCACTGATACTCTTTCTCACCCTTCACTGATACTCTTTCTCTCTGATACTCTTTCTTACTAATATTTTTTCATTTCAGATACTCTTTAACCTTCAGTCAAACTTCTTTACTGCTGTAAAATCTGTTTTGATAGTGAAATCAACAAAAATATTTTTTCTTTTTCTTTCGTTTGTCTTTCATTCTTCATAATAAATCAGTCAATGCTTGCCAATCCTCATTTTTAGGAATTTGAATATTTTTGAGTTTCCTAAAATTATCATTAGCTTCTGTGTACCTAGAAAATGTGGGCTTAATGAAAAATATGTATTTGATCTCATACTGCAAATAAAACAAATCTTCAAAACTTTTCAGCAATACTTTTCTTGTGGGAATGCCTTGACCTGTTGGCTTGTTCACCTGTTCCTTGGCATATTCTCTTATCTTTTTGTCATAATTATTTTGAGGCATTAACTTATCATTAATAACCATGATATCAGGAAGTCCTTTTTGTCTTAAATTGGTCAACTTAACCATGAATCTGGTTATAGCAGTATTCATACCTTCACATTTCTCTTCAAGCTACCTCATCAAATTTATTTTGGTGGTAACTTTCCTAATTTCTAGGATAGTTGCTATCCTGTCATTGATTTTTAATTCTTCCAGTTCCTGTCTATTCTTGTTGTTGAGGTAATTGATTAATCTCACAGCCTGTTCTGGTTTATCAGCCAAATCAGATTGTGTCTTTTGGATTTCTGCTTGAGCTACCAATAATAACTCTCTTTGCTAAAAAATTACCTGAATTGAAGGCCATACATCATGTATGGATTCAATTACATTATTCCATAGGTAATTTTTTATGTATGATATCTTATCTTTGAGAGTTAATTCTTTTTGTAATTTTTTTACCTCTTCACTCAATCTATTGGCATTTTGTTCATGTATTTTGGCATTCATCTGAGTTGATTTATTTGTTTTCTCAAGATTTTAAATCATATTTTTCAACCTGTTAATTTCATTTGTCTTCAAGGACATTTCTTCCATTGCCTTCACTAGTTGACTGCTTTCATCTATAGGTTTCACTACTGTGGTATAGGACTCAGTAGCTGAAGTTGTTGAAGAATTCACTGGCACTACAGTGGCTAGTGGTTCTTTGGGTGCCAAATTTTCTCCTAAATTTGAAGGCATTGCTGCAGTGATGACTAGGATGACTGTAGGAATCACTGGTTATTTTATTGTCTCCTTTTCTTGGACAAGTTGGTCCATCTATACTTCCATTTCTTTAATCTGAGCTGTCAGTTGAAGTAGTAAACTCATCATTTCATCTTTTTCCTTTTGATCCTGTAAGACTTCCTTTATCTGAGGATGCTCACTTTGAGGAAGTTTGAGTTGTTTCCTCAAGGCATCTATATCCTCATTTTTCTTTTTTACCAATGCTTCTACTGCTTTGACGTTTGTAGGATCATATCCTACTTACAATACTAAATATTCTAAGGCTTTTATCCTTAAATCTTTTGCATATAATGAAGCTTTATCCATCTTCATTTGATCTTGCATATTATATATGGTATTTTGAAGCTCATGAGCACTCACATCTTTTGTTGTACCCGTGGAATACAACATCTCTGAAATTTTCCTGTGAAAATATATTTGATCTAATTCATGGATTTTGTCTGTAGCTACTTCCATATCAACTTTCTTATAGTCATCAACTGTCTTTGGCACTGATACTGTGGGTTGTAATACTGACATAATCAATTTTTTAGTTGAATAATCAAATGCTAATATGAATTTGTTTTGATTACCCGGTTTTTGCTTTAAGAACTGAGAATATATTTCAATTTTGATTTCCTCATTCTTCAATTTGATTTTCTTGTATTTCTCCTTAATATCCAAATCCTTTTCCTCAGCTGAATGTGAGGAAGAAGCCTCCACACTTTGCTACCTTTCCATTATCTTTGTATCTTCATTATTCAGTTGTTCTTCATTCTGATTTGGTTCACTTATAACTACAGTAGCTACATTGGTCTCTGGAAAATCAGTGTTGGTATTCAAGGGCTTTGTTTCTTCAACATCTATTGTCACTTTACCTTTAGCTGTTGTATCTAATTTTGGCCTTTTGTTGTAAATGATCTTGAACTTTGTTTTTGTTGTAGTGTCTGCTGTATAAGCTCTCTCTTCTCTGATTCTCTTAGTGGATGTCTTTGGCTGTTTGGAAATTTCCAAAGTGTGACTAGTATTCCTTTGGTTAACTGCCTCTGTTAAAGTGTTTTCAACCCACTCGATTTGATTAGCAAACTTCTATACTTCTGGTTTTGATTCATGGATAAAGGGTGTCAATTTACATTTTACCCTTAGTTTACTTAAGATCCCTTATGGATCATAATTCCATAGGAAACTTTCCTCAAATTTATATTCCAGTAGTTGATTTGCTACTTCCTTTTTTGCATCTTTGTGATTACATATGAATGGCCCAATTTGATTTTTAAGTTTGAATTGGGTCTTCTTCTTGGCTGCCATGAAGTTAATAGAATCATAATTTAGGATCTGCCGGATGTACTCCAAGGAAAAGATCCTCATTGATGGATGTTTGGGTAACTTGTAAGGCAACAATTTTGACCCAAAAACTCTAATTTCAGTGAATTTCTCATACAAATACCAGTCACCAACTTTGCTTTGTTCTGATAACTGCAATATTTTCTTCATTTCCTCACTTATTCGAGGCTGACCTGTTTTGGTCAACATGGCAGTTATTGGATGTAAAAAAAAAACTCTACAAACTCTGAATAACTAAAATCCATGCCTTATTTTATGAGTATGAATGTCCAAAAGATAACAGACAGAGGTTTTCCTTCTATATCCAACTTTTGAAGTGAAACTGGAAAGCTATCTGATTGGAAGAAAAGAAACATGTGGGAAAGATAGGAGGTATATTTGAATACTCCTTCCAGCTATAAATTAGTCAATTGATAGTGAATACTATCAGCAATGAAACCAACATGGTCAAAGATAACTGAAGGTGGTTAACCTGAAGAAAATGTGGACAAAAATATAAAAATAGACTCATCATTGTGCTCGTCAATGAAATACCCAAGGATGAAGGAAAGCATGGAGATTACATGCCTTGAACCTTCAGGAAATTTTACAGTTGAATATGGAGGATTTACTTTGGGAATTTCAACATGCAGGGGCATAAAAGT
This sequence comes from Pinus albicaulis, assembly GCA_034641835.2. Lineage (NCBI taxonomy): Eukaryota > Viridiplantae > Streptophyta > Pinopsida > Pinales > Pinaceae > Pinus > Pinus albicaulis. Next base: position 1,395,423,376 of record CM076579.1, on the reverse strand, counting down.
CTGAAAAATCATAAACCTTTTAGGAAAATATAAGCCAATGTATAGGTTACTGAGGGCCTCAATAGACAAAGGTACTTCTTGGGGATCTGGTTGAAGCTGCAACATTTGGTTTATTGACTCTGCAATGATGGTAAATAGGACTTCTTTACTGGCATTCACAATAGCTCTTTGTTCAGGATTATAGTACTGGTGACATAATATGATAATTTCTTGACAAGGGTGAGTCAAAGCGACTACATATTTGGGCAAATTGGATTCCCAAATATGAATTTCTTCATGATCATCTAAAGACTTCTCAAAACACCATTTATGGATGTCTAACAGATTGAATTCAACTATGGAATCAGTTATTTTGTAGTCAATATCAACTAGGGGAATGTGCTCAATCTCAACACTTGGGGGTTGTAATGGATTGACCACAATTGCAGTATTTGGAGTCATGGATGGAGTAGGTTTATGAACTTTAGATCCTTCTGGTTTTCTTACACTATTTTTTAGGCATCTTGATTGGCTTCTGCAAGTTTAAATAGTTTGCAGAGGCAATTTTAGTATAGCAGAGGCTTGATTGGGAAAATTTAGCAAAATAGAGTCTCTTTTTGGATTTTATGCCCAATTAGGTTTCTTAAATAAGTTATGAGGCTTTAAAACTGCTCTAAAACATAAAACAGGGGTTTTCTGAGTTTTTTGACTGAAAAAATGGGCTAAAACTCTATTGAAAAGGTTTACAGAAGATTAGGGCACCTACAGAGGATTTCTGGCCTTTTAGAGCTTGAAATTGATCATTAGACTGTGAAAAATTGATAAATTTCCTTGAAAATACCACGCAGCAGACAAATAGGGTTTCTGGGAAAATTTTGCTAGAGTTTGGATTTTTTTGGGACTTTTGGGCAATTGAATTAATCAATTTAACTTAAAAATGCTTATTTTTCTTTAAAAATGGTTTTTGAAATTGGTCGCAGGTTTCAATCTTATAAAAATACCTGTTTTAGTGCAAGTATTGGCTCTGAAAGAGTTTTTTTCAATTCTTGGTCAAATTGATGGCTTCAGCAGTTCATCTGGAGCAGGTGCAGCTCCTCAATAGTCTTTACGAGTGTGTCTTGGGAGATTTCAGAGGTTTTGGGCGTTAAAATGGCAACTAGGGACTTTAGTAGGGTTTTAAAAGTCGAGAGAAGGCAATACAGTGGTTGAGTGCACAAGAATGGTGAATAAATGTATTTTTCAAAGGTTTTATTGACATATTGGTCGCGTTTAATCTGGAATTGAATGCAGGTCTAGTCAGGTGGGAGGGTAGTTTCGGAGTTGGAATGGACAAAAACCGCGAGTGGTTATCGTGTGGATGTCTAGCGGTAAGTGGTTTCAAGTCCAATCCACGCGATCCAATGAGGGAATGCCACGTAGAGGAGAGAGAAATGGGTGAAACCACCCATTTCGCGTGGCTTTGGTTGTCCGGTGGTCTTGCATCTTTTCTATGTGATATCGGACGTCGACTGTTGGATTTGAGAATTGGATGCGAATGGTCAGGATTAGTTCCGGAAGGTGCAATGGATTGAAAATTGGGACCGGACTATCATATGCAGCGGAAGGGTTTTGAACTTTATGGATAGGCCTTTGTTTAATTCAAAACTTAGGTTTATATGATGGCAGAGGGATATTTGGTTTAAAATATATATATAAGGCTTTAACCAATATATGGATGCAGGATTTTTATACATAGCGACAGGATAAAACATTATTACAAAGACGCTTTTAAAAAAGGTTTTTAAGCCTTAGACTTGGTATAATAGATGGCGGGTTAGGTTTAAAACATTTGAAAAATGTTTCATATGTGGGCATGTTTATTATATTATATAATTTTTTAAACCTTTTGAATGATTTTTAAACTATAGGGGCGGGATACATAAATAATGACAGTTTTTAGACCAAAGGGTTTATAACTTGGGGTTTTTATTTGCGCACATGGGATAATAGACTCTGGTCAAAACTTTATAATAGTGGGTTTTTTGGGGTATTTAGATATAAGGAATTAATAAGTATGGGAGGGTATTTCTTAGGGATTTAATAGAAGTATGTTAAAGGTTAATATGAAAGGGTAGTGTAATAAAACAAAATACATATTATCTCTAAGTATAGTATAAAATCAAGCATTGCTCATCTTTATATTTCTTTCACTAATATTCAGGATAAATGTGATTTTGTGGGTTTTTATGAATGCTTATGAAGGGATGAAGTTCATTATTTTTAGGGCTACAATTTTACTAAGTAAGAATGTGTCTTTACTTAGGAAAAATGGGTTTTAATGTATGAATGAAGGGTAAATGATGATAAATGAGGATTTAACATAAGAACTCAATATTTTTAACTAACCATTCATAGAGCTTTGGGTTCGGTCCCAACAAAAGTCAGAGAAATTCTCTGAGCCTGTTTGACTGATAGTTTAGAATACTGAATACTCATAGGGGAGAGGAAATTAGTGATTTTTCTTGATGATGAATTATTTACATTATTGCTCCACTACTTTCTACCTACCTAATTTCTATTTCTGACATTTTTTCTTCATTTTGTAGGTGCATTTAGGCTTGCAACCTTAAAACATTTTCTTTCAAAGCATAAAACTATCTAAATCTACCTTATTTCATCCGAGGGCTCAGGTTAAACTGTTGAGCTCCTCATTATTCTCTACCTATCTACTGATTTATTAAGTTTAAACTATTTGAAAAATGTTTATCCTCTGTTTAAAACATGAAAATTGAAAGCATGAAAAGTTAAGATTAAATTGTTTAACGGATCATGGATTATGGCATTTATTGACACTCTGCACATAATCATTATTCTTGCAGTAAAAATTATAGTGGAATTTGGATTTGCTCACTTTTAGGTCTTATTTCTCTTTTTCTTTTGGGGTCTATATTTTTCTAAGTCCTTTGATTTTTCTTTTAGGACTTTTACCCTCTTTTTGTCTTTTTATTATTTTTCATTTTTTCAAAATATGGGAAAACAACTTGTAGAAAGCAAGGTATGTACATATTTACAAGACTATCAAATTCAATTCAAAATTTTATGAACCTTATTATTATAGGACCCTAACAGATTCTTCAAGACAAATTTATGCCCAATATCTCACAATGACATAATTATGGACTAGTTTAGTAGAGCTAATTTTTACGTCGTTCCAAGTGTCACGTTTTCCTCATTCGGCTCTGAAATTGATACAAAGAAAAACACAGTCCATGCACTATCTGCCAATTTTTACAGAATTCCGATTCGATACTCAGAGAGACTGATGACGATTTTCCCAAGGTCACCTCTTTGAGATGAAGTTCAGGAGCTTGCAAAAACCCTAACTTCCACATATCATATCTTCGAAAATATTGCACACCATGATCTGGAATTTTTACACAATATTCCTCATGATTTCGGGTTCGCCCCATAAACATTTCAGCTTTTGAACCTTCGTAGAACAAAAGGTATAGCGAAAATTCCACGATGACCTGTTTCAAGTAGCAAAATCCCTACATGAGGAGGATATGAGGATCACAATTTATATAAATGCTTAGGTTTACGGGGTCTTCAATACGTGAACATGGGAGGGATTTTAGGAGCTTAAAAATTATTAATTATTGACTATTCAATGACCACAACCAATGATTAGCATCATGCCACAATCCCATGGGGTTTTAGCCCACTAACTGGGGTTACTAACTTCAAACATGAATATCTCTAAAACCGTGAAGAATTATTTGGCGTGCCATATATCAAAGGAAAATTCTCGACAAGTAGAAACCATTAAAATATCCTTGACACATAATATAGTAATTTTGTAGGTCAAAATTCCCATGCAAGATGAGGGTAGCCCCTAGTGCTGCTTGGGTTAACATCAATGACAACCGCTAATCAACAATCTCCCCCTTTGGCATTGATGGCAACACAAATACTCCCCCTGTGATCATGACACCTCTTCCTACAACATTATCTCCCCCTTTGACATCAATGGCAAAGGGTAACTTCCCTTGACACCCAACCATCCTGCGGACCTGTACACACTTCCACTAACCCTTTATATTCTGAATAAGGAAAATATAATGAGAACTTCGGAGAATCCAAAGCTTCTGGCAAAGATATTAAAATTATTCACGAGGTAAAGGTTTAGAGAAGATATAAACGATTTGTTCTTTTATACCAACATATTCAAGTTTGATATTCTTTTCAGCGACTTTTTCTCTAACGAAATGATATTTGATCCGAATGTGTTTTGTTTTTTAATGCATGATAGGATTCTTGGAGATGTTGATGGCACTAGTGTTATCACAGAAGATGGGAATAGGCTCACTAAATTTTACTTGAAGATCTTGCAAAGTTTGTTTCATCTAAAGGACTTGAGTACAACAAGATGTTGTTGCAATGTATTCTACTTCTGTTGTAGATAACGAGATTGAGGTTTTATTTTTGCTCAACCATGATATGAGACAACCACCTAGATAGAATGTTTCTGCACTAGTACTCTTACGATCATCAGCGCTTCCTGCCCAATCTGCATCTGTTAAGGCTTGAATAATGAGATTGTTACCCTTGGGATACCACAAGCCATATTCTGTTGTGCCCTTTAGATATCGAAGAATTCTTTTGATGGCAATAATATGTGATTATTTTGGTGCTGCTTGGAATCTTGCTACTCGTCCAACTGCTTGCATAACATCTTGCCGGGATGCTATTACATATAGAATACTACCAATCATAGATCTATACAACCTCTTATCCACATAATTAGATGAGTCGTCTATGCTCAATTTGCAACCTGTTACCATCAGAGTAAGGACGGGTTTGCAATCTTCCATTTTGAATTTCTTAATCATTTCCTTGATGTACTTGGCTTGACATATAAATATTCCTTTCTCTTGCTGAGATATTTGGATCCCTAAGAAGTATGTCAGCTCACCAAGTAAAGACATCTCGAACTCACTTTGCATCTTTGTAGCAAAGTTCTTACTTAGTCGATCATCATTGCTACAAAATATTATATCATCCACATATAATTCAACGATTGTTAAATTATCTTTATCTATTTGTATATAAAGATTGATATCAGTAGTACCTTTCTTAAACCCTTGTTGACGTAGATATCCATCAAGATGGGCATACCATGCTCTGGGAGCCTACTTGAGACCATATAGAGCCTTCTTTAACCTGCAAAAATAATCTTCTTTCTCTGATAGTAGAAAACCTTCAGCTTGTTCGATATAAACTTCTTCTTCTAATTCTCCATTCAAAAATGTTGACTTAACATCCATTTGGTAGAATTTGATTTTTCTTGAACATGCATAGGAGAGAAACATTCGGATGGCTTCCATTCTGGAAACTGGTGCAAATGTTTCTTCGAAATCAATTCCTTCCACTTGTGCATAGCCTTTGCAAACCAATCTTGCTTTGTTTCTGGTAACTTTTCCATCTTCAATCAATTTGTTCCTGAACACCCATTTAGTTCCAATGACATTTTTATCTTTTGGTTGTGGAACTAATTCCTAGCTGTTATTCTTCTCGATTTGATCCAATTATTCATTCATAGCTACTACCCAATGTTCATTCTAGCTGGCTTCCTAAAAAATACTTGGCTCAAAGGTTGCCAGAAAAGAAATGTGAGCTTGTTGTGATGAACGAAGTTGTCGACCTTCATTTATGTCACCAATGATTTGAATTGATGGATGGTTCTTTTGAATCCATTCTTTGTTCTCTTTGGAGGAGCTTCTTGTTGTTGTTCCAGTATATCTTGATGATCATTATTTACTTCTTCCTTGTTGATAGTTTCTTCTTGTTCTAGAATTTCTCTGTGTCTTTTTAAGCCTCTGTCTCAAGTTTCAAAGATTCTAGATCCTCATCATTATTCATTAGAACACCATCTTCTTCAAATGTAACATTTATGCTCTCCACTATTCATTTTCGTCTTAGATTATAGCATTTATAGGCCTTTATTTTGCGTGAGTAACCAACAAAGATACCTTCGTCAACACGTCATTCAAACTTACCCATATTTTGATCTTCTATTTTGATATAACATTTGCTTCCGAAGATTCTAAAATATTTTACATTAGCTAGTTTTACTTTCCATAATTCATATGGGGTCTTGTTGCAATTATTTCTGATAAGACTTCGGTTGATAATGAAGACTGTCGTATCAATTGCTTCAACCCAGAATTTTTCATCCAATTTTGAGTCCTTCAACATTGTTCTACCCATTTCCTGTACGGTTTTGTTCTTTCTTTTAGCAACTCCTTTTTGCTAAGGTGTTCATCTTGTTAAAATTTTATTTTTATTCCAATTTTGTCACAATATTGCTGAAATAATTTGGAAGTGAATTATCCGCCATTATTTGATCTTAGACATTTTATTTTCAAATCCGTTTCATTTTCGACCAACTCCTTGTAGATCTTAAAGCACTCAAATACTTCAGATTTTTTATTTAGGAAATTGACAGTTGTCATCCTGGTATCGTCATCTATCATACATGGAATATAATTCTCCATCTAAGCCTTTTGTTCTCACAAGACCACATAGATCAGTATGTATCAATTCCAATGGATGTGATGCAAAGTGTTCTTTTGTTTTAATTTCAACTTTTGTCTGCTTTCCGTGCCGACAGACCTCACATAGTGTGTTGGAAGGTTTTGATATTTTCAGCATTTCTCGTACTACTACCTTTTTTCTTATCCTAACAAGATTTTCAAATTGTATGTGACCCATTCGTTTGTGCCATAACCAACTTTCATCTTCTTTAGCTAGTAGACATGCTTTAGTTGCTTCATCCAGATGATATATGTCGTTTAGAGCTCGACTTACTGTAGCCACAATTTTACCATACCTGCCTTTCTTGATTTCACATTTTGTGGAGTTGAATAGCATTTTTTGTCCTTGATCACACATTTTTCCAACACTGAGCAGATTGTGATTCATGTTTTCAACCGATATAACATTCTTGGCTAGAACATATTTTCTTCTGAGAGTGACGGTACCTGATCCTATAACATTTGAAGATCCATCGGTTCCATCTTTCTTATCTTTCAGAGACATAAATTTCTTTCTATCTCAACTCATATGCGTTGACCATCCGCTATCAACATACCACACATCTCTATCGTTTTGAGTCTTGAGAGCAAGCGCACAATTATCAATCTTCTTCTTCTTCAATGTTCATTTGTTCTGTGGCTTCGAAGATTCTTCTGGAGAATTTTCAAGTCTGCAGTCTCTGGCTATGTGTCCAAAGTTTCAACATTTGTAACATTCCATATTATTTCTTAAATGTTCAAATATATTGATGTTTCATTGAGCCCCGAGAGGTTCATATTTGAAAGATCTCCTAGAATTGTATTGGTTCCTAGGGTATGTGCGACATTCTACAACTTTATGACCAAATTTTCCACATGAATAACAATAGCCATGAAAAATATGTTGGTACCTGGATGGAAATCTTCGTCGAGGAATTGTCTTCCAAGGCCGTTCTTGTGAATCTTGTCCAATGAAGTCTACATGCATGTAAAATCTCATAGGTTCATTTTATTTTGTTGTAGAAGGTACTTCTTCTTCTTTGTAACCGAGGGTAGTACTGTCATTGTAAGATCATTGATTGTTGACGAGTTCTTCCAATGCCCTTGAGCTGTCAGCATAGTTTTGGAAATTTTTTCCCTTCTTCACTTCCTTACGCAGTGATACTACTTCAGCTTCTAATGCTTCCCTTTATTGGTTGCTTTCTTCCAACTTCTTTTGAAGTGACTCTTTAATACATTTGTGTTCTTCAACTTCAATTTTGAGACCTTGAACTTGTTCTTCAAGAGTATTGGAATAGATCTTCTCAGCCTTGAGCTATTTTATAAGACTGATTTCCTCCTTCGAAAATTATTCTATGGTCAACCCCTCTTCTTCGTTGTTTGATACCTCTTGTTGATTGTGCTTGGCCATAAACAATACTCTCTCATTGGCTTCTTCTTCGATGTCACTGTCTTCATCAAATGATGAGCTATCTTCTTTAGAGATAAAGTTCCTTTTGAATCCTTTCTTTTTGCCTTTCCTGTTGAATTTATTAAAGGATTTCTTTCCTTTTGAGTTTCCATCACTTCTCTTTGGACATTTTTCTGCGAAATGCCCAACCTCACCACAGCCGAGACATATCAATGGAAGTTTACCTTTGAATTTTCCCTTACCAATTATTAGTTTTCTCGCAAAGTAAGCATATTTTCCATCTGAAAGACCTTCTTCATCATCTTCCTTTTCTTCACACTTGCAGGTGCGAGACTTTTCCTTTGAAAGTTGTTTGTCCTTTTTGGTTTTCTTAGATGAAACGAACAAAGTTTCTAGATGCGAAGTGCCGTCTTCTTCATCAAGTCTCATTTCATATGCTATGAGAACTCCATGTAATTCCTCTTTTTTGAGTTTGTCCAGATTTGCACTGTATTCTAAGAGCGATACCTTTGGGTTGTGTTGTGGCTCATTTGCATTTAATTTTGAAATATTTCTCAAAACACAATAAAAAAATCATATATGTTAGAAGATGTAAAAAAAAAATTATGATGAAAAATAATTTTGTATTTATATGTTGGTGTATAACATTATGTGCAGAGATTTGAAGGTGGGTCCCTTGGTAGGACCCCTTATCATAATCGGAGTTTGCAAAAAATATTTTCCATATTCATTTGTTACCACTCTCGATCGCCGATGCGATATTAAATGGGACCCTCCCCGACACATCACCTCTTCTCCCCGTATATAGCAACTTCAAAAATTCCATTGCTGATATCCAATCCCCGATATGTTATGAATGTCGATATGCAATTTTAGATAAGTTTTATATCGCCGATTACGATTTGCGATCGGCCCCACCTTCACTTGCCACGTCATCCCTACCTTTATCGCATATCGCACATCTCAAGCTTAGCAGGAATGGCGCTCATGAACCATGTTGGAATGCCGAAATGCGAAGTGCGACAAGGGCCGGACATGATGCAACTCAGAAATATGATGCACATCACAACCTTAGGAGGAATGGCACTCATGAAACATATTGGAATTCTTAAATACGAAGTGCAACAAGGGTCCAGCACGATGCACCTCAGAACTATGATTTAATATATTCCATATCGTACATCACACATCGCAAGCTCAGGAGGGATGGTGCTCATGAAACATCTTGGAATGACGAAATGCTAAGTATGATAAAGGGATGGACGTGATGGTTTTAAAAGGAAATTTTGAATTTATTTAAAGTCCAGGATTATGTGCAGTTGCATTGTTTTATGAATAAACGTGAAAGTGGGCAGTAGACTCGAGTAACACCCGACCACATGAAAAACAATGTTGTATGCCTTGCACCTTGTAAATAAACGGAAGCTTGAACACAATGGTGGTGGAATCAGGTAAGTGACCCAATACAGAGCAAAGGAGAAGAGAAGACAGAACGTTGCGGGCACGAGCAGAAGAGGTAGAGTCAGGTAGAAGGGGACATGATAACATTGTTTGAAATGTAGAGGCATAGGCAGAGTCAGGAAAAAGGAGCATATGGTGGCACTGTTGGAAACACAACAGCTGGGTCAAGTCAGGAAAAGATGTGTTATTGCAGAACTGTTTGAATACCAAAACAGAAATAGAAAAGACATGACACCAAGCAGAAAAGACAAATATTGAACTTTGGAAGAAATGTAGGGCAAGGATTTATGATCTGTCAGGGAGACACATCAACACTTCAGGGAGACGCATCAATAACAAATCAAATTCAACAAAAAGAATAATATTTCAAGTTTTAATTTTTTTCTTTGTTTGTTAAGATCAAAGCTATAATGATGTCCTCAGTTGCAATGTAATAAGTAGTTTTAATAGTTTAGGTAGTCGAAGTATTTTCAAGAAGTTATAGCAGTTACGAACTTTTTTTTATGTATTTAAGCAAGATAGAAAGAAAGAAGAGGAATTCTGAGTTTTGGACCTCTGGAAGACTAAAACTTTGGTACTTCTTTTTCTGATGGGTGAATGAAAGAAGCAGAAATTTTCCTGCAACTTTTGATGGCGATTCGTGTTTCTTGTGTCATTTTATGTTTTTTATTCCTTGAATCAAGTGAAATAAAGAAGAAGCTCATCTCTAATTTACATTTGTAAGTAAGATTTAAATAGCCTTAATAAGTGCTCCTTCACTCCAACTCCTCTCCCTTCACAAATTCTCTCTGTAACTTAAAAGTAATAGATTATGTGTTTACAACATATTATTTTGAGTTTCCTCTCTCTCCATGAATTCTCTCTAAAACTTAAAAGTAATAGATTTTGTGTTTACAACATATTACTTTGAGTTTCCTCTACAGCTCTTCTTTTCCATTCAGATATCAGCAGTTAATGGCATTGTAGAGTCTCTCATTATACCAGATTATTAAGGGTTTAAAAGAATTAGTTTCCAAAGGGATTGAATGAAGACCACCTGATATAATTACTTTTGTGACATATTTTTAAAAAAATGTCTTAAGCACTGATTCCTTTCCATAGCTACGAAATTGTCTCTTAAGATACAACATTTTCTGGCGCCGTTGCCAGGGACGAAGAGACGAAATTTATTTTCCCTGGGTTTTTCACATTATTTCCTCTGGTTGTTTAGTGAGGAGGAAATATTTGGCTGTGTTTTTTATACTCAAAATTCTAGCTCACAAAAGGCCTCACACGAGGTCGAATACCTCATAGGAGAAGGTCCCTTCTTCGTCAGACCCTAAAATATTGGTTTCTAAAAGGGTTCGGAAACCCAAAACCCCCTCAACACCTAGTCCTACACCATCTTCTCCTGACAGTAGTTCTAGTAATCCTTTGTTTGAAGATATCTCTAAAGTACTTCCTTTCTTGTAACAAGATTCACCTTTCACACTAATTTATTTTCAAGAAACTAAGTTGGAAGAACACTCCTTTGAGTCTGTTTCTTTTACTTTTACTCAAGCTCAACAAACTCTAGTTGTTGTTATCTCTACCATTGTCCATCAACCCACTGCCATATCAGTTTTACCTCCACCTTCATTCATTTTCACAGCAGGTTCATTGACTACATGTAACCAAGGAACAATCAATCAAGGTGCAAACATGGCAACACCAGCCTTTTTGTTGAACAGATATGCTCCACTTAACCTTCCAGAACCAATGAATGTGATGCCTCAAGAGTATCTTAAATTACTCCTACATTTTACTGGAGAAGATGAAATAACTGCAAAAAAACACTTGCTTGTGTTTTGTAATTTTGCTAAAAATATGAATGTAGAACATCTTGATGTTGTAATGAGGCTTTTTGTTCATTATCTGGATGGAGAGGCTAGAAAGTGGTTTAAGGGATTGCCAAATAATTCTATTAATACATGGGAAGAACTAGAAAATAAATTCACTCAGAGATGGGGTGAAAAAAGGGATCATGGATATTCACTAACAAAATTCAATGCAATAAAAAATAAAACCAGGTGAGAATATATCATATTTTATCAAAATATTCAATAAATTGTATAACAGTTTTCCTATAGAAATGAAGCCCCCTCCTTTTGGAGAAAAGTTGGTTTTTTGCTGGGGCTTTTGAAGTCGATTTTAGTTTCGCACTTAGAGAAAGGAGATCCCCTTCTCTAGAGAAGATACAAAGAGATGCTTTAGAAATTGAAGCTAATATCACTGCAGCTGGGAAGGTAAAAGGGAAACAACTAGTCCAAGAGAAGGGGAAAGCAAAAGAAGAATCATCACAAGATCAAAGAATTGAAGATATGACAAAGGTGATAAAAAAATTGTCAAATAAGCTAGTTAAGATGTAATTGGAAAGTAAAAGCTCCCAAAGACAAGTACAACAAAACCGATGAGTATCTAACCCTCAATTCAGAAGACAACCCCTGCAAATTTTGCAAAGGGAAAGAAAAGATCAAGACTAGTTTCAAGCACCATTGTATATAAAAGCAGCACCCAGGGAGTCAGCAGAAGATGACCAAAAGGAAGCTGAAGATCAAATATCTTCTATGTACACAATAGAAGAGGATGAAGAGGAAGATTGTGAAGGAGAATATGCTAAAGTTGAAGTATCTTTTTTTGAAGATGAGATCAATGAATACTGTAAAAAATTTGCATATTTTATGCATGCTGAGTTGCACAAGAATTATAATTTGAGATCAAGGAAAATATCAAGGCTACAAGACACTGAGGGTGAATAACAAGACCCTGACCCTCCTCCAATGGTGAATCCATAACAAAAGGACCCTGTAAAACAAGTCAGTAATCGGAAGCACCCTGTAAATTCAGTTAATAGAACAAATGTGCAGCAGGGTGAACCTTCCTAGAGAAAATCAGTTGATACTAATATTTTGGAGAGAGTTGTTCCTATACTTGAACTCATGGAAAATTCTAGAAAGAGTGAATAAGAACCTGAAAATAATGTTAAACATACTCATGCTTTCAGTTTGACAAAATAGTTGGAGATGGTAAAAAATCAGGTACCTCTTCTAAAATTAGCTAAAATACCAGTCTACAAGAAAGAAATTCAGAATTTATTAATCTCACACAAATTGAAGATATAAGTGACACTGTGAACTTACAAGAAGAGAAGTCAGTGGTCACCTTTGGTCCTCATGTAGAAGAAGTAGATCCTTCTGTTCCACCATTCTATATTTCTTTGTTGCTTAAAGATTTTACTCTCCATAATTGTATGCTGGACTCAGGAGCATCCCATAATCTCATGCCATTGTCTATTATGAAAGAACTAAACTTGTATATTACCAAACCTTAGAAGGATTTGTATTCATTTGATTCCAAAATGGTGAAATGTTTTGGGTTAATTAAATATGTAGTAGTTTCTTTAGCACAAATTCCAGCCAAGAGTATAGTCATGGATGTAGTTGTGGCTGACATTCCAGCCAGGTTTGGAATGCTCTTGTCAAGATCTTGGGGAGAAAAGTTGGGAGGTGTTCTAAAATCACTTATGCTATCATTACTATTTTCAATGGGGAAGAAAGGATATTGTAAAATGAAATAAGGTTCGTGAAGACCACTACCAATAAAGATGCAAATTCCGCTATTTATACTCAAGAAACATAAGATATTTCATGTTTCATGCTGCATGAAGATGCAGAATTTTCTGAAGACACGGGGAATCATCTCTCTTCAGTAGTTATAAATAATTAACTGCATTCAAAGAATATTTGGAAATTCTATTTTCATGGTGCCTACTCCAAGGATGACACTGGATCTGGATTCTTGTTGATATCACCAGAAGGTAACCTCATGAATTTTTCTTTTAAATTAGAATTTGATTCAACAAACAATGTGGTTGAGTATGAGGCCTTAATTTTAAGCCTTTAAGTTGCTAAACAAATGGGATTTCACTGTATTTCAATTTTCGGTGACTCTGAATTGATAATAAGACAAATTAAAATTCATTGTCAAACCAAGCATCTGAGATTAAGATCATACAAAAATGAATTTTGGGATCTGATAGAGAGCTCTTTTGAAGCCTTCAATCTTCAGTTCATTCTGAGGGAGGGGAATAGGTTGGCAGATTCATTAGCAGTTGCAGCTAGTACCTTTAACCCACCAATGAATCCGAGGTTAAGGTATGAGATTGAAATTAGACATAGACCCTCTATTCCTGACAATGTGAAACATTGGCAAGTGTTTGAAGATGATGAGCAGATAAATCATTTCTTGACAATGATTGGAAAATTTAAAGATGTTGAGATAGATCAAGAAGAAGAACAAACAAAACAAAAAGGAGAGATAAGAAACCTTAAGCAGTCAATAGGTGAGCATAAGATTATCTAATTAAAAGATAATATACTCCCTAAAGGATTGGTTCCCCTTGAAAGACTATTTTATTCTAATGATGTTGTTGTTAATTCAAAGAAAATACATCAAGAGGAAGAGATGGAAGATTGTAATTTGGGAACTCAGCAAGAGCGAAAAATGGTGAAATCATTCAAGGGTGTTCCCAAAAATTATAAAGAAAGATACATTGATCTTTTTAAGAAGTATATGGATGTTTTTTCTTGGTCATATGAAGACTTGAAAACGTATGATAAAAGCATAATACAGCATAAGATCCCATTGAAAGAAGGAATTAAACCACACAGACAAAATCTTAGACATATTAATCCATTACTGTTAGCTCTAATTGAAAATGAAGTGAAGAAATTGTTGCAAGCAAAAATCATAGTTCCTCTCAGATATTCAGATTGGGTTTCTAATCTAGTTCTTGTGAAGAAGAAAAATGGAGAGATAAGATTGTGTGTAGACTTCAGGAATTTGAATAGAGCATCTCTAAAGGATAATCATCCTTTACCTAAGATGCATTATGTCTTACAAAAAGTGACAGGTGCTTACAAGATGTTCATGATTGACAGATTCTCTGGGTATAATCAGGTGGCAGTGCATAAGGAAGGTAAAAAAAAAAGAGCTTTCACAACCCCATGGGGTACTTTTACATATGCAAGAATTCCATTTGGTCTTATAAATGTAGGTGCAACTTTTCAGAGGGCCATGGACATGGCATTTTTAGTTGACATGTATGTGGTTATATATCTGGATGATGTAACTGTTTTCTTAGGGTCAGATGATGAACACCTGGAACATCTGCAAAAAACTTTTGAAAAATGCAGGAAGTTTGGTCTGTCACTAAACCCCAAGAAATATTTGTTTGCCTTAGAAGAAGGTAAATTATTGGGCCACATAGTTTCAAAACAAGGAGTGAAGATTGATCCAACAAGGGTGGAAGCAATTCAAATAATTCCTTTACCCAGAAGCAAGAAAGATATTCAGAGATTTTTGGGAAAAATAAACTTTCTAAGAAGATTTGTACCGAACTATGTTGATATTGTGAGAAATATAACTGACATGTTGAAGAAAAATGCAGAAGTGAGATGGGATAAACAAGCAAGAGAAGCATTTTCCAGAATAAAAGAAGCACCCAATGAAGCTCCTGTTCTAATAAGTCCTGATTATCAAAAGTTATTTCAAATATTTTCATTTTCTTCTCCCACTACTATTGTTGTTGTGTTATTGGAGAAAAATGAGGATAATAAGGAGCAGCCAGTGGAATTCTTCAGAAAAGTTCTTAGAGATATTGAGCTCAAATATAACATTTTGGAGAAACAAGTGTATTCATTGGTCAAAGCACTCAAAGCCTTCAGGACTTATGTGTTACAATCCCAAATAACCGCTTATGTACCTAATTCTGCTATTAAGGACGCACTGGTTCAAAGTTATGTTGAAGTAAAAAGAGGAAAATGGATAGCTAAAATCAAGGAGTATGATTTGGAAATGAAACCCACCAAGTTAATTAAAGGAAATGGTTTAGAAAATTTTCTAACATAAACAATTTTTCAAGCATTGGGAATTAACCTCCTGGCACCAGTAGATGGAGCTTACATTGAAGAAGGTCAGGATAAGCCCAAAACAGGTATTCAATACAAATTTTTGTGTTCAGATTGGTATAAATATGTTGTTCATTACCTGTGTTTCTTTTCTTGTCCATCTTCACTAAATAGAACCAAATACAAAGTTCTCATGCTTAAATATCATCCATATGTTATAGTAGAAGCAAAGTTGTACTGGAAAGATCCTGCTGGTATTTTGCTGTTGTGTTTAACTGAAGGTGAATCCATTGAGGTTATCAATGAATATCATGACAATCTCTGTGGAGGAAATTATAGTTGGAAGGTAACAACACATAAAATCCTCAAGTCAGGTTTTTATTGGCCTACATTGTTCGCTGATGTGTACAGACTGGTTAGAAGTTGTCAAAATTGTCAATTGTTTGCAGAAAGGAAGAGACTTGCTCAGTTACCTCTCATTCCAATATTCATAGAAGAGCCTTTCAGGCAGTGGGGACTGGAATTTATTGGAGAGATCAATCACCATCAAGTGGGAAGTTCAAATGGATTCTAACTACTATTGATTACTTCACAAAGTGGGTTGAAGCAATCCCCACCAAGAAAGAAAATGACCAAGAGGTGATGAAGTATCTAGAGGAGAACATCTTCAGTAGGTTTTGTTGTCCAGTCAATATTGTAACTAATAATGCTCAGGTATTTAATTCTTCTCGATTCATTAATTTCTGTCAAACATATAATGTAATTTTGTCACATTCCACAACCTACCATCCACAAGGGAATGGATTCGCAGAGTCTTCAAACAAGACATTGGTCAGGATTCTGAAGAAAACAATCACTGAAAATTAAAAAAAAAATACTGGGACTCAAAATTAAAATTTTCTCCTTGGGCAGTTCGAGTAACTACTAGGAGGTCCACTGAAGAATCACCTTTTGAGTTGGTATATGGAACTTAGGCACTGTTTCCTAGTCAGTTGACCAAACCAGTGATTGCTTTTCTTCAAGAAGCTTAGGAAGGACCTAATGCTCTGGTAAGAAGAATGAATAAGGTGATTGATTTAAATGAAATCAGAGACAAAGTTGGAGATAATTTGATTATTTATCACAAAAAAATGAAGTCTGTTTTTGACACGAAAGAGAAATAAATCCTCTTTCATGCAGGAGATTTAGTACTGAGATGGGACACTAGAAGGGAGGATAAAGGAAAGCATGGTAAGTTTGACCCTCTCTTGTTACACTAAATATTGTCACCTTGACATTCTATTGACTGTATGATCTCATTAACACTCATACATGCCTCCTCTGCAAGTCTTACAACCTTTGTTCCTCATTCCAAACATTGAAAATCGGAGAAAAGTTCATAAAACTGGAGGAAAAACCCTAAAAAGCTCAAAAAACCTTGGGTACGCAGTTAATATGAAGCCTACCTGCGTTTTTAGCTAGGGTCCGCATGTAATGTGAAGATAAATTGTGTTCTAGAACGCACTTTTCTAGTGTAATGCATGCGGTACCCCTGTAAAGTCAAAAATGCGCGAAATTAAACCAAAAAAGTTGAATTTTGGTCAATTCTGGAAGGTTCTGGATGAGATTTTTTGGGGATGAGTACGCTTTGGTAAGGTGCATGTATCCCACACCTTAAGGAACTAATCCCTTGATGTGAGGGAAGCCTATCCCTTGAAGGAGGGTTCTATCCCCTTTAAAGGTGTGAACCTAACCCCTTATCCGAACCCCCTTCGGAGGCATTGGGTAGCCTCAAAGGAGGAAGTTTTTTGGAGAATATTTTTGAGTCAAGTGTCATGATTTATTCTTTCCGCCGAGCTTTTGAGAGGATTGAGAGAGGAAAGATCACATACCTCTTTATGCTTCTGGAGGAAGAGTGCAAGACTTATCAAAGTAGAAGAGATTCCTGCTTCGAACCCCGGGAAGGCCTTTCGAACATCAAGGCAAAGTTTGTAAGGTTCTTCTGTATATTTTAAGATTAATACAATCAAGTTCTGTTTTTCTCAATAAATTGTCGTTCGATTGTTTAATTCAATAAGCTGTCGTTTGATCGTTTATTTCATAGATTCCTTGATCACTATGATAGGTATGTTTTATGATTATTTGCTATACAGGTGTTATTGATATTTTCTTGTTTGTGATTGCAGATCAAAGAAAGATGATACTTTCTGCATAAAGGGCCCTCTTTGTTAATTTTAAGGATTATCATGCAATGGGAAGCATCAAGCAATCGCAAATAAGCATTTGGATTTAAGTGTAGGATCGACACTTCATAACATTTAATTGCAAACGAATATATCTAGAGAAAGACAAACTTAGTTGTTCGTTTGTTGCTAGATTGTCTTCTTGACACTAGGGAGATCGGTCTTGTCCGCAAGAACGATTTATCCAGCCAACAAATTGGCGACTCCGCTGGGGAAAGAACTTGTTGTTTTTGGTTCTCTTTTATTTTGATTTGAGGAAAAGTTTTTCCTGGTTTTTGATTGATTGATATCTGCTTGGGTAGCTTAGGTTTTCTCTGTTTTAGAAAATTTTGAGATCTTGTATGTTTTTCTCTAATTTTTCCGAGGACCGCACTTTGCCTTCTTTGCACAGTGCGGGCAGTTTCGCACTTTTCCTTGAGTAAACAGTGCGGTACCGCACCTGTTACTTCTGGGAGCCTGCGAACCCTGTTAAAATTTTTGAAAAACTTCTTATTTCTTCTTTTAGTTTAGTTTAGATTTATTTTAGGATTCTTAGCATCTACCTAGATCTGTATTTTTCTGTCAAAAATCTCTTGTTTCTGAATTTCTTTCAGCAAATCTTCATCTCATCAATCTCCATTAAGTTAATTGGGTGTTTTGAGTCTCTTTTTTGAGAAATTCTTAATTTGATTTCCTTTGGTCATTAATTGAAGGTTTGTCTCATTCTTTTCACAATTTTGCATCTTTTTTCTTTTGTTTTTGCAAAAAAAATTTCCCCCTCATTCGCCGGGGGGGGCTAAATTGTGTATGAGTGTTAATCGCCTTTGAGTGTTTTTTGATCTTTGGAACTCTCACCCGATTTTCTTGACTTCCACTTGATTGGTTCTTAGATTACATTAGAATCATCTTGTGTTTGAGAATTCTCTTGCATAGATCACATTTTCATAATGAGAATTCTCATTTTCAGAATATGAATGAAAAATGTGCATAGATTACATTTGCATAATTTTCAAGTGAATTGTGCATAGATTACAATTGCATAGTTTACATTCTAAAAAATCAATCTTAGATTTAGATCAGTTTTCTTTGATTTGAATTTAGATGTTTTTATGCTTGTTTTAAAAAATAAAAATAAAAACACAAAAATAAAAAATTGGGATTGATTTGCATTAGTTTTTCTTGATAAAATTAGTACATTAGAGAATTTGTTATATTTTCTCTTAGTGATCAATCTTTGCATTGTTGGAAGTGGATGGAAACTCTCTCC
This sequence comes from Pinus albicaulis, assembly GCA_034641835.2. Classification (NCBI taxonomy): domain Eukaryota; kingdom Viridiplantae; phylum Streptophyta; class Pinopsida; order Pinales; family Pinaceae; genus Pinus; species Pinus albicaulis. The sequence continues at coordinate 1,395,404,576 of CM076579.1, read as the reverse complement.
TTACTTTAGTTAGGATTCATCGAATTGAAAAGATTACATTATCATATTCGATTGCATTCAGTTTTGGGTCGGGTCATAACACCATTGGTTTCATATCCATTTACCCTTTTGAGTAATAACAACCTAAATAACACAGTGCTTAATTAAAATTCATCTAGTAATTTTTACATTTTTAGGGCTCTTTCCACCAATCTAGCTTAGGCTAGTGTCTTGGAATAGGTTTTAGTTAACTCTCCAAGACAATAAAACAAACAAGTAGTCGATCTTGCGGTAGGAAAAATTCCAATTGTTGCATGTATGCTCTGGGAAGCTCCTCCTAAAGGAGTCAAGCACGAGATCATATCTGAACCAGTGAGGTAATCAATCCTTCCTCATTGGAAACGATAGAAGATATACACGTATTAAAAACGGTAAACCTCGGATAGACCATTGTCGAGGAGCCTGGGGTCACTTGTCGGTAAACCTTGGATTATGTCAAGGAGCCTTCAAGGGGATTGAGCTTTGTTACTCTGCCCTTGCGTGTGTGTCAGATCATAGACTGTTCCCCCAGGTATATTTGTTTATGTTGGTAACCTTAGTGGCCATAATCTATAGGGTTCTTTCCTAAGGTGACGGTGGAGGGAAGATCCCACTGTACCTGGAGCAGACGTCGACTAGACTCACTTGGACTTTCTGGGGGGTTCTCTTCACACGAGATGGTTTTGTGAAGAAACTTGTGCCAGTCTGTTTCATTAAGCAGGTTTTCGGGGTAACTGTTCCAACCGCCCTTTCTGTATTAAATTCTACGATGTTGGATTTCATCACCAACTAGTGTTTTTAGTACGGGAAGTTACTGTTTGTGTGTGGTTTGACTCCTAGATTTGATAGCGCGTGTTAATTTGTTTGTTTTACTTTTAGAGACCATAGGTGTGAATTGTGAATTTTAATTGTTAGGTGTGAATTGTTAATTGTTAATTTTTAGTTTTAAATTGTTAATAAAATTCACTGAAGTTGAATATAATGGCAACTGTTCCGGAATTTACCAACCAAGGAACCCCTCTTAACGAGAATCCTAGTCCTTTTCCTTGCTTTGGAAATGTTGGTCCTCCTTATATGGCTACATTGTCATTACCTGGATTTACAATAGGTTTACCAATATGGTTATTTTCAACTTCGTTGGCCCCGAATACTCCAATTGTTTCACCTCAACCGAATGCTTCACCTCAACAGAGTTCACCATCTCAACATCACCAACCTTTTGTTGACCCTTCGCCTTCTTCGCCTAATATTTCTTCCTCCATTTCTTCCTCTTCGCTTGGTAAAAGCCTTGACGCTAGTAACCAGGTGGCTAAGAAGAAGAATAAAGGGAAGAAGAAGAAGAAGAAGAAGCAAGGTAAGAAAGAAGTCAACCAACCAACCATGGCTGTAAGTGTTAGTTGTGTTGAGGAAACCTCCAACATGCATCGTAAACCCAAATACCCTTGCAGGCTTTGTAAGGGTGACCACTTCCTTATCAATTGTCCCGGTATTCCAAAGGTCTTGGAAGTATGGTCAGAAAAATCTCATCAACTTTCCGTTGATCCATCAACCAGTGATAGTCGGGTTCCTGGGAAAAAAGGTAAAGTTAGGTTTCCTTGTAAGTTATGCAAAGGGAGTCATCAAACTCACATTTGCCCTCACATGGATGAAGCCTCAAAATTATTGGAAAACCTTACTGTTCCACAGCAAGAATTTCCAACTGGTTACCGTAAACTTTCTCCCAACCTACCATCAATTGACGGAGTGATTGATCTAGTTTCAAGTACAGTCGATCCCACTCTTCCATTGGAGAGTGAAACTCATATCACTCAGGTTGATGATCCTTTAGTTGATCAAGTGGTCGATTCGATTTCACATTCGGTCGATCCCACTCTCCCTTTAGAGAGTGAACTTCATACTGCTCAGGTTCTTCTTGTTACATCAGATTCTTCTACGCCGGGGGGCATTTCACCTGTTTCTACAGAACCCCCTCCAAGTACTGAGGTCTTTTCCTTTGATTGGAATAGACTGACAGAACCTCGTCTTCCTTCCTCTATCCCTTTCCAAATCGTTGTGAAGTTTGGTGGTAGGGACATACATCGCACACAGGTAGATGAAGGTGCTTCTGTTAGTATTTTATCTTCAACTGCTTGGAAAGCTTTGGGTTCCCCTCAGCTTGTGCCTATTACGCAGAATCTGAAAGCTTTTAACAGAACCATTAGTGAACCTTTAGGGATCCTTCCTAAGTTTTCTATTACCTTGGAAGGTAAAACTATCTGTATTGATCTTATGGTAGTTCGAGGTCCCTTGGATTTCAATTTACTCCTTGGGCGAGACTATGTTTATGCAATGAAAGTTGTCGTATCAACACTCTTTCGCGTGATGTCTTTCCCTCACAATGGTAATATTGTGACTGTAGATCAGCTTTCGTTCCCTAGTCTTAATTCGACTACCAATGATCCAACATCCCTAAATGTTCCTCATACGCAAGTGGTATCTACCCCGCCACGGGTTAATTATGTGGCAACTAGTCCCATGTTTTCAGTTACCGATGTAAACGAGCATCTCCCTGTTAGCTCGTCTTATTTTGACTTAGATCCGGTAATTGACATGGAAAAATCTATGGGATTATTTGGACGTGATGTTCACATCCCTTTTGAGTCCCTTGACATGCATTCCTTCCAGAGAACTATTCTTCCTTCTGATGAAGACCTCTTGGAAGCCATGATCAAGGTGTGTCCATTGACATGTGTTTCTTCCAGTTGGAAGCCATGATCAGTGAGTGAGGATAGTTCTTTTACTGTGTCAACCTTGTTAAAAAATGAATCAGTGCGTGTGAGGAGAGTTCCTTGTACTCTGTCAACCTCGTTAAAAAATGAATCAGTGAGTGTGAGGAGAGTTCCTTGTACTGTGTCAACCTCGTTAAAAAATGAATCAGTGTGTCTGAGGATGGTTCTTTTCCTGTGTCAACCTCGTTAAAAAATGAATCAGTGAGTGAGGAGAGTTCCTTTTACTGTGTCAACCTGAGGATGGTTCTTTTCCTGTGTCAACCTCATTCAAAAATGATTCAGTTAGTCGAGAGCATAGTTCCTTTTCTTGTGTCAAGCTCGTTTAAAAAATGAAACAAGCTTTGGTGAGGATAGTTCCTGTTACTGTGTCAACCTCGTTAAAAAATGAAACATGTAGGTGAGGATAGTTCCTTTTACTGTGTCAACCTCGTTAAAAAATGAATCAGTCGGCGATGAGGACAGTTCTTTTCCTGTGTCAACCTCATTAAAAAATGAATCAGTAGGTAGATTGTAGAGTAGATTAATAGATTAGATATAAGTAGTTTATGAGGACAGTTCTTTTCCTGTGTCAACCTCGTTAAAAAATGAATCAGTTGGTCAGAGGATAGTTCTTTCTACTAAGTCAACCTCATTAAAAAATGAATTAGGTATGAGGACGGTTCTTTTCCTGTGTCAACCTCGTTAAAAAATGAATCAGTTGGTCAGAGGATAGTTCCTGTTACTGAGTCAACCTCATTAAAAAATGAATTAGGTATGAGGACAGTTCTTTTCCTGTGTCAACCTCATTAAAAAATGAATCAGTAGGTTATGTAGGTAGATTAGAAATAAGTAGTTAGTTGAGGATAGTTCCTTTTACTGTGTCAACCTCGTTAAAAAATGAAACACGTTGCCATGAGCATAGTTCTTTTCCTGTGTCAAGCTCGTTAAAAAATGAAACAAATCCTCCCTTAATTGAGTCGAGTCTTTGAATAGACCTCGTAGATGTTAAGTAATAGATTTAGGTTAGTTTTTAGGTCAGGTCTTTCATATGATCTCGTAAATGAACCTTCATTCCATCCAGCTATATATAACTAGTGTACTTAGTTGAATGAAATGAAGCTGAGGGGGCATGCACTCTAGCAGTTACGCTTAGGGGGCATCAAGCATAGTTTTCTCTCTGTTTCAAGCTTGTGTAAAAATGAAACCACTCTGAAGCATAGTTTACTATGTTTCAAGCTTTTGTAAAAATGAAACCTATCTTGAGTCAATTTCGGTTATTTTCAAGACTCGTTAAACTCATGAAAATCCCGAGATTATTTTGCTATCTTTCATTCTCGTAAAACACATGAAAATGCCGAGTTATTTCCGTCTTTTCCTGCTCGTAAATTAAATTGAAAGTCGGCCACATGAGTACATTTTTATCCCTTTTTTGAACTCGTTAAAACTTAAGAAAAAGTGAAAACCATGAGTACATTTTTATCCCTTTTTCGAACTCGTTAAAACTTACCGAAAAAGTGAAACCTCTGAGTTCTCTTTTAAGCCCTTTTCAGACTCTCTAAACATGAAAAGATTGCCGAGTACTTGATTGTTCGAACTCGTTAAAGTAAATGAATAATCGTCCCTTCAGTATAAGTTTACCCCTTTTACGGACTGAAATGGACTATTTACGAAAAAGGTATACGTTGACTAATTACGGTCAATAGAGTTCTCTCCCGCATTATTTTATCCTTTTTCGGGCTCGAGAGACTAAATTTACGAAAAAAGTACACCCATGGAGTTTTCTTAAGTTTTTTCTTCTGACTCCCTAAAATTGAAAAACACCGAGTTTCTCCTATACTGGACTCGTTAAAACTTAACAGTAAAGGACCTGTTCAATTTTAAACAGGAACGAACCACTCCTTCTTAGGGTTCGAATCTTAAACTAAGTTGGACTCATCCGAAGGATGAGCTTATAATCAAGAAAATGTTATCCTCCTCAAGCTTGTCAAAAATAAAGAGGTACTTGCCAGAAATGGTGGGGGAAAAGAGAGAAAAACGAACCTGTTTGTTACATTTTGAAAATTCAGAAAACCGTTAACCACTCTTGAACACGACACTTTTTGTCCACTTGGGTTGGGAAATCCTTTGCCTGACAGTTAATCAAACCATATTGAAAGTCTTCAGTCGGTTTCTGGGTATTAGTTTCGGGTCAATTGTTACCAAGCCATCTACAGTGTCGTTATGTGTTCAAGAGGACAGTTCAAATAAACCATTCATCTGCAAAATATCTGTTATCTATTTTTGACCATCCCTGAGTCAGTCCTTGCCGATATATTTTCAAAACTTGATCTATGATTTCGTGTTGTGGGCTTGCCTACGACGGATCACTTCCTATCGACGACATCTCATTATCTAGGAAGTTGATCCAGAAATCGTCAGTACCTTGAAATCTGCATGCTTCAATGGCAGGTTTCTCGCCTTCGACGACAGGTTGCATCATTGAATTTCGATCGAATGATTCCGTGAGATGTTCGACTTCAGCTCATTTATTCACATTTCATGGATTGTACTGGGTACTTTGAGAACCATTGACACTACTGGTGGTTACTCTCACACTTGTTAACAGTTTACATCATTGACTGGTAATCAAGTGGTTTCTACCATGTTCGACTTCAACACATTTATTCACATGGATAGAATCGTACTAGTTCGAGATGCGGAAATCAAGACACTGGATCTAGTTTCTACCATCCAGGCTGCGAGGAATTTTGTTATTATACAGTGGACTATTTATAAACAGATGGCTGCGTCCATGCTGTGTCGACATATGTCTATACTGTTGATGTATTCAAAATCATTCCTATATCAGAACAATTTAGATTAGTTTAGTTAGTTTTTGATCTGAGTATGGGAATGCCTACCTCAGCGATGATATGATTACATATATATATATTTTGCATTGAATTTTTTTACAGGTTCCGACTGGGGTGTCCACAGGATGATCCTTGAAATGATAAAGTACTTCACTCTTCATATATGACAGACTTCATCTTCATCTATTCCAGACTTCGCACTTTAGGGGGCAATCTGTTACACTAAATATTGTCACCTTGACATTCTATTGACTGTATGAGCTCATTAACACTCATACATGCCTCCTCTGCAAGTCTTACAACCTTTGTTCCTCATTCCAAACATTGAAAATCGGAGAAAAGTTCATAAAACTGGAGGAAAAACCCTAAAAAGCTCAAAAAACCTTGGGTACGCAGTTAATATGAAGCCTACCTGCGTTTTTAGCTAGGGTCCGCATGTAATGTGAAGATAAATTGCGTTCTAGAATGCACTTTTCCAGTGTAATGCATGCGGTACCCCTGTAAAGTCAAAAATGCGCGAAATTAAACCAAAAAAGTTGAATTTTGGTCAATTCTGGAAGGTTCTGGATGAGATTTTTTGGGGATGAGTACGCTTTGGTAAGGTGCATGTATCCCACACCTTAAGGAACTAATCCCTTGATGTGAGGAGCCTATCCCTTTGAAGGAGGGTTCTATCCCTTTAAAGGTGGAATCCTAACCTCCTCATCTGATCTATAAAAGGAGGCATTGGGTAGCCTCAAAGGAGGAAGTTTTTTGGAGAATATTTTTGAGCTGAAGTGCTGTTGAGATTTAGATTTCCTTCTGCTGAGCTTTTGAGAGGAAAGATCACATACCTCTTTATGCTTCTGGAGGAAGAGTGCAAGACTTATCAAAGTAGAGGAGATTCCTGCTTCGGACCCCAGGAAGGCCTTTCGAACATCAAGGCAAAGGTTGTAAGGTTCTTCTGTATATTTTAAGATTAATACAATCAAGTTCTGTTTTTCTCAATAAATTGTCGTTCGATTGTTTATTTTAATAAGCTGTCATTTGATCATTTATTTCATAGATTCCTTGATCACTATGATAGGTATGTTTTATAATTATTTGTTATACAGGTGCTATTGATATTTTCTTGTTTGTGATTGCAGATCAACGAAAGATGATACTTTCTTGCGACAAAAGGGCCCTTGTTGCGACGAAGGATTATTGATGCAATGGAAGCACTGCGACCGCAAATAAGCATTTGGATTTAAGGTAGGATCGACACCTTCATAACATTTAATTGCAAAACGAATATATCTAGAGAAAGACAAACTTAGTTGTTCGTTTGTTGCTAGATTGTCTTCTGACACTAGGGAGATCGGTCTTGTCCGCAAGAACGATTTATCCAGCCAACATCTCTGGTATGGTCCGTACAAAATTTCTGAAGCTAGATCAAACAATAATTTCATCCTATAAGATTTAGATGGAGAATCTCTGCAACTGCCTTTGAATGGGAAGTATTTGAAGCATTATTTTTAGCATTAAAAGTCAGCATTCCACCATTGTAAATACCAGATTGTTCATTGTTCATATGTCACCAAGAAATATTTAACTCCATGGCTAATGGATAAGGCACTAATCTTTGGTTCTTAGCGCTTTCATGGAAAGAAGAACTATCCCCAGGTGGAGCCAGATGTTGTGGCTCATTTTCATTTACTTTTCAAATATTTCTCAAAAAACATAAAGAAAACATATATGTTAGAAGATGTAAAAAAATTTGTATGCCGAAAAATAATTTTTGATTTATATGTTGGTGTATTAACCTTATGTGCGGAGATGTGAAGGCGGGTCCCTTGGTAGGACCCCTTATCACAATCATAGTTCACGAAAAATATTTTCCATATTCATTTATTACCACTCCCGTCCACCGATGCGATATTAAATGGGACCCTCCCCGCCACATCACCTCTTATCCCTATATACTACAGCTTCAAAATTCCATTGTTGATCTCCAATCCTCGATATGTTATGAACACCGATATGCGATTTTTGATAAGTTTTATATTGTCAATTGCGATTTGCGATCGACCCCACCTCCACTTACCACGCCATCCCTACCTTTATCACATATCGCACATCACACATCACAAGCTCAGGAGGAATGATGCTCATGAACCATGTTGGAATGCCAAAATGCAAAGTGCGACAAGGGTTGGACGTGATGCAGCTCAGAACTATGATTTAATATATTACATATCGCACATTGCACATCGAAAGCTCAGGAGGAATGGCACTCATGAAACATGTTTAAATGTTGAAATGCGAAGTGAGACAAGGGCCAGACGTGATGCAAATCAGAACTATGATTTAATATACTCCATATTGCACATAACACATCGCAAGCTCAGGAGGAATGGCGCTCATGAAAAATTTTTGAATGACGAAATGCGAAGTGCTTTAAATGGACAGACGCAGTAGTTTTCAAAGGAAAATTTGAATTTATTTAAATTCCAGGATTATGTGCAGTTACGTTGTTTTATGAAGAAACGTGAATGCCGGCAGTAGACTCGGGTAACACCTGACCACGTGTAAAATAGTGTTATATGCCTTGTGCCTTGTAAATAAATGAAAGCTTGAACACAATGGTGGTGGACTCAAGTAAGTGACCCAACATAGAGCAAAGGAGAAGAGAAGACGGAATGCTACGGGCACGAGCAGAAGAGGTAGAGTCGGGCAGAAGGGGACATTATAATGTTGTTTGAAACGTACAGGCATAGGCAGAGTCGGGCAAAAGGAGCATATGGTGGCATTGTTGGAAACACAATAGCTAGGTCTAGTCAGGAAAATATGCGTTATTGGAGAACTATTCGAATACCACATCAGAAACATAAAAGACCTGACAACAAGTAGAAATGACAAATATTGAAATCTGGAAGAACTGCAGGACAAGGATGTCTGATTTTTCAGGGAGACACATCAACACTTCAGGGAGACGCATCAGCAACACATCAGATTCAGCAAAAAGAATAATATTTCAAGTTTTAATTTGTTTTCTTTGTTTGTTAAGATCGAAGCTATAGTGATGTCCTCAATTGCAATGTAATAAGTAATTTTAACAGTTTAGGTAGTCGAAGTAGTTTCAAGAAGTTCCAACAGCTATGAACTGTTTTTGATGTATTTAAGCAAGATAGAAATAAAGAAGAGGGGTTCCGAGTTTTGGATCTCTGGAAGACTAAAAATTTGGTACTTATTTTTCTGATGGGTGAATGAAAGAAGCAGCAAGTTTCCTACAGCTGTTGAAGGTGATTCACGTTTGTTGTGTCATTTTATGTTGTTTCCTCCTTGAATGAAGTGAAGTAAAGAATAAGTTGTTCTCTGATTTACGTTTGTAAGTAATATTTAAATAGCCTTAATAAGCGATCCTTCACTCCAACTCCTCTCCCTTCACAAATTCTCTCTGGAACTTAAAAGTAATATATTTTGTGTTTACAATATAATATTTTAAGTTTCCTCTCTCTCCATGAATTATATCTGAAGCTTAAAAGTAATATATTCTGTGTTTATAGAATATTACTTTGATTTTCCTCTACAATTCTTCTTTTCCATTCAAATATCAATAGTTAATGGCATTGTAGAGTCTTTCATTATACTGGATTATTAAGGGTTTAAAAGAATTAGTTTCCAAATGGATTGAATAAAGACCACCTGATATAATTACTTTTGTGACACATTTTTAAAAAATTTCTTAAGCATTGATTCCTTTCCACAGCCAAGGAATTGTCTCTTAAGATACAACAGGTTGAATCTCCCTAGTAACATTCTAAGAAGCTTTTGTATAATAGTCTTCTTGTCAATAGGCTCTCCCAATCCTTCCAGAGTGTTGGTTATTTCATCAACGTGTTATGCCATCTTCTTTCATTCTGAGTTGCTCAAATTTTTGTCTGTAGATTTGAAGCTTTGCTTCTTTGATATTTGAGTCACCTGCATATATATTCTCAAGATTGCCCCATACATTTTTGGCGGTTTTACAACCCAACACCATATGATAAGCAGATTCAATAAGTCCACTTATAATAATATTCTTTTCTTTTACATCATTTACCAAATTCTTCTTACCTTGTTCATCCACAGTTGGTGTAAAGCCATTTTGAACAGTGTCCCATGCTTCGTAACCTTGCGCCAAGAAATAGACCTCCATTCTTCCTTTACAAAGTGCATAATTATTTTCATTGAACAGAGGTATAGCATTCTTGGTATGCTCCATGACCTCCTTATAGTTGTTAAACTGCTATTAAAGGAACTAATCCTTGATACCAATTGTTGGAAATACTGAGAGGGGGGGTGAATCAATATTCCTTTCAATTAGTATTATTATTAATATTTCATAGCATTATTTAATCTTCAATTATTATCAGTGTTTGTACAATGATAGTAGTAAACAAAAGGAACACAAATGCACACAATTTTTAAGGTGGAAACCCCCTCCGGGACAAAAACCACCTGAATGATTTTCTAGTGATTCTTTAATATTCAACTCTAATTGAAAATAAAGCTCCAACTTCCTACAATCTAGAAACTAATTCGTCTCCAGCTCCCACTAGATGGACGCTCCAACGCCTGAGATTTTTCAGTAGTTAACTGAACGGATGCTCCAACACCCAATGAGCTACAACTTACCCTAGCACCACCCCACCACCCTGAATTTTTCACAGACTTGAACCTATTGGTGACTTCATGCACCAACCTAGCACCACCCTACCACCCAATAGAAGAATAAAATAAGAATGGACTCACGTACTAGGGAAAATGGTCCACTTTACAATGATATAGAATGATGTAGAAGAAGAAGACACACTAGACCATAAATCCATCTATGACACAAATACCTAATGATAATCCCAGACCTCCCGACACTGCCTCTTCAATTCTTGGCAAATAGATAATTGTACAAATTTTACAATTATGCTTTTACAATGACTGTATGTAGTGCTACCCATGTGAAGACTTCATCTGATGAAATTCTTGCTACTGCTATGAACCTTGATTGCTGCTCTTTTCATGCTACCCTTTCTCACTCTTCAGAACATTATATCATGCATTGATTCTTATCTTGATGAATATATAATACCTGCAAAAATTCTTCAAGGAAATACCCATGACATGATAATAGCAAAACTTACCTCATCCTGCAGAGCATGTGTCAGTGCTAAAAAAAAAACAAAATTAGAATACAAAAAACCTAATGCAATTAAGAGATGAACATGCATATACAGAATATACTTACCTGGAGCTTACCTCTACTACACCTTGCTTTGCTTTTCTACCCTAAAAATTCTGGTCCTTTGCAGCCCTTGACAACACATGACCTATATGGAAAATTCAAACAAGAATATAAATATGTTATTCAAAATACAATCAAAGATAATCATTGTGATAAATAATGTTTAAAATTAGAAATATAATAAAAATTAGATCATGTATATTAAAGTTCTATATATATATATATATATATATATATATACCTTCGTACTTCCCTTGACTATTTAGTCTCATGGCTTAGTGCAGCAATGTACCATTGAACAACTTGTTCGGGTGAGACAAGTCGGTTTGCAGAGTGGTCTATCTGATATCTTCGAAGTGCTCATTTTATACATGCCCCTGCACCATCATGTTCTCATTTTCCATGACCAGTCTCAAAGAAATTCCAACAATGTTTAATGCGGGTTTTCATATGAAGATGACACAACCAAAAGAATGATCACGAATATTTGAATTGACCTGCACATCCATCTGACCATATCCAATGTTCATTGAATTTTATTTCATGACTTTTCAAGGAGTCATAATATTTTCAAAATAATGTTGTACAAAATATGTATCATGTGTACGATCGTCACTGATATAAAAGTGATATTCTTTAATAACATGTCAATTTTCACTTGTGCTTTCTATATGATCAACATTTTGTTCAGTGTGTCTATATAGAATATGGACAAGCATGGAGACTTGGTCAGAATGATAGTATTCACTCTGTATTTATTTTTGTGGAACAAATGTGTATTTCTCTGCAAAATTAACTATTGACAAAATGGCCCCTGGTGGAAACACTTCACAGGACTTTTTGAATTGCAAGTCCTGCCATTGAGCTCTATGGGAATGCTTGGTGTATTTTTTAATTTCGACTTCAAACTTTCTCAAAAACTCTATCACAAAAATTTCTTCTTCGTGTAAATCAATTCTTTTAGCACTTGTAGTACTACTTGAACCAATCCATGTATGAATATATTCATATCTCTTCCATTTCAGTCTTATGTTAGACAATGATTAGTCATTTATATCAATACAATATTTGTTGTGAAATAAAGTCAAATTTCCACAATCATTGCATTTTTTACCACCAACACATTTCTTTTGGTAAAATAATTCATGGTTTTTTCTTGCACATAGAATTTGAGATATGAAATCATGGATAGTGGAAGGAGGAGGTGAATATTTTCAAAATGTTTTACCCAAATTAAGGAATGTGTCATAATATAACTAAAATTCCACATGATAACGACAACAACAAGTGTCGTGTACAGTGATAGGTTTAACATACCATGGTTTTTGTTGCGCAAAAACACTGATTGAGACATTAATTTCACGATTCTCTTCTATGAACTTGTTGAACGACTCTATCTGAGTGGTTTCCAAGATATGTTTTGCATGTTCTTCGTACATATTTAGTGATATTCTTCATCGCATCACATCCCTTGATTTTGGTGAAACGCGTGAATTTTTCATCCAATATTTATATATTATTTTTTTAACATCTTCTCTTTCGATGAAAAAAATGAATTTTTCATCCAATATTCATATATTATTTTTTTAACATCTTTTCCAAGTCTATCTTTGTATGGTTACCTACAAATAACTATCCAACAAGCGAGTTCATCATTTACATCTATTTGCAATCGAAATTTCCGATGTTTGTGCAAATTTTTTCGTGAGGTCCCTAATGCTTGTGCCATAGATTTTACCAAACGATTCTCTTTAGTACTTGATGAAAACATTGCCATTTGTATTTCTCTACGTGCATCTAAATCACTTTTCTTTCTAGATCTTCCAATTGACTTTAGAGCACTATTTATATTTTGTATCACATTTTCCTTCATTTTTTAAACTTTTGTTGATTTTTGAATACCCAATAAAGTCGTAGCTTCCTCTAATGTCTTTGATGTTAAGCGAATTTTCAAAATTTGGGCTTTAACTGCCACATTTTCATCTTTGAAGAACATATCAATAATGTGCTTAATACGATATCGTATAACATGGTTATCTTTTTTATTTACATATCTGTCAGTGTCAACATTTTCTAACATCTCATCATTGATATTGGTTTCATCTATACATATTAGAATTAAATGAGTTTGCATATTCAATAAATAATTAAATTAATAAATATGTATAATTCCAATAATTTACACATTCAACATATATATACATACTTGGTGATTCAATTTCTTCACTTGAATTTCTTTCAACATTTTCAATATCTTCAATCATTGGTTCAATATCTCTTTCACTTTCTCTTTCAAAATTTTCTATTTCATCATCAATGTTTTGAGGAATATATCTCTCTGTTTACATTGCAAAATATTTTTCAAATTAGTTCATCAAATAAAAATTAAGTTTCACAATACACTAGTTAAATTTTAAATATCATTTATAATATTTACATTTACATACCTGCTTCAACTTCTAGTTGAGGCTGATTTTCCCTTTCAATATTTGAGCATTCTTCTCTCTTTTTTTTTTGCGATATTCTCTCCCCTGTTCTCTACGAGTCTCAAGGTCTCTTGTTCGATCATATTTTCTCTTGCAATTTCTTTGATTTCCCATGATTATTTAGTATGAATCTCAACAAATTTCCTTCAAAATCCTATAAAAAAAACTCACTATCAAAATTTAAACAAAAACTCAATTCAAGAAAGCATCACAAAAGATTTAATTTCCAAAAAACTCACTTTAAATTTTTTTAACAAAAGACATATCTCAACCCAAAACACTTACTTTAAAAATTGTGCCCAAAAAAATTCTTTTAAAAATGGAGTTCAAATATTTCCTTCCAAGTCCTGCAAAAAAAATTCACTTAAAAAATTAGACAAAAACTCACTTTAAAAAATCATTATAAAAGATTTACTTCAACCCAAAACACTTACTCTAAAAAAATGTCGCTTTAAAAATACCTCCAAAAAATGTTCTTTGAAAATTAAGCTCAAAATACCTCTCAAAAAATGTCACTTTAAAAAAATAACTCGAAAATTTTTCCTTTGAAAATTAAGCCCAAAAAATCTCTGAAAAGATGTCACTTTAAAAAATACCTCCAAAAAAAATTCCTTTGAAAATTAAGCCCAAAAAACCTCTAAAAAAATGTCACTTTAAAAAATACCTCCAAAAAATGTCCTTTGAAAATTAAGTAAAAAAAAAATCCTTTGCGAATTTAGCCCAAATGAAGAAATGTGTGAAAATAATGTTTCCATTTTTGGCTATTTATATAGTTGCGAAATCTGTTTTTTTGCAGGGGCTTCATTGAATTTTCCGGCCAACGCAATTTGTGAACATAAGTTCGGCCGAACTTTTTTTTTCGTTAAAACTAATAGGATAGAGCGGTAAAAAACAATTCGGACGAACTATTACAAAAGTTCGGCCAAACTAAAATGTCTGCAACTATGCTGCAGCTCGACTCTGAACACATTTCTTCAATTTTGGAATGATTAAACTCCATCAAAATTTATGAATTAACTTTCAAAACAAGGACAAGAATTTTCAAAAGTCAATCTACTTTCAGAAAATATAACTTTTATGGAATTCCATAGATATTTACCAATTTTAATTAATCTTTTAATAAATGGGTGCAAACAATTTAGGAAGGTCATTATGATTCAGTCAAATCAAAATTCTGTATCTCCCAAAATACACTGTAAAAAAAATCAAGAAATTTATTGTGCATTACATTGGTTCGTCGTCTGTAATGGGTATTTTTTATATTTTTACTTTATAACTAATATGTTGAGAAACTTCACACGGGTTGAAACGTATTCAAAATATGCAGTTTTTTCATATTGCTTCACGTCAAAAAATTCTTATAATTATGATATGCATCAATTCGTTTCGTAAATATAACGATACCGAAGTAGACTCTGTCTAGATTGTTGTAACGCATTTTTTTCTCAAAAACAAAAAGTTTTCAAAGAATACACCAACGCATCTCAACATGACTTTTTATGAATCATTTTGATTATTAAAGTACACACACTCAAAGAATTGTTAAGTTGATATATCAAATGTGAATAAAAAAATCCAAAAAATAAGTAATAGAAAGGTAATAAAATTTCTCACGTGTTTTATTTTTATCTTAAAATGAAATCTAAACAGAAAAATTTGTTTCGGCTTGCAGAAAGTTGAATAACTTCTAAAAATAATATTTTTTTCTCAAAAAAGAGCAAAAAGTGTAACCCAACTTCAAAAAAGGGCAAAAAGTTATTTCATTTATGTGTTTCAATTCAATTAAAAGAATGTTATAAAATATATATATATATATATATAATATTTTGATTGTAAAATCAATTAGAGTTTTTTTGGAATATGAGATTGATAAACCTCTTGATGATTAAGAATCTTGTTGATGATGATGATGATGGTTAACGTCCACTAAGACCAATCTTTGGTCTATCGGACCTAAAGAAAATAGTTATTTAGTTTGATTTAAGATTTTATTCCTATGCTTGAAAAGCTTGGAGAGAAGCCTCCTGAGCTCACTATAATTTTGACATCCTAAAATGCTAGGAAGATCAGTATTGCAACAAATATTATGAAATTGAGCTCTAATGTGGTTGTACGTGGGGCACTCTAAGAGGAAGTGATTTTCATCTTCCTCTTATTGTACATGTACAATATATATATATATATATATATATATATATATATATATATATATATATATATATGTTTATTGTACATGTTACATTTTTTTATTTTAATTAATAATAATAATTTAAAATAAAATTATAACTTAAATAATTTTTATGATTTATTTTAATTTTGATAATATAAAATGCGTTATGAAATATATGTCTTAATTTATTTAATTAAGATTAATTATTACTTGAAAATGAAAATTATGGAAAAATATATATTAATATTAAAATAAAAAAATAAAAAAATTCTTATTAATAATTAAGAATCTTGATGAAAATATATATTTAATACTTATATTTTTTTATAATTAATAATAATAATAATTTAATAAAATTTTAACTAAATTAATTTTTAAAAATTATTTTAATTTTGATAATATAAAATATATTATTCAATATATGTCTTAATTTATAATTTATTTAATTAAGATACACTCAGAATAGTAGAAAAATATTTCAAAAGTGTTAAGACTATTATTCACTCCCTTTGTTCATATGACAACAATGCATTGTTAGTCAGCGCATTAGTTATTAGTCGGTAGAAAGTCTAAAATTTTAGGTGATAAAATAAATGTCTGTGAGCGAAATTCAGAATTGAATCTCCGGCACATTCCTGTATAAATTCTTGTGTTTGTAATGAGTTTATCAAGCTCATTTTGATGAGTCTTCATTTTCTGTTATGGTATCAGAGCTCCATATTCTCACATGGTATCAGAGCCAAAAGAGGGCTCGGTGTCGGGAGCTGTGTGCTTGGTGGTTTGCAGAGCCGAGGATTTTGCTTAGTGTAATGCACTTGTGGTGTGAAGAGATGATAATCAATGTTGAGAAAAACTGCATTGAGCATGCCATAGAGCATTGTGTAGAGGCTTTGTTGAATTTGTTGCATGTGGTGGAGAAAGACATCAGTTGAAATCAAAGTTCATGTTGCTGTGTTGCCGGAGCTTCCATATTGAATGAGAGGATCTGTGTGTAAGGCTGAGTAGAGAGTTGATCTGTAACCTAGGGGCCAATCATGTGTCGAGTATGAAAGTTATTGGAGTTAGAGGCATAAGGCGTTGAGCAACCTATGGAGGTGTGTTTGTTTCCCATCATAGATTGAGTGCGTGGTGTATATAGCATAGTGACGTGGGTTAAAGAGCCCACCGTTGCATGAATTAAATGTTGTGTGAAGACCTCCCAGAGCCTAGAGTCAGTGTGAGTGAACCGAGTTGTGATAGATTGGATATGTTCATTCAAGACTTGATAAACATGGTTCGGTGAGTGTGGAGAGAGGCTCACATAGATCCACCGTTGCACTGGATTGTGGTGGTATTTTCTTGGGTGTTTTAGATCCACCGTGTTAATGCTAGAGGGTCGATTTTTGTGTGGTGAGTGGTGAATCTAACCATTGTGAGGAGACAGAACTCAGGTGAATTGTGAGGAGAGGCAGAGTGGAGCCAAAAGAGAGGAGTGCTAGTTGATGTGAAGCCATTGAGTTTTTGCTGAAGGGAAGATTCTTGTAAGTTGTTATGCAATATAGCCACAGACCATTGTGTTTTGTGGTTGGACGCGGTGTGCATGTGAATAGGTCAGTGTTTTCTAAGATGCTAAGTGTGGTAGGGTATGAGCCTCTGAGAAATTTGTGTTGCTTCGTAATAATTGGAAGATTGATCCTATGGGATCACTGGAGAAGATCCAATTGGTAGAAGAAACCTGCTCCATTGAGATAGAGTAGGCACTGCGAGCGTGTAGAGGCTCTATAGAACATATTGTTGGAAATATTGAGAGGGGGGGTGAATCAGTATTCCTTTCAATTAGAGAATTATTTAATCTTCAATTATTATCAGTGTTTGTACAATGATAGCAGCAAACAATAGGAACACAAATGCACACAATTTTTATGGTGGAAACCCACTCCAAGACAAAAACCACCTAATGCTTTTCTAATAATTCTTTAATATTCAACTCCAATTGAAAATAAAGCTCCAACTTCCTAGAATCTAGAAAAGCATTCTTCTCCAGCTCCCACTGGATGGACACTCCAACACTCGAGATTCTTCAGTAGTCAACTGAACGGATGCCCCAACACCCAATGAGCTACAACTCACCCTAGCACCACCCTACCACCCTATAGAAGAATAAAATAATAATGGACTCCCGTACCAGGGAAAATGGTCCACTTTACAATGATATATAATGATGTAGAAGAAGAATATATACTAGACCATAACTCCAACTTTGACACAACCACCTAATGATGATCCTAGACCTCCCAACACTGCCTCTTCAACCCTTGGTAGATAGACACTAGTACAATTTTTACAATAATGTATTTACAATGACTTAGTACAATGATTGTATGTAGTGCTGCCCACTTGAAGACTTCATAGGATGAACTTTTTGCTGCTGTTATGCACCTTGGTTGATGCTCTTTTCATGCTACCCTCTGCTACACCTTGCTTTGCTTTTCTGCCATAGAAATTATGGTCCTTTGCAACCCTTGACAAAACATGATCTAGCTTTTTCTTGCCTTCTAGGAGCTTGATATTGAATCTGATGTATATCTGTTATTTCAGATCCTCAATATCTGATTTTCGGTCTTGTAGTATTCCTCTGAGTCGTATTTCCAATACCATGGGTCTGACCCAATTTGGATTCTTCAAGAGAGAGTTATACCCAATCTCTCACAATTCCCTAATTATGAACGGTTTCAGTAGAGCGCACTTGTATGGCGTGCCACGTGTCACTTTTTTTTCATTTGGCTCTAAAATTGATAGAGCGAAAATTAAAGATTGTGCACTATCCACCATTTTTTATATAATTCAAATCTGATACTCAGAGAGAGATTTATGACGAATTTACCAAGGTCACTTCTTTGAGATAAATTTCAGGAGCCCGCAAAAACCTTGACTTCCACAGATCATATATCCAAAAATATTTTTCATCTTGATCTGAAATTTTTATAGCAGCGTCCTCAGGATTTCGGCTTCGCCTCATAAAAATTTCAGCTTCTGAACCTTTGTAGAAACAAAGTTAGAACGCAAATTCCACGATGACTTGTTTCAGATGGCCGAATCCCTTGCCTAACGAGGAAATGAAGATCACAATTTATATAAATACTTAAGTTGAGAGGGGCTTCAACAAGTGAATGTGGGAGGGATTTTAGGAGCTTAAAAAATATTAATTATGACTTTTCAATGACCCATGCCCCAACCCCATGGGGTTTTAACCCACTAACAGGGGGTACAAACTTCAAACATGAATATCTCTCAAACCGTGAAGAATTACATGGCGTGCCATATATCAACGGAAACATCTCAACAACTAGAAACCATCAAAAGCATTATTGACCCAGAATATATTATTTTGGTAGGTCAAAATTCCCATGCAATATTTGGTTAGCCCGTGGTGCTGCTTGGGTTGACATCAATGACAACCGTTGATCAACACATATCAACGAAGAGGCTACATAGAGATGAGCGTTGAGCCTACCAGTGATGACCTGTGTCTAGAAATTGGCTACCCAAGGATTGGGTTGTGTATCCTCTTGTGTATTGTCCCTTGTGTGAATTGAGCACTATGTGAAGTAATTTTGGAGGATGCCAAGATTGGCACAATCGTGTGAATTTGTGTGGAGACTGTCATGTTGACTAGATCTGTGAACGAGGCCTAGTAGAGCTAGTGTTATGGGCTCAGTGAAGCGAAGAAATGTGTTGTTGTCTTGTTGTGCTTAGAGCAGTAGTCAGCGTGGCCTATGTGGTTGTTGGGACCAGTGGCACGGTGTTATTGCAAGAGATGTTGCTGATCTGAGTGTTAAGAGCCCGGTTTTCCTTAGTTTTCCTGGTCGCTGAGGAAAATTGTAGCCAATGGACTCATATTAGGAGGCGGACGCCGAGCTTCCATAAATGAGTGGGACAATGTTTGACGATGATCTTTTGGATTATTCTTTTCTAGAGAGTCCATTTGGAAGTATTTTTGGGCCCGATAATATTTTCTATTCGGGTAGTATTTTTGAATCAGAAAAAATATTTGATAAACCGAATGACTATGAATATCAGGAGGTGGAGTCTATTATACATGTTCCTGCAATTACCGATATCATAACTTGCTTCTCCCATAATCCAATTGATAGAGATTTGATTGGATCCATTTCTAATATGGTCGTGACAATGGAGGATATGACCATGGATATTGTTCAGAGGTCGCTCATGTTTGAAGATGAGTGCATTTTGGTTGATGAAGAGGATCATGTCTATGAGCATGCCTCAAAATACAATGTTGAGTTTGTGCAACTTGGTTTCATATTGTATAAGGGTCTTTTTGATGGAAAGAGGAGAGAGCATGAATTAGATTACCTTGTTTTCATTGTTCAGGATGTTGCTTTGCATCTCGAAGAAGTTGCTGATGTAAGCAAAGAGCAGTGGAAGGAGCTTGTAAGGAAATAAAGAAAGATGAAGATGAAACTGCATCAACAAATGAACAAGCATGGACCCTTTCTCAAGAAGGAAAAAATGAAATCCTTGTTGTCAAGTTTTTTTTTTATGTATTGTTGTAAGCCTAGCTGAGACTGAGACCAGCAGGAAAGTTAGCAAGTTAATAATTAAGGTCGTGATTAAGGGAAGGTTAGAGTATTAATCACTCCATCTGTTCATACAACAATAATGCACTGTTAGTCGACACAATAGTTATTAGTCGGCAGAAAGTCTAAAATTTTAGGTGATAAAATAAATGTCTGTCAGTGACATCCACTATTGAATCTCCAATGCATTCATGTATAAATTCCTGTGTTTATTATAAATTTATCAAACTAATTTTGATGAGTCTTCATTTTTTTTGTTATAGTATCAAAGCTCCGTATTCTAACAATAATTTATAATTTATCAAGGTTCCATATTAATAAGCTTTTATAATTAATAATAATAATAATATAATAAAATTATAACTTAATTAATTGTCAAAATTTATTTTAATTTTGATAATATAAAATATATTATTCAATATATGTCTTAATTTATAATTTATTTAATTAAGATACACCGAAATAAAATAATAGAAAAGTATTTCAAAAGATCTTCCTATCACCCACACACGGTAAACCCAAATTCATAAAAGCTTGAATACGTGTCACACATCGATAGTATACGGATAGACAAAGTGCCTAGAGGAACCCTCCTAAGTATAGTTTTTTCTATAAATATTTTGGAATACAAAACATTCACTATAAATATGATTTGTGTACACATAAATTTACAGACTAATATATTTAGTTTATTGAAGACCTTCCCGGATTATCCGCAGTATTAAGAAACATTTGTTGTCATTTCGAATCCCAATGGGGATCCATCTTCAGGACATTTGAATGAAGGATTGAAAGAAGCCATTTTAGGCCATTAATAGTGAAGAAAAATATAAAAAGAGCTGACCAAAGTTATTTATTTTTATTTTATATATTTTATTTTATTATTATTTAATTTAATTCAAAAAACAATAGGAAATAATTTTATTTCTAATTTAAGATCTCAGGTTTGTTTCTTTTCTTTTGAATTCTTAGGTGGTTTTCATAAATTAAAATATTTGATTTTAATAATTATCCTCATTAATTAATTTTTATTTGTCTAAAAAATAAAAATACATTAATTAGTAATTATTATTAGTATCTATTGTTTTAAATATCAAATTAAAAATAACCCTAAATTAGATCCTAACATAAACTAAATTAAATAAAAATTATTAAATTAAATAAACATAATTAATGAAATTGAATAAAAATAAAAATAAATAATTATTTACTTTATTAATATTTATTTATTTTTTAAAATAAATGTTAATATTAATTAGTAAATAATTAGTTTATTTGTATTAATTTTATTATATTAATTAATCAATCTTATCTTATTAATTATAACAATTATAGATAGTAATTCCTAACCATCTCTAAAAAAAATTAGGGTTTTTAGTTAGTTAGATTATTTATATTATTAGTTCTAAGTTATTAATAAATGAATATACTATCCCTATTATTATTTTTTTAACAAGATCGGATGCTATAATATATTTCAAAAAAGAAGGAAATATTTCCTTGTTACAATCCAGTGTTGTTGAGGAGAGACAGAGAAGGTAGCAACCACAAATGCTAAGCCTTCTTTGGGTCTACTGTTCAAGATGCATTGAAATACAGACTTCGAATATATTCAGACAAACTGAGAAAGAAGAAGAACAAACTTAAAAGACATATGCAGAAAAGGAAGGGTAGTGCAGATCAGTCGATGCTTATTGGCCGTCCGATTGATGCATCAGTGTTGTCCTCAGGACTGGCATTTCTCACATTGTTGGAGCTGGAGCTTGGAGCTGAGTGTTTCTCAAGGATGAATTTTAGAATCTGAATGGATTCTTCCGCATGAGAACAACGATTGGAGAGCTCATTGAACTGATTCTGAAGCGACGATGCCTTGCGCTGAAGAAGATTCATGTCTACTTGCTGTTTTTCATCCAAGTGTCTTTGTTGAGCACAAATTTGCTCCATTTCGGCTTGTTGATATGCGCAGTGAAAACAATATTCATTGCACGCCATATTGCAAGAGGGCAGAGGGATGGTGATCGGGGGAGATGAAAAGGGAATGCGTGCAGGGAAGGGGAGTAATACGAGGCTGACAGGAAAGGATGAGGGGGAGGGGAGGGGCGTATTGAGGTGAGGGGGCAACAAAGCAATGGAGGGACTAGCAAGAAAGGAGGGACCAACAAGAAAGGAGTGGCGCAAAACATTGGATGAGGAGCACTGCAGGAGGAGGTGCAACAATGAGGAGAGAGCGAAAGAATAAATAGCATGGGGAAGGAGGGAGATGGGTGTGAGGTTGGGAGCCCGAGGAGATAAGTTCACGAGTAGGAAGATGTAGGAGATACAGGAGCATCTGTGAAGTTCAGATTTTCCCTTGCAGGAGATCCAACTATGAATATTTTCTTGCAATGTCAAGATCATGGCAGAGGGATGAAAGATAGGCCATTATTACAATGAATTTTTCTAGTTGCTCTTGTACAAGCTTTATTTTCCAGGTTGTCAGCGAGCTTATTGTTGGATCTGAGTATATGATAAAAGGATATATCTTTCATATCTTTTGACAAGATACGACATCTACTTATGATCCTGTGGAGATCAATGTTGTGGATGGGGAGGTCTTTAATCATCATGCTAATGATAATAGTAGAATCCCCAAACACCATTGTGTTGTTCATGTTTTACATTTTTCGCAATTGAAGACCTTGAAGAAGGGTGTAATCTTCGGATTTGTTGTTGGATAGGGTGCCAAGACCCCTTTCAAAAGAAAGCAGGGCGCTACCATTTTCATTCCTTATGTACCCTCCTACTCTAGCAGTGCCCAGATTCGATTTAGAAGCTCCATCAAAGAAGAGAGTTGGCCTGAAGCAGCTATCGAGCCATTCAATGAACTCTTTTTCTTTTAGTCGAATCTTCCATCTTTCAATTTGGTGAGGTTGTATAGCTGGAGGTTTAGAGTAACTAGAGCTATCCAACAACTTTCCCAAGAATTTTCTTTCTTCTACTTGAAGATCACTGACATTGATATTGTTTGTGCTTTTTGAGATAATTGTTTCAATGGTGAGGCTCCAAGTCTTGTTACAGAATTTCCGAAGAGAAGGATTTTTATTTTCAAAGATCATCTTATTTCTGGAGAACCATATGTTCCATAGAAGCACATAGGGGAGGGTGTCCCAGACCCTTTTGGCCATGTTCTATTTCTTTTTCCCCCATGGCTAATTTTTTTTCCAAATTTTTATCAGATCAAGAGTGGTGCTGATGGGGTCTAAATGGATCTAGAAGAAGGGAGTGACATCTTTCCAGCATTGGGCTGCAAAAGGGCACTTAACAAAGAGGTGAAGCGTTGTCTCTTATGCGCATTGACAGTTGGGGCATCTGGATAGGCCATTAACACCCCCTTTTTTAAAGTTTTCAGATGTTAAGATCTTGCCGTTGAAGAGAGTCCAAATAAATATTTTTATCTTTGGAATGGATTCAGACTTCCAGATGAGCTTCCATATTGGCCATTGTGGAAAGGGAAACTACTCTTTGTTGAGTTGACAGTAAGCTACTTTGATGGAGTAAGTAGTCCCTGAGGGATCCCAAAGAAAGCTGTCCGCACTACCTTTCAGCATGGGTGCAGCACCATGAAGAAAAACTTTGAGGTTTGTGAGATCTTTCTCTAGAAGAGGAGGGACAGGAGGGAAATTCCAATCGATCCAAATGTTAGTTTTCTCATCCCACTTTGAGATTTTATCTAAAAAAATTAAGTCGAGATTCTGAAGATGAGAGAGGATTCGATGAGTGCCCGGCCTTTCTGAAAGAGGAGCTTGTCCCATAATCTTGTCATTCCTGATGTTTATATTTCTTCCCCCTTGCGGAACTTTGGAGAGATTTCGACTTAATAAAGGGATGGATTTCTTACATAGAACCTAGATTCTGGAGCAGGGTCTGTTAGGAATGTCGTGATCAAGGAGCTGTTGTCTAGGGGAGCTGAGATATTTGGATTCAAGGACTCTTTTCCACCAAGTTTTATGCCCACTAATCAAACGCCACATGATCTTTCCCCCAAAGGTGTTGTTCAAGAGTTTAGGAATATGAATTATGAGCCCTCCATTTTCATAATTTTGTGTGACTTGTCTCCACTTAACGAGATTTTATTTCTTCTTCTCGTCTCCCCCCCCCCCCCCCCCGCCAGAGAAAATGTCTTAAAATTGCTTCAAATTTGAGATGAATACTGACAGGAGTGTAGAGCAGAGTGAAATGATACAAGGGAAGAGATGAGAGGGAAGATTTAAGCAGGATGATTCGCCTAGCTAAGTTTAGCCAAGAAGATCTCCACTGCTGCACTCTTTTTTTCATTTTGTCTATTGTAATGCTCCAGACTTCAGACTTCAAAGGCCCAGCACTGACTGGCATACCAAGATAATTGAAGTGATCCCAATTTAGTTTATAAGAGACTCCAAAAATTTTAGCTATGTTGTGAATGGTTTGGTTTGTTTCATTCCACCCATAAATGCAACTTTTTTGATAATTTATCAGCCCTCCAGAGTATAGCACAAGTTTTTCAAGGAGAGATTTAAATTTGTGATCAATTATGCAAGTTTCACCACCCATCAGGAGTGTGTCATTTGCAAATTGTGAATGACTCATATTCTTGACACCATTTCCAAATTTAATTCCAGTGATGAGGCCAACTCTTCGTTTGTGATCCAAGGCCCTGCTGAAGGATTAAGCCATGAGGATGAAGAGGAAGGGAGAGAGGGGAAATACCTGTCTGAGACCACGGGAGGACTGGAAGAAGGATGTTGGTCTGCCATTTATGAAGGGGGAGATCCAATGGCTAGAAATACAAGCTTTGATGAGGGAGATGAAATCATTGTCAAATCCCATTTGCTGGAGGACAGAGGAGAGGAAGGAGTGTCTAACGTTATCAAAGGCATTGTCAAGATCGAGTTTGAGTATGAAACCTTTCTCTTTGCGCATCATACTCGAATGAATAGCTTCTTGGACAAGGAGGATGGAGTCCAAGATTTGCCTTTGGGAGATGAAGCCTCCTTGATTTTCCAAGGTGAGATTGGGGAGGATAGGTTTAAGGCGCGTGGAAAGGATTTTAGTGATTATTTTGTAAGAGGAATTGTAAAGGGAGATAGGCCTGAACCTTGAAAAGGAGGAGGGACGGTTTTCTTTGGGGATAAGAGCAAGCTAGGTAGAATTGGTAAAGCCCCCTGTCTTCTTCTTTCTTTGAGCCCACTGTATCATTTTGGTTAGATCCTTTTTTATTAAGTCCCAATAGGTCCTGTAGAAACTGATGGAGAAGCCATCAGGACCCGTAGCCTTGTCTGGTTGCAAGGACCATATGGCATTTTGAATTTTGACCTCCTCTATATCTTTTTTCAAAGCGTTGTTTATCTCTTCCGTTATCAGTTTTGGCAGATGACTTAAGAGGTCTGAATAGTCTTCAGGCTTAGCTATTTTAGTGAGAAAATCTCTGTAATAGTTTGTGGCAGCAACTTTTATATATTCTTGGTTTGTCTGAATTACTCTTTCATTATCTATGATGGAAGATATTTGTTTTTCTGTCTTTCACATTGTAGCCTAATTATGGAAGAAGAAGGTGTTTTTGTCACCTGCCTGAAGCCACAAGTTTCTAGATTTTATCCTCCACTTCTCCTCTTCTTTCTTGCTGATTTTATACAATTGCCAATAGAGGTCTTTCTCTTGATCTGAGTTTTCTTGATTCATCCCATGTGTATCAATATCATTGTGGATAGCCTCCAACTTTTCTTTTATTTATGTTCTAATCTTATCAGGTTCCTTGTAATGTAGCTTGGCCCAATATTTTAAGGCCATTATGACCTTCTTTAACTTAGTTTCCCAAATATAAGAGAGAGATCCCTCTACATGTTGCTGCCAGGTATAATGCACAAGTTGCCTTGCATCAAGGATGTCGCTCCATAGAGGGTTATATTTAAAAGGAAGGGGACTGAGAGAGGGTTTTTCACCAAGGGAGAGAGTGATAGGGTAGTGGTAAGAGGCAGTGGAGGAAAGGATTTTAGTGGGGGGAACAGACAAGTACGAGAGGAGAGGGACAACTGCAAGGAATCTATCAAGCCGCTCCATGATTTTTCCCCCTCCAATCCTATGATTACTCCAGGTGTATTTTTTATTTTTAGGAGTGATATCAACCAAATCATGATCTTGAATGATGATTTCTAGCAGATCTCTAGATGGGTCCAAGTTGAAGCTACCACCCTGTTTTTCATTTGCATGCAAGATTAAATTGTAGTCTCCTCCTATGATAATATTGTTGTTGTCCTCATTGTCAATATTAGTTTTTATTGCATTCCAACAAACATCTTTATCCCTGTAATGATTAGGCCCATAAAAGTTATAAATAATGATCTCAATGCTCTCTTTAATACTCTATAATGTTACTTTGATCCAGTTGTGTGTTTTGACAACTCTTTTTTGCTTCCAGACACTTTGGTTCCAAATGGTAGATAGACCGCTCGAGGCACCTCTTGATTCTGTATGGGTGCCTGCATGATTCTTCATTCTGCTTATAATAGTTTCCATGTAGTGATCCCCTTCTTTAGTTTCTTGAAGAAGGATAATATCAGGTTTTTCTTGTTTCATTAGGTCTCTTAGGGCTGACTTTTTTTAGGGGTGCCCTAAACCCCTGCAGTTCCAAGAGAGGGCTTTCATCATTTCACGAATGCAGGGCGTGAGCCTCTCTTCCCTCCTTGCTCATTTTGACCTGATTCTTTGTTGTTTTGCCCTACAATGTATGTTTCAATAGGGTTCTGAGTTCCAAGGGCTATATCCTTTTGGGCAGCTTCATCTCTGTGGTGCTTAGATGACTTCCTTCCAGGGCCAGTTTTTTTGAGGATTTCCAAGGTGGCTCCATGTTCTTTTGTTGAGTTTCTAGTGATCTGGGCTGAGGTGGGATCTAAAGAAGATGTGGGGGGATCAATTTTGGAGGGAGAGAGATGAGGGGAAGAGGGTTGGGTAGGAATGGAGGGTTGGGGAGGGTCATCTTCAGAGAGGCCTAGGGAGGAAAAGGGTTTGGAGGAGGCTAGGGAGGGAATGGAGGCAGGGATTTTGGGTAGATCAGATAGATTTTGAGAGGGATCAGAGGGCTGAGGGGCGCAATAAGAAGGGATGGAGGAGAAATCTTTGGAAAGAGGCGTAGAGTGAGCCAAAGGATTATTGGTGCTTCTAGGGTTAGAAGTGGTCTTCTTCTTTTTTATGGTTTCCCATTGGGTGTCTAGATCTGGGTTTTCAACATCAATAACTTTAGAGCATCTATTAGAAAAGTGGTCATATTTTTGACATACCTTGCATTTAAATGGGATTTTCTCGTAATCTAGCTATTGTATGTGGGTCCAATTGTCAACTTTAAGCTTGATCGCTTCAGGGAGACCTTTACCCAGATCCACTTCGACGCAGATTCTGGCACAAGCTTGCATGTTGTCCCTTGGTTTGCTCTGATCGATGAAATTTCCAATAGCATTTCTGATAGCATGAATGGAGTCATCCCCCACCAGTGAAAAGGGAGATGAGGAAGACGCACCCAAACTGGGACAGCATTTGGCACATCAAGTTCTGGGTCAAGGTTCGACGTCCATTTGTTGAGATAGAGCCCTCTGGTGTCCATGAAGTAAGGGTCGTTCCTGAATATTAGATCCTTGTCCTCATTTGTTTCAAAATGAAAGGTGAAATAGCCTTTTCCACAGAATCTGATAAATATTTTCCCACTGATCTTGTCTGCCTAGTTACGCTCAACCCATTTTTTCACAGTCTTCAGAGATGGCCATAAAACAGTGAACTGAGCTATGAGGCCCTTCTCAACGAGAGAAATGGCAGCCATGCGTGGGATGGGCAGAGGAAGAGAGACTTCCTGAATGCCATCAAGCTTCTTGACAAATTTCGAGATTGTCGGTCTAGGGCGAGGTGGATCTAAAGAAGTGATCAGAGCTAAGAAGGCTTGGGCTTGATCAAGAGGAGGGGTCGCCTTCGGGATGGACTCTGGAAGGGCCATGCGAACGGCGAAGTGCAGGAGCAGCAGTCTTTAGAGCGGTCACAACACCATACCTACGCAGCAACCAATCTCTTTATATATTATCCCTATTATAAATCTTAACAAAATTAAATAATAATTAAATTCATCAAATTAATTAAATTAGTAACTACATAACATAATAAAATAAATAATTATTTACTTGATTAATATTTATTTATTAAATAAATTTTAATATTAATTAGTAAAAAGTTAGTTTATTTTATTAATTATTAATTAATTATCACGATAATATATAATAATCTTATATATATGCATATGGATGAAGTGCTCAATATATGCATAGGCCTTTGACTTTTTGGAACCTTCCCATGTATAATAATCTAAGCATTGTTGAAAGAGATGCTTACTTATACACGTGTCTTCGACTAATTTTGACAAAGTGCAGTGGTTATAAAGTACGATACCACCTTGACATAAAAACTAGTGTTGATGTCGAATGTCAGGGGACTGATGACATCAACGGGTGATGTGAATTCCCATTGTTCCATTTGAGGGTGTTCCTATAGTGGTGGTGATCCATCCAAGGTACTACCTCCTTCCTAGAATTTGTTTTTTGAAGATGACAGGAAGGAAGCATCAACCGTTTGAAACAAGTACTGATACAAGGGATCAAGGTTTCTAGTGAAGCAGGGCGTAATGTGATGAGTTAAAAATAAATGATGATGATAAGTGGCTAAAACTGGCCCAAGGTCGGAGTCGTTAAAATGAGTGGAGATAGTCACAACAACTTAAAATGAGGGTATCTCTGGGGTCAATTGGAAATCCAGGGTGGGTGTATGTTTGCTATGACTGCCATGATTGGGTGTAGTAAAGAATGCGCAGCTCCAACCAAGGGTGACTAGGGACTGCTTCTAGGTATGAAACGTAAAAATATGGGTGGAAGTATTTATCCTAAAAAATATTTGTACACTTGCCCAAAGACTGTGAAAGTGGTTTCGGTGTACAAGCATAGAGACGGGTGCCCCATTAACATGTGTGATCCTGCATGTGGTGAAAGGAGGGTGTTTGGTTGAGGGCGGGGGCCCCATTGGTTGGTCTAGGTGTAGGGGCGATGAGACAAATGGAATGACACAAATGGGATATGTTTATGAGGGTGTGGTAGGCCAAATTTGAAACGCGGAAATGTGTTGTTGTTGTTGTTTTCTTTTTCTTTTTCTTTTTTTATCCGCTATAGAAAATTACTTGGGAATGGGGTTTTGACATGCGATGAGTAAAACATAATGATGTTGAGAACAAATTCATAGGATTGAGATGGTTCCCACTCTGAAATTGGTGGCCATGGCTCCTGATAGTGATTTTTGGTCTAAGAATATGATGGACGCCATGGGAGGTGCAACTCTAACGACCTACACGAGCGTTTATCATGTGCAAGGTGAGGTGATGATAAAAATGGTCAGGTGAATGAATCTTATGGTTTATTATTCTGGAGAAATGAATTAAGGATATGCAAAGATTTGGAGGGAATCTTATCATGCTGAGAATAGGATGATACCTGCTCTTTTACTTTCACAGCTTTGAAAATACAATGATTTGGTGCACTTGCAACATATGTGGCCAATACCCCAAGTAGAAGTATATTTTTTATACAAACATTTTGAAATAACATGAATTAAAACAAACAAGAGAGGGCGTACCTGAGATGTAGTATGGAGGGGGGCAATGGGCCAGGAAATGAGTTCTTCTTAAAAGTAGAATAAGGAGGTCCATATTGAAGATGATGAGGTGTTGATCACTATGTCTCTCATGGTTTTATGATTGGATGCCCTAAGCTCTAGTTATGGGCTCCCAAAAATGGTGAAAAAGGGCGATATATAAGTTGAAATGGCCCAATTTCAGTTCATTTGTGTCTTTTGAGCTTGAAAGGTCAGAGGTTATGATTGGAGCATTTCTATCCATTACGATCAGCCAAAGAACCAGGGATACACACCGAGAGTGTCACGTAGGAGCTAGAACTTCTCTCTTTTTTAGTTTGTCATTTTCATGGGTTGTTGTTTTGCTAGGCTCGAATGTTTTTTCAGGTACAAAAAACAAGTGATTGTGCATGACATCCATGGACATTTAGGTTCTATCATGGCTTATAATATATCCTCATCATAGTGAAATATGATGTTTAAGGGGGAATTGTTTTTTGTGATGCCCTGAGGAGTGTATTAGGGCCTAGCAGTGCTGGTCGAAAAAGAAGAATATGATTCAGTGGTTGATTTCGTAGAACAATATGAGGTTGACAAAGCGCAAATGGGATGGTTTTGCACCGTCGAAGGTACTACTATTGGTGTGGCAGTTGTAGCGGTCTCAACACTAAATGATGAGCAGAAAACACAAATCATGGTTCCCACATATGATGAGATGAATTGTATGTGATGTTGTGTGTCATCATCATTAAATGGCGGAAGGATTTCTGTGATTTTTGGTTTGTTTTGAGTAAGAGGGGGTCTGTGTGACCTTGTTGGTGTACAAGAGGTACAAGAATTTTCCTCTAACGGGAAATGGCGTTGTATGCAAATATTTTGAAATGCTTGTAACATAGGGAATGCTTTTGTAAATGAGAGTGACTGGTGCAAATGTCGCATGCAATACAGGTACTTACCAAGTAATTTTTATGCAAGCCAATACTACTTACAACGTAAGATGACGACACTTGATTTTGGTCATGAGATGGTGCTTTTTTGCGCTTTGGTCATATTCGGGTCCTAGTTTTGGCGTTATATGCCTCCAATAATACTTCACATTTTCTACATTGGTAGTACGTGCAACTACAGCAAAAATATCTCTTGCACAATAAAACAAACTTACATAAATTTAGATCATAATTAACATGAAAAAATAACTTTAAAATTAACATGTGTACTTGATTTTATTATCTATTTCTAGATCTCTATAATTTGAAATCAATTGAAATGTTACCTTCTCTAACAAGATCAGAAACTCGATCACCTTCAGATGATACTATAGTCTCCTTTGATTGCATTTCTTCAAAGTTTGCAATAGACATTTTCCCCTTTGTATTTAGTTTTGTATGTTGCCAATCTTTTACATACATTTTGTTTTCACAAACATCATTGGATTGTGTGTTGTCTATGCAAACATGGAAAAAACAAGAATATTTTCTTTTATCAAATGCAAACACATTTTGGTACTGCTTTGTTTTAATTGAATGCAATTTTCGAGTCCCTTTTATTGTTTCATCATCATTTCCAATCGATCTATCTACATCTTGGACCCCAATATGCCAAAATACCTATATGGAAAATTCAAACAAGAATATAAATATGTTATTCAAAATAAAATCAAAGATAATCATTGTGATAAATAATGTTTAAAATTAGAAATATAATAAAAATTAGATCATGTATATTAAAGTTCTATATATATATATACATGTACCTTCGTACTTCCCTTGACCGGTTAGTCTCATGGCTTAGTGCAATGATGTACCATTGAAAAACTTGTTTGGGTGAGACAAGTCGATTTGCAAAGTGGTCCATTTGATATCTTCGAAGTGCTCGTTTTATACATGCCCCTGCACCATCATGTTCTCCTTTTCCATGACCAGTCTCAAAGAAATTAAAACAATGTTTAATGCGGGTTTTCATATGAAGATGACACAACCAAAAGAATGATTGTGAATATTTGAATTGACCTGAGCATCCATATGACCATATCCAATTTTCATTGAATTTTATTTCATGACTTTTCAAGGAGTAATAAATATTTTCAAAATAATGTTGTACAAAATATGTATCATGTGTACGATCGTCACTGATATAAAAGTGATATTCTTTAATAACAAGTCGATTTTCGCTTGTGCTTTCTATATGATCAACATTTTTTTCAATATGTCTATATAGAATATGGACAAGCACGGAGACTTGGTCAGAATGATAGTATTCACTCTGTATTTATTTTTGTGGAACAAATGTGTAATTCTCTGCAAAATTAACTATTGACAAAATGGCCCCTGGTGGAAAAACTTCATGGGAATTTTTGAATTGCAAGTCCTGCCATTGAGCTCTATGGGAATGCTTGGTGTATTTATTAATTTCCACTTCAAGCTTTCTCAAAAACTCTATCACAAAAATTTCTTCTTCTTGTAAATCAATTCTTTTAGCACTTGTAGTACTACTTGAACCAATCCATGTATGAATATATTCATATCTCTTCCATTTTAGTTTTATGTTGGAAAATGATTGATCATTTATAGCAATACGATATTTGTTGTGAAATAAAGTCAAATTTCCACAATCATCGCATTTTTTACCACCAACACATTTCTTTTGGTAAAATAATTCATGGCTTTTTCTTGCACATAGAATTTGAGATATGAAACCATGGACAATGGAAGGAGGAGGTGAATCTTTTCAAAATGTTTTACCCAAATTAAGGAATGTGTCATAATATAACTAAAATTCCACATGATAACGACAACAACAAGTGTCGCGTACAGTGATAAGTTTAACATACCATGGTTTTTGTTGCACAAAAGCACTGATTGAGACATTAATTTCATGATTCTCTTCTATTAACTTGTTGAACAACTCTATCTGAGTGGTTTCCAAGATATGTTTTGCATTTTCTTCGTATGTATTTAGTGTTATTCTTCGTCGCATCACATCTCTTGATTTTGGTGAAACACGTGAATTTTTCATCCAATATTCATATATTATTTTTTTAACATCTTCTCCAAGTCTATCTTTGTATGGTTACCTACAAATAACTATCCAACAAGCGAGTTCATCATTTACATCTATTTGCAATCGAAATTTTCGATGTTTGTGCAAATTTTTTTGTGAGGTCCCTAATGCTTGTGCCATAGATGTTACCAAACGATTCTCTTTAGTACTTGATGAAACCACTGCCATTTGTATTTCTCTACGTGCATCTAAATCACTTTTCTTTCTAGATCTTCCAATTGGCTTTAGAGCACTATTTATATTTTGTATCACATTTTACTTCATTTTTTTAACTTTTGTTGATTTTTGAATACCCAATAAAGTCATAGGTTCCTTTAATTGCTTTGATGTTAAGAGACTTTTCAAAATTTGGCCTTGAACTACCACATTTTCATCTTTGAAGAACATATCAATAATGTGTTTAACACGATATCGTATAACATGGTCAGCTTTTTTATTTACATATCTGTCAGTGTCAACATTTTCTAACATCTCATCATCGATATTGGTTTCATATATACATATTAGAATTAAATGAGTTTTCATCTTCAATAAATAATTAAATTAATAAATAGGTATAATTTCAATAATTTACACATTCAACATATATATACATACTTGGTGATTTAATTTCTTCACTTGAATTTCTTTCAACATTTTCAATATCTTCAATCATTGGTTCAATATCTCTTTCACTTTCTCTTTCAAAATTTTCTATTTCATCATCAATGTTTTGAGGAATATATCTCTCTATCTACATTGCAAAATATTTTTCAAATTAGTTCATCAAATAAAAATTAAGTTTCACAATACACTAGTTAAATTTTAAATATCATTTATAATATTTGCATTTACATACCTGCTTCAACTTCTAGTTGAGGCTGATTTTCCCTTTCAATATTTGAGCATTCTTCTCTCTTTTTTTTGCGATATTCTCTCCCCTGTTCTCTACGAGTCTCAAGGTCTCTTGTTCGATCATATTTTCTCTTGCAATTTCTTTGATTTCCCATGATTATTTAGTATGAATCTCAACAAATTTCCTTCAAAATCCTATAAAAAAACCCAAAATTTAGACAAAACCCAATTCAAGAAAGAATCACAAAAGATTTAATTTCCAAAAATCTCACTTTAAATTTTTTTAACAAAAGACATATTTCAACCCAAAACACTTACTTTAAAAATTCTGCCCAAAAAATTTCTTTTAAAAATTAAGTTCAAAATATTTCCTTCCAAGTCCTGCAAAAAAAATTCATTTAAAAAATTAGACAAAAGCTCACTTTAAAAAATCATTATAAAAGATTTAATTCAACCCAAAACACTTACTCTAAAAAAATGTCGCTTTAAAAAATACCTCCAAAAAATGTCCTTTGAAAATTAAGCCCAAAATACCTCTAAAAAAATGTCACTTTAAAAAATACCTCGAAAAATTTTCCTTTAAAAATTAAGCCGAAAAAATCTCTAAAAAAATGTCACTTTAAAAAATACTTCCAAAAAAATTTCCTTTGAAAATTAAGCCCAAAAAACCTCTAAAAAAATGTCACTTTAAAAATATCTCCACGAAATGTCCTTTGAAAATTAAGTCCAAAAAAATCCTTTGCAAATTCAGCCCAAATGAAGAAATGTACAAAAATAATGTTTCCGTTTTTGGCTATTTATATAGTTGCGAAATCTGTTTTTTTGCAGGGGCTTCATTGAATTTTCCGGCCAATGCAATTTGTGAGCATAAGTTCGGCCGAACTTTTTTTTCGTTAAAACTCATGGGACAGAGCGGCAAAAAACAATTCGGACGAACTATTACAAAACTTCGGCCAAACTAAAATGTCTGAAACTATGCTGCAGCTCGACTTTGAACACATTTCTTCAACTTTGGAATGATTAAAATCTATCAAAATTTATGAATTAACTTTCGGAACCAAGACAAGCATTTGCAAAATTCAATCTACTTTCAGGAAATATAACTTTTATGGAATTCCATAGATATTTACCAATTTTAATTAATCTTTTAATAAATGAGTGCAAACAATTTATGAAGGTCATTATGTTTCAGTCAAATCTGTATCTCCCAAAATACACTGTAAAAAAAATTGAGAAATTTATTGTGCATTACATTGGTCTGTCGTCTGTAATGGGTATTTTTTATATTTTTACTTTATAACTAATATGTTGAGAAAATTCACGCGGGCCAAAACATATTCAAAATATGCAATGTTTTCATATTGCTTCACATCAAAAAATTCTAGTAATTATGATATGCATCAGTTGGTTTCGTAAATATAACGATACCGAAGTAAACTCTGTCTAGATTGTTGTAACGCATTTTTTTCTCAAAAACAAAAAGTTTTCAAATAATACACCAACGCGTCTCAACATGACTTTTTATGAATCCTTTTGATTGTTAAAGTACACACACTCAAAGAATTGTTAAGTTGACATATCAAATGTGAATAAAAAAATCCAAAAAATAAGTAATAGAAAGCTAATAAAATCTATACATTGTTTCTTTTATTTTCTTCTCTGTTTTTGCTTTTATTTTATAGAAATTTAACGATATAATTTGGTGATAATGTTTTTCTAATTTGTTATTTATTGTTAATGTAAAAATATATTGAGAATTTTAAAGAGTTGCCATGGATTACAATGTATTTATATAAATTTACTAAGTTTACACAAATTTTCAGGAAGCCCAACTCTCTTAGTAAAATTGTATATATTTGCAATGATAAATTGTT
The DNA here is from genome assembly GCA_034641835.2 of Pinus albicaulis. Classification (NCBI taxonomy): domain Eukaryota; kingdom Viridiplantae; phylum Streptophyta; class Pinopsida; order Pinales; family Pinaceae; genus Pinus; species Pinus albicaulis. The sequence continues at coordinate 1,395,369,044 of CM076579.1, read as the reverse complement.
GTTTTTGATATTTAGTATCTGGTTATGGATAGCAGCTAGGTGATTTTGGTAGTTCTGGTGCTGCCACAACTAGGAGCTAGTTCTGCCACCGGTATGGACTATGCAATTGTTTGGTGTTTGATATTTATTATTTGAGTTGAGGACTTATTTAATGTGTGTTCGTATTTCTTTTAGATGGCAGTATTCAGTATGATATTCTAAAATCAATCATTTAACTTTTCATTCCTGGGTCAAATTTTTAATATTCTATAATTAAGTTCAACCAAACTTTGGCATAAAATTCTCAACTATCGTAACATTTAATTTCAGCTTGGGATTCATTTTGCATGGTTGAAATACCCTTTATCCAATCTAATGGTACTAAATTGCTTAATTCCTATCTTAAAGTTCCATGAACCAATTCTCACAAATTAAGGATTATCCATTATCTTTTAACATTGCCCCTTAATAGAGAAGGGGTTCACAAATATACCCAACATCTCCCTAAACATTTCAAACTTTATTTTTCCAAGAGGCTTAGTGAAAATGTCAACAACATTATCATAAGTTTTACAATATACAAGATATATTTCCTTAGATTGAACTTTCTCCCTGACAAAGTGGAATTGCATATCAATGTGCTTAATGTTCCTGTGGAACACCAGATTATTAGCTAGCTTGATTGAGCTTTTCTTATCACATATGATAGTTGTTGCATCTTTTTGTTCTTCCTCGACATCCTAGAGAAGTCTCCACAACCAACTGCTTCACATGTTGTTGCGCACATTGCTTGATACTCTTCTTTTGCTGAAGACAAGGAAATTGTGTTCTGCTTCTTACTACTCCATGCAATCACCCTGGATCCAATGCTAAATGCATAGCTTGTTATGGATCTTCGGTCGTCTACATTTCCAGCCCAGTCGGAATCTGTAAACCCTATCAATTTGACATCAGAAGAATCAGTATAAATAATAACATAATCTATGGTTCCTTGTAGATACCTTAGAATGCCTTTCGCTGCAATCCAGTGACGCTTAAGTGGATTGGACATGAATTAACTTAGCACACAAACTGCATAAGCCAAATCTGGTCTCGTAGTGGTTAAGTAGATTAAACTCCCAACCAACTGTCGATAGAGTGTCGCATCTGCCTCTTTAGAGGCATCCTCACTCTAAAGTTTAGTGTTCTATTGTAATGGTACTATTGCAGCCTTACACTGATCCATCCTAAATCTTTCCAATAGACCCTTGACATACTTACCTTGGGACAGAAAATTTTGTCTTGAATCTCTCCAGAGCTCAAGACCCAAACAGTGTCTTAGTTCACCAATGTCTTTCATTTCAAACACTTGTGACATTTGCTGCTTGATTTCTTTGATTATATCAATAACATCACCTGTAATAATTAGATCAACTACATACAAAGAAATCAGCACTATATGCCCCTTTTCATCTTTCACAGTATACAGATTAGGGTCGTTTTTACTTCTAATGTAACTGTGTTGCAGAAAAAATGAATCTATATTTTCATACCATGACCTGGGTGCTTGTTTTAGTCCATATAAAGCTTTCTTTAATTTGCAGACTAAATGTTCTTTCCCTTTCTCGAAAAAACCCTCAGGTTTCTCTAAGTAAACCTCTTCTTTCAATTCCCCATTTAAAAATGCAAACTTTACATCTAGTTGGTAAATCATCCAGTGTTTTCTAGTAGCTAAAGCAATCATCATTCCAATAGTATTTAGTTTAGCTACGGGGGCGAAGGTTTCCTCATACTCAATACCTTCTTTTGTGAATACCCCTTTGCTACCAATCTAGCTTTTAGTTTATCTATACTCCCATCTGCATTAAACTTCGGTTTATACAACCATTTGCAACCTATGGTTTGTTTCCCTTCCAGTAGTTCAACTAGCTCCCAAGTGTTGTTTTTGAGAATAAATTCATATTCCTGTTCCATAGCTTCTTTCCATTCACTAAATTGATTGGCTTCTTTATAACTAGAAGGTTCTACAACATTCATCATACTAGTTATAAAGTCATTTTCCCGATATCTAGCAAGCAATTAAGTCTACATACCTTATCTTCTGAGCTTTTGTGTGGCTTCCATCCTATTTTGAATTTCCTTTGAAGGACTGGGCTCAATTGTTGTATCTGAAATTTCTACTTCTGCCATTTTTTACTTTGCATGGTTGTCATCTTCTTCTTCACTTCCTTCCACCAACAAAGGAATATCCCATTCCTCATTGCTTTTATCAGATTCATCATAAACCTACTCATGGAACATGACATCTCTACTGACAAAAAATTTGTAAGTAGAGGGATTAAACGATCTATAGGCTTTATATTGTGAACAATACCCTACAAAGGTGCTTCTGATGGCTTGTTGAATCTAATTTTCTTTTGTCTTCCTTTGGGATATGGGCAAATTCTTTAGAGCCAAATACTCTAAAATGTTTTACTGCAAGCTTGAATCCATACAATGCTTCAAAAGGAGTTTTAAACTCGAGACTTTTTGTAGGACTCCTATTTTTCAAATAAACTGTAGTATTCAACGCTTCAGCCCAAAAACCATTTGAAATATCCTTACCTTTCAGCATGCTCCGAGCACACAACACCAATGTTCTATTCTTCCCTTCCGCTACTCTGTTCTACTGAGGAGCGTGGGGTACTGTGAATTGCTGCAATATTCCATGGTCTTTACAATACTTGGTAAGTTCAGGCTTCATGTATTCTCCCCCTTGATCGGAGCAGAGAATCTGTATATACTTCCCTGTTTGCTTTTCAATCATAGTTCTGAACTGCTTAAAGTATTCAAATGGATGACTTTTCTTGCTAATGACTTTGTTTTCATTGGTCCACATAGGTCAGTATGCACTAATTCAAGTATGTATCTCTTTTTCTTTTCTACTCGAACATGGAATTCTTCTCTATGCATCTTTCCTAATGCACAAGCTTCACAATCATTATGCATTTGTTTTAAAGCAGTAAGACCTCTTACCATTTCCTTTTTCTAAAGTAACAACATATCCTTGAAGTTGATGTGACCAAGTCTCTGGTGCCATAGCTCTTTTGTAGTCAAACTCGATGACGTCAAAGCTCGATGTGGTGTTGTCCTCACATTTAATTTGTACAGACCTCCTGTTTGAATTCTTGAAGCAATAGTCTTCATACCATCCAACAAATATTTAATATAACAATTAGATTTAAATAATTCTACCTTGATGTTATGATCTGTAATCATGGATATAGAAATCAGATTCTTTGTAACTACGGGTACATACATTACACTTAGAATATGTCTGATATTACCATCAGGAAAAATAACAGGAATGTTCTTGTACCCTTTGATCTGATAACCTTTATCATTGCCAAAGTATATTTGCACTCCATTGTTGGTTTCTTTGAAATCTTCGAACCATTGTCTGTTCCTTGTCATGTATGTGGACGCTCTGAATTCCACATACCAGATGTCTGCTTCGACATTTTCATCAGATTCAGCCATGAATAATCTGAAATCCTGAACATGGTCATCATCTGCGAAATTACCTGCATGTATTTTATGTCTTTGTTGTCCTTCATCAAATTTCTTCTCTCTGCAATGCTTAGCCATATGACTGATTTACCGCAATAGAAACATTTTAATACAAAGTCGTCTCTATTCGGATACATACCTTGAGATTGATTCGGTCTTTTCTATGGATTTTCTTTGTTTTGATGTGATGAATTTCCTTTTTCTCTGAAGGATTTCTTCTTTTCCATTAACACAAGATCTTCATTATGGGGTTTTAGAGTCAATATTATTTATTCTTCTTGCATTAATATTCCCGTCAGTTCTTCAAAATTTGGGGCTTTCTCCCTCGCATTTATCCCAGTGATAAACATTTGGTAATCTTCAGTCATACCATTCATGGTAATCGTGACCAAATCAGTGTTTGCGACTGTCTCACTAATATCTGTCAATTTGTTCTTCAGATCCTTGATTCACGATATGAAAGAAGCAACTGTTTCATTCTCCTCCATCTTTATGGAGAGGATATTTCTCTTCAAGAACAGGAGACGATTTGTATTCCTGATCTCATACAAATTCTTCAACATTGTCCAGATATCGCTTGCAGATTTGCATTCTCTGATATGCAGTATGATGTAGTATTTCAATGACATATTCAACATCGTCTTTGCGCTACTTTCTCTCATCTCCCAGTATTGAATCGTTGTGGCTGAACCAGTTCCTGCTATTGGCTTTGGCTCATCCCCATTTGAAATCGTCCAGGCACTCTACGCTTCTAGCATAGTCTGCATCTTAAACTTCCAATTCAAGTAATTGGAACCATTGAGCTTGTTTCTCTCATTCAAGTATGCTTCGATTATTTGATTATTCATCTTGATGATTCTAAAAAAAAAACTTTGAATAATTGCCAGGAAAGAAAAGAAATGATGGATCTACCCCATATCCTCATAGGAAGAAATATCACGATGCAGATCTACCTGATCTGTGATCAATCCAACAGGTTGCTTTGCACACTGCTCCACAGGCTCTCGGCTCCCCTGCCACGACCTCTTATGTTTCTTAGGACGAAATCTCTGGCTCCACCACAATGCTTTCTTTAGTACGGGCTCTCTCAGTCCTCTGCACCAAGCTTACACTGGCAAAAGATCTACTTCAGATCTCTTCCTTCATCAGCGAGCTGACATGGGGAGTATATTTGTGTCAGATCTCTTCCTTCATCAGAAAAATTTTACCGACAGTAGATCTCAGATCTCTTCCCTTTATCAGTGGGCAAACATTGTCACAGATTTGTTTCAAATCTCCTCTCTTCCCGCATCGGCAAGCTTACTGACCCAATTTTCGCACTAATCGCGCCAGGAATGGAACTGTATAAGGTTCTATCCTATCAGCGCGGTTCTCCCACAAAGATCCGCGCTTATTGGCATGGATGATCTTCGCAGGATCATGCTGATCGGCACGATTTATCCTCCAAAAAACGCGTTGATCCGATCAATTCCTGCCCAAAATAAATAAATAAATAAAAATTTTAAAAAAAAATCACTCAGTCATTATGGGCTTCTCCTCTGCCACCTGGATACTCACAGGGATCACAACACTCTAACTATGATTCAGCCCTGGAGCTTTGATACCATGATAAAATATGATGGATTGTATTCATTAATAGAAAACTCGCCAGCTCTACAATGGAGAGACTGAACAAGGAGAGTCTGACTCTACAGAACACTCTACATTCTCAATACAACTCAATCAATATATATCACACATATATGTAGGGAAGTTAGAACCATACCCTAAGAAATAGAAAATAATTCCTATCCTAAGGTTCCATGAACCAACTCTCACAAATTATGGTTTCTCCATTATCTTTTAACAGGTTTTGGTTGTAAGAATCCGCAATACAAATATATTCAGGTTTGACAAGTCATTCTAAAATGAAATCTTTCAATTCAACTATGAATCATTCTCTATTGGAACCTCGTTTGGAATTCAGATTTTACCCAAATTAAATGGATTTTTGTTTTTCTAATTTATAGTTTTATTTTTTATTTTTTTTTCTTGTACCTTCATTTTCATTTTCAACCAGCTCAACAATGTTAGCTGAAATTTCTAATCAAAATGGTTGAAATTGGGTTTATGTTATATCAATTAATAAAAATGGTTGAAATTGAGTTTATGTTATATAAATGAATATAATGTTGCCTGAAATTGAGTTTGAGTTTGTATTATATGAATGTAATTTTACTCAAAAATGAGTTTGTATTATATGAAAGGTCACATTTTGATTAGTTTCAATTTTAGTCATTTTATTTTGCTTTTTTTTATTACATTTTTATCTTCAATCAAGATATATATAGGAAAATTCTTTTTCTCTATCAAATTTCTAGAATATGTCGAAATTTTTAATCAAGATACACACTACAATGATATCACTATATCACTAAGCAACATCCAAAACCAGATATGTTATTTTTGCTATAAGACTTTCAAAATTATAATTTTATTATCAATAATAATAATAGGTAGATGTTAGAGATTAAACCTCCACGAAATATTCTAAAATATTCTTAATAGTAATTACAAATCAGAAGCCAATATGTTTCTTCAAAATATTTATGCCTTCTCTTCACTATTAATTATTTAAAAATAATAATAATATTGATAATAATAATAAACAAGTGACATATAGTATCAATAAGTTATGGTATAAAACTTATTTATAAGTTACTAATCTTAATGTGTCATATAAAATGAGTTTATAGTTTTTTGGGCATGTAGTATTAATAAACCATAGTATAAAGCTTCTTTATAAATTAATCATCTCCATAATAAATAAGACTGAATTTCATTACTTAAAAAATCTTATATATAGGTTTAAGTCACTTATCAATTATTTTTATAAATAGTAGTAATAATAATAATTTAAAATAAAATTATAATTTGGTTATTTTTTATAATATTTATCCATATTTACTACACATAAATGTTACATTTATACAAGTTTAACTATTAAGAAAATGAAATAAATGTTTTAATGTTTATCGATCATTAATTATTATTATTATTATTTATGTTTGCACCCGTTATAGTATCTTTTATTATATTATTTATTACATTACATTTGGTATAGATTTAACGTTTACAAAATTATTTTGCACTGGGCTAAAAAGGGTGAAAATGTTAGCCCATCCTCCATTTCAACATGCTTTGAACATTAGAATGGTTTTTTCTGAACTTTATCTGGTGGGTTGTTAATTGAGATGGGTTCATGGGATCTGTATTGGACAAATTAGGGTCTTTGGGTTTTCCAACCTGGCTAACAGAGGTCGATATTGACAACGATGTGGATAAAACTACACAGGTAATTACCTGCAACCTCGTTGGTCCAAAATTTCCCAATTCAATAAACTAAACCCTCCATTAATCTCATGTTTATTAATGGTGTAATAGGCCAAGTATTTGGAACAAGTACTGTGCCAAGGATTTTCTCACCCTGCTGTGGGAGGCATAGTCATTTGGTCGACATGGCCGCATCCCAGTGGATGTGAGAGGATGTGTCTCATTGGCAATAATTTCAATAATCTGCCTCTAGGCAATACAATGGATAAGTTGTTAAAAGGATGGAGAAGCACATGCATTAGTGGTTTTACTGATAAGAGCGAAACCTTCAAATTTTTAGGATTTTATGGTGAGTATGTTGTCACTGTAAAGCATACCCACACAAGCGCAGTTACTAATTTTAAGGTCACAAGCACATCAGGGCAGCCACAACACATTAGCGTTGTTGTGTATGATCAATGAGAATATTGTAACAAAGCCATTGTGAAAAAGAATACCTTGCTAGTCAACCATCAATGATATTACTAGAAATTTTCCTAAAAAGTGCAAAAAAAGGCCGATAGTATTTTTAAATTGAAAAAGTTGTAATTTAATTTTCATAATCAAGAAAATATCAATTGAAAGGTTAAATTTGAGTTTTTTTGTGTATTTTTTTCTTAAGTTTATAATATGTAAGTATATCAGAGTTGGTTAACAAATCATTATCAAATGTCATTACAATGTAACATGTTGAACATTAAATCCCAGACTCTCAAAATGCCAATGCCTTCTAAAAATAAACCACAGTAAATTAATTATGTCATATTTTAAAGTAGCCTACTAATAGATGAGATGATCTTTTTTGGACATTTTTTCTAGTTTATTTTGCTCAAAAGTATGTATATATTTTTAAAATTCATAAGTTTAAGTTGTTTAATTTGTAAAAATTGAATGTGTCACATATCCATTTATGCATGCAAAAGCATTTATAAAAAACAAGAAATTAGAATGTGGTTAAAAATTGTATTGCTAGATTATAGCCAAAAACAACTATTTTATCTATTAGTTAGACTACAGCTATTTTAATAACACAATGAGAGATAAAATAGCACACAACAAACTCTAATCAAATTCTATATATATGAATGAAGGAAATTACACACATATTTATACAAGCAATAGTCTCAAGATAGGAATTCTATCTTAGACGTACAGTAGTGTGGTTGAGAGATTCTCTCAACCACACACTAAATCAGAGAAACTAGGAAGTTCTGGTAGAATTCTATTATGTGTAGACAACCCTGAAATGGAGAATTACAACTATAAACAAGTAGGAATTAATTATTTCTAACTCCCCCCCTAATGACTACTTGTCATGATAGTGATTCACAAAGTCTGGTTGTGGTCAAACATAACAAAGAATATGTCGACGTCCATATAAAAGAGCAACCATCTACCGGAATGCATGGGTACCAACCGCTGCAACCGCTAGTCCTGTAGGATGTCCTTCGCATACATGATTCTGTCGACCATTATCACTGCATATATGTACCTACAAATCCACCACCATCGGGCGAATTGCATGTGCAGAACCTCCAAAGACAAAGAGAGATCAGTGCCTTTCTAAGCCAAATATTCATGTCCAAATAACAATCGCAAACAGTTGCGCTGATTGCGCCTTTCGACGCAACTGTCAGATAGAAAAGTGCGCCGACCCTCTTATGCTCAGACACACCAATATCTGAGATCGTGAGCCAGGTGTTACTGCAGTCCACCTGCTCCTACGAGCACAAAGCTCCCGTGTACACGTTAGCCACTCAGGCAATATGCCACCACCGGGCAAGTCCGATCTGCCACCACCGGGCAAATCCGCCAACTTCAATATGCCACCACCGGGCAAGTCCAATCTGCCACCATCGGGCAAATTCAGAACTTAAATGTGCCACCACTGGGCAAATCCTGTAGCCACTAAGGCTCTGTATGTGGTTTCTGGCTCACCACAAACCATCACTTTACAGTGACAAAAGATGGTTTCAGGCTGACCATAAACCATTACAAAGTGGTTTTAAGATCACCACGAACTTTCAAATGCCTTTACAAGACTTACATTCCATACTTCAACATTTGGAGTTTCTGGGTACATATAACAACCAACTTTCTTATAACATGCTAGGGAGTCTATTCCACAAACCACACTAACTCAAACAAACATCTACTTTGTTGTCCACCATAAACGTTGTTGCTGCTCCTTTACCTCATCTGTTCATTGTTCACATCTTGGGCATCTTTGTCTGTTCAAATAACTTCTTGGAACTCCACGTTTAACCTGTCATTCATTAGAGTAGCTAATTCTAACAAAATAACTCTGCCTACATTGAGTTAGCTAGGCTCAATAAGGCTCAATAAAACATGATTCCAAGAAAATACAACATAAAATCTTCAAATTTAATTTCTCTATCTCTGCCCATAGATGATTATTTTCCAAACATACCAGTAGCCATTTTTCACCAACGATACCTGTGAGGGGTCTACTGATAAAGAAACGGATTGACGACTTTTCACCTGGACTCAATGCAGTGCATTCAAACACTGATGATCCAGACATAGGCACACAGCCATATGAAGAGAACACAATTTTCCCTTCAAAAAATAATAATCCAGGACTCCATGGTCCAATCCTCCGTCGTGTTTCAGTATCCAATCCCCTGGCAACATAATGCCACTTCCCTTGCTCACAGTATCAAGGCTTGGTAACTGCTTCCAAGCATGCTGCCTCATACTCACTGACATACTGCAACAACTAAAATCCATTGTCCGGCTAATCTCTTTGAACATGCAGACTTGTCTCCACAATCTATTTCCATCACACCGGGCATGCACAAACTCAATTGTTTTCCATCACAATAATTCTTGCTTCTACTTTTCTCCACCTTTTGAAATTGTCTTCCACCGCTTGGCATCTTCATCTTGATTTTTTTTTTGCATCTTCAATTTGTTGTTGTTAGAGTGATCAGTTCTAACAAATATCATTTACATGCTAAGTTGATCAGGCTCAACATGCTTTCAAAAAAACTAATTCAAAAAATAATTTAATTTACCAAACATTATGGAAGTAAAACATAATAAACCGCAGCATCTTTCCTGAATTTCCTATACTGCAGTTCCCTCTTATTCTTCAGTATTTTGTAGCGAGGCGTTAAATTATCTCCAAGAGCAAACATGTAATGGCCATCTTTGTCATCATCACGCCATGGATGGGAAGCATTGCGGGCAGTGACTCGTTTGGAATACAAAGATGACGAAGAACAATAATGGTATGATGAAGAGGATGCCCTTGCTGAGGAAGGAATCTCGTTTCCATTTCCACTCCCATATCCATTTCCAACACCTTGCCCACTAAAATAAACTGATTGCTGGGCCTGATCTTGATTATGACGCGTATCCCAAGAAGTTGTTAATTTTCGGCGCTTTCTGGGACGACCCTCCATGAAATAAGACAGGTATTCTGCAACGCAGGCCATGAATTTCGAACCAGATCTCGATCCTACGGGCCAGAGAGCAATCTCTGGTGTATATTTCTCTAGAGTTTGATAGTGCTAAATATAAGCAAAATGAAAATAAAAGGAATACCTTTGACCAAAAGAAGAGCTACTCTGCTGCTGGAACGATTGAAAAATGAATGAGCCCACATGGTTGAATGCCACGGCCACGACAATGGCCACCACCGAAGCCTTGCATTGAGAACACCACTCCAGAAGGCAGATCCACGAATACCAGCTGCACCTTGAATGAGGATCGATGGCACACAATCCTATTAAAATCCCGTCGACTCCAAACCAGCAATCAAATCAGCGCGTTTGATTCAGAGAATCGCAGCCTCTGCGGCCAATAGCTCTCCATGATTGGCCTTCATGGATGAAGAGCATCCATACTGCATACAGAATCATCGACGCTCCAATGAAAGCTTGAATGAAATTCAAAAAAAACTTCAGCAGAAAGGCCACAAATACTTGGCATCCCAGGCACCCCATTTTCAGTAATCCTCTATCCTACAAACCCACTTCCGAAACAGGCTCAATTTTACAGAAACGAGATCGGAGTTTGCACCACAAATGCAGGATCGGTAAATTGCAGACCCAATTCAGAGAATACTCGCCCAGATTTCCATATGGATCCATGGATGCTGCGAATTGAGGAGCCGAGTTCTCCAACATCCAAATCACATACAGGTCAATGGCTCTTCAACAAGCAAGATTCATTCATGGTCAAAAAGATTCTAGACGGTATCGTAAGCGCCGCCAATGATCCTCTTCTCCAGCGATGAATATTCTTTCATCCCGCCCGGGATAAAACGGTAAAAGGGCACGAAGCATTCTACATGGAACCTCTCAATCCACAGTTCGATTGTGTAACTCCGAGTTTCGAGATCGAAAATCTAGTGTGCCTGAGCCTGCAACTAACAGAACCGAAGAGCTACAGGAGGATCTTTTGTATTATGAGCCAAGCGAGGGTTTCGAGCTTCGAAGAATTGGCGCCGGTCTTGCGAACCTCAGGAACACATGCTTTCTGAATTCTGTTCTCCAGTTTCTCACGTATACGCAGCCTCGCATAGGTGGATTCCTCATGCAAGCACAGTGCCACGACTCTCACACTGTTCTGCATTCATAGAGGTTCTCAACCAGCTTGGCAGCATTCTCACGGCAGTGTTCCTCAGCGATTCACTGGTCCAACTTCAATGTATTTCTGGAGAAGCTACAACAACTTTTTTTTCTTCTTCAACCTCTTCCAATGTTTCACTGCAATGCACCATTCACAGGTTCGCAGATCTGCTTCAATGATTCTAAACAGCTCCACGATGCTTTGTACTTTCTCACTCCTAATTAACACCACACCGGCACAGATCGATCAAGAAGATCGCTTACCACACTCGCAACTTTTGATGGACAAACAAACAAACAGGTAAAAACAAAAAACTCTCTTATTTCCTATTTCTCTCAGCTCACGAGGGGCCGAGGCCCAAGCTCTGATACCAAGATAAAATAGCACACATCAAACTCTAATCAAATTCTATATATATGAATGAAGGAAATTACACACATATTTATATAAGCAATAGTCTCAAGATAGGAATTCTATCTTAGACGTACAGTAGTGTGGTTGTGAGATTCTCTCAACCACACACTAAACTAGGAGAAACTATATTCTAGCTAATTCCTATTATGTAGGAACAAACTCCTCAAATGGAGAATTACAACCATAGACAAGTAGGAATTAATTATTTCTAACTATGAGTGGTTCTATTAGTTAGACTACAGCTATTTTAATAACACAATGAGTGGTTCTATTAGTTAGACTACAGCTATTTTTCAAATATTTATGGACGATTTGGCATGTTTGCATATTTATAGGAATTTTGACATCTTTGCATATTCGTCCAAATTTGTATTCTTTTTATTTTCAACCTAAAGCAGTTATTGTCTTCATAATTTTAGATTATAATTTTTCATTTTGTATATATATATATATATATATATATATATATATATATATATATATATATATATATATATATATATATATATATATATATATATATATTAAGGAGCATAACCGATTGTAGAGCCTATATGCTCGCTTCGCAAATGAATCTTCTTCTTCTTATATGAGACTCAACATAGCTTTAGTCTTGTTATATATGTGTGTGAGATGAATGCAATATCTATAAACAAAAGCAGTATAACTGAATTCAAAAATTCTAAAATCTAGAGGAATAATTTTCTACACCGGCACTAAATCAATGATAAGAAAGAAATTCCCATATTGTGAATTAAGAAGGAAGTCAATAATTCCCAAAGCTTTCCTTGTATCAAAAGAAAAGAATAGAAACATACTTCCTTTTAACTAACCTGCTAGAGTAGTTTGAAGCCATACAGATTGCTTGGGTTTGTTGTAGCTATTCAACCACCAAGAATAAGACGGTTGTGTCTCTACATCCATAGTTATCAAAGTAAAACTTTGATCACCTTACACTTATCTCAAAACTGGTTAAGAAAGAGAGGACGAGAAAATCTCCATCTTAAAATTGATTTTCAAACCTGGTCAAAAAACAAAGGAAAGGTAATTTTGCTAAATATTTCAGAAATTATGGGATAAATTGATTTCTACGAAATATTTCAGAAATTATGGGATAAATTGATTTTCTGTGAAATGTTGTTTTTCCTTGATGTACTATTATGTCTGTTTCTTTAATTAAGAGGAAATAAAAACAGCGCGAAAGGAAATTTTACAATCGGTAAAATTCACCTTTTCTATGTAATAGTCCATGATATCGTAAAAAACTTCCAAGAATGCAACTCAAGAATTGCTTCCTTTGCCTTCTCCGTAATGTTCTCAACCACTAATGGCTTCTTGAGGGGCTCTCTACACATCATAGAGGAAATCTCATATGGAGTTAAGACCTATTGATGCATCCTTCTTAAGCATCATTGCTGAAATTTGCAATACACTAAAACATGCCTTAGGGACCAACCATGAGACTTCAGCATTTGAATATCCATATAGGCATCTAAAAAACTTATACCTCAGGGACCAACTATGATATTTCAACATTTGAATATCCATATAGGCATCTAAAAAATTTATATACCCAAGAGTCTTAGGATCATAAGGTTGTTTAGCCTAAAGGCATTAAAGCCACTCAAATGAACAATCTTCAAACTGTAAGTCAAATGAAAATAACAATGTTAATGATATTCTTAACCCTTTGCACTAATATATTTACAAGACATGAAGTACTCAATCTATCTCAAAAAAACATCTATGGATCATCAATAAAACATTGTCTACTCTTGTGGGGGGGACACTACTTTTTCATTAGGCAAGGGGCTAGATCTATATGGGTGGGCATAGAGTGCGGAAAGAAAGCATAAAATGTAGAAGAGTTTGAAGATAATCAAGACATACTCGAGTGAATTTTCAATTAGAATTAAAATCTCAATCCTATGATGAAGCAGGACCAAGCATAATTATTAGTCAATAAAATTTAGAGTTTCCTTAGTATTGCGTCACTAACATGGAGTGATTGCTTGGGAATGGACATGATTATGACAATGGAGAAATAGACATCTCCTACATTTCTTTCCTTTCACAAGATTTCTCTCCTCTTATGATGATGTTCTCTCATTCCAATCATGTTATCTCATACCCTTTTCATGATATGTTAGGTGTTTTTCTAATTCTTTATCATTTCTATTCTTATCGCTAACATTTTTGTCATGGGGAATAGTTCATTTTCTTGTCTTTCGCAAATTCAAGAAGTCCTAGCTTGTATCATATCCAATATAATGGGAATATATTTGAAAATTCCAATTTGTATGATTCTTGAAATGATCTAAGTTTCAAGTTGCTCTGTAATATCTAGAGATAGTCATCAAATCACTTTAGTAGATGTCATTTTCGCCCCACTTTTTGGCCAAGCTTTACATTCCAATATGAATGTTTAAGGAAATTGCTAATACTTGGAGTAAGGTGGTGAGGTTCCCTATTGAAACACCATGGATAGTAGGGAACAAGATAAGGCTCCAAAAAGATGACCTCTTTTTTCTGGGGTTAGTAGTTGGATTTTCATCCAAACAAAATTTTCAAGCAAATGTCATGAAATAATAATCTTAGTCAACACCACATGGTAGTGCACAAACATCTTAGTACCGTAAAATCATGGTGATTGATAAATTAACCTTAATATTTCATAAAAGAAAACATTAAAGAAATAATGTTAAATAATACATGGTATTAAAATATTTAACATTTATAATTTTGTAAATATTTACAAACTCTTTGACTTTAAAACACTAAAAATGTCCTTATCTTATAGACAAAAAAAATGACACCAATTAGCATATCTAAGCTTGGCCAATGGAGTTTCTTGCAGATTCTTATGGTCTGCACTTTGTTGGTTTTTGTGGGATCTTAGAGCTCAAGGAGGTTCTTAGACTTAGAAATTACAATAGTGGAAAGGTTGTTAGCAAAGTGATTACTGAAATGTCAGAAAGATATTCTCATTGGGAGTACGGTATTGCATGCAAAGTGTTTGACAGGATTCTCCAACCACTATTGGATCCAACAATGAAAGGTGTTTGGGACTCGGATCATCAAAAATTTCCAATTTGTGTTTGGTCCATGTCTGGTAGGTTACTTTGTTTTATGGGCATAGAATCAGATGGAGTGGGAGCGTTGGCTGTCAGTATTCAACAATGAACAAGTATCCCTATGGGTGAGACGAGGCTCCTCTACAGAGGGAGGCAACTGAAGATGGAAAAAGGCCTAAAAGATTATGGAATTAAGACGTATCTCACTATCCTTAGAGCAACATGCTTGTTTGGATGTGCCCGAGGAGGTGGGGTAGTTGTAGCTTCAAAGATTCTGTCCTTTATAGAGGCCCTCAAAAGAGGACCCAACTCTCAACAGCCCCAGGAAGCCCCAAGGGCGTTTTGAGTGGATAAAGCTAAGGAGGTGCCCACTATTGAAATTTCACACCTAGATCTAGAGGACTACCTTCATCTCTACACTAAATCATGTGCCATTTTCCGCTTCAATGGCTTATGGCCATGTAGAGAGGATCTTTATAAGTGAATTTATTTTTCCTAGGCTAAAAAGTGCAAGGTCATCTTCTGCTCTAAGGGTTTTTTTATAGTGTTATTCATTAAACCATAAGATTACTATGAGGCCCTAACTAGCAGGCCTTGGTTCTAGGGTAAAGCTAGTATGTTTATAATTGCTTGGTTTCTGAATTTCAATCCTTCTACAACAATCATAACCAAGCTTCCAATTTGTGTTCGGCTTCCAAATTTTCCTGGCCATCTTTGGCACTTCTCAGTTTTTTAGGGCATAGGAAATTCCTTGGGTCATTATCTTACCACATATCCCACTCGAGGGAAGTATGGCTTGGACACCTACGAATGAATATGTGTATAAATTGACATTATAAAAGGGTTGTGAGAGAAAATTAATTTAAAAATCAGTGATTCTCATTGGACCCAATCTCTGGATTCCAAGAATATTGTGTTTCAGTGCCACGTTTGTCTTCAAACTAACGGTTTATAGAATTCATGCCCTTTGTCAAATTCCAATAAGAAATGAGACATCAAATCTTCAAAAAAATTGGAAACCTTATGACCTTCCCCCTGTGGAGGGAGAGACTTATTCTATTTTTTATCAAGAGGAGGATGGTTTCGACGATAATATGATTTTGGGGGAATAGGACTAGAGCGTCGCTACTCATTAGATATATGAGGATTCAACAAGGATTCCAGTACCCTTGCAAAGAGAAAGATGGTAAGTCAAGATGTTTCTTTGAGTATTTTGAAGTGTGCACATGAATTGACATCTTCTGATACCGACAAGGAATCTCCTTCAGATCTCAACAATAATTTGCAAATTACTTTGGTTGATCTGCATCTTGTAAGTTGGACCAAGATTGTGAGAAAGAGAAGAATAAAAAGTCATTCTAAAGATCGTCCCCAAGTGAGGTGATTCTTTTCGATTTGTCAAATCTATAGAAGTCTATTCTTTCGGGTTTGTCAAATCAATGGTCCATCAAATTCTTTAGATGAAAAATTATTATAACAATATAATTCTATTTTCTATTTTTTCTAATAAAAAAAAAAATATTACTTAGTAATGATCTTAAAATTAAATTTATTATAAATAATATTATTAATAAGTTTTGAAAAAACAGATGTAAAAGAAAAAAGCACATTTAAGAATTTAAAAAAAAAAACACAACAATTTTAAGTTACATTTAATTTAATTGAAAAAGAATCTACGTAATTAGAACAAAAGGAAGTAGAGCTGGGTGCAAATTATATTCTCTTACATTAACTATGTGGAAAAATAGGGATTTTTACAAACGTGGAATACGAGTGGTTCATGAAAAATCATTACAAAGTATTTCGACAAAGATGGGGATCATTTATTTTTAATTATAAATTATTTTAAAAATTATTATAAAATTATTAAATAAAGCTGGTTTTTTTAAAGATTTTTTTTTAATTATTAAATAAAATTGGTTTTTTTTTTTTTTTTTTTTTAAATGGGCTTTCAGTATGTCTTAAAACTGTTTTTGCTTGGTTAAGAGCTTGTTTTTCTCAAATTAATGGTTCAACATCTAGAGATATCTAAGAGGAGCGAATGCTTGCCTTTATTGCATGGTTTTACTTGAATAACAATAATGAGTCAACCTACATTCACTTATTGATGATTGTATTTTCTTTTTAACGAAACAGGTTAATGATGAGTCAACCTACATTCACTTAGTAAAATTATACCCACAATTAATTTAACAACTAAATTATGAAATATTTTTCCACATTTAAAAATATTCAATTAATAATAATTATACTCACAATTAATTTGACAATTAAATTATAAAATATTTTCTCACATTTAAAAAAATTATAAAAATTTGACCCAATTCCAAGCCAATTTGAAATTTATATCTGTAGGAAAGATATAAAAAAAATTCAATAACTTTATTTAAAGATGGAAGTTCGTTCTTAACTCTGTTTATAATACTTTTTGACCCAATTCCAAGCCAATTTGAAATTTATAAGTGTAGGAAAGATAAAAAAGAAAATACAATAACTTTATTTAAAGATGGAAGTTCGTTCTTAACTCTACATCACTTTCTATTTTGTTTAACATAGTTTATTTTTTTACTTTCTATCTTGTTTAACATAGTTTATTTTTTTACTTTCTATTTTATTTTATTTTTAATTTTCAAAGTTAGAATTAATTTAGATAACACTCATATAATTTGCAAAAATATTTTAATTTATTAATTTCAATTAATATAAACTACTTATTTAAAAAACAAAAATAAATATATAATATAATTATAACTTTTTACATAGTAAATTAGATTTCTCTTATTTTTATAAATATTTTATATACTTCTCACAACTAATATGTCATATACTCTTTACAATTAATTTGTTTTTTTATAAATTCTAAAATTTAATTATATGTTTATTTTTTGGGAATTTGATTTTCAAGAATTTTAAAATTTAATTATGAATTGTTAGAAATATTAAAAGACAAAGGGAGTGAATGCTTTTGCCTCAACACACGGAGTTCACACAGAGTTGCGGATATTACTTTAACTCAGACAGCACATTTACTGAAGTTTACACAGAGTTGCGGAATTCACTTAATCCATACCATACAGTTGCGGAAATCAAATCCTATGAATCCTCTTTTCAATACAGAGTGGCGGAGATTAAAATTGCAACTATGGAGAAGAGCAACTATTATCAACTAATTTTACTCCCGGTGAAACAAAGTAAAACATAGTGTTGCTATATCGCAACTAACCAAACATTATATTAAAACTTCAACACATGAAATACATCAACATATGGAGATTGCGGCTCCTTCACAAGTAAAACAAGACTTTTTACTTGGATTTACATTCACCAGGGTTGCAAGTAACACACAGTAAAAATTGTTTTCACGCACCCACTAAAATTCGCTCCACGATTTTCTCTTCTTGTCTTTCTTACATCTGCCACATTACACAACATTTTCTATCTTACTCACTCTCTCCTCACTTACATGTAAAAACTAAACACATATATATCTAACACATTTAATTCATGATAGACCAAATTTAATACAAAGTATGGGCGGACATCATTTACTGGACATTACAGAACTTGCATGAACTAAACATAACTTGTGGATTAAATATTTGTCCATGCTCATTTAATAACCATGCATTAATTTCTATTTGGCTTTGAATTATTTAATCGGTTGCAAATGGGTAATTGTCCTTTGCTCAGAACTTGTCTTTCTCTGCAAATGCAATTTGCAACCTACAAAACACTAACTGAGGTATGGCTGCTGCCAGTTCATTTACTGTAGTGGTTGAGATTAATTTCCAACACTCCCCCTTAATCACAACTACCGCCATTTACCATTCCCAGACAATCTCTGAGATAAAAAAAATTTTCACGTGGCAGTGGCTTTGTGAAGATGTCTGCAAATTGTTCTTCTGACCTGCAATGCTGCAACAAAATATCACTGTAATTAACCAATTCTCTTATGAAATGATATTTGGCATCAATATGCTTTGTCCTTTTGTGAAAGACAGAATTCTTTGATAGCGAAATTGCTAAACTGTTATCACAGAAAATAGTGGTTGCTCCATCTTGTTCATGACATAAATCCCGCAACATCCTTCTCATCCGAACTACTTGACATGCTACTATTGTTGCGGCGACATACTCAGCTTCTACTATTGACAATGACACTATCGGCTGCTTCTTGGAAGCCCATGAAATGGCTCCCAAACCCAAATGAAAAACATATCCTGGCGTGCTCTTTCTGTCATCAACACTTCCTGCCCAATCATTGTTAGTGTAACCAATCAGCCTAAAATCATTAGTTGCGGAGTAAAAAATGCCATACTCCTTTGTCCCATTGACATACTTTAAAATTCTTTTCGTTGCTTTCCAATGTGTCTCCTTAGGTGTCTCCATGAACCTCGACACCAAACTCACTGCATACATTATATCAGGCCTAGTTGCGGTCAAATACATTAGGCTGCCCACCATGCTTCTGTATAATTTCGGATTGACATTACTGTTGCAATCTTCCTTGCTCAACTTCAACCCCATGATGGTTGGAGTTGGTGATGGCTTGTTGTTCTGCATATTAAACCTCTTCAAAATTTCTGCTACATACTTTGTTTGAGAAATAAAAATTCCCTTTTCATTTTGCTTTACTTATATGCCCAAGAAGTATCTCAATAAACCCAAGTCAGTCATTTCAAA
Source organism: Pinus albicaulis (assembly GCA_034641835.2). Taxonomy (NCBI): domain Eukaryota; kingdom Viridiplantae; phylum Streptophyta; class Pinopsida; order Pinales; family Pinaceae; genus Pinus; species Pinus albicaulis. The sequence goes on along the minus strand of CM076579.1, from coordinate 1,395,349,416 downwards.
CTCACTTTTCATGACTGCTTTGAAATTAGCGATGAGAAAATCATCACTGCCTGTAAAAATCAAATCATTTACATACAAAACAACAATAAGAATCTTACCGTCACTTTGTTTGATGTAGAGAGTAGGTTCACCGTCACATTTTTCGTACCCATTTTCCAGCAAGTAAGCATCTATCCTGCTGTACCATGCACACGGTGCTTGCTTCAACCCATAGAGAGCTTTCCGTAACCTACACACCTTGTGTTCTTGGCCTTCTATTTCATAGCCAGGAGGTTGTGCAACATATACCTCCTCTTTCAACACTCCATTCAAGAACGCTGACTTTACGTCCATCTGATAGACTTTCCATTTCTGTTGTGCTGCAATTGACAACACTGTACGCACTGTCTCCATCCTTGCGACTGGCACAAACGTTTCTGCATAGTCTCTTCCATGTAGTTGCTTGTACCCTTTCACAACAAGCCTTGCTTTGTGCCTTTCAATCTTTCCTTCAGCATTGCTCTTGGTCTTATAGACCCACTTCACTCCAATGACTTCTTTATCTTGCGGGAGGTCCACTAACTCCCATGTGTCATTCTTTTCTATTGCTTCTATCTCCTCATTCATTGCCGCAACCCATTTATCTTCCTTGACTGCATCTTCAAAATGGATTGGGTCATCTACATGACAAAATAATGCAAATAATGAATTTAGACCAGCGCTGCTATCAGCTTCATCTTGCTGATATATTTCACTTATATTTCTAAATTTTGGTCTTCTTGGTGTGCTTGAAGTTCCACTTGAACTCGAGGGAGTTTCTGATCCTTGTGGTGTGCTTGGAGAAGCACTTCCTTGATTTCTCAAGGCTGTTTTGTTTCCAGCTTCTGGTGTGCTCTGCTGTGCTTGTGTAGGTGGAGGAGGAACCACCGTGGAGGAATTATTTGCTGCTGTGAATTCCTCTTGCTCTTCGTGAGACACACATGTCTTCACATTCACCGTTTTCTCTAAGCTTCCATCCCAAGCTTCTTCTTCAATGAACTGCACATCTCTGCTAATTATAACTTTCTTGGTGGATGGATTATAGAGTTTATATGCCTTGGACTCGTCACTGTATCCAACAAAGATACACTTCTCCCCCTTGCTGTCCAATTTCTTCCTTAGTTGATCCGAGACATGTGCATATGCCACACATCCAAATACTTTCATGTGAGTGACAAACTGTTTTGCTCCACTCCACGCTTCTTCCAGAACTTTGTTCATAACAGATTTGGTTGGGCATCTATTCAAAATATACGCTGCACAATTGACAGCTTCAACCCAATACTCATTTGGCAAATGCTTTGCCTTTAACATACTTCTGACCATGTCCATGATGGTCCTATTCTTCCTTTCCGCAACACCATTTTGCTGTGGTATGTACCTTGTGGTAAACTCCTTGTGTATGCCATTATCCCTACAGAAACGTAAGAAATCTTTGGAGATATATTCTCCACCTCTATCAATTCTCAACACTTTGATGTAGTGCCCACTCTGCTTCTCAACAAGAGCTTTGTAGTGACAAAACTGTCCAAACACTTCACTTTTCTGTTTTAGAAAATAGACCCATGTCTTCTTTGTGTAGTCATCTATGAATGTCAAAACATAATGACTGCCAGCTAAAGATGGCGTTTGCATTGGTCCACATAAATCTGAGTGGACAATCTCCAAGGGTGCTTTTGCCCTTATACTCTTCCCTGCTGGTAATTCTTCTCTGTGTTGTTTGCCCAAGATGCATCCTTCACATTGGCTGTCCGGTTTTTCTATGAGTGGTAATCCCTTTACCATGCCTTTTCTATGCAAGAGTTTCAGACCTCCAAAATTGAGATGTCCAAATCTCAAATGCCATAACCAGTTTTTGTCTTTCACTTCTTCTTGAAAGACCTCTTGTGTGACCACTGCTACCACACCTCCTTCCTTCAAGTCTGTTCTGAGCTTGAGAGGAAACATCCTATTCTTTGTCATATGCACTTCAACAATGACTCTTTTACTTGGAGGTATATCCATGATAGTACACACATCATTTTAAAAAAAAACATTGTAGCCTTTGTTCACGAGCTGTCCAATGCTTAGAAGATTACATTTCAGGCCAGGTACATAATATACATCTGGCACAAATTTCTTTTCTCCCTTCCTTGTCAATATTGACACTCTTCCTTTTCCCATGACCGAGACTTTGCTATCAGTCCCTGTTGTCACTTCAGAGTTCACATTCTCATCAAGATTAACAAACATTGTTATGTTTCCAGTCATGTGGGTACTACAGCCTGAGTCTAAAAACCATACATCATCTCCTTTTTCTTGTGCTACATTACATGTTAGAAGCACATTACTTTGGTTCTTATCTTCTTTTGCAAAATTTGCGTTCTGCCTATTATTCATGTCATTTTGTTTCTTTCTACATTCATTTGCATAATGTCCATACTTTTTACAATAATGACATTGGACTTGGGATTTGTCATACCTTTGTCCTTGTGCTTGGTGTTGGCTTGATCCTTCACTTTGATTCTGATTGCTGCCCCTTCCACTTGTGCTTGCAGGGCTGCTTCTTCCACTTCTATGTGGGCTTCTTCCTCTTCCTCGGTAGTTTGATCTTCCTCGACCTCTACCTCGACCAAAAGACATCTATTTCTTGAATGCATGTTCTAATGAGGAGTCCAGTGTTCTGTTCAGTCTATGTTCATGAGACATCAGGGATGCACAAAGCTCATCCACTGAAAATTGTGAGAGATCTTTTGTCTCTTATATTGCCACTACTATGACATCATATCTTGAGGGTAGACTTCTCAAGATTTTCTTTACTATTCTTCTTTCCTCAAGTGTCTCTCCATGAGACCTTATCTGGGTGACCAACCCAATCACATGTGTGAAGAATGAGTCTATGTTATCAGACTCTTTCATACGGAGAGTTTCAAAGTCTCTCCTCAACATTTGTAGCTTTGTTGTCTTCACCTTATCCATGCATTGATAGGTTGTCTTGAGAATATCCCACACTTCCTTAAACCTTGTTGCTGCTGCAATCCTTGGGAATATACTCTCATGCACTGCTTGAAAGAGATAGAAGAGGTCTTTGCTGTCCTTCTTCTTGTTATCTCTCAAGGCATCTCTCTCTGCTACTGCATCTGCTGGTTCTTGGAAACCTTGTTCCACTATCTCCCGTATATCTTGTAAAGAAAACAGGGTTCTCATCGTGATGGCCCAATAATCATAATTTTTGCCATTTAGCTGTGGTATTTTTGAATTAGTCAAGCTTGTGCTTGTTGCTGCCATTTTTACTGTGTAAACAAATTTCTCACTGTGTAAAACTTTTCTTATTGCGTGAAAACTTTCTCACTGCTAGAGAATACTTTCCACACACAATTTCAGAACTCCTTTTAGCTCTTCAGTAAAAACACTATCTTTTACTGAGATTTTAAACCCGCTCCGATACCATGTTAAAAATATTAAAGGACAGAGGGAGTGAATGCTTTTCCCTCAACACACGGAGTTTACACAAAGTTGCGGAAATTACTTTAACCCACACAGCACATTCACTGAAGTTTACACAGAGTTGCGGAATTCACTTAATCCATACCATACAGTTGCGGAAATCAAATCTTATGAATCTCTTTTCAATACAGAGTGGCCATTAAAATTTCAACTGTGGAGAGGAGCAAATATACTCAACTAATTTTACTCACTCTGAAACAAAGTAAAATAGAGTGTTGCGGTAAAACACATACGTGAAAATTTCATCGCAACTAACCAAACATTATATTAAAACTTCAACACATGAAATACATCAACATATGGAGATTGCCGCTCCTTCACAAGTAAAACAAGACTTCTTACTTGGATTTACATTCACCAGGGTTGCAAGTAACAGACAGTAAAAATTGTTTTCACGCACGCACCAAAATTCGCTCCATGATTTTCTCCTCTTGTCTTTCGAGACTTACATCCGCCACATTACACAACACTTTCTATCTTACTCACTCTCTCCTCACTTACATGTAAAACTAAACACATATATATCTAACACATTTGATTCATGACAGACCAAATTTAATACAAAGTATGGGCGGACATCATTTACTGGACATTACAGAACTGAACTTGCCTGAACTAAAACATAACTTGTGGATTAAATATTTGCCCATGCTCATTTAATAACCATGCATTCTATTTGACTCTGACTTATTTAATCGGTTGCAGAATGGGTAATTGTCCTTTGCTCAGAACTTGTCTTTCTCTGCACATGCAATCGGCAACCTACAAAACACTAAGTAAAGTATGGCTACTGCCAATTCATTTACTACAATGATTGAGATTAATTTCCAACATGAATTTATTTAAAATTTAATATTATATATATATAATAATTTTGATGATCTTCCCAAATTTTCTTCAATTTATTTGTGTACTTTTTGGAACTATTACTAGTTATACTTTTTCCCATGTGAAACCGTTGAGTCAAGTGGTTTGCACCTTTTGAAACCATTACTAGTTATACTTTTTCATTTATGCTTGTCACAGTTTGTGTGACGCATGTATCTGCCCCATCCAAACAAAAACAGACCCCATGCTCACACTAAAATATCCACGCTTCATAGGGAACAAAATGAACTAAACTACAAATTCTATAATATAAAAACACTACAAGTTAACGCCAACATATATTGCCTTTTGCCGCCTTCGAAACCGCTTACTGCTAATCGAAACAACGGTACGCTGAAATACAACCATTCACCTGTCAACGAGTACAGGGTACATGTAGCCTGCGTTCTCCCTTCCGTTGACACGCCTGCCATCCTTGCAAATCTCATCCCAGCTGTGTAAGCCGCAAATAAAGGAAAGGGTTCTCCCTTCCGTTGACACGCCTGCCATCCTTGAAAATCTCATCCCAGCTGTGTAAGCCCGCAAATAAAGGAAAGGACACACAGCAATCCTGCCGCTTAGGAATTGTGATACGGAGCAATCCTGCCGCAACATCTCAGCCGTTAAAAGTTCATTGATTATGGCATAGTTGCGTTGCGTTCCCCGGGCGCTCGACAGCACATATGTGAACCGACAGAACTTTGTACAGTTCTGTTTCTTGGAAAGATGTGTGCGTTGGCTCGCGAAAAGCTATCATTTACGGTACGCGCTCAGAAAAACGCGTATCAAGGCATTATAAAGTTCAGAAAGTTCACAGCAGTAATGAAAAAATTCTGTAAGGTTTGGGCATCTTTCTTGAAGGATGAGCCGATTACTGCAATCAATTAATATTCCTGGTCTCAAAGGTGGAACAGACCTGCAATCATTTAGATTGTCTGGTTTAAAGGTAGAATTGGAAATGTTTCAGAATCCAGTGGAAGAGGGTGAACAAAGCAACTGGTTTTTTTTTTTTTAAGTTAACTAAACGCCGTATGGACAGATGGCATAGGCTTTATTAGGCTATCAGACCAGTACCTTCAAGAATATTGTCTATATTGTCTTGTCTTTCCCAGTGATTGCTTGCCATTTGCTTCGTATTTTGGATTTTTCTGTGGACCGGTCACGGTAGCGTTTATGTTTTCTCGCTGGAAAACAAATGATCGTAGCCCTATTTAAATCAATTACACAAATATCTGTGCTTGTATATAATACAGTGATTATTTCTGCACTCTTCATATATATGCTTGGCCTCTGAACATCGAGTAATCTTGCAGGTTCATGTCGTTTGAAGAGCTTGCTCATACTGGTCATGTTCTTTGTGTCTTTGCAGGTTCATGTCGTTTGAAGAACTCGCTCTTACTGGTCATGTTCTTTGTGTCTTTGCAGAATATTCTTCATAAACTGCAGAAAAAGGCAAGCGCATTTTGCCGTCAAAGAAACTTTCTGAAGTAAAATTGGAACATACTGTAATCTTTAAAGATACTCAAAACTTACAGAGGAGATAAATCGTTCAGATGCTCGAGTTAAAATATCAATCTGAGGGCGGCGGGATCAATTGTTTTAAGCAATTCAGACTTCCGAGTGCTTGGGAGCTCAGAGATTACTTGGCTGTTCACTTTCTCAGGTCTCGAGTTCAATTTTCCAAGGATTAGTTTAAAGTTTTCCAAAGCTGTGAGATAATTGTGTGTGAAAATGTGCCACGTAAACCCCCTACCATTCCCAGACGGATGGATCCACGCCAAACCAGGGCAACAATGGCTCGACATGAAAGTATTCTGCATGAGATTGCCTGCTTCCGGATTCAGCAAAAGTGTACAGATTCCAGAATCTTTAACCCTTCATTTCTTACCTCGCAGCACTCTGACATCTCTAGAGATCAACGGGCGCCGATTCTATCCGTCTTCAAACGCATTTCTCACGCTCCAACGGAATCGAGCTGAAGAAAAATCCGAAGGCGAAATCACGTTTGTCGGCACTGACAGCATTCGGATAAGCGAAAACCTCTGTTTTGAAGTTTACTCGAGGGACGGGCCTCTTATCTTTGGATCGCTGGAGAAAAGGCAGGAAAAAAGAGAAGATCTCAAGCTCGAAACGAGATGGACCGTGGAGTGCAGCAGCCGTCTGGAGTATTCATCGAAATGGACCTTCAACGCCGTGTCCATCCCGACTGTTGACGTATACGTCGCGGGCCGGGTCTCGGGTTTTCCGATAATTCTATCACAGACTCTGCAACTCCTTCGCAGAAGAAGGAAACACGTCCGCCACGGCACATTGGATGTTATTCCAGAGGGAAGCGAGACTGAAGAAACTTGCTCCATTTTAAGTGATACAGAGCCGGAATCTGATGATTCTGATAGCAGTTTCTTTGAATCGGACAGTGGCTGTGATTTGATGGAAGTAGAGGAGCAGAGTGCTTCGTGGATTGAATCAGGGCTAAATTTGGGCATTGGAATTAGTCTTGGGATGTGTATTGGGATGGGACTGCTAGTGCGTACATACAAAGGAACTTCCAGAACCCTCAGGAAGCGACTCCTATGATAATGAAGTTTACTTGAGTGACGGGCCTCTTACCTTTGGAACGCTGGATGAAAGGCAGGAAATAAGTGAAGATCTCAAGCTGGAAATGCCATGGGCCGTGAACTGCGGCAGTCGTTTGGAGTATTCGTGGAAATGGCCCTTCAACGCTATGTCCATCCCGACTGTGGACGTATACGTTGCAGGTCGGATTTCAGTATACTCTGCACCTCCTTCCCAGAAGGAAACACGTCCGCCATTGCACTTTTTCATGTTATTGATCCAGAGGAAAACGAGACTGCAGAGACCTACTCCGTTTTAACTTTTAAGTGATTCGGAGCCCGAATCTGATTCTTCTGAAAGCATTTTCCTTGAATCGGACAGTGGTTGTGATTGGATAGAAGTAGAGGAGCAGGGAGGGTCAGGGATTGAGTCAGGGCTAAGGTTGGGCATTGGAATTTTGGAATTGGTCCTGGGATGTGTCTTCGGGTGGGACTATTGGTGCACACAAGCTAAGGAACTTCCAGGAGCCTCAGGAAACGAATTCTATGAGAATGACACTACATCGGTTTTGTAAGTTTGATAGGAGTCGTCAGAGAAGCGGGACTCCAAGAATTGGGCTTTGTGAATTTGCGTTTTTCCATATGAGTATCGGATATTATATGTTGTAATAAAGAGATTAGTTAATCAATTCTTTAAATCAAATTCGTCCTGATGTTTTTTCAGAACTAATCCTTTTAAAATCATCATCATCCTTCCTATCGTTTGACATTGGTATCTCAAACATTGCCATTATTCTGGTATCCTATCACTGTACTTGTTACGCATTATGGTATATTGTTATGTATCTGTTCCACCTCGCAAAACATTTTGTTGAGTAATCAGGTGGGTCGGCCATTTTTCAGAACCAATCTGCAGTATGGGTGAGTGGAGGAGGTCAAGGATGCCTCGCAATTGAGGTGCGATATCTCTTTTCTTTGCTTCACTCCTTAATAGATGTGTACTTGAAAAATCAGCAATAAAATGGTCTCGATGTCACTGTATATTGTGAGGCACTTCAACTCCATTCTTAATCTGGGAGAGAAAAACGGATGACAGAGAAGCTAGCTATAGCTTAGTGGAGATTTGAGAGCATACGGATTTCATGGAATCACAGATCATATTGAACATACTTTCACGGAATCACAGACCTCAGTGAACATACAAATTTTATTTTGACCAACCGACTGAGGGAAAAGAACATTTGTAGCAGAAAGATTGGACTATAATAGGATGACCCCCATTGGTATGGAGGTCACTCCACTGGTAGGGACAGCGAACACAGACAACTAGACAGTTACTTTACAAGCTATGGAAAATCCCCAAAATCCTATGATTCCAATTTGAAGAAAATGTGCTGGATATATCCACAGTTGGTAGAGAGAGGTGAACCCTAAAAAATTAAGCAAATATGTCTTTGCAAGAGCTAAGATTTTTCAAAAGAATTTAAAGGTCCATAAAATGGAAGTTCTTGAAAATATTTTTCATAGCAGGAAGAACTAGCTCAAGGAATTACATGAAGAAATCCAACACGAATAGTTGTTTAGTTTTAGTTCCTTAACAGAGAGTCAGGACATTACTCTTAAAAGGCATCCAAGGTAAGTCATTCTCGTTATTGCTTTTGGCAGACATCCACTTCATGAATTCTTCACCATGCCACCCAACAAGACTTTTGGTTGGGATTTAGATTTGTCGTTGTTTTTCAATGGATTTAGATTTCTTTCAAGAGTACTGGGAGAAGTCAGAAATCAACTCCTAAACGCAGTGGTAGGAATCCACTAAACCAAAATGGATTTTAAAAGTTCTAACCTAAAGGCTTATATTAATAGCTAAAAGGAGGGAGCCTATTTCAATGATCATCCTATATAACTAAAATTGCATGAATTATTTAAACCTTACTGTTAAATCATGGTACCTAATTACAACTATGGCCACGCATCTCCCTCTTTTTCTTGTGAAAATAAAAAGACTCATTATATTTCTGTATTAAACCTTAACCTTACTGTTAAATCACGGTACCTAATTACAACTATGACCATGCATCTCTCCTCTTTTTCTTGTGAATATCATATAAAATGACGCACTATATTTTTGTACTTTCCACTTGGATTTACCTAACTGTAAGATTCCAAATGGCCAAATAATAAGGCTGTAATCTAGAACATTTTATTATTCTAAATAAGACTCTCACTAGCCAAATATACAACACACCAGGGATCTAAAAGATTGCGGCTAGTTATTTATATTAATAGCTGGAAACAAAGATACATGCTCATACAAATAAGAATGGACCCCTTGCAAATGGCAAGCATGGCTGCTCATTAAGCACTAAACTAAGACACCTAAGTACATTTGTGAATCCTGAATGGATCCACCATACAAGTTCACTGTGGGGTTTTCATCCCGGGATCCAACTAGAATGGGTTTTTGTCCCGGGGTCCAACTAGAACTGGCCAAGTCGTGTCCTCAACAAAACACAATAAGATTGACAAACTCAGGATGATCCAAATTCCTAGCTCCTACCCCGTGAAATAAGCTTGAGGGACTCTCTAGAAACCTTATATTATTATTTCCCTAAAAAAACAAGGGTAAATACTATGGGCAGATCCCATGGGAAAATACCATGGGTAGATTCCGCCCATTTTGACCACATCAAGAAAAGGGAATATTACAAATATTTCCGCCCAAAGATTGTTTGCCCTCAAGCAATCCAATGGAATCTGGATTCCATGCAAACGAGTGTGCTATCTCATGCCTCCATGATAAATGATCTTGAATAGATCCACCGATCTTGGATCCCACACAATCCTCCAGCGAATCTTTCTCTCAATAGATTCACCTAGATCCCAATGCCACCCAAGTCGTGGGACCCGTGGGTTATGATACCATCTAAACCCTCCATCATTACCCATGCCTAAGGACCCAAGCTGCAATATGTCCTTGGCTATGAGTATCCTCCTAGGAATCAACCCATCAATAGAGTTCCACCTCATAATCTCTTGCCAATCCATCCTGTGGGAAGAATCTAATGCATGACTGCATGGACATGGGATAAATCGATTGTTTTTATGTTGCTTTTTGCTCATCTGATGTTGCTCCACTTGGTCACCCAACATTATCCATTTGGAGAACTTTGCTCTGCTCTCCCCAATGTATAAAGTCAGGTTGGTAGCGTTGAAATATTTATCTATGTACTCCTGTAGAGGGTTGCTCTTGAACCCCCAATTGTATTCCTCTTGTTGCCTTGTGAGGGACTTGAGACGTCCCTCTACACAAGACAACTTGGCCGCTAACTCGGCAAATGCCCCTGTCAACTCCTCAAATTTTGTATTCTTCTGTAATATGGTGTCTTGGGCTATCCAGACACTATGCTTCAACATCTTAAGATTTGTCTTGAAATGAATGATCTTTTCCTGAAATCCCTTTACTGGCAATTTTGGTGCCTTGCTAAATGTCTTTGTACATGTTTGCACCAGATGCTCCATGACCACAACTTCAACCTGATCTTGTGACTAACTCTCTGGAAATGGTTCATTTTTCACATTATGTCTAGCATGTTGCTCCACATGATCATGCTCATCATGCTGGTTCACTATTGTTGTCTCCTAACCCAAGTTTCCCTGGCCTCCATCTTTTAAGACAATATATTATTCATCTTCTCCAATTGTCGAACATAGGTGCACTGGTGGATTGCTATCTATACTTGAATGCTCATATTATTTATAGACATCCCCCTTGAGACCTATGGACTCAATTGTATAGAAGTCTACCTCATCAATACCGTTAAGTAGAATTTCCTCATGCACTTCCAATTGCTTCCCATCTTGCAAGTCTCCTTGAATAATATCACACTGCTACTCATTATCAACTACAAAATACTCCCCATGATCTAAATAAATCTACCTAAGGAAGGTTTTGCTCCCATCCCTTGACCTTGACTATGGAATAAAATTTGTTACAACTATGATATATATGTGCGGTGTATATAACACTAACTGTTGGCGTATTCAAAACCTCTCACTCCATAGACTTTGGCATAAGCTATGTCATATGGTTTTGTGGTATGATATATATTGCTCGTCGGTTTAGTGTATGGTGTATGGAACTTTGGATTATCACATTAACATATAGCTTGGGGTCACGATTAACCCTGGATCTTGCATCTGCCACCATGTGATTTGATTGGTGGACCGAGGTCTGGGGTTAACCTCAATCCCCACCTCTGATATCTCTGCCACAAAGGTTTAAATAAAACATTCATATCATAGTAATTAAGAACCAACATAGCGGGTCTGGTGGAGGGCTTGGCTGGTATAAGAGAGATCTTTTGTTTGATTCTTGCGAAGGCTGCTCGACCTCCAACAAACTTTTAATTGGCCATTAGGAGGCCACGTGGCAGCTAGGGATTGACCCACATGGCTCCTCCTAATTGGTCCACCCAAAATAAAATGAACCAATAAATTCCAACCAATCACAACATGCCAAGTGTTGATCATCCATAGAATGATAGAGGACCCAGTCACTTTGCCCAATCATGGTCCAGTCAACATACTGATTGCTGACTGGGCATCCCTGCAAACCCATTTTTCAAAATTTTAGTTTTTTCCCAAATCGATCAAAACGCGATATTGGGAGCATCCTATGTCAGAGTTGAGTGAAACGAGTTGCATTGGATTATAGGAGACAAGATCTACACTTTAGAACTTGTTTTGAGCCTATCCAAACACTTTGAATTTTGAGCATTAAACTGATCCACCAGATCATTCCTCCCCATTAGAAGCTTTTGGACCTCCAAAATCTCTTTATTAGTTAAAAAATAGATGATGGTATAGCTCCCCCACCCTTCTAGTCTCAATCCACTAAACTTTGCTTGAATTTGTCACATTGAGCTTTTCATGAAAATGCATCACTTTCCCTAATTTTGGAGTCCTTATCTCGCTGTCAACAATGACATATTGCTGCAATTTACCAGAATATGCAGAGTAGCAAACTTCCTTTGAAGGAATATGCACATTCCATCCTTGGTCTTCAATCAAAGGAAACTTAAGAAATTTAAAATTTACTTCACCTTGAACACTGTAATCATGACGATGCTTACCATGTCTAGCCTTGTACTTGGCTCAACTCTAGACCAAATGTGATCATCATCACCATGCACCATCCCTTTTCAAAGCCAAAACATTATGAAACCCACAAGAAGAATTTTGGAACCAATGTCCTCTTTGTCAAATTTATTTTGCATTCGATTTTTGACCCCTTCATTCTTTAACACTGGCATCATATTTGGCACACTAATGTTCAACAATGATGCATTCTGCTGCAAATTTACTTCATATTGTTTACCTCTTTTAGGAGGCAACATGCTAAATCCTAAAACATATTATCACATTCATTAGAAACTTCAATGAAATCAAATTTCACATTTGATTCATATCCTTGAAAGGCTCCATTCTCAATATCTTTATGCTTGAACATTAACAATGCAAAATTATGACTAGCATTAACAATTCTCTTCATTTGTCCAACATTCATAATAGACAAACTCATTTTCTTACTATGTGCTCTAACAATGTACTCAATCCCATTCTTAAACAAGTGATACTTATTCTCACGGCGATGAAAGATGGCTATGCTATCATAAAGATATGGGCTTCCCAAAACTATACCACATATATCATGTGAAACTACATCAAGTTCATCTTCATCAAGAAAGTTTGCAGTGATTGCAAATCCAAGTATGCACTCCCTTGTCACCAGCAATTTTGCATTCTCACATATCCAACCTAAAGGATAGGGTTTAGGATGAAGAATGGTCTCTAAATTCAATTTCTTGATGATGTCTTCAAAGATCAGATTTTCTTGTGAACCAATATCAAACAGTGTGTCTATCTTGGTATGTTTTGAAATAAATCTAATATGGAAAAGCTCAATTCTTGTTTAATCATTTTCAGTATCATTGAGACAACTTGAATAACTAGTACTTGCAATTTCCTTACCTTTCAAACCCATGGTTGTGATATTTGTTTTATCTCTGAAATCAGAACCTAAATCGTGTTGTGTAGTTGCAATTGTTTTCTCCTTCTCCTTGTTTTAAAACTTTTTGGGTCTCATCTCGAGATGAGGTTTCCAACTATGATCTTCATCATGGCCCTCTTTGGAACAATTTTTTCATGTAAGTTTTTATTTCTCTATCTTGATGACAAGATTCTTCTTCCCTTTTCCCTTAAACTTACCCTTTCCTTTTTCTCCAGACTCAAAGGAACTCTCACTTTTCTCATAAGAAACATGTTTCCCTCTTGCTTCTAGATGTGTGGCATGTACACAAACTTCATCTAAACTTTTAGGGTTAAACGTGAGAATAATGTATCTCAAATATCTATACAAACCTCCAATGTATTTCTGAAAAGTATCTTGAGATGACAAGTCTATACCCAATATCAATGCTCTCCTTCTAAACCCTTGGGTATAAATTTGCACACTTTGACCCTTTAATTTCCTAAAGTTTTTCCAATCCATGATAGATTTTTGAATGTATGCTAATGGATAAAATTTTCTTCTCAATGAAAAAACAAAATCATTCCAATAAGATAAAGCCTTACCATGTTTCTTCATTTCCTCTTGAGTTTTGGCTTCCCACCAAATAAGTGTTGCACCTTCCAACCGTAATGATGCAAGCTAAATCTTGATCTCATAATCCTTGATCCTTTGTATCTTGCAATACGCTTGAGGATGACGAACCTAATTATATAACATCTCAGAATTTACCTCTCCATCATACATAGGAAAATCAAACTTTATGTCAAGTTTTAAGAATGGAGTTTTACCATGTCCCTTTGGAGAATGTGGATGTGTTTGTGAAGAGGTTGTTGTGGAAGATGATGATGGTGAAGATGGAGGTGAGAATTGAGGTGAAGAGAATGGTGGAATTAAAGGTGGTTTATCACCATTCCATCCATTCCCTTTTGGAGGCTTGTCCCCATCTCCTCCTCTCCTCTCGGAGGCGTATCTCCCTTTGGAGGATTGGAGCTCTCACCTTGCAACCTTGTTTTTCTCTCTTCATAGAGAACTTTTACATTTTGGTGATGTCAAAGAATGATTTTATGAAATCCATCTCATCCTCTGACATATTTTCAGGCTCTCCTTCATGTGCCATGATAGGTGAAGCTTTTGGTGCAACTTGAGGTGAAGTTTGTGGTGGAGATTGTGGCAAATGTGCTCTCCTTGTCCTTGACCTAACTTAAGGACTCGAAACCACAAGCTTTCATTATCCTCTTTTGAGCTTCAACCTTGTAAGCATAAGAAACACTTGAAACAAAATTAAACCTCAAAGGAAACTAATAACCAAAGCTTTGATACCAAACTGATATGTATATGAAAGCTTGAGATTTTATGTAAACTTCATTGACACATTAACATGCTTTAAAACTTAGTTTTGCAGAAAAATAAAGAAGACATCAGTACCACAGAAGTAAACACAAGACAAAAAATTATGAAGGAGTTCACCACCCCCCCCCTAGGCTACATCTCCTGGTCCATCTTCTCATGTCGGGCCTCCTTCATTATTATCAAAAATATGTGTTTACATCAAGTTACAGTGCTCAGAATGCTAAAACAATGTCTCCAATGGCTCCAAAATAGTAAAAATCCCTATCTGGGCTCTTTCTACACTCAAAAAGGTGAAAACCTGAATGAGTTATGCTCCATAGAAGTTTTCTGCTAACTGTCCTACAATTCACACTTCTTTGCAATATGTTATACAAGTTCTGCCTTTTGGGGCCACGTGGAGTGAAAACATTTCCCTGCGTCAGAGAGATTCCCACCGCACCGGGTGCAAATTGTTGCTTCATTAATTTGACTCGGTCGGCCCATGATCCAATAAAAACGTGCCAAGAGGCATTTCCATCGTCATCGGATTCAGGGTTTGAAAACGTGTTCCTGCCAATTTTCCGAACCTGGTTGATAGACCGTAGGTTGAGTCTTGCTGTGGGTTGGGGTTAGCGGGAACCCTACCCAAGGAAGGTTTTGCTCCCCTCCCGTGACCTTGACTGTGGCATAGCATTTGTTACAACCATGGGATATGTTTCTGGTGTATATAACACTAACCGTTGGTGTATTTAAAACTTCCCGCTCCATAGACTTTGGCATAAATTATTTCATATGGTTTTCTGGTATGTTATGTATTGCCCGCCAGTTTAATGTATGGCGTATGGAACTTTAGATTATTGCATTAACATATAATTTGGGGTCGGGGTTAACACTAAACCCCCTTCTGTCACCACGCGGTCATTAGGGGAATTTTGAAGTCTAAAATGGGCCTCCTAAGGAAATAATAAAATAATAGCTAAACCAATAAAATAATATTTATGAATTTGCAATTCACTTTTTGCACCACAATCCATGTAACCATAGTTAAATTCAATTCAAAATTTGTACTAAAATAAAATTAATAAGAAAAATTGTATTGATGTAACTATAAATAAGAATGAGTTTTTCAAGAAAAACTCATTATCATTGAACAACTAAGGCATTTGTCTTTTGTACTTAAATAACTTAAAGTAAAATATAAATATAAATTTATAGATTCTTAATTACATTATATTTTATTAACTAAAATTTATATTATTTAAATTGTATAATAACATGTAATTAATATACTATATAAAAATAATATCATATAATATAGTATAATAAATATACAGGGATATGCATTGTTTTTTTCAAGAAATATGAAATGACAATAATATATTTTTATTCAAAAAGTGTGAAATGACATTTATTATGAGTATTTTACTTTGACTTTAAAATTACTTAGAGCACTACCATGGTTAACCATGAATTTTTATCCACCATTGAGAATGTGACAAGTAAGTACCTTTAACTCAAGCAATGCCACCTCAACCATTAGGGATGATGTCATCCCCTAAAATGTGATTGGCTCTCATAAAGTGAATTTTGATTGTACATTTTCCTTAGGAGGCCCATTTTAGACCTCAAAATTCCTCTAATGGTGGTTGGTAGACTAGGATATGGGGTTAACCCCGGTCCCCACCTCTGATACCTCTGCCACAAAGGTTTAAATAAAAAATTCATACCATAGTAATTAAGAACCAACATAGTGATTCCGCTGGAGGGCTTGGATGGTATATGAGAGGTCATGTGTTTGATTCTTATGGATTTTGCTCGATCTCCAACAAAATTTTAATTGCACATTAGGAGGCCATGTGGAAGCCATGGATTGACCCACGTGGCTCCTCCTAATTGGTCCACCAAAAATAAAATGAACCAATAAATTCCAACAAATCACAAAATGCCAAGTGTCAATCACCAACACCCATAGGCTGATGGAGAACCCAGTCACCTTGCCCAATCATGGCCCAGTCAACATACAGACTGTTGACTGGACATCCCTGCAAACCCATTTTTCAAATTTTGTGTTGTTTCCCAAATAGATCAGATCGCAATATCGGGAGTGTCCGATGTCGGATTTGAGTGAAACGAGTTGTGTTGGATTCAATGCGATGAGATATACGCTTTGGTGCTAGTTTCGAGCCAATCTGAGAACATTTAATTTTGAGCATTAAACTATTCCACTGGATCATGCACTTGCACAATGAGATACATGCAAAGGGTATACATTGGGTAAGTATACCAAAGCCACCTTTCACGAGAAGGAAATCCAAGAAAAGGCGATCCTTGAGAGAGTTAACTCAGGTGTGTGTGGACCGTTCTTGACAGGTTCCACATTAAAACATAATTATTATATGATTTGTGTAGATGATTATTCATGAAAGTGTTGGATTTTCTTCATGCAGAAGAAAGATCAGACATTCTCCAAGTTTTTTGAGTTCAATGCACTTGTTGGGAAAAATACTAGGGGGGGGTGAATCGATATTTACAAAAATACAATCCTTTACTTTTCTTTTACTGATTTCTATACGCGACTTTGATTAGTCCAACTAACGTATGCACTTGACTATCTTAAATGAAACTTGTGTATACCAAAATAACTTAATATTTAGAAACATTACTTAGCCCAGTTCATCAGTTATGTATCATACATTTAAGTAGTAAACATGTGCAGTAATAACAAAATAAATCATCACACATGAACACCAAGATTTAAGGTGGAAACCCAAGTTGGGAGAAAACCACCGTCATTGTCGTCTCTGTCTTCAATATTTATTATATAGAAATCAACTTACAATGTTGTACTGATGCAAAATCATGTCAGTACAGAGGCACCCACCTACAGAAGGCTACAACCTTCACTCGTTCTCCAGCTGCTACTGGAAGGGAGCTCCAACCCCTTGATATCGTTTTCTTGCCACTACTGGAAGGGAGCTACAATCCCTTGAACTGACCACCAGTTTCTACCGGCAGAAAGCTTAGAGTTCCACACTGAAAACTTCAACCCTCAGAACCACTACAGACCACATTTCATAAATTTTCACACTGGATCCAACAACTTCAACACAACACAATTTGTAGATCAACACCAATATCCATAAACCAATATTTAAACAAAACAGTGAGATCACTCTAACTAGATCATAACAATAAACCTAGAATTCTGAATTAACATGCGGAATAAACTTCAACCCTGATCATTCATAAAACCGAATGCATATGCTACTTTACTTACTGTAACCTGCGTATATACACGCTTTCCTGTTGATGAACCTGCGTATAGATATTTATATATTGAATTTAGAAATCTGATCAGACATGGAACAGATCAAAGACATTCATGCATACTTTGTTAGATTTACAGAACCCTAATTCAGTTAGCAGCATCCATCATATTCAATCACCTAGTCACTGACCATATTTATACAAAATCAACTAGCAGCATATATAGTATTCAAACAATCCAGATCTACGTGAAGACTTCAATGATAAACAATAGAAATATAGAAGAAATGACCAGAAATTATCTTTAACAATCTTCAGAAAAAGCCTAACTTCCATACACGTTTTTGCTTAAATGAACCCACGTGTATATGCGCTTTCACCATGATGAATCAGCGTATAGATCTGTAAATATTCAGGATTGTGTAAACTTTCAGATCAACAGACTTACTCAGATCATACCCTTTACTTCAGAAAACATGCCCAACATCGCATATCTAAACATCTCACAACCAAATCAAGCAAATACATAGTCGTTTCAGGTCTAGAGATCTTGATCCATCATTGTATTCATAGGTGCATCATTATTTCAGATCTATCAATAAACTGTAACCCATTTCGTGCAGATAAACTTCGGAGTGAAGTATTCAATCAATACCCATACATTTGCACGCATTTGCACTATGATCTTCTTATCTTTATATAGTTTGAGCCTTAGCCAATACCATGAGTCAAAACCACACAAGTGTCGATGGTATTCTTGGACGAAACCAAATAGACAACACATCGCTCAGTATTGTGGGTTGAAACCATGGTAAGGACCCTTGGTATCATAAACTGAGTGTGTAAGTACATACACGAGTTGGCTTCTTCGTACCCACGTATATATGCGAATTTTCTTCACCAAAACTGCGTATACACTAATTTTGGATGTATACACAAGTTGCCTTCATCAAATTTGCGAGTATACGTAGGTTGCCTTCATCAAACCTGTGTATATATCTTGAAAAATTATCTTTATTATTCCTTTGACCCTGACTAGAATTCCTTTCTCTATCATATCTGAATTGACCTGTAGATACATCAATTTTACATCTTTAACAAATAGGTTGCTATCAAAAGGCAACTCATCGAGTAGGTTGCCATCAAGGACAACAGAACAACATATTTGATGTAGGAGCATCCTGCTTAATTTTCATTTTGTATTTGGTTGGTTTAGGGGATGATATTTTTTTAATTATTTTATAAATTATGCACATTTTAAATAAACTAAGATTAAAAAATCTGAGTGTGAGGTTTATTGTAAATATTCTCTTAATAAATTGAGGATATGAGTGGAGTTGAGTTGGATAGATATTTTAGGGATTAGGAACTCCTTAAATGGAACTTAGTTGAGTCAAAGGAGGGATAAAGATATCTTAGGATTTGGTTGAGTTATTTGTGGAGGAAATCATCGATTCAAATTAATCCATAATTATGTATAAATATGAAGCTTTGTGTGAGGTTATAGGTAGGCATAGAGAATGGAATAAGATAGAGAAAAATGTAGAGAAGGATGGTGTGCGGTGTGAAGAATGGCGAGGGCCAAGAAGGCAACAAGTGTATATTCGGCCAAGGAAGGGTTTGAATTTGTAATTTCTTGTAATATTTTATGCAAGTATTTTGTTTATTGTTCGACTCTCTCTTCATATATATTTTGAGTTGAATCTGAGTGTTTTTTATGAAGATTTTGATGAGAATTCCATGTTAATGGAAACACACACTCTATATATGCATCAATATTACATCATAATGCCAACAATCTCCCCCTTTAGACTTGATGGAAACCATGATGTTATTTGATCACCACAACTTGTAGATACATAATAGATACATCAAACATAAGCATTATTCAAACACCAAGTTACTCTCCCCCTTTGACATCAAGAGAAAAGGGTGAACCAACATAAGAATGTTGAGACCTATGTTGCACTATATAGATCATACTCCCCTTAAACACATGATGAAGCTTCAAAAAATATTTGCAAGACTCTATAACATATCCTATCACCAAGGACACATACATACATCAATTACCCAACCAAGTGGGGTTACATATTTCAATCAACTACCCAACCAAGTGGGTTTACATTTTTTACTCAAGCACCCAACCATGTGGGTTTACAATTTTGAAAATTTCCATACATGACTGAATATGACAATTTATACACCATAGGTCTCAACATGACCCTTACATCAAATTTCAGATATGACTCTTGTAACCAAGACCAAAGGACCTCAAGAGAGAGATCATAATTCAAAAACCAACATAATGCCAACAATGAATTATTCTCAGCAAGGCTAATGCTCCCCGTAAACGTGTGCATTCTAAACATTTTCAACAACCAATTCATCAAAGCATCTTCATCAAGAAAATAAATATCAAGGAAAGGAAATGTAAGTTGAACACCAGAACCACAGATTGTACCCATCAACACCTGAGCAATAGAGCTAAACCAGATATGAAAAATATTGTTCTGAATGTTGACCCATATATTTTATGATAGCAAGATCCATATGCGTCTGTATAGAGAAAAAATCGTGTATATACATGACTAGGCTTCATGCAACCTGCGTACCAAATTTAATATTCTGAAATCAGACAGACTTGGTAAGTGAGGCAGAGGCAACTCCCGGCTTTTGTCTGAGATATTCAATTGATTCCCTGGGAAAAGGTTTAATAAATATGTCAGCAACTTGTTCTTTGAGAGTGCAAGCTTCTGTGATCCATAACATATTAGATTATAAATCTTTCGGGAAATCACATGAGAGTTTTAGGACCGACGCGTTTCGAACTACCAACTGTAGTTCATCATACTCCAATTTAACCCTTTTCTCAAGCACTTTTTCACGTAAAAGATGATACTTGATAGGAATGTGTTTGGTTTTGGAATGCACAACAATATTTTTTGAGATATTGATGGCACTTGTATTATCACATAGGATGGAGATGGGAGGAGAACAATTAATTTGAATATCTTGTAATGTCTACATCATCCAAAGAAGTTGTGTGCAACATGATGCAACAGCCACATATTCTTCTTCTATTGTAGATAATGAAATGGAAATTTGTTTCTTGCTGAACTAGGATACTAATCGGGGGCCCATTTAAAATGCACCACCACTAGTTCTTTTCCGATCATCAACATTTCTAGCCCAATTCGCATCTGTGTAAACATGAAGAGTAAGATCATGATTCTTGGAATACCATAGACCAAAATCTTGAGTTTCTTGTATATATTTGAATATTATTTTTACGGCATGAAGATGTGACTCCTTGGGATTTTCTTGGAATCGTCCAAAAATCCCAACTGCATTCATGATATCCGATCTAGACCCTGTTAGATAGAGAAGAATTCCAATCATAGATTTATACTCTGGTTGGTTTACCATGGGAGAATCATCATAAGAATTGAGGTTACATCTTGTCACCATTGGAGTGCTCACAGCTCTACAGTCTTCCATCCCATACTTCTTCAAAATCTATTTTAGATATTTTTCTTGTGAGAGAAAGATTCCATCTTTTTCTTGTTGCACTTGTAAGCCAAGAAAATATGTTAGTTCCCCAAGTAAAGACATTTCAAATTTCTGTTGCATAATAGAAGAGCATTTCTGACTCATGGATTCTTCATTACTCCCAAAAAGGATGTCATCAACATAAAAAACAATAATTAACAGTTGATCATTCTCAATTTTTGTGTATAAGTTACTGTCTGCGAATCCTTTTGTGAAACCTTCTTGTTGAACATATTTGTCAAGATGATAGTACCATGCTCGAGGGGCTTGTTTTAGACCATATAGGGCCTTTTTAAGTTTGCAAAAAAGTTTTTCATTATTTCCCAGAATGAATTTTTATGGATGTTTTATATACACTTCTTCTTCCAGATCACCATTAAGGAAAGCAGATTTTACATCCATTTGATAAACCTTGAATTGTTGAAAACTTGAAAATGAAAGAAATATTATTATGGCTTCAAGTTTGGCTACTGGTGCAAATGTTTCTTCAAAGTCTATACCTTCTTGTTGAGCATACCTTTTATAGACAATTCTATCTTTGTTTCTAATGACATCTCCATTTTCATTTAACTTGTTTTTGAATATCCACTTTGTTCCAATTACATTTTTATCATGAGATCTTGGAATCAATTCCAAAGTATTATTCTTTTCAATTTGATGAAGTTTTTCATTCATGGCCTAAATCCAACATTCATATTTACTAGATTGATTTACATTTTGTGGTTCAATAGTGGATAAAAATGCTAGATAACTACAAGGGTTATTCTTGTTTGTACCTCTGATTCCTTTTCTCCCAAAATTTGAGATTTTGGATGATTCTTTTGAACATACCTAGATGGAGCCTTTTCTCTTTCTGATGTATCTTCTTTTGGTGCTTCATTATGTTCTCCTTATATATTATTGTTATTCAATGAGGGAAAGCATTCATCATCATCATCTTCATTTGTTATTATTTCCATTTTGGGAAGTGTGAAAGATTCATCAATCAAAACTTCAATACATTCAACAATCTTCCGAAGTCTCTTATTGTAGCATTTGTATGCTTTACTTCTAGAAGAGTAACCAAGAAATATTCCTTTATCTGCTCTAGGTTCAAACTTACCAAGTTTTTCGTCATTATTTTTTATATAACATTTGCTTCCAAAAAATTTAAAGTGCTTCATAGTGGGAGTATTGCTATACCAGAGTTCATAAGAATTTTTATCACTATTTACACGAACATGAGCCTTGTGGAGAATATTTACTGTAGTATGCGCAGCTTCACCCCAAAAGGTGTCAGGAGACAGAGATTCATCAAGCATAGCACGAGCCATTTGTTGCACTATTCTATCCATTCTTTCTTCCACGCCATTTTGTTGCAGAGTTCCAGCTACAAAAAACTGTCTTTTTATTCCATAATGTTCACATAAGTCAAAGAATTCATCTGATATGTATTCTCTTCCTCTGTCAGATCTAAGACATTTTATTTTTAGATGTAATTCATTTTCAACTAAAGATTTGAAGACCTTAAAATTTTCAAATGATTCATCTTTATGTTTCAATAAACTGATCAAACACATTCTAGAAAAGTCATCAATGAATAAGATTTAGTATTGTTCTCCAGGAGGTGACTTTTTCCTTACAGGTCCATTTAAATCAATATGTATAAGTTCAAGAGGCTTACTTATTGATCCTTCTTTTGCATTAAATTGAACCCTGGTTTTCTTACTAAATTGGCATGATTTGCAAATGGTACTTTCGAGTAGAGTGATGTTGGGTAGATCACAAACAGATTTGAGCCTACTTGATTTGCTTATTTGAAAAAAGCTCATATGTCCCAATCTTCTGTGCCATAACCATTTTTCTGTAGATTTACCTAGATAACATTGATCTTGGCCACCTTTCAATATATACAGATTTCTTGGTGTTCTTGTTCCTTTTATTATGGTATTTCTTGTGTCAAGTTCACGAACCACACACTCTTTTGATCGAAAGACAACTTCATTTCCTTGATCACACATTTGACTAACACTCAAAAAGTTATGCTTTAATCCATAAACATACATAACATTGTTACCTTTAACCTTTTCTTTTAGAAAAACAGATCCTTTACCCTTAATGATAGTAGGAGAGTCACTTCCAAAAGTAACATTATTTTCCTTCTCTAATGCATTGTATGAAATAAGTTTATCTTTATCACTTGTCATGTGTTTTGAACATCCGCTATCAATGTACCATTTATTTTCTTCTCCTTCTACAAATAACGCTATGCCACAACTTTCAAACTATAAGTCCTTCCTTTTCCATACCTTGGAACTTGTGCATATTTTTTCTTTTGGCTGAAGTTTTCTCTTGCATTCAGATTCTTCATGTCCAAAGTTATTGAAAAATGAACATTCAATTTCTTCTTGAAGAGGAGAAAAATTGATATAAGTATTCTTCTTTATTCCTGTCTCATTTCTTTGCTTTCTTGCTTCTCTGGTCATGATGCTTTTGTATGCAACACATTGAGCGGCTTTGTGACCAAAAGTATGACATGAGAAACATTGTCCATTAAAGAAGAAGTTTCTGTGACCATAGAACCTTCTAGTGTTGTTTACCTTTCGAATGATATTTCTGTTATTTTTCATCCTTGGATTTGAATGATCGTGCTTTACCTGGACATTATCTCTGATCTTTTGTTGAGTTACGAAACTTTTCTGGTTGGATTTTGCTACATTTAGATAGCTTGTAGCTAAGGATTTTTCTTACTGAGAAGATTCACCAATATATCCAAGACCTATCTTCACAAGAGGAGAGCGTTGAACCTTGATAATTTCATCTAAGGTTTCAGATCCTTTAGCAAATCTAAGATTTGTAGTTTTTACTTTCTCAAGTTCCTTTCTTAGACTTACTATTTCACATTCTAATTTCTCATTGTGCTTCTCCTTTTCTATGAGTTGATTCTTTAGAGTATCTATGGCTATTTTGTTCTCTTCCAAGCAAATTTTGAGTTGAGTGATTTATTCAAAAAATATTTTTCTTCTAAAGCATCCATAAAAGTATCTTTAGCCTCACTAGTGTCTTTTTCAAATGCCATGAGCAATCTAATATCTTGATCATATTCTCCTTCTTCACTATTTAACAAGCCATCACTATCTTCATGAGTGTAGTAACTTTTTCTATTGAAAATTTATCTCCTATTTACTTTTGCTAAATCCTTTCCCTTATCACGATTATCTTTATGGGGACATTTAGCAGCATAATGACCCACTCTTCCACAAGAAAAACATTTGAAAGGAAGATTACCTCTGAACCTTCCAGTGTCAAGTTAAAGTTTCTTTACGAAATTTACCTCATCTTCTTCTGATACATACCTTGATTATTTTTGTTCTTCCTTGTCATTTCCTTTTGTAGTAGCTCTAAAAGCAGCTTCTTTGACTTCAAACGGACCTCCTTTTCTCATTTCAAAAGCAATCAGGATCCCATTAAGTTGAACAATCGTAAGAATCTGTAGATCCTTCTTCTCTTCAATAGAAAACACTTTTGACTCGAATTTAGGAGTTAGAGATCTTAATATTTTCTCTACTAGAGTGGTGTCTCTTATGTCTTCACCCATATTTATCATATGATTTACGAACTCATCTAGACGTAAATCAAAACTAGCAATACTTTCATCATTATACATTCTGAGATTTTCACATTGAATTCTGAGAGTTTGGAGTTTAGCACTTTTTACCTCGGCATCACCTTAATAGCTCAGAATGATTTTATCCCATATCTCCTTTGTTGTAATTAACTACATAACTTTGACAAATTCTAATTCAGTCAGACTTCCTAATAATGCATTGACAACTTTTGCATTGGTTTCATAGTTCTTCCTTCCTGCTGGATCGATTGGAACTGCAGTTGGATATTGGTAACCACCTTCAACTATTGCCCAAACATTTTCTCCAAGAGAATGAAGATAGGATCTTGTTCTTGTCTTCCAAAAGATTAAATTATTTCCATTGAAGAGGGGTGGTCTGATAGATGTTGTTCCATCTTTATTTCTCATCTTGGATTATCTTCTTTCTAGTGATTAAGCTTCATCAGAAGGACCTGCTCTGATACCAATTGTTGGGAAAAATACAGAGAGGGGGGGGGGGGGGGCAGTGAATCAATATTTACAAGAATCACAATATTTTACTTTTCTTTTACTAATTTTTATATGCGACTTTGATTAGTCCAACTAGTGTATGCACGTGGCTATCTTAAATGAAACTTACGTATACCCAAATAACTTAATGTTCAGATAAATATTCATAAACATTACTTAGCCCAGTTCATTAGTTATGCATCACAAATTTAAGCAGTAAACATGTCCAGTAATAACAGAATAAATCATCACACAAGGGAATCACATATGAACACCAAGATTTAAGGTGGAAACCCAAGTCAGGAGAAAACCAATGTTGGTGTCATCTTTGTCTTCGATATTTATTATATAGAAAACTACTTACAATGTTGTCACTGATGCAGAATCATGTCAGTACGCAGGTACCCACCTGCAGAAGGCTGTAACCTTCACTCGTTCTCCAGCTGCTACTGGAGGGGAGCTCCAACCCCCTGATCTCATTTATCATCCACTACTAGAAGGGAGCTACAACCCCCTGAACTGAACACCAATTTATACTAGTAGGAAGCTTCGACTTCCACACTAAAGGCTTCAACCCTTAGAACCACTACAGACCATGTTTCATAAATTTTTACACTGGATCCAACAGCTTCAACACAACACAATTTGTAGATCAACACCAATAGCCACAAACCAATCTTTAAACAGAATAGTGAGATCACTGTAACCAATTCATAGCAATAAACCCATACTTCTGAATTAACATGTAGAATCAACTTCAACCCTGATCATTCATAAAACAAAATGCATACACTACTTTACTTACTGCAACCTACGTATATACATGCTTTCCTGTGGACAAACCTGTGTATAGATCTTTATATAATGAATTTAAGAATCTGATCAGACTCAGAACAAATTAGAGACATTCAGGCATACTTTGTCAGATTTACAAAACCCTTATTCAGCCAACAACATCCATCATATTCAATCACCCAGTCACTTATCATATTTATAAAAAATCAACTAACAACATATATAAGATTCAAACAATCGAGATATACATGAAGACTTCATTGACAGACAACATAAATATAGCAAAAATGATCAGACATTCTCTTTAGCAATCTTCAGAAAAACCCTAATTTCCATATGTGTTTTTGCTTAAACGAACCTGCGTGTATACACACTTTCATCGTGAGGAACCAACGTATAGATCTGTAAATATTCAGGACTGCATAAAATTTAAAATCAACAGACTTATTCAGATCATACCCTTTACTTCAGCGAACATGCGCCACATCACAACTCCAAACATCTCACAACCAAATCAAGAAAATACATAGTCATTTTAGGTCTAGAGATCTTGATCCATCATTGTATTCATAGGTGCATCATTATTTCAGATCTACCAATAAACTATAACCCATTCCATGCAGATATACTTCAGACTGAATTAATCAATCAATACCCATACACTTGCATGCATTTACACTATGCTCTTCTTCTCCTTATATAGTTTGAGCCTGAGTCAATACCATGAGCCAAAACCACACAAGTGCCGATGGTATTCTTGGATGGAACCAAATAGATGACACAACACTCAATATTGTGGGCTAAAACCATGGTAAGGATGTCTGGTATCATAAACTGAGTGCGTAAGTACATACACGACTTGGCTTCTTTGTACCCGTGTATATACATGACTTTTCTTCACCAAACCTGTGTATACACTAATTCTGGATGTAGACATGAGTTGCCTTCATCAAACCTCCGAGTATACGTGAGTTGCCTTCATCAAACCTGCATATACATCTTAAAATTTTATCTTTATTACTCCTTTGTCCTTAACTAGAATTCCTTTCTCTATCACATCTGAACTGACCTGTAGATACATCAATTTTACATCTTTAACAAATAGGTTGGTATCAAAAGGCAACTCATCAAGTAGTTTGCCATCAAGGACAACATAACAACATATTACATCATAATTCCAACAACACTTGTCGAACAAGATACGGGGAAGAAGGTGAAGGCTCCGAGGAGAGAAAATGGTGGAGAATGTGATTTTAATGAATGCAAGAACTTATGTGCTTTAGAAAGAATTTGAAGGGAATTGATAGCACCTCATAACCCATACCAGAATCGAGTTGCAGAAAGGAATAACAAAACTATTATAGGAGCAACATGATCTATGTTGCATGATCAGATTCTGTCATGTATGGGCGGAAGCATGCAATACATCAGTATTTGTGCAGAATAGAAGTCCTCATCGAATACTTGAGATGAGTACACCAGAGGAAGATTTTTCAGGTAAGAGACTAGATGTGTCACTTTTTAAAAAATTTGGTTCATTATTTTATTTCCATGTGACCGAAGATGCTAAGAAGAATCTAGATCCAACAACTGAGTTGGGGATATTTGTGGGGTACACTGATACACCTCACAACTATCGGGTGTACTTGTCAACACAAAGAATGAAAATGGTCAGAAGAGATGTGAAATTCTATGAAGATAAGGCCATGCAAATTTCCCTTGATTTGAAGTTCCATTTGCGTGCATTTGAGGATCTCTTGGCTCCAAAAGAAGAACCTCAAGATGTGGAGCAGCCACAAGAAGAGGTACAGAGAGTGGAAGCACCTACTCATGCAAAGACATCCCGAGACAGAAGGAAGCACAATAGATAGGTTGACAGATTATTGTTAGATTTTAGAGAGAATGTGGGAGCACCCACATCACAACGCAGGAAGAGAAGGTCCACAGAGCGGTACACTAGATACATGTCTCTTATGAGCGAAGGTCTAAAGATAGAACCATCCTCTTTTGAGGAAGAAATGAAACAACCAATATGGGTTGATGCCATGGTTGAGGAGTATGAATCCATTATCAGAAAGAATGCATGGGAAGTTGTCTGAATACCAAAGGGGAAGTCAGTTGTAGGATCCAAGTGGATCTACAAGGTGAAGTAGGCAGCAAATGGGAATTTCGAGAAGAAAAAGGCCATGTTTGTGGCTAGAGGGTTCTCTCAAGTGGAGGGGATTCATTATTATGAGACTTTTTCACAAGTCGCAAGGTACTGATCAATCAAATCCATCCTTTCTCTCTCAGTGTAGATGGGATGGTAGATACATCAGATGGATGTAAAGACAACATTCCTCAATGGGGTGATTGAGGAAGAGGTGTACATTGAGTAGCCGAAAGGTTTTGAGACCTTAGATAGGGAGTCATATGTGTGCAGAATCAAGAGAGCACTATATGGGCTAAAGTAAGCACCTCATGCTTGGTACACTAGGATTGATGGTTATTTCACTGGGTTGGGCTTCACCAAGAGTGAAGTAGATGCAAACCTTTATCATATTGTGGTAGAAGGTAAGATTTTGATTATTGTACTTTTTGTCGATGATCTAATACTGACAGGTGATAGGCAGCTCATCAAGTCTTGCAAAGAGGATCTTGCAAGAGAATTTGAGATGAAGGACATGGGATTCTTGCACTATTTCCTAGGATTGGAAATATGGCAGAGATGGGGAGCTATTTGTATCTCAGGAAAATTATACCAACTAGATCCTCAAGAAGTTTCACATGGAGGGCAACAAACCCATGGAGACTCCTCTAGAAAGAAACTGGAGGAATGAGGATGCTACATCGGTCGAAGTAGTAGATGCTACAGTCTACAGGCAGCTTGTGATTTCACTCATGTATTTGGTGAACACGCGACCAAACATATGTTATGCGGTTAACCAACATAGTTAAGTTATGGTTAAGCCTACAAGCTCTTTTGGAAGGTAGGAAACCATGTTTTGAGATACATCAGAGGCACTACGTAGTTTGGGCTATGGTACATACAGATAGAGGGAGTGAATCTTCAAGGCTTCACATATGCAGATTAGGCAGGGAGTCCATCTGATAGGAAGAGCACATCATGGGGCATCTTCAACATATGATCAACATCAGTTTCCTGGTACAACATGAAGCAGATATTAGTTGCACTCAATTCAGCAAAGACAGAGTACATGGCGGCCAGTATCGCAACATGTGATGCCATATAGATGAGGAAGATACTTGTTGGTTTGTTTGGTCGAAATATGGATCCAACGATGATTTATTGTGATAACCAAAGTTGCATCAAACTCTAGGTTAATCCATTTTTTCACGACAGATCCAAGCATATCGATATCTGATATCACCATCTCAGAGATTGTGTGCAGAGATGGATTATGTCATTAGAGTACATTCCCACGAAGGAGCAAGATGTAGACATCTTGACGAAGGCATTGTCAAGAAGAAAACCCACAGAGACAGGATTAGGGTGGCAGAAAATCCCTTTCTTATTGAGAGGGAGTGTTGAAATGACACCCCAAGGGGGCTTCTGATTTAATTTTCCCTTAATTAAATTAGAAGTAAATTTTAATTCCATCACATTACATCTTGTAAGTGTTAAATGAGTCAAGAAGACTTTGTTAGCTTAGTCAATTCGATTTGGAGGTCAAACTAGAGGCATGTAGGGTGTCTCCTATTTTTTAGGAGCCCTGGTTGAGTTATTTGTGAGTTTTAATCAGTTAAATCAAGCATTTGAGTTAAAATCAGTGGGAGAGCATAAATAGAGAATGCAAGAGATTTGCAATTTGTGATGAGTGAAGTACAGTGAGCGAGAGTTTCTAGGAGCAAGGGCGGAGGTCAAACTTTTAATGTTTTTTCAAGCATTTTTTAAATAAAAAGGGTGACAGCTGCAATAAAAGAAGCAATAGGGAATAAAGCGTAACAAAGGTGTTTGGAAGCATGAAAATAGAGATGGAAAATGAAGCGGGAAGGCGAGGGTGAACTTCTCTAGAACTTTAATAATGATTCCTGCAAACAAACCTGCGGATTCATGCACGGAAAACAGCCAAAATGCGTGATAACACAGTGGAAGAAAGCCTGAATCTATTATTGCACTATACTCTAATCGAAGAAGCAACGAATCATAAACAGAAAGTATTTTTGGTCTATGGGAAGGTCTACCCTTCTCGAGCTCTATCAATAGAGATGAGAGGGGAAGGCTGCCTCAAAGTTTTATCGAGTTCATCAACTATTCTACAGCGTAGATAAGAAAATTAAATCTACAGCAACAAGCTATAACAACAATGAAAAGATCACAAATAAAACTAGCTAAATGACAAAAAGAAAGGAATGAAAACATTAGAGAAGTTGAGGCACATGGGTTGGGCCCTAACCCACGAGCCCATCTCTCTAGAACTAAATCAGTAAAATGGAGTCTATCTGCTCATTTCAGGAAGAGAATAGCCTCGTTACATTTCTGAAAGTTTAATCATTGAGTACAATAATAAAAAGCTTAATATCTTGCAACAAAACGTCTAAATGGAATCGCATCCCTTCCTAGCTCTAGCTCTGCTCTATTTATTCTACAAGGAAGTTACCAACAACTCCCTAGAAAATAATGATTGATTCCATTTTGATTCCAAGTAAACCATAGATTGAGTGCACTTCGTCCTCAGTTTGCTTGGCTACCTTTGATAGTTAAGGAGGTTGGAAAAACCCCTTGAATCTCTCCAAGATTTCTCCATAATTTCCTAACATTGTGCTCATTTATTCTTCAATCTTGATCTTCCAGTGGCAGGGAGCAAGTCCCTAAATTATCTCCTTCTCCAAATATGCATAATCTGCCCAATATTCTCACAATATTCTACAATAATAACCAATATTAGGCAAAAATATGAAATTACCTTTAAACCTTCCTAAGAACATATTAAATCATAAGAAAACATTATTAAGTGTAGAAGGAGAGATTTAATATATCTTTTATGTGCATAAGGAAGGTTAGATGGGCCTAAGAAAGGTTAGATGGACCTTATCTTATGTCTAATTTAGAGGCCCATCAGGGAGGAGACCTGATGTCTTAGGAAGCCACTTATAGAGGATATATAAAAAATATATATGAGAAGTGACCCCTTAGACCATTTCCCTAGGATAGGATGAAGAATGGAACTTACTTGATTTTTAAGCAAGGGAATTGATTTTCTAGGGAGAGGAGATGAAGATTTGAGGGTTGAAGAAGAATAATATGACTTGTAAAGGATTTTCCCAATCCTTAAAATCCCCTGGGAACTTGGATTCCCAAGTAGTCCTCAATAAATAACATTTGGAAAAAAATTGCACCACACGAGGTCAAGTGGACCCAACCCAGGTTATGGGATGGATTTTAGCATCCAATGATATTATTAACCTAACCAGCATGAGGGGAAAGGATCAAAAACGAGTTTTCACCCAAATATGTCAAATTGATCCTATTATGTACTAGCCTTGGGAACACCAGGGCTAAACTTGATCTTAGAGCTAGTGCATGGGATATCCCGAGATTCCATAGTCGAATTTGCTTCAACTTTGGAGGATACCTAGGGGACCCACCGACAGAGTAGAGCCTAGGAGATCAAAGTTTTTCTACTGTCAATTTCCTAGGAAATTGATGCCCTAGGTGACCTAATGAGGCTAGACCTAGGAAAGGGAGGAAAAAGGTGAAAAATTGGGTTGAAATGATCACCTTTTGATGGACCAGTGCATCAATCCTCTTGGGGATATGTAGTAAAAGAGAATTGTGAGGAAAGATTTTGGTTCTTGTTCAAGGAGGCTCCAAAAGTTGACTTCATCCAATGTTAAAGGCAAGAGAAGAAAAGTGACTTTAAAGCATTTATACTTCATTAAAAATGGTGAAGGCTTATCAAGATAACACGATCTATAAGACAATCCATTCATCCAACATGGACCATACATAGAGATAAGCTAAATAGACACATAATTCCACATTAAACACATGTAGCAATTAGCCTTAATAATAGCAAGGTTCCAGTGTATGCAACAAAATGAAAAAAATCATTAAATTTTCACTTACATGTTATAGAATATATCCAACCAACATCACATTTCAATATAACAAGCTCCAAGATAGAAAAGAACCCAATCCATACATCAAAATTCATCCATCGTCTAAAAATATCCACCAAGGAAAAAATTTGAAGTTCTCTAATGAGAGAGTGGTTCCAATCTAAATGATGATACAAATGAAGCCATTCAACTTATATTTATACACTCATTAGGATTTTGAATTACCTAATGGGCCTACATTAAACCCTAAAAATAAAATAATTTGTAAATTAACTGAATTTTGGTGGCAAGCCCACCAAACTAACTCACAAATAAAATAAGAATCCCCTCAAGAGGTCAAATAATAATATATGCATGTCATAGAGCCTCCCAAGAGGCTTGATGAGGTCCATAAGTGACATAATGATGAATAGGATCCTCAAAAGTAGGTACAAGGGGGTGGCCCCTTGTTCTCCAAACAATAAACCTGTGGTGCTCCCAGTGGGTGTGGGAGCACAACAATGACCTCATGGGTCTCCATATGAGTCAAAGATGCCTGTAGACCACCTGTAAGGGCTCAAATGATGGAATGAATTCTACCACATCATCGTACAAGTCCTGGGACACCTTCCAAGTGTGTGGTGCATGTGTGGGGCCAGTTGGGCATAGTGTACCAAATGCATCTTTATTGTCCAAAAGGTGGATCTCTAGCAATCTCTGAACATATCTGGTGATCCATGAAGTGTTGTCTACTATTGTGGAAGCTCATGGATCTCTACACATTCCCTATATATGCAAATATATCCCTCTAGAGGGTTGGAACCCCGTATAGGGAGACCAAACCCAAATGGACACCATCTGCAATCTTACATAAGATATAATGCGTCCCCTAGCCTTCCAGTACAACAAGTGATTAAATTAATCGGGTAAAATAGCTTACATACCATGGAAAAAAAGTGGGAACTTCATAATGGCATGCCCTTCCATAGTGGGCTTTAGCGTGTGCTAATGTCTCCAAGCTCTAAAGGTGGTTAGTCAGGTACCTTATTATGGGGTTTATACCTATAGAGGGGATAATATGTCCAAGGTACATCCCTAAAATGGTAGTGGCATATGATAAAGAAGTAAAAGGAATAGGGAATGATAGGGGCAATCCTAGGCCACATATTCAGGAATAAGGGTAGTTAGAGAAAGAGAAGCCCACACTTGGGTATGTAATGTGTAGGAGGGAGAAATTGTGGTACATGAGGTTCCCTGACCTTTATTTTTCCACCCTTCTTAAAATGCCTTTTGCCTTTTATGATTTTTCTTTTATTAACGCCTCAGGGCTCAAAGGATAAGAGCATGATGTGTAAGATATAACAGTGATTACCCCCTTTTTGGTAAGGAGAATAATTTCCCTCCAGGGGTTGGGTCAATTATGGGTTCCTGGATGATAAAGGAGACTCATCTAGGGCCTATGGAACCAAGGTGATGGCCATGGGTATGGGGTAGAGCTCATGCATTGGTTTTTTCCCACGTGCTAATTACGTTTCATTAGGGGAATTTTGAGGTCTAAAATGAGCCTCCTAAGAAAAATGTACAACCAAAATAAACTTTATAAGAACCAATAGGATTCAAGATGATTTTGTCAACCATGGAGGATGATGATTCACCATTTTTGGAGTAAAAATAAAAAAAATTAAAAAATAATAAATAATAAATAATAAAACTACTTTTTCAACTCGTATTTTAAACTTATCTCCCTAAGGTTTTACTCAAATTTCAAGTGGGAGTATTCGTTGGATGCAAAATTTAATTTCTCATCCAAGGAGTACCCATGTTGCATACTTTAGATGGACCTTGCTTCATGAAAAATGATAAATACATGAAAAACGTGATTGCACCCACGTTCCATAATTTCGATGGACCCTGCTACACGAAAAATGAGAAATACATGAAAAACGTGATTGCAAGGTATTTATCATTTTTTCGTGTAGAAGGGTCCATCGAAATTATGGAACATGGGTACTCCTTGGATGAGGAATCAAATTCTGCATCCCATGAGTGTTGCCGCACGAAATTTGAGTAAACCCACACGGTGATAAGTTGAAAATACGATTGAAAAAATAGTTTTTTATTCTTTCCCTCTCAAATTTGATGATATAATATAATATTATTTTATTATTTGCACTATTATTTTATAATTTCCTTAGGAGGCCCATTTTAAACCTCAAAATTCCCCTAATGGTCCCAACCATCTTTTGCATCTTGTAGTACATTTTCCTGTTGAATGTGGTCATTTATAATTTTACTTTTCTTTCTAGCTACTTTGTTGAGACTTTTAATCAGCAATTAAACCTCTTAATATTTAATTGTCAATCCGGGAGTCGTAAACACAAGTTGTACTGTGTTTCTGGTTCAACTTAATGGCCAGAGTATATAAGTTTCCTTAATAATGGTCATTTAAAAGAACAATTAACCTTAACGAAATTCTTTAAATTTATAAACGAAATTGAATTGATGTCACACTGCTTATAAAACCAAATCTATGCTACTATTCTGGAAATTGAACTAATTATAAATTACCCCATGATATTCTAATAACTCGAATTAAATCACACTCGCAATGCTATTTTAATAACTTGAATTAAATCACACAAGAAATGCTTGAATTAAATCACATTATGTCCAAAAAATACTCTATTCTACTTCACTAGATCACACAATCCAATCAAATTGTTTGTAAACTACTCAATAACAATCATGTTAGTATGCTATTAAGTAAATCATTAACTAAATTATTGTGATGGAAATCATAATGCAATCACTAACTAAATTGCCGTAAATGAAATTACTATAATTGAAATTAGAAAAAAACCATTGCAATCATGCTATTTAACTAAACTAATGTGAAATAACAAACTCACTGCAAATTCTACTGTAATTGTTGGCTTCTAATCAAACTATTCTAACCTATGAATACCAATAAAGAAACATTCACACACATCACTTAAAAATGCAATCTGGAAATGCTAATTGGAACTCTTCAAACTTACACACAAGCTCACAATATAACTAAAACTCCTTAATTCAAATTGTAACGACTGAACTCCAAATGATTTACAAGTTAAATGAATTCACTGTATTTAGGGAAAGACTACAATGCATGCCACGCTTGGATCAAATGGTATATTTGATGGCAGTCAATGAATTGGTTGGAAATCAAATGGATTTGATGGCCAATTGGATTGGCTAGTCTAGGAGAGACAAAGCATAGTTCAGAACTCTCACTCGGTTATGTAACAAATGGTGACAACAACCCATAAAATGCAGATCTAGAATGCTTATAAACATGCCAGAGTTACACAAAAAACTCTCACACATTGCATAAGAGTTTCACACTGTTACATAAACCTTCCAAGGATATGCTATAACCCTCAATTAGAAAATCTTCATAAATAAGTAATGTTCAGCTCGATTGTTCCCATTATTTCTTCAAAAAACATAATATTCATGAACTTTGTGTTCTTGACAAATGCACATAATTAACATGAAAAGATCATATTTGATTTGGATCAACAAGTTAACATCATGATGCAGTTTGTCCTTTTCAAATTCATTAAGATTGGAGATCATTATTCTAAATATTCCGAACCATAGGAGTATGATAGGGAAATCATTCACACATAAGAGACATTATGTAACATTTTTATGTTCCTTTTTTCATGAGAATTAAGGACATAACAAGCAATTTAAGTACAAAATCAGAAAATGCTAGATCTATTGGAAAACACCTCTTAAAATGAAATATGAACTTCGAATCTCAAAAACACACCTCCTAGGATCTATATCAATTGCAAGACTTGCTTCAAGGTGGTGGTAGGCCCTTGCAACTCCTAGAGCAAGTCTAAGTTAACTCAATACTTTTAAAAGAGAAAGGAAATCATAATACTCATAGAGAATTAAATGTAGAAACCATAATTATAT
Source organism: Pinus albicaulis (assembly GCA_034641835.2). NCBI lineage: Eukaryota > Viridiplantae > Streptophyta > Pinopsida > Pinales > Pinaceae > Pinus > Pinus albicaulis. Next base: position 1,395,313,367 of record CM076579.1, on the reverse strand, counting down.
TAACTTCAAAGAAATATCAATTCATAATTTATAAGAAGCATGTTACAGTCTTCAACATTCTCTACATTTTTAACTCCTCATTCCCCACTATACTTATGTGTATCCTCTCCTTTAGAGCTCTCGTGTTTTATACAAAGCTGTTGATAAAGCCAAGCATAACTATTTTCCAAATAATCATAACAACAATCTAACAAATGATATTCTTAATTCTTTTGGAGAGACTTCAAATGGGTCATGGTTGGGCTGATCATGGGAAGGATGTTGGAACCATTTCCCTTTTTAGCTCGACCAAGGCATACACAACCAAATCCGAATTGGCCAAGTCTTTCACGTTCAACATGATTACATTTACATTGGAATATTCCCCTAACCGTAAAGCCTTCATGGTAACGAATTTTCCAAAATATTTCTGGGATACATGAATAAGGGTACTCTAAATAAAACCCGTGTGTCAGAATTTCATGATTCTTCCCTATTTTATCACAAACTTTATATTTTCACCTAAAACAATTCCGTACTAAATTGTGCAGTAACTAATTAAACTACCTTGTGAAGAATTTCGGCGATGGAACTTTTCGATAAATGAACTTAGCGAAACCATCATTAGTAAATCATGAAAAAATAATCTTTAATTATATAAAATATAAGAAAACTAATGATAACCAACCATAGAGTGTAAAATATACATTTGGCGGCAAGTTATGGAATTAGGGTGTGGAACCAGTTAAAAACATAGCATTTTAGGGTATGAATGGTGATATTGAAAGATGAAAACATGGGAATTTTTAAGGCCCAACATCCCGGCATGCCCGAGGATTTACATGTCCTAATGTAAACAAGTACTTTTCTCTTTTATGGATTTCATGGCATCATGGCTTTGGGCAAGGTTGGTTCTTGTGGAGCAACACTGCCTGAAGATTTAAGGGTGTTGGTTCTTGTTGAGTAACACCATTCTTATTTGACTGCCATATATTTAATTTTGAGAGTGATACAAAGAATAAGCAATAGATATGGTAGGAGGTGATGATGAATGAGATGATAGGTGATAATGGAAATGGTGGATGAGATGAGGTGGTGATGGAGATAGTGGGTGAGGTGAGGTGGTTGCATATGCTACTCTGGTGAGGCCAATGCTTATGGATGGTTCCTTTATGAAGGGAAGCAATGACTTCATCCTTTATTAAATACATTCAATTGACAATATTTGTGTATGTAGGAGGGGAAGGCACTATATTTTCTATTTTTCTTATATGAACCAATACCTTTTATTTTCATGATTGTGACCTTATTACAGTATCTTGTATTCTATTATGAATGAGGAATTCACAAATGGAGGGTATATGGAAAATGTAATATGCGGTGGTTAATCATCAAATATTTCTTCAACCTCTAATGAATTAAATAATCTTAAGCCAACTTTACCTTAGGTTACCTTTGCATTTGATGTACTTGTTGTTGTAGGATGAAGAGGAAGATGAACCGGAACACAGCTAAAAGTTGGAGTTGTAATGAATGCTTAACTAGATATGGAGTGGCTGGAGCTGATGTGTATAGTGATATGGATATGTTGAAGAAGGCTAAACTAAAGATAGTAAAGAAGGCTGAAAAATGAAGGTCCCTTTCTCCCCCATGCCTGAGGAGTTGTATGTCTCCAAACAAAGAAGGAAGGTGACTGTTGCAAATGATGATCAAGCTAATGTATGGCAACCTTTATTGAAACAAGATGACTGCTACAAGAAAAGGAAATTCTGGTACAAAGAACCAAACTACTGCAAACTTGTGTTGAGATCTCAAAACCATGTAGTCTTCGACTGCTATACACCCATGTGCAATCTTGCTTATGTGAATAAATGGTGTCGATGTCGAACATAAGCAAGAATAATTTGATTACTGACCATTGATGATGTCATTAACCAATGTGAGATATCCCACCCTTGATGTCAATGGGAATCAAGGCACCAGGTACATTCTACTAGCCATGAATAGATTTGTCAGAGTCGAATGGACTGCAGAATTCATCCACCAAGAAATATTGATGTATTTCCTTAGTATATCACAAGGATACCTACCATTAAGGCATGCAAGCTCCCAAGTACCTTATCTAACCCTAACTTTGGTCCCAGATAATGTGCTGATGTCAATGGGACAAGGCTCGTTGGCACATGGGCCTTAAGGAATCCCACATAAACCAACTCGAGTACAAACATAATAACTTAAAAGATACATGATTTGAAGAACTTATACAAATTTACAAACTTTATTGGGAACCTTGCCTACCAATTACATAGTTTTCAAGCAAAGTCCTTGTCCAGTTGTGTTAGACAAGCTGATTTTCAAGGACTTATTTTTCTCTTTACTATTTTTCTTTTATTTATTACAATACAAACTTTCCTATTCTACTGAAGAAAGGGAGACGCACTCCGTCAAGTGAAGGAGTACTTCCAATGAAGCCATGTGTGGATCAGGTACAAATATATATATTCGTGCTCAGATTTAACATATAAACTTGGAAGTGTGCATGAGCATGAAAAACCAACAAATGTAAATGATATGACAACAAGAGTTTTAGAAGAGGAGAATGTTGCCTCTCTTGATTCATTGTTCGGAAGCAATTTTCGATGTAATCATGGTAGTCTTGGATCATTTCTTGATTTGGCCCATGTTGTACATCCTCTTCTTCCATGTCATGCCACTTGGCATCCTTAGGGTGAGTAGTCCCTTGATTACATTCCGGATCTGCTAATAGACATGTCAAGAAATCCTTGATCTCAGGTTCTAGTGGATGTTCTCCATTGATTATAGTGCATGATTCATTCATCTCCTTAGATGATTGGTAAGGGAAACCAAAAGAGAATTCCAAATCCTCTTGTGGTGGTGGAGAAATGGACAAGTTCTTGACTATTGTTAAGAAGTTCTCTTCCTGAGAGGTAGAGATCAAGATCCTAGCAACTACTAGGGCTTGAGAGAGGTCCTTCGTACTTTTTATCACGTTCAAGTCCATCTGGTTGATTGATAGTCCCTATCTCCACACACATATTAGTAACGTGGGTTCTTACAACACCCAAAAAAAATGATATAATGTTAAAGATTGGAATCTAAAGATAAATGAATTTAATAATCTATTGGCTGAAATAAAGCTTACCACACTTGCATAAAAAAATAAATTTTCATAAAAGGAAGGGAACAATGTGTTGGGGAAAATGCTGGAGCAAAGTACTATTTAATCTATTGAAATTAAAACAATTCAGAAATTAAATGTCTCATGGAATGTTTCGGACCATTCTAAGGACTATGTTGTTTGTGAGGCTTAGCTATGGTTCCTATAGATGTGCCTTACTAAATCTGTGAGATTTAGACACTTTACGAATTACATGAAATGTGGAAATGAAATCACTTACATAATGTTTCAGAATATTCTAAGGCCTGCTTCTACTTCTATGCATAAAAGAAAGTAAATAAAAGTTCAAAGATAAGAAAAAACGATCATACTTTGGAGCAACCCCACCATAGTGGATGTGTGGCTCTTCACTCAAGTGTTACCTTACTCTCTTTTCCCTCTGATTGCTATGCAATACTCTTGAAACTCTGTAATAAAAATCTTATCTGAACCAAAATACAACTCCCCGACAACAACGCCAAAATGTTGAGAGTTTTAATTAGCGATTAAACCTCTTAATATTTAATTGCCAATCCAAGAGTTGTAAACACGAGTTGTACTGTGTTTTTGGTTCAGCTTAATGGTCAGAGTATGTAAGTTTCCTTAATAATGATTTTTTAAAAGAAAAATGAAATCTTAACGAAATTGAATTGATGTAACACTGCTTATAAAACCAAATCTATGCTATTGTTCTGGAAATTGAACTAATTCTAAATTTCCTTATGATATTTTAACGACTCTAATTAAATCTCACTAGCAATGCTATTTTAATAACTTGAATTAAATCACACCATAAATGCTTGAATTAAATCACACTATGTCCAAAAACTACTCTATTCTACTTCACTAGATCACACAATCCAATCAAATGGTTTGTAAACTACTCAATAACAATCATGCTATTATGCTATTAACTGAATCATTAACTAAATTATTGTGTTGGAAATCATAATGAAATCACTAACTAAATCGCCATAAATGAAATTACTATAATTGAAATTAGAAAAAAAACCATTGCAATCATGCTATTTAACTAAACCAATGTAAAATAACAAACTCACTGCAAATTCTACTGTAATTGTGGGCTTCTAATCACACTATTCTGACCTATGAATACCAATACAGAAACATTCACACACTATTATAGCATCATTTATCACCAGCATATACTTGATGATTTATACATTGGCCTTGGGCAACCCTTCCCTTCAGACTTGGACACATTTCTCAAAAAACGGTTTCTTAAAACCCATACGCGACTCTGCCCAAAATTTTCCGCGTATACACGTGAGTACATACATAGAGAACCGCGTATGCCTTTTTAAACATTAAAAAATATATAATTTCTCTATTTTTGAGGCAGGGTTTACGGTTGTTCCTGTAACTTAACTACCCCAACCCGTGGCCTAACTATTCCCAACTGTAAAAACATTAGGGGAATTTTGAGGTCTAAAATGGGCCTCCTAAGGAAATAATAAAATAATAGTGGAAATAATAAAATAATATTTGATTACATCATCAAATTTTAGAGGAAAAAAAGAAAAAACTACATTTTCAACTCGTATTTTCAACTTATCTCCCAAAGTTTTTACTCAAATTTCGAGCGAGAGTACTCTTTGGATGAAAAATTTCATTCCTCATCCAATGAGTACCCATGTTGCATACTTTTGATGGATCCTGCTACATGAAAATGAGAAATACATGAAAAACGTGATTGCAATCACATTTTTTCATGTATTTCTCATTTTTCGTATAACAGGGTCCACCAAAAGTATGCAACATGGGTACTCCTTGGATGAAGAATTAAATTTTGCATCCAACGAGTGCTCCCGCTTGAAATTTGAGTAAAAACCTTGGGAGATAAGTTGAAAATACGAGTTGAAAAAGTAGTTTTATTATTTTATTATTTTTTTAACTTTTTTACCCTTTTACTTAAAAAATGGTGAATCATCCCCCATGGTTGACATCATCATCTTGAATCATGATTGGTTCTTATAAAGTCTATTTTGGTTGTACATTTTTCTTAGGAGGCCCATTTTAGACCTCAAAATTCCCCTAATGCTAATTTGAGGGAGTATAAAAGCCCCTCAAGGGAATGGCTTAAAGGAGGAAGAGAGAGAGAAATATAGATATTATACGCTATTGGAGCCCTATCCAAGTCTGATATATTCCCTGTGCCTCCTGCACTTCCCAGATATTTTTAGGAAACCCTTGTTTCCTTGAGATGTTCACTCACCCTATGTAACATCCATTATGCATGATTCTTGGAAGAAATCTTGAGAGGCTAGGGCTGGATGGATCCAGAGGACAATATGCTTGAAGGCTGTGGCAGATTTCAGGTGATCTCTCCACGTTTGTTTACTAAACATGTCATTAATAACAGAAGTGCCATCTTATTCCTGATGTTTATGTGTCAATAATCTTTCATACATGTGTAATGATCTAAAATTGTTCATTTAATGTTGTTTTTATGAGATTATGCATGCTGTTAGTTCCCAAATCTACCTCAGGCTGAAGTAAGGCAGAAAAAGGACAACACCAAACCACGCTCAGCCTCGTAGCTAGCCCTACGAGGACAGGAGAGGGCTCTCTCTGGGTCAATCTCAATGAGAATATTCAAAGGGGCTTGAGATGACTAAAACAACAACTGATCTTAGGTTAGATAAACAAATAGGAGGGTTTGATTTTGATTTTTAGGGGTTTTTGTTGGAAAAAGGGAAAAACAATTTTGGGCTTGGGGATGAGGCCAAACTCTTACAGAGTTCAAGTTGGGGCAGGGTAGGCAATGACTTTGATGTCTTAGATCGAAATGAATGGATTGAAAATACTGCTGAGGAGCTGAAGAGGGCAAGAGAGTGCAAGGATCCTCTCCAAACTGACGAAAACATAAAAAACTAAACAAAAGTCTAACGCAGAGCACCAACAAATCAATGAATTCTACCTCAATTACTCATTTGTTTAATTCAGAAGCATAGAGAAGGGAAATGGAATACATATAACATTAATGAAACTTAAAATAACATGAGAAGAACATCATCAAAACTCAGAAGCCACAAGGATCCCAACAAGTGCTGCAAAACTCTGGTCTTTCCTTTGCCAAAAACTGAAAATGTATGTACAATGAGGTGCCAAACTTTTCCCAAGTATCCAACCCTGAAAATGTCTTAGAAAATACAATATATAGACAATTCTAACCCCTTCCCATGCCTCTAGGGGTCGAGCTCATCCTTCTAGGAGTTGTTTCAACCAATTCTAAACAAGGAACTGAAATCTAGGCAATCAAACAACTTGCCTCTATATGGAAGGAAACTGATTCATTCATTTAATTTTCACTTTTTAGTGAATGAATCCTCTAGAACAAGTAAATATGAGCCAAAATTAAATCATAGTCATAAAATTACATCAATATAGATCAAGAATTACATCAAAAAGTGAAACTAGTCAAAACTGGGCGAATTTCTGAGCTGAAGAGTCAAAATGAGGCCAAATTTCTCTATGCGCCGCGCCCAAAAACTCAATGCGTCGCGCCACTTTAAGCCTGTTTTTGAGGCACTTCCCGAAGTCAAAATTGAGCTCATGATAGCTCGTTGGAAATCCCTGCCTGTCTACTTTCCAACCCAAGTGGAATTTCTGGATTTGGTGTCCATGTTCCCCTCCAAAAGTTCAATCTCCCAAGATTGGTTCCTGCTGGTGCAAAAAGTGGCAGAAAGGCCATTTTCAAGGTGTTTTTGGCCCTTTAGGCAGCCCAGAATTTGATGAAATGCTTCGGCCATTCCTGAACATACATAATATATCATAAAAAACCCAAAAATGCAAATTTTTCCTCCAGAAGATCTCTAAGCACAGTAAGCGGCAGAAACAGGTGCATGACAGCAGGCAGAAAAAACATTCATTTTGTGACCAAAAATTCAAAAATGACAAAATTTTCTCCAAATTCCTTGAAATTTGGATTGAAGGTCCATCATCAAGTATTATGCTCAACCAACAAAGCTTCGGCCAAGATTATGTCTTTCCACGCCTCCTCGATGCCTTCGTCTATGTTGCACAGTTAATGAAAAGGTTTAGTCATTTTTAGTTTTAACGAATGTGCCAAATAGTAAAAAGTGTGGGAAAAGAAGGTAGGGAGAATCATCAGTTTTATCAGGAAGCTTATGATAGCTACTTTTGAAAAACTTTACGGTTGGCTACTGTGTGGAAACAATGGGATAATGCTGATTGTTTAGGGACTTGAGTTTTGGGAAATTTTCCCCAAAGGAGATGGAAAATGGAATGATAGGGAATGAAGTGACTTAGAGGTAAGAAAATGGGACTTATAAATAAGTGGTTTAAGGGGATAGGGAAATAGGTTGTAGTAATGAAATCATGGGAAGTGGGAAAATGAGGTAGGGAGTGGCATAAACTATTTTAACACATCAATTTCAAATCTTAAGAGAACAAATTTCAACATGGTGATAGAGTTTATAATTTTGGCATTACAAATTCTCATAATCCACTTCAATCAACACCTAAACATGTCAATGGAAATTTCATAACTTATTTGGAGCGAAAAAGACTGAATTGATTTGAATTTTGTGAAGCAATGATAAAAATTTTGGTGTCAGCCCTGTGCACCGCGCCCCAGCCCAACGCACCGCGCAGGCTGGACGTCCCGCACCAGTGTAAATTTACACTGTGCAAAGTGGCTCTATGCGCCGCGCAGGCCATGTGTGCCGCGCACCAGCCCAACGCACCACGACACTGAAATTTTCCCCCAGTCCAGCCTTTAACAAATACTTTCGCTCCTTCAAATTTGACTTGGCTTTCTCTTACCTTTGGCGTGTAAATGGATTGTTTAAACACTAAAATGTCTTATATATCATGGACCTTGATTTTCCTTTTGAAACAACCCGCCTTTGCAATTTCGCAGACTTTGGCACTTTTAACTAAATGATGAGCTTTCACATACCAAACCACCATAGATTCTGAGAAAAAACTCTTCACTTGCAATGGAAAAATCAAATATCCCAAGACTGGTCAAAATGAGCAGAATGAGGCTTCCTCAAGGCAGAGTGTTGTTGCAGTCAACTTTTGAAGGTCTTCCTCAACTCCAAATTGAGCTCATGATATCTCATTGGAAAAATAGTTTTGTCTAGTTATCATTTGACTCATCAAGCAAGTCATTTGGCCAACCAAGCTAGGAGAAATCTTGATTTTCCCAAGGTCACTTCAGAGGTGCATTCAATTCTCCTGAGGCAACTGTATTTTTGACATTTCTCCAAAACCATGACACCTGTGTGAAAATTGAAGGAGGGTTTTCTTCCGTGGCATATTTTGGACAAAAACCTCTCTCATTTTCCCCAAATTTATCTTTTATTTCTCAGAAACATCATTTGAGTGAAATCTATCCTGATGTGTGGAACAAGGGACTTGTCGAAATGAAGCTAAATGAAGGGGATAAGGGGCTTCTAAATTCTTGAGAAAATTTTGGGAGGTAGAGAGGTATGTTAGGAAGCAGGGGAAAGTGGAATTTCATAGATTGAGTGAGGGGAAGGGGTCCAAAAGGGAAAAACACAGGCCTAGCCTAGAAAATTGCCAAGTTGTAGCAAGAAACTAGGGTTTGTGCGAAAATGAAGAATTTGGGGGATCTCAGTGATGGGAAGTGATTAATAAGGTACATTAAGGATAGGGGAAGGTGTATGAACATCAGGATACAATTTTTGCTGAGGATTTTACCATCCAAGAGAAATTACCTCCAAAACCCTAGGAGAGGGAAATGGACCTTACCTAGGCACAACTGAAGCATGAACAAGGTGTAAAATGACCCATTAGAACTTGACATGATGATGAAAACACTCTGAATGATGGTACAATCAGCTGAATGGTGACATGGACCGACATTTGGACAAATTTGAAAGGAGTGGAAGCAAACCCTAGACCTAATGCTAGTGACCAAATTTTACTTGAATACTCACTGAAATGACAAAATTTGACCTTGACATCTTAAAATCACTTTGTAAGAGCATGTTTGATCACTGGAGGAAGGCTGCAAAGACTGACACTAACATTGGCTCCAATGGGGATGGTAGCTCCTTGGAGGTGCCAAGAACTACAGATCTTTGGAAAGCAGACAGTGCCTTCATCCGTTGGGCAATGGAATAAAAAACTCAAGCTGAAATGCATGACTGAAAACTGATGACTTGACGACACAAATTGACTCTCACTCAACTAAGAACTTACTCGATACTTAAACACAACCGACAAACTAGAAATATGCTCAATATGAAGCTTATTCAATACAACCTACTCTAACAATTTCATTCATCACCTGATCAAGTGAAATGAAACAACCAATGCAACCATGTAAGTATTGCAGCTGCTGTTTGGATTCTCCGCAAGTGCTCTTTTATGAACAACAAGAAAGAACTACTGAAAGGAAAATCCCATGAAAACTTGTGAACAGATCCGTTGAATACTATGGATTCTCTATCCGCCTCCAAAAACACTGCATAAGGATCTTGAAATTCATGCTTCATAAGGATCTCAAAATGCACACTAGGACTTAGCTCATCCAATGGATTACTTCTCTTCTCCTCATACCATGAATGAAAACTTTGATCTGAGCTTTGTGATGAGATTTGTGACGAGACTCCTGCTAAAAATGACAAAGAGACTGGCTACTGGATCAAGTCTATATCAGCACACGTTTCAACCTTACATAAAGGCAATGGAGAAAGACTTTGACTGCAAACATCATCCAACACATCAGCAATAGGATCATCAAAAACTTGAGAAGACTGCTGTGATGTATCCATTGAAAATGTCTGACATCCTACTGGTTGTTCATCTTTCTCTTGAGAGATATTACAAAGATTCTTCCTTATAAACTGAAATTCTTCGAAACAAAAGGGTACAGAATCCTCTTGCATCATTAAATCATGTATTTCAGCTTCCACGAATTCATCTGTAATCTTACCTTCAATTTCATTTGGTGGCTGAAAATCTGATGCTACAGGTTGCTCAATAATTTCGTTATCTGTCTCATCCTCAACATTAACACTGAGAGATTGCTGATTTCTTATAGGCTGCTCAATTGAAGATTTACTATGCAATTTACCCTTCAAAAACTAGAATGATTCAAAAAAAAATGGTACGGAGTCACCTTGTATCATTTGATCATATGTACCAGCTTCCATGTCCTCATCTGCAACTTGACAATCAATGGCTTTCGAGGGCTGAAAATCTGAATATGAGAAGTCTTGAACAAAGTTTTCATTGCACTCAAGATGGTCTAGATCAAGAATTGTTGACAATTGATTTCTGATTGCATGGTAGTTATCTCTGATGAACTGAAACGAATAAAAAAAAAAGGCAAAGATCCTTCACTTACTTCAAAATTTGCTACACTTTCCTCATCATTGTCATAGCTGATATGTATCGGTTGATCACTGTACTCGAGCTGCTGAAAGTGAACTGCCTCCTTCCACAAACTAGCTGCTGATCTGTCTGCAAGATTAGCTTCTGTTTGGAGAACATAATCATCATCATACTGATCAAACTGAGGCAAATCATCAGTATACAACACATCATCAAGCATACACGTCAAATCAACAACTCTCTCTTCTTCAAGATGATCTATAAAACAATCACTATGACAACTGGGATAAGAAACAAAATGTTTTGGATCAGCAACTTGCTCTTATTCAATCCGCAAGTCATGGGTTTGAACATTATACTCATTTCTTGTGGTGTTCTTTTTCATCATCTCTTCTACTGCACCTACCAACATGTCAAGCTTTACCTCTAGAGATGTCGATTTCTCCGGATCTATGTTTTTCATCTCTTCTTCCTTCAACCTTGCCCTTCGGATCAACAAATGAGCCTCTACATTCACTACACTATTCTGCATCTCGTGAAGTGTTGCAAGATTCCTTTCTCTCAACTGAAACTCCATTTCCGGATCAAAAGCACCTGGGTAATGCAAGAGAGAAAATCTAGGAGAAGGTCTTACATCAGCTGGCATCGAAAAATATACTTGGTTAAATTTGGCAGAAAATTGTTGTACTGTCTCCCCTGGCAGTCTTTTCAGCTGGTTATACTCTTCTATAATAAGGAAAGGATTCTGTCCAATCACCCACCTATCGAGGAAAACTTCGACGAACTGCTGGAAATCTGAGATGCTCACATCAAGCAAAGCTTTGAACCAACTCTTCACTTTTCCTTGCAAAGAAAGAGCAAAAAGCCTAATACTAACATCTTCGTCATCAACTTCAAAAAGATCTAGAAAAGTTTCAACATTCTGCACATGTTGCTCAGCGTTGACATTGTTACATTCACCGTCAAATCTTGGTATATATGGGTCATAATTTGCAGGGAAAGCATGGAGAACAGAAGGTAAAACAAGAGGTTTATACCTATCTGGGACTACAAATGGTGTAGGAATATATACAAGAGCTACGGGATCAGCTTGATTTTCTGGCTCATCACTCTGAAGAGAGTCATCATAAGATGTGGGAAAAGTAAGGAGGCCAGGATCAAAGGGAAACTCAGTATTTACACTCTTTGAATAGGTCGAGTGAAGATTTTGATCACCTTTCTCATACAACAAATTCTGAAATACTTTCAGGATGGTTTCAAGAACATCAAAGAAGTAATTTACAAGAAAGCAGACTAGATCCTGAATACCATTCCATTTTGGATACCTGAACTTTGTGTAAGATCCTTCCATTTTCTCAGAGAAAGAGTTAGTCCTCCAGTGGAGTCTCTACATGAGTTGGAGTCACCAGGTGAATGATTTCAGCCTTCTTATGTCTAATCGTTGTCCACCATCAACAATCAGATCTGAACTTGATACATGTACTGGGGAAAGACAATCTATAATTCAAGTGTCACATTCACAAGCTAGGCCGGAGATTGACTGAAGCAGCGTTTATCTACTTTCGCTAATGCAAAGCAAGAGCGTTTCGAAGGCTACCTAGCATAACTTCAGGCTCCGTCTGTAGCTTATAAAACAAATAACAACAACAAGCAAACCATTTTCTCCCCAGTATGGTCGCCACTATGTTAGTTCCCAAATCTACCTCAGGCTGAAGTAAGGCAGAAAAAGGACAACACCAAACCACGCTCAGCCTCGTAGCTAGCCCTACGAGGACAGGAGAGGGCTCTCTCCGAGTCAATATCAATGAGAATATTCAAAGGGGCTTGAGATGACTAAAAAAACAACTGATCTTAGGCTAGATAAACAAATAGGAGGGTTTGATTTTGATTTTTAGGGGTTTTTTTTGGAAAAAGGGAAAAACAATTTTGGGCTTGGGGATGAGGCCAAACTCTTACAGAGTTCAAGTTGGGGCAGGGAAGGCAATGACTTTGATGTCTTAGATCAAAATGAATGGATTGAAAATACTGCTGAGGAGCTGAAGAGGGCAAGAGAGTGCAAGGATCCTCCAGCAGGTAAGCTTTAAAAAGAACTAAACAAAGTCTGGCGGGAGGCATAACAAATCAATGAATTCTACCTTAGTTACTCATTTGTTTAATTCAGAAGCAAAGAGAAGGGAAATGGCATGCATATAACATTAATTAAGCTTACAGATACATGGATAAAAACATCATCAAAACTCAGAGCCACAAGGATCCCAACAAGTGCTGCAAAACCCTGGTCTTTCCTTTGCCAAAAATGCAGAAGTGTATGTACAATGAAGTGCCAAACTATTCCCAAGAGTCCAACCATGAAGATGTCTCAGAAAATACAATATATAGACAAGTCTAACCCCTTCCCATGCCTCTAGGGGTCGAGCTCATCCTTCTAGGAGCTGTTTCAACCAATTCTAAACAAGGAACTGAAATCTAGGCAATCAAACAACTTGCCTCTATATGGAAGGAAACTGATTCATTCATTTAATTTTCAATTTTTAGTGAATGAATCCTCTAGAACAAGTAAATATGAGCCAAAATTACATCATAGTCATCAAATTACATCAATATAGATCAAGAATTACATCAAAAAGTGAAACTAGTCAAAACTGGGCGAATTTCTGAGCTGAAGAGTCAAAATGAGGCCAAATTTCTCTATGCGCCGCGCCCAAAAATTCAATGCGTCGCGCCACTTTAAGCCTATTTTTGAGGCACTTCCCGAAGTCCAAATTGAGCTCATGATAGCTCGTTGAAAATCCCTGCCTGTCTACTTTCCAACCCAAGTAGAATTTTTGGATTGGGTGTCCATTTTCCTGTCCAAAAGTTCAATCTCCCAAGACTGGTTCCTGCTGGTGCAAAAAGTGGCGAAAGGCCATTTTCAAGGTGTTTTTGGCCCTTTAGGAAGCCTAGAATTTGATGAAATGCTTCGGCCATTCCTAAACATACATAATATATCATAAAAAAACCCAAAAATTCAAATTTTTCCTCCAGAAGATCTCCCAAACGTAAGTGTGCGGCAGGTGGCGCGACGTGTCGGGCGGAAAAACCTATTTTGTGACCAAAAATTCAAAAATGACAAAATTTTCTCCAAATTCCTTGAAATTTGGGCTTGAGGTCCATAATCAAGTACCATGCTCAGCCAAACAAGCTTCAGCTAAGAATATGTCTTTTCACGCCTCCTCGATTCCTTCTTCTTCTATGTTGCCTGAGGTGAAAATGAAGAGTTTGGTGTTTTTTATTTTTGTTTCCAAATGTGCCAAATAGTAAGGGAGTGTGGGAAAGAAGGTAGTGAGGATAATGAAGTTTTATCAAGTGAATTATGCCTTTTGAAAACTTTCTGATTAGACAACTGTGGAAACAATGGGACAGTCATCTGATTGTTTGGGGACTTGGAGTTTTGGGAAATTTTCACAAAGGAGATGGGAAATAGGAATGATAGGGAATGAAGTGACTTAGAGGTAAGCAAATGGGACTTATAAATAAGTGGTTTAAGGGGATAGAGAAATAGGTTGTAGTAATGAAATCATGGGAGGTGGGAAAACGAGGTAGGGAGTGGCACAAAATGTTTTAAAACATCAATTTCAAATCTTAAGAGAACAAATTTCAACATGGTGATAGAGTTTATAATTTTGGCATTACAAATTCTCATAATCCACTTCAATCAACACCTAAACATGTCAATGGCAATTTCATAACTTATTTGGAGCGAAAAAGACTGAATTGATTTGAATTTTGTGAAGCAATGATAAAATTTTTGGTGTCAGCCCTGTGCACCGCGCCCCAGCTCAACGCGCCGCGCAGGCTGGACGCGCCGCGCCAGTGTAAATTTACACTGTGCAAAGTGGCTCTATGCACCGCGCAGGCCATGTGCGTCGTGCACCAGCCCAACGCGCCGCGACACTGAAATTTTCCCCCAGTCCAGCCTTTAACAAATAATTTCGCTCCTTCAAATTTGACTTGGCTTTCTCTTACCTTTGGCGTGTAAATGGATTGTTTAAACACTAAAATGTCTTATATATCATGGACCTTGATTTTCCTTTTGAAACAACCCGCCTTTGCAATTTCGCAGACTTTGGCACTTTTCAATGAATGATGAGCTTTCACATACTAAACCACCATAGATCCTGAGAAAAAAATCTTCACTTGCAATGGAAAAAACTCTTAACCTACTTGCACACCACAGATTTTGATCACATTTGGAAATTTTGGAGAAGAATGGAAAAAGTTTGATGTTTCAGCCCAATGCGTAGCACCTTTTTGCAGGAGAAATTTGGAGACCGTTTCGGTGTCCAAATGGGGCACGAGATAGCTCGTTGGAAAGCTTATTGAGTCTAATTTCCATCTCAACTAGAATTTTTCAATTTGGAGTTCATTTGTCTTGTCAAAAATCAAATATCCCAAGACTGGTCAAAATGAGCAGAATGAGGCTTTCTCAAGGAAGAGTGTTGTTGCAGTCAACTTTTGAAGGTCTTCCTCAACTCCAAATTGAGCTCAGGATATCTCATTGGAAATATATTTTTGTCGCATTGTCATTTGACTCATCAAGCAAGTCATTTGGCCAACCAAGCTAGGAGAAATCTTGATTTTCCCAAGGTCACTTCAGAGGTGCATTCAATTCTCCTGAGGCAACTGTATTTTTGACATTTCTCCAAAACCATGACACCCGGGTAAAAAGTGAAGGAGGTTTTTTTCCTTGGCATATTTTGGACAAAAAACTCTCTCAGGTTTCCAAAATTCATCTTTTATTTCTCAGAAACATCATTTGAATGAAATCTATCCCGATGTGTGGAACAAGGGACTTGTCGAAATGAAGCGAAATGAAGGGGATAAGGGGCTTTTAAATTCTTGAGAAAATTTTGGGAGGTAGAGAGGGATGTTAGGAAGTAGGGGAAAGTGGAATTTCAGAGTTTGAGTGAGGGGAAGGGGTCCAAAAGGGAAAAACACAGGCCTAGCCTAGAAAATTGCCAAGTTGTAGCAAGAAACTAGGGTTTGTGCGAAAATGAGGAATTTGGGGGATATCAGTGATGGGAAGTGATTAATAAGGTACATTAAGGATAGGGGAAGGTGTATGAACATCAGGATACAATTTTTGCTGAGGATTTTACCATACAAGAGAAATTACCTCCAAAACCCTAGGAGAGGGAAATGGACCTTACCTAGGCACAACTGAAGCATGAACAAGGTGTAAAATGACCCATTAGAACTTGACATGATGATGAAAACACTCTGAATGATGGTACACTCAGCTGAATGGTGACATGGACCGATATTTGGACAACTTTGAAAGGAGTGGAAGCAAACCCTAGACCTAATGCTAGTGACCAAATTTTACTTGAATACTCACTGAAATGACAAAATTTGACCTTGACATCTTAAAATCACTTTGTAAGAGCATGTTTGATCACTGGAGGAAGGCTACAAAGACTGACACTAACACATGCTTTTCACTAACATCTAGAACATATATATGTTGTACAACTGGGATTTTGTGCTTGTTCTTTGCTGATTTACGGATTTTGGAGCACAAAGAGTTGCAGGAGGTTTGCACCCCACGGGATATACTACAACCAAAGGACATCCGGGTAAGGTATGGACCATGTAGATTCTAGTTTAATGCATAGAAGTTGGTTAAGTGAGTCCTTCTTGTAATGACATGCCCCTGATCTGTGAATTTTTATCAACCCAAGACCTTTAGGGTAACATTTCCCGAAACATAAATGGTGACTCCACTGGGGATCACATTCTTATGATTCTTGTTTGGGTTGTTTTATCTGTCTTGTAGGTTCCTGATAAGCTTTTTCACTTTTTACAGTCTAGTATGTCTTTTTTCAATCAAACAGAAGACCTGGTCCCTTGATCAGGCTTGAATTTTTTCTTTTTACTTATTTTTATTTCCATACACAAATTAGTCTCTGCACAGTCACGTATACCTCCTATATTTTCCAAAGGGATCCATGTATACACAAGTTTCCTTGGTTACAGTCACATATACACGCTAGTTGCACACTGCAAAACCACGTATGCCTGGAAAAATTTGAAAATTTGAGTTTTCAGCCTCTGTAGTCCTTTCTGTCTGTGGTAAACCATTCCTGTGGTGTCTTTAAGGTGTTTGGGTTGTGTTTATGGTGATTGCATATCTTTTTCTCTCTTTTTTTTGTGAAAACCTATCCATTTGGTAAATTTCCTATTTAGTGTGATTGCAATTGTGATTGAAGCACCAAGATAATTTCCTGAAGTTCTTAGATGTTTTGACCATTCAAAACAGCGAGCCTCTGCTTGTTTTCTCTTCTTGTCCCTATGCATTTATTTGCTTCTGGTTTTTGCCTTCTTGGTCTATCTTGGTTTTCTTGAATTCTTGAACTTGCCTTTTTGCGAACCTTGAAGACTCTCTTTTTGGTTTTTTGAGTTGTTGTTTGTTGAAATATTGTGCTACTGTACTTAATCAATTATTTGAGTTTTGTGTTTCTTTTTTCTCGTTTGAGTCCTGCTATGAAAGTAGCATAGTTGGCTTTAGAACTTTGAAGCCTTGTTGAGACTCGTTTTGTTTGATTCTGGTTCTTGGGTAGTTTATGCTTGTCTTCTTGATATATTTTTTCTTCCATCATAAGTGAAAAACCCAAAAAACATTTGTGTTTTCTGTAGCTTTTGCTTTGAGTTTGTCTTTACGGTTTCATCATATCTTTTAAAGATTTTTCGCCAGTTTCTAGTCTTTGGTTCTTGGCTTGATTTTGAAGGAAGTATTTTCTTGATTTCTCTCTTTTATATCAAGTGCATTTTGGTGTTCTTATGCATAGGAGTTTTTTTTTGGAACTAGCCATGTTTTTCTGTCAAAAGTGATTGAACCATTTAGTTTTTAGAGACTCTTTTTCGTTTCTTTAGAGTTAGCATCTCAGAATTTGCATATCATTGGTAGTTTGCATTAAGTGCATTTGAACATTTTTAGTCTTTTTCATAGCTTTCTGGATCGTGTGAAGTGTGAGTGTCTGAAAAGAAAAAACAAATTTTTTTCTTTATTAGTCTCGTAGAACCCATGTAGAAATCGCTTTTCATCGAAAGGAAATTGTTGCATTTGTATGTAACTAGGTTTCCATTTATTTCTTCTGCATCATCAAACACCATCAGTTTCACTTCCGTGTACCCTTGACTTAAGTAATACCTGATTTAAAACAAGCGATATAATTAAAAGCAAATAGAATTTTTTGTATCATTGTCATTAATCATACACCAACTAGCTAGGTTGTAGGGCATTGGATTAGGTGAGTGGAGAGTTAACTCTCCAAGGCCGCTCAAATTGTTAAACATAGAAATTTTATTAAAGAGTGAAATCCAACACCGTTAAGTGGACCGGGAAAGCTCTCCTCCAGAGAGTAAAGCGCGAGGGATAGTGCAGGTAGAGAAGAGAGATACCCCGACTCCTATTTGTTGAATCTTGAACTAAGATCGTTCCGCCCGACTGCCGATACGGATTGGTGCCCTTAGTTGCCTATCCTAGGGACCACACAGGTGACTGTGGGGGGGAATGCCCATGGTACCTAAGACAGACGTTGCATCACTTCCATCAGTACTTCTGGAGGGTGCCCTTGCGAATCTTAGGAGGTCAGCGTCACTGTTTTTGTTACCTTCGCTAGTAGGCCTAGGGCATAATTACCCTAGACTATTTTGGAAGGTCATATTATTTCGCTTTCTTATATTTTGGTGTCCAGTCCTAATAACCCGGAGCAGAAATACCTGAGAGCTACTTGTCTGGCTGTATCTTAGGAACTTTTTAGAGTTTCCTCTTTGCTCCTAGATTGCTTAGCTTCTTATATTTTTTGAGTCTAAAATTAATCTCTTAAAGAGGCTGACCAATCGCCTCATCGATCGAGGAGGCTTCATGGGTTATCTCCCATGAGTCTTAAGCCTTCTTCAAGAAGGTGTAGGGGTAATTCGGTGGGTGATTTTCACCCAGTGGTTTTGAACGTAGCGGAGAGTGATCCTCCGTTGGGGCTTGTTGTTTCTGTGGGTGGATCTGGTGTCAGTGTCAGTGTAGAGAGGAGTGCTCCACTCATCTCTAGAGTTTTATTTCCAGCAGAAGAAGTTGAAGTATAGGAAGTCCTTCAGCCTACTGAGTCTCTTCCATCTCAGCTTCCTACTATTTTTCCTGACGTTCGTCGATACATTGGACCCGAGTCTCAGAGATCGGCTAGTCCTCTTCTGTCATATCCCTTTATTTCGATGGCCACGATTGGGAACACAATTTCGGCTGTGAACACTGCAAGTGTTCAGACTCCTCTGGCAGTTGAAGGAGGAGGGACCATTGTCGTATCGACAATCACTTCTAGTGCTGTTGTGTTTGGCTCTGGAAACACCTAGGCACATGCTTCTCAATTTGGTCCCTTTTCTTATGGAATTCCCACTAGTGGAATTCCTTCTTTCTCCTTTTCTGTTGCTTCAGTTGTCTCCACACCTATACCTTCTATGGATAGTGGATCAGCTTCGTTTCAAGGGTTCCTCTTTGGAAGTGGGCATATCCCTCATTCAACCCCTTCCATAGGATCCTTACCTTTTACCTCTAAGAGTCAAGGTTTCAATCATTTTTCTGGAGGTCAAAGTTCTAATGTATTTTCGGGATGGAATCCCATTTTTACAACGTTAGGAGTGGGGATTCAGTTCTTCGCTGGTCAGCAAGGGAATGTTCCTTTCCCTTCATCGAGCACTTCTCAAACTTTTTCTCCATTTGCAAATCCGTGGAACCCTTACCAAGGGGTTTCTTCTCTATTAAATACCTTGGTTGGAGGGAATGTTCCTGCATATAGTAACTCTATGTTGGGAGGGGGTCATTCTCAGACATTTTATACGAACAACATCTGGCAACCTGGTGCCTCAAAAAATCCAGGTTATTATTTTCAGAATGTGGGGAATCCTTCCTATGGGGGATGGAATTCCCAGGCTCCTCCACACTTACCATTTCTGGCAACGTTAAAGTTGCCAGATCTATCAAAATTGACTAACGATCCTATTCGGTATAGTCCAGGCTGGCATCTGGTCCCCACCAAGCTCCCCTCAGACATTCCAAAGTTTGAAGGGAATACTAGCGAGGATACGACAGATTATATCACCACTTTCCATTTATGGTGTTCACCGAACTCCTTGATCGATGACTCGATTAGGTTGAGATTATTTCAATGAACCTTAATTGGAAATGATGCCAAATGGTACATAGAGTTAACTGGGGGAAATTTTTCTACTTTTGGAGAGTTGGCTACCATGTTCTTAAATCATTTTCAATTACCTGTCCGTTATGACGTCGGGATTGACCTCCTGGAAAATTTTCAGCAGGACAAGGCAACTCACATTTCTGAACATATTCAGGAATGGCGAAGAAGGAAGAGGCTCATTAAAGCCTAAATCCCGAATGAATTCCTTCTTGAATGGTTTTTGAAATCCTTACAGTCATAAATTTCTAAGGATGTATCCCTTTCAGGGGTATTCTATGAAGAGCAGGCTATTTTTAGGGCTCAACAGCTAGAACTAATTTATTCTCAGTCTGGAGTCCTTAATAAAAAATTTCCAGATGCTCCTCACTCCTAAATATATTTAGCCAAAACTAAACCTGGTCCTCATGGTGATGGGCTTATCGGTTTGATTGATAGAGATACAACTAACCTGCTAAGTCAATTGTAGCAGCTGTCTATACAATCTACTTCTTCTGGTCAGGTTGTGCCTTCAGTGTCAATGCCTTCCCAATCCTTGGAAATTAATGTTGTTCAAACTTCTAACCCCAAAGGAAATCAACAATCCTATGGGAAGAAGAAAGGACGGAATAACAAAAAAAGGGACAAGGATGGGAAGGGGAATGCGAACAAATCCAAAATTCATGTTGGAGAGGGTAAAAAGGATAATAAAAAGAAAGTGAATTTTCCATGCAAATTGTGCACTGGAGACCATATTACACACCTTTGCCCTAAAATTCAAGATGTGCAGTGCTTGTTAGCTCAACAGGGTTCTTATAGTTCCCAGGCTGTGCTGACAAACCCTTTTCCCCAAGGGCAACAATTACTTACTGGTGCGAATCCAAATACTGGGACTCCCTTAAGGGGCAACTAGGAAGGGGAAAATACATCAAACATATACATGATGAGTGCTCACACAGATATTTCTACGAGATATCGTGATTATGGCGAAGCTGAGTCTTTGAAAGCTAAGGGTTCTCCTGATAGTACTGAGCCACTTCATATAATGAGGTCGACTGTTGAGCCTATACCTCAAATGTCGAAAGGGTTTTCAAAGCGTACTATGAATAATCCTAATACCAAGGCTGCCCAGAACTACTCAATTGTAGAAGATCTTGCTCAAAGTCCTTGTGCCAAGTCTGCATTAGAGGTGCTTCAGTCTTGTCCTGCTCAGCAGAGTGCTTTGCTCACTGCTATTGGGGCTGTTGATCCAAAGAATTCTCTGATGATTACATTTGACATGTCAAATTTTAAAAAGAGACTTCCTCATTATATGGCTTTCCATGTTAGGTCGACTTATCGAAAATTCAATATCTTTAGAACGGTTGTTGATGAGGGTGCTTCCACGTGTGTATTGTCTCTTGCATGCTAGAAGGGTATTGGATCTCCCGTAGTTGTCCCTTCAGCCACTCTTCTGACTGCGTTTGATGGCCATTATCACAGGCCGCATGGTATTTTTCCAGCTTTGCCCATCTGTGTTGGGGGAAAAACTATTAATATTGAAGTTGAGATAGTTGATGCAAGCTTAGACTATAACCTTCTGTTGGGGCGAAACTGGATCTATGAGATGGATGCCATTGCGTCCTCATTATTTCACATTGTTTATTTCCCCCACGGAGGAATAATTATCACAGTTGACCAACTGGATTGTTCTCCTGTAGATCCAAATGCATATTCTGACTCAACCATTCCTTTTGTGAAGGATACCAAGCCACCTATTGAGAATCTGGGGGTTGGAATGTACACTTCCTTGATGGGTACTTTTGATCTTCTACCTCCTTCGGTTCATATCAATGCTATTTCATCCTCCAAGGTTCCTATTCGAAGAGAGTTCTTCAGAACTCATTATTTTTCGGACCCTTGGACCTTACCTTCTCCTACCTCCACATTAGAAGAAGGTCAAGTGGGTGGAATGGCATTTCCTATGTCTGCAGCTGAGATTTCTTATAGCTCTATTGTTGGCTCTATAGATTCCATTCTAGTTTCTCTTTCACCGTAGAAATTGGATGGAGATGTGGCTCCGACTTGGACTCTCAGTTCATCTTCAGCTCAAGATTGCCTTGATACCACTCTTCCATATGAAGAGGCCATCCTTGAAGCAATGACTGGTGTAGAGAGACCGTGGGATAATTTGCATAATCGGTCTTACTTTCTACCAGACTTGCGCGAAGTTGAATCAAGTTTTCCTAGCCCTTAGTCTTCTGGTCCTGTTCACCCAATCCTAAACCCTTTAGCACCAGCACAAGTTTTTGCTAAAGGGAACATGGTTGTTATTTCTCCTACTACCCCGGTGAACATCTCCAGAGATCCCAACATTATAGAGAATGTCGTAATCAGAGCCGAGTGTTCCCCTAAATAGATTCATACTTACACCGATCTCTTCCAAGAGTTTCAGGATGTGTTCTCTTGGTATTATGAGGAAATGTCAGGTATAGATCCATCTATTGTCCAGCATGAGATCAAGGTATACAAAAATTCTAAGCCTATCAGGCAAAAGCTTCGTCCAGTCAACCCTAGGAAGGCAACAGCTATCAAAGCTGAGGTTGAGAAGATGCTTAAGGCAGGGTTCATTTACCCCATTCCTTTAACTGAGTGGGTTTCAAATCCAGTTCTTGTGGACAAGAAAAAATGAACAATTTGATTTTGCATTGATTTCCGGGTCCTAAATAAAGCATGTCCTAAAGATAACTACCCCACACCATTTATAGATCATATTATTGATGAGTGTGTGGGGAATGAGATTTTCTCCTTCATGGACGGTTTCTCTAGATATAACCAAATTACTATCTGTCCTGAAGACCAGCATAAGACTGCATTTATTTGTCCCTGGGGTACATTTTCTTACAAGAAAATGCCTTTCAGCCTAAAAAATGCTGGGCTACTTTTCAGCGGGCCATGTCTTATGCCTTCCATGACATCAAACATATTATCGAGGCATGTTTGGATGATTTAGCTGCTCGTTCTCACAAGAGAATTGATCATCCTTCTCAGCTCCATCAAGTTTTTCAATGATGTCGGTATTACAAAATCTGATTGAACTTGAACAAGTGTGTTTTCACTTTCACATCCAGTCGATTGTTGGGATTCATCGTGTCTATGGAAGGGATTCGGGTAGATCCCTTCAAGGTTGAGGCAATACTTCAGTTGCCTCCCCCATCTTCAATTCATCAAATTCAAATTTTGGAAGCAAATGCTAATTTCCTATGGAGATTCATCATAAATTATGCCAAGATTACAAAAGGATTTATGAGATTCTTAAAGAAAGGAGTTCCATTCTTTTGGGATGACTTGAAAAAATCATTGACCTCTGCTCCTTTACTGAGTCCACCCGATTATAGCAGGGATTTCCTCTTATACCTCACGGCAACAGAATCTACCATTGGTATGGTTCTAGTTCAGGAAGACGATGCTCTTTTTGAGCATGTTATATACTACGTTATTCGAGGCTTGGTAGGTCCTGAACTCCGGTATTCTCTGATAGAGAAACTTTCTTTAGAAGTTATTCATGTTTTTCAGAGGCTCAGACATTATATTATCCTTCGCAAAACATATGTTTTGGCAGTATTCAATCCATTTCAGTTTGTCTCAGTAGGCAAGTGATTGGGGGAAAATACAATCGATGGATTGCGATTTTGCAGGAATTTGATCTTGAGTTTATGTCTGCCAAGTCCAAGAAATCATTAGTTTTTGCGGAATTGATTTCTGAGTTGCCTTGTGGAGAAGAGATTGTTTATGACGAATCATTTCCTGATGAACGTATTTTTCTCATTTCTTCACAGGATCCTTCGTATGGGGATCTCATAGTTTATCTCCAGACTGCGAAGTTTCCCTCAACTTTTTTGAAAGATGAGCATCGAAAGTTACATCACTTAGCTAAAATTTATTTCATTATTGGTGAAACTTTGTATCGTCGCAGGGTCAATTCGATCCTTAGACGATTCTTAACTCTCGAAGAAGCTAAGGTTGTGCTGAATGATTGCCACAATGGAGCTTGTGGTGGTCATTTATCTAGGCTTGCTACAACCCAAAAAATCTTGCGTGCAACGTACTTTTGGCCTTCGATTTTCAAAGATTGTATTGAATCGGTCAAAAAGTGTCATCCGTGTCATGCTTATACTCCAAATATGTGCGCTCATCCAGGTCCGCTCTTTCCTGTCATCACTGTTGGCCTCTTTACAAAGTGGGGTATTGATAATGCTACTTGTAACCCGCCTTTGGCTAAAGGTCACAAGTACATTATCGTAGCTGTAGACTACTTCACCAAGTGGGTTGAGGCTATACCTACTTTTGGGAATGGCAGTGAGACAACAGCTCTGTTTCTCTTTAATCAAGTCATTTCTCGCTTTGGTATCCCCAAAGAGATTGTCACTGATCATGGCAGTCACTTTCAGAACAACATGATGGCTGAATTGGCTCTAAAATTAGGTTTCCAGCAAGAGCATTCGTCTCCTTATTATCCTCAAGCCAATGGGCAAGTTGAAGCCGTGAACAAATCCTTGAAGACAATGCTTCAATGGAAGATTGATAAAGCCAAATCCAATTGGCATATTATGTTGTACCCTGCACTTTGGGCATACCGGATGTCAGTCAAAACTACAACCAATTTTAATCTGTTTCAACTGGCTTATGGGTTGGAATCTATATTTCCTATTGAATGCAAAAATCCCTCTCTTAAGTTAGTTGTTGAGATTTTTCCCGAGACTTCCAGTCTCGAAGAACGCCTCCTTCATCTGGAACATCTCGATGAGTAGCGTCGAGATGCAACTACGATGAATTAGGCACATAAGAAATGGGTAAAGGTTCAGTACGATAAGGCGGTCAAATCTATGGTTTTCTCTAAAGGTGACCTTGTCTTGGTTTATGCCCGAGAGGAGGATGCCTTGGGAGCGAGCAAGTTCAAATCTATGTGGTATGGCCCCTTTATCGTTAAAAAGGTCCTCAATAAAGGAGCTTATGCCTTGATTGACTTTGATGGAAATGAATTGGATCAACAACGATATACTGTGACAACACATCAGCGATTGCATTGTCCAAGAATAGTGTGTTTCATCAAAAGATCAAGAATATTGATACTAGATATCACTTTATTCAAGAACTTGTGAGCAATGGAAAAGCTCACTTGAAGCCTTGTAAATCTAGTGATCAATTGGCTGATATATTTACAAAGCCATTAGCAGTAGATTTTTTTGAGTTTCACAAAAGAAACTTGGGTGTTGTAAGCCTAGGTGAGACAAAGACCAGCATGCATGTTTGAGTTGTCATGAGTTATGTTTTAGCTTAGTAGTCATAATTAAGGGGGAGTGTTAAAATATATAATTACCTCCCGCATGCATTGTTAGACAATCAGTTAAGTGAATTAGTTGAGTTGAGTGATAGATAAATTTGGTGAGTGAGTTAGAGAGCGAGTTGAGTGAGATTTGATCAAGTTGAGTTATGTGAGAGTGTATGCATGTCAATTTAGGTTAAATACCCTTCACTGGGTTCATTGTGTTCATTGTGATTTAGAGTGATTGAAGATTAATTGAAGAACTGCAGCTCTTTGTTTCGTGTGTGAAATACTTGTGTTATTTTTGTGTTTGAATCCTTTGCTTATCCAACAAAAAATGGAGGTTTAAAGATTCTGGAATATGTACTCTTTTGTTGAATCCGAAGGGATGAAATCTCACATATAATACTTTAACGTCAAGCAATTGTTTCCCTTTTTTGGCATTGTTTGTTTCATCTGGGAACCTGATCAAGTGATCATGTTCTAAGTTGTAAAATGCTCAAAATTGGAATTGTTCAAAATTGGTTGGAACCTGAGCGATCGGATAGGCCTCATCGATACGATCCCGACGCCGTGAATGGCACTCAAATCCAACATTGTATGTGAAAGTTATTCAAGTTTGAAAATTCACATTTTCATGCAAAATACTAGTTTGACCATGGTTGACTTTGATTTTAAAAATATATAAAAAAAGAATAGTTCGGGAATATTTCTCAAAATATTCTGGGAATATTCCACAAAATATTCCCTGCTGGCCAATCATGTTTTGACATTTGGAAACCGATGGTTGGATATGAGGTTGACTGTGTACAATGAAGACCAATCAATGGGCGCCACGTGGCCTGCCCAGAGGCCGCCACGTGACCCCAAGTCTACATATTTTTTAGTTTGCAAAATTTATTGGAGTTAACAGGTTTCGATTGCGAGTCAAGTGGGTGGTAGCCCCAAGGCCTTACCGCCTAGGCTCGTGGTGGTTCTTAACGACTATGGGCCACCACTTATATTTAAAGTTTGGAGAATGTATGGTCGAGGTGAAAAGGGGGCCAGCCCCCTATACACGGGACCTTTCGGCAGAACCCTGGCCATATAGGCCTAAACCACGGACAGACAGTATAGCGATGGGTGTTCACATATGAAACGATGGCAGTTGCGGTGGAATTGAATGCCACGGTTCCGAAACCGTTGGCCTAACGGTTAGCCCGGCGGGTTGGGCGGCGGTCCGTGTGACCTTGCCCACCCAACATTAAAATTCAAGTCTAATGGTTCCGAAAAATAAGGCGGAGCATGCCATTCTAGGCAGAGTATGCCAAAGTTAGCGGTCCTATCTGCAGTTAATCCACTTTTGGTGGAGTTTCCTTAGGCTAACTTGGACAAAACTTCAGTTGGGCATAACTTTCACTAGACATAACCTTTTGAAGCGAAATGTTTTTTGATTTCGGGTATTTTGAGCATTCCAGAGCCAATGGTGTAGGTTTTAGAGGCAACAGAGCTCATATTTAGGTACTTTTTCAGCAGAGAAGCTTGGAGAGCCATCAAGGCCTAGGGAGTGTTGGAGCTATATTGGGCTATGGTTAACCATTGGAGGTGAAACAAAAGCCAATATTTATTGTTTTATGTGTTCTAAACTCATTTCTACAACTTATTTTTCCTGTTTAGGCTTTCTGATCACTGTATAACCAATTTTAGCATCTAATAGAGTAAGGACATGCCCATTTGGGGGCCTCGGACCCGGCAGATGTAGCCCAGGAGGGGTGAACTGCCTCATCAGTTGCTGTGTTATATTATGTGATTTTATCTTGCTATGTTTTTCAGATTTAATAAGTTAAACAGTAAAAATAAATAACACTCCTTCACACATAAGACTCAGAAATTTACCAAGAGCACTTTGTTTCAATTGCAAGATATGAATGACAGTTTGCACATATAAGTTTATGGAAATGAATACCTTGAACAAAAAATACAAGTAATTTCATTTTCAGATTATAAGTGTTAACTTCTGCAAGTTCTAAAGATAGAGTCTGTAAAGGGCCAGGTAGCCTCTGGATCTCATCCTTTTATCAAAGGTGACATATCCAATAAATGCCCCTACAGTCGATCTCTGGATTAGATCTAAGAAGTTTTCACATTTAATTTAATGAAGATGGATACCTTACACACATTTTCAAGTACTTCCATTTTCAGATCAGTTGGTATCAGAGCTCAGGTTTAGAGCCATAGAAGCTAGAGTTTTTACTCAACATTTGTTTTGTGCAAAGATTAAGTCATTGTAGCAAATTTTGATGCTAATTAGGTTAAAACTCAAGAGAGGTGAAGGAAACTTGGTTAGTGCACAAACTAATCCACAACCAAGAAGGGTTAGAGAACCACCTCCAAGAGCCCTAGAAGCAGCTACAAGCATGTCTTCAAGAGAAGGAGAAGCTCATGAAGAGATGGATCCCAAGGAAGAAGAAAGGGTATTTCGGAAAGCTTTCTTGGATATGACTGAAATGGTAAGGATCCTCTATCAATAAAGAAATGATATAATTTCTGGAGAAGGGTCTAAAAACCAAAAATAAGGAGAGGATTCCTCAGGAGGAAATAAGGGTAATGATTAGTCAAAGAAAGGGAATGGAGGAAATGGTGATCCACCATCTCCATCATCATCCTCTTCCTCGTCATCATCTTCCTCGACTTCGGTAAATCAGTCACATAAGTCGAAAACCACTGGTAAAAATCCTTTTTTAAAGCTTTATTTCAAATTTGAATTGCCCATGTTTAACGGTGAAGTTAATGCAAAGAAACTAGATAATTGGATCAGACAATTGGAAGTCTATTTAAGGATTCAAAATCTGCATGATGACGACACTAAAATACAACTAGCCTCGCTAAGGATGGATGGAGTAGCTTTGGTATGGTGGGAAGCCAAGACCAAAGAGGAAATTAGAAAACATGGTAAGCTTACTTTATCATGGATTGAATTTATTTCCGCAATTAAGAAGCAATTTTATTCTCTTGCTCATCTACAAAAGGCTATAATGAATTGGCAAAACTTTAGACAGCTTAAAGGACAAAGTGTTCAAGAATACACTCAAGAGTTTAGGAGAAGAGCACTGTTGTTAGGAGTAGACTTACAAAGTCAAGATACTTTGCTGAAATATATAGGTGGATTGCATAATTACCTTATACATACTATCCTTATGTTTAATCCTACTAGTCTAGACGAAGTTTGTGTACAAGCTACGCATATAGAGGCTAGAGGAAAAAACACTTTTGATGCACTGAATGAGGATAGTGATTTTAAAAGCAAAGGAAGAAAAAGGATTGAAAACTCTAGAAAGGAAAAAGGGAAATTATTTTGCAAGAACTGTTCAAAAACAAGCCACGATGAAGACCACTATTGGAAGCTTCATCCGGAGCTGAAACCAGAGAAATATAAAAACAAAGACAAAACCAAAGAAAAGGGAAAAAATGTTGCAACTGTTGAACAGGACTTAGGGTCAGAATCAGGTGATGAGACTAAAAGTATCACCATGGTATTAAAGAACATAAAGGGGAAAGAGGTTGTACAAGAAACAAATCCCATTTCTAGCACATTAAATTGTCAGAAAGAAACTCAAAATGAAAAGAGGAGGATAGAGCTATTTCATGTGAGGATAATCTCAAACCACACAAAGATAAACACTTTTTGATAGTGGGTCTCAAGCTAATCTCATCTCAGAAGACTTGGTCAAACAGTTGAAACTTGAGACAATTCCACATCCAAATCCTTATCCACTTGGGTGGATATGCAAGGATGCAAAATTACAAGTCTCAAGAAAGTGCATCTTGTGCTTCCCCATAACAGCTCAGTATGTTGATTAGGTTGAACTGGATGTAGTACCGCTTAACATTACAGGTGTTGTGTTGGGTAGTCCATATTTATATGACAGAAAGGCAATCTTCCATCGCCATGAGAATAAATATCACTTGTTCAAGGATGGAAAAGAGTACATTGTGAGAGCACATAAGAAGAAGCTAGAATCTTCTTTAGTCCATGTAGGGCAATTGAAAAGGCTAGTTAATGCAAGTCAAAATCTGACTTTGTTGATGGTTAAACGAAAAAATTTTGTACATTTTCCTTTTCATGATATTGCTGATATAGCTGATGGTATGTTTCAGTCTGATAACAGTTCGTCTTTGAAAGAAGATGACAATATGTTGCACAAGGTACCTTTGGTGTTGATCGGTTCAGAGAACGAAGTGTCAGTGCAAAGCAGTGCAAGAATCCATGAGATGGAAAGGCATGCAAGCAAAGAGGGCACACAGTTCAGCAAGGGTCATTGCTGGTTTCAGAATGGCAGATTGGTATGGCGAGAAAACTTGGTCATTCGGCATAAGTACAGGGTTCATTCAACAAAAATTCACCATGTGAACAGTTGGCAAGGTGAAATTTATTTTAATTCTTCTTTGAAGTTTGACCATTGTAGAAATAGTATGCTCTCTACAAAATATAGTTGTTGTTCTGCAAATTTCAAGAATTTGCATCATGACTCAGTCAATTTTAGCAACGGTCGGTCAGTGAATTCAAGAGACAATTTATCTTTTTATGAAAATCTCAATTTGATGAAGTCGGGAAGATTTCAGTGGTTCAAAGTTGGAAGAGTGGAGAATCAATCTCCTCATCTTCATTTTCTGTAATCAGAGAGCTTTTGTGGGTCCAAAAGCTTCCCATTTGGGAGGTGTGATTAGGTGATCATGTTCTAAGTTGTAAAAATGCTCAAAATTGGAATTGTTCAAAATTGGTTGGAACCTGAGCGACCGAATAGGCCTCATCGATACGATCCTAGCACCGCAAATGACACTCAAATCCGACACTGTATGTGAAATTTATTCAAGTTTGAAAATTCACAATTTCATGCAAAAGACCAGTTTGACCATGGTTGACTTTGATTAAAAAAATATTTAAAAAAAGAATATTCTGGGAATATTCCCTATTGGCCAATCATGTTTTGAAATTTGGCAATCGGTGGTTGGATATGAGGTTGACTGTGTACAATGAAGACCAACCAATGGGCGCCACGTCGCCTACCCGGAGGCCACCACGTGGCCCCAAGTCTACAGATTTTTTAGTTGGCAAAATTTATTGGAGTTAATAGGTTTTGATCACAGTTCGAGTGGGTGGTAGCCCCAAGGCCTTACCGCCCAGGCTCGTGGTGGTTCTTAACCACTATGGGCCACCACTTATATTTAAAGTTTGGAGAATGTATGGTCAGGGTGAAAAGGGGGCCAGCCCCCTATACACAGGACCTTCTGGCAGAACCCTGGCTATAGGCCTAAACCACGGATAGGCGGTTATAGCGATGGGTGTTCACATATGAAACTGTGGCAGTTGGAGTAGAATTAAACGCCACGGTTCTGAAACCGTTGGCCTAACGGTTAGCTCGGCGGGTTGGGTGGCGGTCCATGTGACCCCGCCCACCCAACATTAAACTTCAAGTCTAATGGTTCCGACAAATAAGGCGGAGCATGCCATTCTGGGCGGAGTATACCAAAGTTAGCGGCCCGATCTGCAGTTAATCCACTTTTGGTGGAGTTTCCTTAGGCTAACTTGGACAAAACTTCAGTTGGGCATAACTTTCACTAGACAAAACTTTTTGAAGCTTTTTTTGATTTCGGGTATTTTGAGCATTCTAGAGCCAATGGTGCAAGTTGCAGAGGAAACAGAGCTCATCTTCAGGTACTTTTTCAACAGAGAAGCTTGGAGAGCCATCAGGGCCTAGGGAGTGTTGGAGCTGTATTAGGCTATGGTTAACCATTAGAGGTGAAACAAAAGCCAATGTTTATTGTTTTCTGTGTTCTGAACTCATTTCTACAGCTTATTTTTCCTGTTTAGGCTTTCTGATCACTGTATAACCAATTCGAGCATCTAATAGAGCAAGGACATGCCCATTCGGGGGCCTCAAACCTGGCAGATGTAGCCCAGGAGGGGTGAACTACCTCATCAGCTGATGTGCTATATTATGTGATTTTATCCTGCTAAGTTTTTCAGATTTAATAAGTTAAACAGTAAAAATAGATAACACTCCTTCACACATAAGACTCAGAAATTTACCAAAAGCACTTTGTTTCAATTGCAAGATATGAATGACAGTTTGCACATATAAGTTTATGGAAATGAATACCTTGAACAAAAAATACAAGTAATTTCATTTTCAGATTATGAGTGTTAACTTCTTCAAGTTCTACAGACAGAGTTTGTAAAGGGCCAGGTAGCCTCTGGATCTCATCCTTTTATCAAAGGTGACATATCCAATAAATGCCCCTACAGTCGATCTCTGGATTAGATCTAAGAAGTTTTCACATTTAATTTAATGAAAGTGGATACCTTGCACACATTTTCAGGTACTTCCATTTTCAGATCAATTCTCAGCTAAATCAAACCTACTAGCCTAGATGGATTACTGGGCGGCCATTGTGGTGGATGTTTCCATCTCAGATCATAGACCCATCACCCTGGTATGGAATTTCAAGAATATTGCAGGGGCTCGACCTTTTAAGTTCAATAGATTATGGCTCATGGACCCTTCTTTCAATTCTTTGGTTAATAATTTTATGTTATCGAACCCAAGGAGAGAGGGTGACTCAACGATGGATTATCGGGCTTGCACTCTTCACAGTTTGAAGTGGGAAGTCAAAAAGTGGGAAAGGGAGAAGAAGGTACTTCTTAAGACCAAAATTTTACACTATGAGCAAGATACCTCCCGTTTGTTGAAGGAGATGGAATCTGATTGTTTGAAAGAAGGAACTTGGGATAGACTTAAGGAGATCGAGAATGGAAAAGAAAAATCATTCTTATTGAGGAACAATTGCTGAGACTTAAGAGTAGGGAAATTTGGTTAAAGGAAGGGGATAAGAACTCAAAGTTATTTCATGCTTATGCGACTGGTATAAAAATTAAAACACGATATGGCATATTAATGTTGAGGGAACTTCTTTTTTCTCATCGAAGAACATTCAAGAAGAAGCCATCAAACATTTTCATAATATATTCAAAGAATGGGGGAGGCATGTACAGGATGATCAACTGTGGGAGGTGGCAGATTATCCTAAAATGTTCGATGATGGGGAGATTTGGGAGTTAATGAAGCCAGTTTGCAAAGAGGATATCCTCTCAGTTTTAAAATCATTCACGATTGACAAGAGTCCCGGGCGAGATGGTTGGACCCCAGATTTCTTCATTCATTTTTATTTTCTTTTCATTGACCTCATTTCTGAATTAGTTGAGGAAGAAAAATGCAGCAGAAATATCTCGGGGGCTATAAAATCTATGTTTCTAGCCCTCATCCCTAAGGAGAAAATGGAAAAAACCTTTGATGATTATATACCGATATCATTGTGCAACACCTTGTACAAAATTGTGTTTAAGACTATTGCTGAGAGGCTGAAGAAAGCGTTATCTAGGTTTATTTCTCTCGAAAAATCGAGATTTTTAAAGGACAAGAGCATTCATGATGCGGTGGCATCCACCCAGGAAATTATTCATTCCATCCATTCAAAGAATATGCAAGATATGGTCATGAACCTCGACCTCAAAAAAGCTTATGACAGAGTCAACTGGAGGTTTCTGCGTTTTATTTTATACAATATCAGTCTTGACAGGGGCGCTGTAAACTGGATTATGGGGTGTGAATGTAAGACTTCCCTAGCGGTCATTATTAATGGTGTGGCAACCAGATTCTTTAAGTCAGGATGTGGGTTGAGGCAAGGTTGTGCCCTCTCCCTGTTGGCTCCCTGTAATCAGAAAGATTCGCAAAGTCCGATAGCAGGGAGAAACATCATTTCAACCACTTTGGGATTCTAGGATCTAGCCCTCCTGAATCCGGAGAGGGATCTCTCCAATAAGTGCAAATATGGATTTATCTTTAAGGTTTGGGTATTGATATTAGGCTAGTTATGAAGGCCGAGGGTTTTTGTTTGTTTTGGATGGTTGAGCATGATTATGGCTTGAGTGGAAAGTTCTAAAGGAAAATAGCTTCAAAGGTGAGAAGTTGCAAACAAATAGAATGAGCTTTGGCCAAAAAGATAGATAATTACAGGTTTTATTCCTTTGGGCTATGGAGTCATAATAGGGTTTAATTGAAACAATCAAGTTCAAGAGTGGTCCATGGGGCAAGTCATCTATGTCTAAGGGTCTCTTTAAAGTTGATTTTATGGAATGAAATGATACAACAACAAGGGGAATTTAAACAAATGAAGAACAAAGAGCAACCCAAGATCTGGTAAGTACTTTGAAACTAGCCAGCTTTTGACATGCACTGAAGAAAAACATAAAAGTAAACTAGGATCTGGTAATTACTTCAAAACTAGCCAACCTTTGATACACTTTCAATAGAAAAACAATTAAAACACAAGGGAAACACAAATGATAACAAAGAATGGTCTAAGATCTGGTAAGTACTTTGAAACTAGCCAACTTTCAACACACCCTTAGGGAAAATTTTAGATAGTCTTTGGGGATAAAAATAGGACCAGGGCTCACCATATCTTCCTTAGTTCATCTCTACTTAACATAAACTGAAAATAACTTTCAAGAATAAAAATTAGCCTAGACAGTAGGACGAGGGAACGCCAACATTCCTAACTACTTAAACTGAATTAAATCATTCCTAAACAACACAATTTGGAAGAAAACATTTAGATAAAGCTTATCAGTCAGAGAAGGGTACTGATATACAGTAAATCCTAACTCTATGCTTGTTTTTCTTTATCAGAGAAGATGAACAAAGTGAAAACAAAAATAAAATAACGATTTACACTAAGAAAAACATCTCCGTCAACATAGACCAGGATCCCATAAATCAGCTTGTATTG
The DNA here is from genome assembly GCA_034641835.2 of Pinus albicaulis. Taxonomy (NCBI): domain Eukaryota; kingdom Viridiplantae; phylum Streptophyta; class Pinopsida; order Pinales; family Pinaceae; genus Pinus; species Pinus albicaulis. The sequence continues at coordinate 1,395,279,517 of CM076579.1, read as the reverse complement.
ATGCTTCAAACCAGTTACAGCTTTAAGTCCAGTGTTTCAAGTTAGCAATCATCTTCACTTCTCAGCCTAACTATCCTATCACAAGAAGAGCTTCAAGAGCCTTTGAACACTATATACGATCAGAAGTTTCGAGCACAAGTATATTTCAAAGTTCTGCAACCAACATTTTCTCATCTTCTATAGAAGTATTTATAGAAGGGATGAGGAGGTGGGATCTGATAAAAGATCTCCAATGTTCAATTAATACAGATTAATGCTTCTCGGCCTTTGAGGGGCTCAATGGAGAAGAGTACAGATATTTTATTGTATTAATTGATTTACATTAAAGGATTAAGCTCGATGGGAGCTTTTGTTGACTTTTAAGGATCTTTGTCATCTCTGTAGTAACTCAGCAGATATTTTTGCAATTAGTTCTTCGGCTGAATTAACTCTTTGGTGGTTGTGAGGCAAATATTCTCTGTTGGTCATTACTCGGCCTCTGTTTGAGTGCTTTGAAGCTACAAGTGGCACTGTGGTAGCTGAGAGGAATCAATTTGCCTCTGTTGTGGCGGTGGAGGCCTCTCTGTTTGATGATCTTTTGATTTTCTTTAATCGTTGTTTTAATTTGGAGGATTAGGCTTTTGATAATCAATCTTAACCATAACCCCCCAAAACCGTCTTCAATCCTCTGCTCTGTTGTGGCAGGTCCTCAACACTGATACTCTTTTGTTTGATTTTAATTTACTGTGTCTTGTTGATGTGTAGGGCCGCACAGGGCTTATATGGCATTAATGCTCATGAAGCATTGACGAGACGTGGAGTTTGAACCCTGCAAATGGTTTTCTTTTATGAATCAAAGGCACGGGAATCATCATCCCCAACCTTTATCTTTTATTCAATATAATGTAAAAACCATTAAACACCTGCAAAATACAAAACTAATTAATAAATCTTGCGTTATTGGGTTTAACTGCTTCGACGGCTGAGGGAAGGAGCATGGCCATTGTATGGCATCATCCAATGGTGTAGATTTGTTTGCGGAGGTTAAAGGAAGAGCAGAGGAAGAAATAAGTCAGAACCGTTGATCATGCAGAGATCGACGGTCGGGATTGGTTGTGATTTAACAGTGTGAAGGAGCCACATTGTTTGGAAAATAGAAGAAATTTGAAGAAATGGGTTAAAAATTTTGTTTGGGAGGAAATATGGTAAAAATAGAGTTGGGGGTTCAGGATGATCATGGGCCGTTGGATTAGATCTGCCCAACGAGATCAACGGTGGAGATCTACGTTAAAAAACCTTTGGTAGAGGCAAAGGGCGATATGTGAATGGAGGTTTAGATCCAAGCCGTTGATCTGCAGAGATCAATGGTGGAGGGCGCATGCGATAACACACAAGGGAAAAAAGGGAAAGTGGTTTTGGGGAGCAAAACAGTTGTTTTCGCGTGGTGAAAGGGCGGGGAGGCAGTTTTTCCTTTTTGAACACGATATGTGTTCCCTCCCAACACATGGCCTTTCAAAACCACCAATATTGCGAGGCCCCCAGGAAAATATCCCTCGTGCTGAAAGTCACGCGATATGGAACGTGGACCATCAGATCTGGGACCTTAGATCTAGCAGAGGAGAATGAGCGTGATATGGATATGAAGCGCAGAGGATAGGAGATTGGGCGGTTTCAATCTGAGCCGTAGGATGAAAAATTTGGACAGCGGAGATCAAACCTTGAGAAAGGTGGGACCTGCAGGAGGCAAGCCTGTCGGGTTAAATATGAGCCGTTGGATGTAGAAGATCGACGGACAGGATTAAATTTGGGGTTTAAATGAAAAATATATGAAGACGGAGGAGGAGTTAATAAGGACCGTTGATCTGCAGATATCAACGGTCGGGATTGGTCGAAAAATCATTAGGAGCGGGGCTGCATGTTTTTAAACCAAAGTCGAGGAATGCGATCTGGACATGTGGACGGCCGAGATGCAATCGGGGCTCAGCGATCAGCGGGGGGAGAAAATTGGGAGGCACCGATGCGATTAACTGCGGACCGTTGATCTGCATATCAGATCGACGGCAGAGAACTCATCGGGGGTTGACCAATCAGGAGTGGCATTATGTTAACGCGCTCGACAAAAAAGTTGTGATGCGATTATGTGCTGATCATTTATCGGATTTAGATCAACGATCGATATTGTTTCAAAACTTGCACCGGTGGAAACCCTTTATAACATACGAAAAACCCAAAATTTAATATAATACAAATTTTTGGCTTTGGGGGCGGGATATATATATGATATGGTCTGGCACCTGATTGCGGGGCCTTTGATTATATGGAAGGAAAAAGGCCTGGGGCTTATGTATGAGGGCCGATCACAATCGGAGGTCAGGCTTGGTCTTTCAATCTACCCATTGGAAATTTGCGATGCGATTGGCACTTCAGGACTAAAACTCTTGGTCCTGGGCATAATTTTATATGGAGTAAAGCGGGAGGAGCAAAGTTTATACAGCGGGGGCTCAATCGCATCGGAACTTTTGATGCAGGGCTTTTCAATCTATCCATTTTACATTAAAAAACATTGCTTGGGTGCGTTTAGACCAAACTTAGGAAAAAGTGGGTTTATTGAATTTACAAAGGAAAAATGTAATCGGGAATGGATTATTTCTATGTTTTAGCGCCCGATTGCGGGCACAGGGGTTATACGGAGCGATAATATGATCGGGAGTTATGCAATAAAGGACCAATCGCAATCAGAGTTTGCAACTCAACAAAAGACTTGTGCGCTCTATTTTCTACGATGCAATAAGTGCCGAGAGGGCTTAGCGCCTGGTTCTATGGCACGGGCACATGTGGGGAAGTGGTTTAGGTTTTAGCCCAAAGGGGCTTAAACCCTTAGTGAAAAAAATCATTTTTTATGAAATTTTCAGAGTTTTCTGATGGATTTGGGGGTTTCGACAGAGTTTAAATAGGAGTTTTAAACTCTATAATATGGATTTTATGAAGGGGAAAATGGAAAAAAGGGAAAATAGAGGAAGTTTATGAGGAAAAGAGGAGGAAAAATGAAGGTTAATTTTGAGGTGGAGGGAAGGGAAAAATGGTGTTTTGCAGCAGTCTTATCTTCATGGAAAACAACAGAATTTCTGAGTTGGAAAAGGAAACAACAGTGAAGATTGAACCAAAGGCATGATGTCTTCATGAGTCTTCAAGATATAACACTTTTTTGCAATAAAACTTGTTCCTTGAAGGCTCTAAAAATATTTTAGCCACCATTTGATATGAAATTTTTTATCGGTGGCTAATAGTGGCTCCACTTGGTGATGGTGCCTTCTTGAAGGCATCAAGAACTTTAGACTTGAATTCTCTGGGAGGCTGATCAGTGCCTCATCCATTGGTCTTCCTTTCTTTACTTGGATGATCTTCTTTGTTCTGAAAAATGTTAGAAGCCATGGAAAACAAAGGATCTTTATCAATACAAGTACCTACCCAATCCTACTGATCTAAGATTTTTTCTTCTTTAGAGTGCACTTGGATTGGCAAACTCTTTTCACAACATTTTATTCTTTTGAAAGCATAAAACTAATATAATTCTACTCCTTATTTCTCCATGAACTTAGATTAAACAGTTGAGTCCATATGATTCTCTACCTAATCTACCAATCTGTTAGGATTAAACAGTCTAATAGATTTTAATTCTCTAAATTCTAAAACAGAAATTCAAAAGCATTCAAGTCAGGATTGAACAGTCTAACTTGATGATGATATATGGCATAAAAAACAAGCTGCATATAGATATTATTTTGCAGAAAATTAAAACAAAATGGAAGGCTTAAGATCTGAAAGTTTTAAAACACTTCCTTCATCTTTTTACAACTTTGTTTTTACCTCTTTTTCGAGTTGTTCTTCTTTTATCAACTGGTTTAGATTTTGAGCTGATTAGAACTAGTTATTCCTATGTTTTGACTTAGAAATTTAAATAGGTTTGAGTCATTCATGTTTTGGAAACATAGGTTCAGATTTTAAGCATGTTTGAACCTTTAATTTCTAGCCTAATATACCTACTGATAAGCCAAGTTTAAACAGTTTGGAAAATCGAATTCACTGTCCTATCAGTAGTAAATTTAAAACTAATTAGTCAAGATTAGGCTGTTTGACTAACTAGAAGTGTGCTTTTCAGGAGTGGCATTTAAGCTTGTACACTTTCAGATTTGTTTCTCTTTTTTGTTGTTATGGGGTTGTGCCTTTATTGTTTTTACAATTTTCCCTCTTTTCTTTCTTTCTTTTTTTTTGTATTTTTGATTTTGTAACTTTGAATGCAATGGTGGATGAAATATTTATAATGAGAAAAAGATAAAAAGGATTTCAAAACATGACATGGGTCAAGAGAAGTAATGCTTGAGCATCCTGCCATTGACAGGACCCCAAAACAGCTCTCAAGGATGATCTGAAAAGAGTTGAAAAATTTATCTTAGGAGACTTCCTAAGGATACTTTCTGGGTTAACAACTATTTTAGGTGGATGAGGGTCAAGATAGACTCTAGTATGAATCTTTCTAGGAGCCACTATGCTGTGTTTTTAGACCCAACTAAACAATAAAATTTCAACCAGATATGACAATCTTTAAGAGGTTAACTAATCTGTTTTACACAAATTTTAATCCTACAGTCCTCTAACTGAGTTAGAATGATATTACAATGATAACGGTTCTTCCCAATGGAGTCTTAAGGTCTGTTAAGGATTGTGGAGTCGCCAAGTGGAAGTTTTTAGCTCTTTTGGAGGTAAAAGGTCTTATGGTCCACCACCATGTTTATTGGATTCCAATCTAAAATATTTTTTGGTTTTCTGAGTTATTTTTCAGTTGTGTGGTTTGTAAGAGTGTGCTAAATTTGTTTCACAACTTAGCTATGATTGTGAGACAAAGACAGTCTACTCTTATGGCTAAGCTAGCTGATATTTCAAGGTTAGATAAAGTCTTATGAGAATCCTAGCGTTTACCTAGCTTGTCACTGATTCAAACAAGTTTCATCATGATTACCAATAGTTGGTAGTGCTTGGAAAGCGCTGATTTTTACTCACTAAACAATTTTTGTTGGCCAGAGATGTTATGCCTAACATTCCAACCAGCTAACAATTTGAAAGAAAGGAATTTATGATATCTTATGATTATTTGAAATGAAAATCACTCAGACCTTCCCCAGCGGAGTCGCCAGAAATTTTGGCTCCCTATAATCAGCAAGATTGGCAAAGTCCGACAGCAAGGAGAAACATCATTTCAACCACTTTGGGATTCTAGGATCTAGCCCTCTTGAATCCGGAGAGGGATCTCTCCAATAAGTGCAAAAATGGATTTATCTTTAACGTTTGGGTATTGATATTAGGCTAGTTATGAAGGCCAAGGGTTTTTGTTTGTTTTTTATGGTTGAGCATGATTATGGCTTGAGTGGAAAGTTATAAAGGAAAAGAGCTTCAAAGGTGAGAAGTTGCAAGCAAATAGAATGAGCTTTGGCCAAAAAGATAGATAATTGCAAGTTTTAGTCCATTGGGCTATGGAGTCATAATAGGGTTTAATTGAAACAATCAAGTTCAAGAGTGGTCCATGGGGCAAGTCATCTATATCTAAGGGTCTCTTTAAAGTTGATTTTATGGAATGAAATGATACAACAAGAAGGTGAATTTAACCAAATGAAGAACAAAGAGCAGCCCAAGATCTAGTAAGTACTTTGAAACTAGCCAGCTTTTGACATACACTTAAGGAAAACATAAAAGTAAACTAGGATTTGGTAAGTACTTCGAAACTAGCCAGCCTTTGATACACTTTCAATAGAAAAACAATTAAAACACAAGGGAAACACAAATGTTAACAAAGAATGGTCTAAGATCTGGTAAGTACTTTGAAACTAGCCAGCTTTCAACACACCCTTAGGGAAACTATTAGATAGTCTTTGGGGATAAAACTAGGACCAGGGCTCACCATATCTTCCTTAGTTCATCTGTACTTAACATAAAATGAAAATAATTTTCAAGAATAACAATTAGCCTAGACAGTAGGACGAGGGAACGCCAACATTCCTAACTGCTTAAACTGAATTAAATCATTCCTAAACAACACAATTTGGAAGAAAACATTTAGATAAAGCTTATCAGTCAGAGAAGGGTACTGATATACAGTAAATCCTAACTCTATGCTTGCTGTTATTTATTAGAGAAGATGAAAAAAGTGAAAACATAAATAAAATAATGGTTTACACTAAGAAAAACATCACCGTCGACATAGACCAAGATCCCATAAATCAACTTGTATTGATGCTTCAAACTAGTTACATATTTAAGTCCAGTGTTTCAGGTTAGAAATCATCTTCACTTCTCAGCCTAACTATCCTATCACAAGCAGAGCTTCAAGAGCCTTTGAACACTATTTACAATCAGAAGTTTCGAGCTCAAGTATATTTCAAAGTTCTGCAACCAAAATTTTCTCATCTTCTACAGAAGTATTTATAGAAGGGATGAGGAGGTGGGATCTGATAAAAGATCTCCAATGTTCAATTAATACAGATTAATGATTCTTGGCCTTTGAGGGGCTCAATGGAGAAGAGTACAGATATTTTACTGTATTAATTGATTTACATTAAAGGATTAAGCTCGATGGGAGCTTTTGTTCACTTTTAAGGCTCTTTGTCATCTCTGTAGTGACTCAGCAGATATTTTTGCAATTAGTTCTTCGGTTGAATTAACTCTTTGGTGGTTGTGAGGCAGATATTCTCTGTTGGTCATTACTTGGCCTCTGTTTGAGTGCTTTGAAGCTACATGTGGCACTGTGGTAGCTGAGAGGAATCAATTTGCCTCTATTTTGGGGGTGGAGGCCTCTCTGTTTAATGATATTTTGATTTTCTTTAATCACTGTTTTAATTTGGAGGATTAGGATTTTGATAATCAATCTTAACCATAAAGCCCAAAATTTTCTTCAATCCTCTGTTCTTCTGTGGCAGGTCCTCAACACTGATACTCTTTTTTTTATTTTAATTTACTGTGTCTTGTTGATGTGTAGGGCCGCACAGGGCTCATATGGCATCAATGCCCATGAAGCATTGACAAGATGTGGAGTTTGAACCCTACAAATGGTTTTCTTTTATGAATCAAAGGCACGGGAATCATCATCCCCAGCCTTTATCTTTTATTCAATATAATGGAAAAACCATTAAACACCTGCAAAATAAAAAAGTAATTAAGAAATCCTGCATTATTGGGTTTAACTGCTTCGAAGGCCGAGGGAAGGAGCGTGGCCGTTGGATGGCATCATCCAATCGTGTAGATCTATTTGCGGAGGTTAAAGGAAGAGTAGAGGAAGAAATAAGTCAGAATCGTTGATCCTGCAGAGATCAAGGGTCAGTATTGGTTGTGATTTAATAGTGTGAAGGAGCCACATTGTTTGGAAAATAGAAGAAATGCGAAGAAATGGATTAAAACCTTTGTTTGGGAGGAAATATGGTAAAAATAGAGTTGGGGGTTCGGGATGATCGTGGGCCGTTGGATTAGATCTACCCAACGAGATCAATAGTGGAGATCTGCGTTAAAAACCCTTTGGTAGAGGCAGAGGGAGATATGTAAATGGAGGTTTAGATCCAAGTCATTGATCTGCAGAGATCAATGGTGGAGGGCGTGCGTGATAACACACAAGGGAAAAAATGGAAAGTGGTTTCGGGGAGAAAAAAAAAAATTTTGCGCGGTGAAAGGGCAGGGAGGCGGTTTTGCCTTTTTGAACGCGATATGCGTTCCCACCCAACATGTGGCCTTTCAAAACCACCAATATCACGCGGCCCTTAGGAAGATATCCTTCGTGCTGAAAGTCACGCGATATGGAACGTGGACTATCATATCTGGGACCTCAGATCTAATGGAGGAGAATGAGAGCGATATGGATATGAAGCGTAGAGGATAGGAGATTGGGCGGTTTCAATCTGAGCCATAGGATGAAAAATTTGGATAGCGGAGATCAAATCTTGAGAAAGGAGGGACCCATAGGAGGCAAGCCTGTCGGGTTAAATATGAGTCATTGGATGTAGAAGAACGATGGCCAGGATTAAATCTGGGGTTTAAATGAAAAAGATACAAAGGCGGATGAGGAGTTAATAAGGACCGTTGATCTACAGAGATCAATGGTCGGGATTGGTCGAATAAACATTAGAAGCAGGGCTGCATGTTTTTAAACCAAAGTCGGGGAATGCGATTTGGACCATCCGATCTGGACACTTGGACGGACCAGATGAAATCGGGGCTCAACAATTGGCAGGGGGAGAAAATCGGGAGGCACCGATGTGATTAACTGCGGACCATCGATCTTCAGATCAGATCAACGATGTAGAACTCATCGGGGGTTGACCAATCGGGGTGGCATTATGTTAACGCGCTCGAAAAAAAATTTGCGATGCGATTATGTGCTGATTGTTGATCGGCTTTAGATCAACGGTCGATATCGTTTCAAAACTTGCACCGACGAAAACCCTTTATAACATACGAAAAACCCAAAATTTAATATAATACAAAGTTTTGGCTTTGGGGGTGGGATATATATATGATATGGTCTAGTGCTCAATTGCAGGGCCTTTGATTATATGGAAGGAAAAAGGCCTGGGGCTTATGTATGAGGGCCAATCACAATCGGAGGTCGGGCTTGGTCTTTTAATCTACCCATTGGAAATTTGCGATGCGATTGGTGCTTCGGGACTTAAACTCTTGGTCCCAGGCGTAAGTTTATATGGAGTAAAGCAGGGGGAGCGAAGTTTATACAGCACGGGCTCAATCGCACTGGAACTTTTTATGCGGGGCTTTTCAATCTACCCATTTTACATTAAAAAACATTGTTTGGGCGCATTTAGACCAAACTTAGGAAAAAGTGGGTTTATTGAATTTACAAAGGAAAAAGGTAATAGAGAATGGATTATTTATATGTTTTAGTGTCTGATTGTGGGCACAGGGTTTATATGGAGCCATAATATGATAGGGAGTTATGCAATAAAGGGTCAATCGCAATCGGAGTTCGCAACTCAACAAAAGACTTATGTGCTCTGTTTTCTCCGATGCGATAAGCCCCAAGAGGGCTTAGCGCCTGGTTCTAGGGCATGGGCACATGTGGGGAAGTGGTTTAGGTTTTAGCCCAAAGGGGCTTAAACCCTTAGTGAAAAAACTCATTTTTTATGAAATTTTCAGAGTTTTCTGATGGATTTGGGGTTTCGACAAAGTTTAAATAGGAGTTTTAAACTGTGTAATATGGATTTTATGAAGGGGAAAATGGAAAAAAGGGAAAATAGAGGAAGTTTATGAGGAAAAGAGGAGGAAAAATGAAGGTTAATTTTGAGGTGGAGGGAAGGGAAAAATGGTGTTTTGCAGCAGTCTTATCTTCATGGAAAACAACAGAATTTCTGAGTTGGAAAAGGAAACAACACTGAAGATTGAACCAAAGGCATGATGTCTTCATGAGTCTTCAAGAGATAACACTTTTTTGCAATAAAAATTGTTCCTTAAAGGCTCTTGTTACACAGCAATTTGTCATCATCCATACAATCCCCATCCTGCACATTGGAGGGCTCATTCCGTGACCTGTGGACAGAGTCAAGGCTTGAAAATACTTTCATTGCATCCCTCTGAAGATGAGCTTTAATTTCCCTAAAGACATCTCCCTCCAAAAAACCCTGAAAATAGTTCTTTTTCCATTGGCGTGGTTCCATAGTTCAGCCCTCGCGCTAAGAGGGAAATCCTCCAAAGAGGGCGTGCCAATTGGCGCTCTGTCATAGAGCCGTACCCGCGCCAACCATATTAAGAGGTGTTTTAAAAAAATAAAAGGCGAAAGTTTCATCCTAACAAATTACTGGGCTGATTTCTATCTTGAGTTGGGAGGTTTGGCTACGGATTTCCATGGAGAGGAAGTGGTTTGCCACCTCTCATGGAAGCTTCCTTGAAGATAGGGCCAATCCCATAATTATAGGGATCCCAACTCCCCTTCCTCCTTCTATAAAAGCTTGCCCATTTTCATTTGCAAGCTAGTTCCAAAGAGTGGCAGAATTTCTAAGTTCCCAAGAGCTTTCATGCTGCAAAAGCCTTCTTGATTCCCTAAGGCCTGATCCAAGCAAGGAGACTATTGCCAAGTATCCAGAGAGAGAGGCTTGTCCCATCCCTGACAGGCTTTTTCGAGACATGTTGTACTGACGACTCGCTAAAGGAGAATGTTGCGTCGAAGCTATGGTTGTATTCTTCTTTTGACTCTTTAATGATAAGCGACTATCGGTTATGGTTCCACTCTTGTTCTTGATCATGTTCATGAGTTATATCCTCTTCGACTGATATATAGTTGTATGCACTGGATTTTATGCTTGTGTTTGTGTTGTTTCTTGCATGTGCAGGTGTCCGATCATGGAGATCGTGCGGATCATGATCTGCCAGGGCAAAGGAACGGGAGCACCACCTCTTCTACAGACAATAGCATTGGATTCCAGGTAAGCCCTCCTCGCAAGTCGGTTTATTTACAATTAGGAACCTGCACTGTAGCGTGTTTGATTGTTGCTAGACCCGAGCTGGGCTAGTAGGGATCGCCTCTATCCGCAGAGGGGATTTACCTCCTCAACAATTTGGCGACTCCGCTGGGGACTCAGCTTGTTTTTTGATCTGTAAACTATAGACGGAGCCTGAAGCATAACCAGATAGCCTTCAAAACGCTTTTTCTTAGCATTAGCGGAATAGATCAACGCTGCTTCAGTCAATCTCCTGTTTGGTTTACGGACTGAACAACTTGGACTTTTGTCTTCTCTTTCCGGTTAACTTCTTGGTCTTGCTTGCTTGGTCAACTCTTTGGACTGGATTTTCTTGTTTGTTTGGCTTTGTTTTAGCCTTGTTTTCACTTGTCTGTGTCTGAGATTGCTTGTTTTTTATTTTTTCCATAGTAAACTTGACTAGCGCGCTTTTTAGCGTAACAGTCGCGCCCATTGGCGTAGGTTTCCTATGTATCACCCGCGCCATTGCATTTCTGGCGCTAATTTCAAGCTCACAGTCGCGCCAATCCTGTGAGCTATTAGGGTTTGCTGTGTTTCAAGATTTCTGAGGCTGACTTATGATTTTGATCTTGTTTTTTCGGCTGTTTGAGTGCACTGGAGCCTGGTTTGACTGGTTGGAGCCTCCTTCCTTTGGTTGTTTGCCTATTTCTTTCGATTTTGCATACGAGCCCTAGGGCATCTAGGTGCCTTTGTGAGTCGAGTCTCCCTTAGGAGTCTTTGGTTTCCGTTCGTTCAGTCGGCTGTGGGATTGTTTCCTTGCATTCATTTGACAGTTGTCTATCATATTGTTGCATTTTTTAAGTGACCGATTTCGTTTTCATTCAAATTTTGCTTTGCTTCATTTTGGGCCTAGATCACACGGCTCATTGGTGTCTTTGGGAATTTTCTTGGTTTTGAGAGACTTTTGGTCGATTTGAGATCTGATTGTTTGTGCTATTGAGTAAAGCTTGCTTGTTTTGATCTCTTATTATCATTTCTCGAATTACTTCTTATTTGTTTTCGGTTTTTTTAGTGCATCTAGCTATCAAACATTGAAAATAAAAAAAAAAATCTCTTTTGCTTATTGGTTGATTAGTGCAAATTGAAATATTTTCGGTTTTACTAGTATTTAGTGAATTTGAAAGAAAAGTTTTTAGTTTCATTAGTTGCATTAGAGGTATCATTGATTGTCTTCTGATCATCTTGTTTGTGTAAAAACTCTCAACTCTTCCGTAGCTAGTTTTCATCGAACAAAATGGTGTACTGTGGCATGCAGTTTTGCATTTAAGAGATTTTTGAGACAGCACATTCGTTAGGGCCTGAAAACTGAAACGTAATTGAAGATCAACTTTAAAATCTATTCAATTTACACTAAGGCAGCATTGAAATCTAATGAAACACATTTAGAGGTCTAGGCTAGAGACGTGTTCCGGCGTCTTAAAACCTAGTAGCTGTCGTTCGCCTTTTGGCTTTATAAAGCACTAGTACGGACTTGTGCTCCCCGTACCGTCGCGTATATAAAGGGAGACCCCACTAGGTTTCAATCCTTTATCTGTAGGAAGCCGAGTCTGCCGCCCTATACCCGTGATACACCGAACACAGCATTCAGGGAGATTGCCTGCACGTACGGAAAGTCCTTGGTTGATTTCTCTTTTACTATTGAAACCAAGGTGTATATTCATGATAAGGGGTTGTTGGTACACCCTTTTACCTAATTATTCCGGACGAGTCATTTGATCTTTTTACGACTCCCTAAATTTGAAAGGATCACCAAGCGCTTGTCCTTTCACGCTTGTGTCAAATGCGAAAGAGATAGAGTCACCTTTTTATAGTTTCATTTCTTAAAACATGAAACGGTGAAGTTTCTTATTTTTCAATGTGGTAAAAAATTAATCACCCACGATTACATGCCCTGTTAGATTTTTCTTGTTGACCGTTTGATCGTGTGTCTTGACTCTTTTTCAGCCCGTGTGTGTGTTTGATCTTTTCTCTTGTCATTTTTGTCACAGTGGCAGAACCCTTGGTTTCGTCTACTGGTAGTCCTTACACGGACGATTCATCAGAGGTGTCCCAATCCTCTGCTGAACCACAACAGCCCACTGTTTCCCAGTTTCCTGACGGGGGACCGGTTCTTTCTGATCAACCCTTTGGGGGACCAGTGAGTTCGATTGGCCCTTTTCGGACCCTGTGTCTGAATTGATATTAGGAGTTGATTTCCTTTCTCTTACATCGTGTTCGCCTTTTATAGATGTTGTCTTTCCTCTTAGTCCTCGTCGTCTATTGCGAGATCTAGCGGCAGGCTCAACCATGAGTGATTCTGGTGAGGAAATCCCAACGTCTGGTGAAGACTATCAGCTCTTCCCATGAAGATTGTTTCCGGGAGACAACTCTGAATCAGTTGTTATGTCAACAGCCAGTCCCTCATTACCACATGGGTACAGGTATTTGGGTCATATCATTTCCACTGCTGCCTCTATGGGAGTGTCAGCTCCTTCTTCGAGGCCAGCTGCTCCTTCACCGGGGGTGTCTCCTCAGACACGCATTACATCTATACCCGTTCGGCCCACTGTTTGTGTGGCCGCCTCTACACCCGTTGTCACGGCACCCTCTGCTAGGGCTATGCCGTCTCCTGAAGACATTTATCTAGCGACTGCTATACCGGAGAATATCTCTCTAGAGGAGTATCGGTTGTCCCTGCAACAGCTGAACCCCGAGGTTGGACCATCCTCCCAAGATCCCAACCGCTCTTACTTTTCGCACTACTTTTCGCACTATGCACAGGATGGTACGCCCGTGTATGCTTTTCCAGGTCAGTATGATGAGCACAGGGACATTTTGCGTCTACCCGTCCCTGAGGCTTACCTCCATGCTCAAGGTTTACCTTATAACTAGGCTTATGACCCGCAAGGGCAACCTTTCCAAGGCCAACCTTCAGGCCAACCTGGCTATCCTTATGACGCACAGGGGTAGCCCATGCACGGCTATCTTGCGGGCCAGCAAGGGCCATCGTACAGTCCACAAGGACAGTATTACAGCCCTTCCGGTCAACCTGTACAGCCTCAGCCGGGGTACCAACCGGGACTGGTCTATGGTCCTGGGGGGCAAATCCAGCCTTCTCAGCCTATGCAACCGTAGTATCCTGTTGTTTCTAACGTTGCATATCAGCCGAGACCATCATATGGTTCTGCTCCAGGTAAAACCAGTTACCAGTAGACACCTGGCCCTATTCCTCCACTAGGCCAACTGGCCCATCCGGTACAACCTGGTGTTCCGCCTCCAGGCCAACCGGCCCATTCGGTACAACCTGGGGCTCCTTTGCAGCCAGGTCAACCTATGCAACTGGCGCCGCCTATTTATCTAGGTCAACCTGTTCATTCAGGGCAGCCCTCTCAGTCGGGTCAACCTGTTCACTCAGGGCAGCCCGCTCATTCTATCAACCCTACCCAGCAGCCGATTCATTTGATGCCGCAGCCAAATCAACAGCTGCGCCCTAGTTATCAGGCTCCGCAGGGTTCCACCTATCAGCAGCCGACTCATCCTCAGGGTGGTTATTATCCTCATGGTCAATCTCAACTGAATTATAACCACCCCAGAGGCTCTCAGTATTATCCTCCTCCACCCGGTTATACCTATACTCAGCAGCCAAATCCAAATGCTGCTTATACAGGGCCGAATCCTAACCAGGGTCCACACTCTGGTTATCAAGCCCCACACACTGGTTACCAACATCCAAATCAGTCTAGTTATACGACCTACACCCCCTACGGTCAGAATCCTACGGGAAAAAACCCATGGGGGCAAGGATATTCACAACCATTGTGGAGTACAGGTACCGGTCCTCATCTCGGGCCTGGCATGCCGGTTAATCCGCCATTGCCGTTCCTGGCCACCTTGGATTTGCCGGATGTTTCAAAACTGGCCAATGATCCGATTTTGCATAATTCGTATTGGCCTCCGGTTCCTACCAAGATACCAGGTGATTGCCCCAAGTTTGAGGGAAAAGCTGGAGAAGACCCCCATGCGCATGTAATGACGTATCATCTTTGGTGTTCGTCTAACTCTTGGGTCGACGATTCGATTCGTTTACGCCTTTTCCAGCACACTTTAACTGGAGCTGCTGCTAAGTGGTACATAGAGTTATCCCGTGGCATCTTCCAAGATTTCAATTCCTTAGCCATGGATTTTCTCACGCACTTTCAGTTACCGGTTCGTTATGAAGCCGGGACGCACCTCCTGACTTCTTTGAAGCAGGACAAGGCCACTCACATTTCCGATCACATTCATGAGTGGCGGCGCCATCGTAGACTGATCAAGTTTCATATACCTAATCAGATACTGACTCACTGGTTCACCACCTCCTTCGTGAACAAAATCGCCCAAGATATTGCGATGGGAGCGTGTGTGACAGAGGAACAATCCATTGCGCGTGCCCAATATCTGGATCTTGTATATTCTCAGTCTGGCACGCTTTATGATATCTTGCCTGATGCCCCACGGTCCAGAACCTCTAAGGCCCCACCTACCCCTGCATTGGATGGTGTCATTGGTTCTGTATCTCAGAATTCGAAGAAATCTTCGAATGGGAAGCAGAAGTCTAATTCTTCCAACAATGCTCCTGCTAGTCCCACCCCATCAGATTCTGGCAAAACCGCAGAGGTGAATGTCGTTCAGGCCAATCCTATGGACAAAGCCTCCAAAGGGAAAAATAAGGGCAAAGGTAGATCCAAACCCGATGCCCCGAGGCCAGAATCCAAATCTCTCACTGAGGATGGCTCTCAGCGTAAACCGAAGTACCCCTGCCTCATTTGTGAAGGAGACCATTATACTAAGGATTTTCCATGACGATCCGAAGTTAGTCAACTTCTCAAGGGCTCAAAAGGGCCTCCGGCAGTTCTTAAGGAGCCATTCCCATCTCAGCAGACCCAGATGGTCGAACAGTCGTCACCATCTGCACCATTTGGGTCCCAAGTTTTCATGATGAAGGTCGCTGCACCTATCTCCGTCGCTACGCGTTCGAAGGATTAAAACGAATCGCGACAGGCACCTGGGAAGGCAGTCGCGGATGGGCCGCCTCCCCCACCTATCTCCGGTTCGTTGGAAATCGAGAAGCCTACTCCTAAACTTGTTGTGAAGCCACCTTCTAAAGGTGCTCTTCAAAGATCCTCTTATAATCTGAATGCTCGTGCCGCTCAACATTACAGTATTGTTGAGGATTTGGCACAGGCACCTTCTGCTATGTCTGCACTAGAAGTTCTTCAAAGTTGTCCTTCACAACGGAAGGCTTTATTATCTGCCATCGGTGGCATTGATCCCGCCGATTCGAGTCTTCTCACCTTCGATTTAGAGAATTTCTCCCCCCGACTTCCACATCAGATAGCTCTTGTTATTCAAGTCGGGATTAATGGTCTTAACATCCATAGGGCCATCGTGGATGAAGGTGCTTCTACCTGCGTCATGTCATCCGCTTGCTGGAAGGCCATTAGCTCTCCAGCCCTTGCGTCATCTCCCAATGCTCTTGAGGCATTTGATGGTCGGGAATCCAAACCCCTAGGTGTTCTCGAGAGTTTAGCAATCACTTTACAGGGGAAGACTGTCAACGTAGAAGTAGAAGTAGTCAACGCCAGGCTCAACTACAACATACTTCTTGGCCGCAGCTGGACCCATGCCATGCTTTGCGTGCCATCCACCGTCTTTCGACTTCTTAAGTTCCCTCACGAGGGCAAAATCGTCACGGTGGATCAGTTGTCCTTCTTCACCTCCACTTCCGAGAACAACGTACCATACGTGGATCAGACTCCGAATCCCCTTGACAGTGTAAGACCCGATCTCTTCAAAGACCCCGTCCTCATGGGTATCTTTCTTGCACCACCACCGCACACCGCTCAAGTTAACATGATTTCCAGGTCCGATGACCCCTGGCTTATTCCTACGCCTGAGCAGGTGTTTTAGTTTGGAGAATCAATGCCCTTGACTCCAGTAGAGATCAGCTACTGTGAAATTGTTGCTGCATCTGATCCTCCACCTCCTCAGCATGCTCCTTTGAGCATGGCTCTCGACATCTACTCTCAATCCCCCTGGCTTGGTCATGCCGATTCACCTGATCCTCTTAAAGAGACTTTTCCTTCCGATGAAGCCATCATTGAAACTATGTCTCTTGAGGAGCTGCCTTGGGGCGATGGACATCATCGCTCCTCTTTTATGCCTAGCTTGGGGGCAATGACTGATTGTCTGGAGCGTTATGCATCTCAGGTTCCTACCCCTCCTCTTCAAACGCCCATCTTGACGCACGAGGTTTTTTCAGAAGGTAACCTGAGTAACATCACTCAAACCATCCCGATCAACATCTCCGTTAAACCGGGGATCGTTGAGAATATTCACGTGGGAGTGACTTGTTCTCCCGATGAGATTCAAGTCTATACTGATATTTTTAAAGAATTCAGAGATGTGTTCGCCTGGTCCTACGAGGAAATGCCGGGGATTGATCCCAGTATCGTAGTGCATGAGATTCCAACCTATCCTGGTGCGAAGCCCGTGCGCCAACGCTTACGCCCCATGCATCCTCGGAAAGCCGCCGCAATTAAGGCAGAAGTTGAAAAACTTCTGAACGCGGGCTTTATTTATCCCATCCCCCTCACAGAATGGGTTTCCAACATTGTCCCTGTCGATAAAAAGCAGGGTACTATTAGGGTCTGTGTTGATTACCGCGACATCAATCGCGCCTGTCCAAAAGATAACTATCCCACTCCGTTCATAGACCAGATTATCGACGAATGTGCCGGAAGTGAGATTTATTCCTTGATGGATGGTTTCTTAGGGTACAATCAGATCAATATTGCACCTGAGGATCAACATAAGACTACATTCATCTGTTCGTGGGGTACTTTCGCATATAAAAAGCTCCCGTTCGGCTTAAAGAACGCTGGAGCCACTTTTCAGCGTGCGATGTCTTATGCTTTCCATGACATTCCCCATATCGTTCAACCTTATCTGGACAACTTGCCAGCTCATTCAACTAGGTGAGAGGATCACCCTGAACACCTCCGCCAGATTTTCCTCCGCTGTAGGCACTACAATATTAGGCTCAATCCTCATAAGTGCGTCTTCTGCGTGGATTATGGCCGTCTTTTGGGATTCATAGTCTCCAAAGACGGAATTTTCCTTGACCCTTTAAAAGTCGAGGCTATCATCAACCTCCCATCACCCTCCTCCTTATTTCAGTTACAGAGTCTGCAGGGAAAGGCAAACTTCCTTCGGCGCTTTATCCCAAACTACGCGGAGGTGGCTAAAGGATTCACGCGCCTATTAAAGCAGAATGTTCCCTTCCATTGGGACGAAATTGCTCAGCAGTCCTTTGAGAAGCTAAAGACGTTATTGGTTAATGCTCCTTTGCTTCGTCCGCCTAATTATCGCCGCGATTTCACTTTATATCTTGCCGCCGCGTTTAGCACCATTGCTATGGTTCTGGTGTAGGATGATGATGATGGTAATGAACATGTTTTTTATTATCTATCGTGAAACCTTCTCGATACAGAAACGCGTTATGCTCACGTCGAGAAGTTGGCGTTAGCAGCAGTACACGCTGTGCAGCGTTTTCGCCATTACATCCTGTTGCGTACGATAACAGTGGTTTCGGATTGCAACCCCATGACATATATCCTTTCTAGAAAATTGCTGGGGGGGAAATACTCCAAATGGATCGTTATCCTGTAGGAGTTTGACTTAGAGTTCACTACCACTAAGTCAAAGAAATCACTTGTTTTCGCAGATCTTATATGCTCGCTCCCGACAGACTCCGCTCCTTCACTTTCCGAGGATCATATCCCGGATGAAACTCTTTTCCTCATCAGTACTCGCGACCCTTGGTATGGCGACATAATCGTGTATCTTCAGACCTCCACATTTCGGTCTGAGTT
Organism: Pinus albicaulis; assembly: GCA_034641835.2. NCBI lineage: Eukaryota > Viridiplantae > Streptophyta > Pinopsida > Pinales > Pinaceae > Pinus > Pinus albicaulis. The sequence continues at coordinate 1,395,261,123 of CM076579.1, read as the reverse complement.
GACTAAAGATGCCCGACGTCGGATTCGGCATCAGTCTCAACCCTATCGCATCATAGGAGATACCTTATACCGTGTTGGAGTAGATTCGGTGCTCCGTCGGTGCCTAACCTTGGAAGAGGCTGAAAGGGTTCTAAATGACTGCCACAGTGGCACCTATGGTGGACATATGTCCGGATATGCTACTGCCTAGAATATTCTACGAGAAGGTTATTTCTGGCCGTCAATATTCAAAGACTGTATCGTTGCAGTTCGTAAATGTCACGCGTGCCAGGTGTTTCAGCGCAAGATGCGTACGCCGCCTCTCCCTTTCCATCCTATTATTACCATCGGCCCTTTTGTGAAATGGGGCATGGATTTTATGACGTGTAACCCTCACTCGGCCGGGGGGCATGCGTATATCATTGTCGCTGTCGACTACTTCACCAAGTGGGCCGAAGCGATGCCTACACTAGCTGCCGACGGTAAGACAGCTGCCCAATTCATATTCAACCATATCATTGCACGTTTCGGGGTCCCGTAAGCCATCGTTACTGACCACGATACTCATTTCCGAGATTATATGATGGCTGAGCTGACTTCAAAGTTTGGTTTACGTCACGATAGCTCAACGCCGTATTACCCTCAGGCAAACGGCCAGGTTGAAGCAGTGAACAAGGTTCTGGTCACTATGCTTCAACGAACAGTTGGTACCCACAAATCCAATTTGCACCTCTAACTGTTCTCAGCTCTATGGGCATACCGGACATCTGCAAAGAGTGCAACTGGATTCACACCATTTCAATTGGTGTATGGTCTGGAAGCAACTCTTCTGGTTGAATGCGAGATTCCTTCGTTGAAATTAGCTGTAGAACTTCTACCCGACACTTCTGCCAAGGAAGAGCGTCTTTTGTATCTGGAACGGTTAGATGAGAACCGCCACTTAGCTGCTTTAGTTATTGAAGCACAAAATAAGCGGGTCAAAGCTCACTTCGATCAATCGGTTTCTCCTCGTTCCTTTGTTGAAGGAGACCTCGTCCTCCTGTATGATCAAGCACATGACAAGCTTGGGGCTGGCAAGTTCCAACCTATGTGGCATGGGCCCTACATAGTAAAACGCGTTTTGAAGAACGGGGCTTATGAGCTTATAGATTATGAAGGAGTTCCGCTGGCGCAGCCCAGAAATGGGCTGTACCTCAAAAAATACTACGCCTGAAGTGATTTTTGGTGTGGTATGTGTACATAAGTGTGTGTTTTTCATTTGTGTGCATGTGTGGTGTGGTTTGCAATGTAAACATCTTTCTGTTGATCGGGTCTTCCTGATTGTGCAGATGTCCATTCATCCATTCGTTGGTTTCGCGGATGGTGCCTCCGGCAGTACCAGGAATCTATCTTCAGCAGCCTGGGTAATCTACGATCCTGCTGGTGAGTTGGTCAACCTGCAAGGTGTGTGTCTGGGACGTACTAAAAATAACATCGCGGAATATAGTGCTGTATTAGAATTATTAACCGAGGCTGTGAACCTTGGTATCCGTGAATTACTTGTGTATCTAGACTCGCAACTTGTAGTATTACAACTGAACGGTCATTATTCAGTCAGAAACCCATCCATCTTACGTTTGTATCTGCGTATTCGTTTACTGGAAAGAAATTTTGACTATATTACATACCAACATATTCCCAGGCATATGAATGCGTTAACAGATGCAGTAGCTAATTTGGTTTTAGATAGGCATTTGCGCAATTTGTAAATCATCGTCACATGAAAAGAAATATCCATCCAGAAATAGATATGTATATATATATCGAAATGTTTACATAGTGTGCATCACATTAAATCAAAAATATATATGTTCATCTTAATACATCCGGAGATGACATGTCTCTCAAAAACATGCATGATAAAAGTCCTACGAGTCTAATCCGCATGGTGCTCATGATAACAGGTAACTGCATGCACTAAGCATCTCAGAATTCAGTGGAGGCGACTGGGCACTCCCACCGTGTGTCTCTGGTACGCCATCGGTACATCCGCCAGTCGAGCGTAGTCTAGGATCCCTCGGGCGATGCCCTCGAGATTCTAGATTAACTCCCCCCCCCTCTGCATCCTCTGCCTAAGGATCAGGTGCGGGAAGAGTCCTCCGTGCGATGGGAGACATACTGGCTGGTCTCTCTGGACCCACGTCTACATGCATATAAAATGTGTCAGGAAGAACATGTATTAACAAAAAAAATCATAAAATATAAAATCAAAAAGAGAAGGGGTCATACCCAACTCCTTGTCCCAATCATCTCCCTCCGGCAGTGGGAGATCTAGGTCACCAGTGAAATCGGTACCGGCATATGGCTAGTCTTCCACTACGATCAACTGACGCCACAGCCACCCAAAAAACTCCGGCCTCCAGGACATCTGTTGGCCCCCCTCCAGCTCTGGGCATCAGTGCTGCCCAGCGAGCCATTCTTGGCTCTCGTGGAATAGGCTCAGCTACTATGGCCCCTTGGCCCTGGAAGATTGGTAATTGTTCCAGAATGAACGATACCAGGATAGAACCATAGCCAAATTGTTTCAGATTGGATTGTTTGCATTTGGTCAGTTGCCTCTTTATGTTTATCGTCACTACTGTGGCCCAGTCGAACAATAGAGGAGTCATACACTCTGAGGCCAACAAAATTTGGGCCTTTGTGGCCTCGTGCAGTGCCTGCGACCCCATTGCCCACGTGATGGTATGCAACACCACTCTCAGTGCCAGATCAGGAATGGTATGGATGTCCACCTTTCCACTCCTAGATCCCAGTTGTGCCCCTCGGCACACTTGTGCCATCACTTGCTCCATTTTCTCACCAGAGGGTCTGCTCCCTGTCATTATGGGCACCGTACCTCTGCGCGATAATCCTGTTATGAAGTACACATTAGCAACCTCCAGTTCTAACACTTGGTCCCGCAGTTTGAATACTTGTTCATCTGCGTCCCACATATTGATCAAGAACTGTAGAAGCTCAGGCTGAGCTCGTAAACAAGGTGTTAAGAAGAACTTTTTTAGCCCACAGTTCCTGAGGGCGTTCATGCAAACTTCATTTTCCATGGCTTGTTCATCTTCTTCACCGTACTCCCTTTCTTTCCACTCAATCACCATTTTTCTCGGTTCACTGCATCAACATGGTCAAAACCCTTAATTAGATCTCTGATGAGCTTCAAATTTCATTCAATTTGATTAAAATCTCGAATTTTTAGGTGAAAATTGAGGTTCTGCCGCTGGCGCGAGCCCTTTGTATGTAAAATCTCATTGGTGTGGGTTCGTGCCCGATACCCGCGCCAATGAGCGAAGCCCTAAAAATTTAAAAAGTGGCCTCAGAAGTCTAATGCATGATGGAAAACTATTCAAAAATGGATTGAAATGGAGTACAAAGAAGCGCCCCTTACCTGGAACTGACGGAACTCTGAATGGTAGCCCGGATTGGTCGTAATCACTGTCGGAAGTTCGCACACCAACTGGACCACTGCTGCTCTTCGGTGAGGTAAATAGTAAAAAGTAATTTTATTTTTTACCATTTGACATATTTATAACTTTTAAACTCAAAATAGGTTTTGAAAGTTATTTTTTTGAATATTTTGATGTATTTATGTCGAAAATGGGTTTTACACTTGCCTTTTTGTGTAGCAACAGGTCTTTCACGCAACTGAAACGGTGAAACGAGTTGTATTTTATACTTTTTCGGACTCGGTAAATACACGGAAAAGTCACTCTGGAGTCATCTTTCAGCGCTTTTATGACTCTCTAAACATGAAAATATTACCGAGGCCCTTGTTGTTTCGATCTCGTTAAAGTGGACACGAATCGACATCTACCCAGTATACGTTTACCCCTTTTTCGGGCTGGGATGGATTATTTACGAAAAAGGAATACCCTAGCCTATCGCGACTAGGAGGTTTTCTCGGATATTGTTTTCTACCTTTTCGGGTCCGAGGAACTATCTACGAAAAGGGACCGCTGGAGTTTACTTTTTTCTGTCTTTTCAAACTCTCTAAATATGAAAAGATGCCGAGTTCTTCCTTTGTCAGACTCGTTAAAACCTGATGACATCGGATTCAGTCGAAATGACGTTATTCGAGTCGCTCCTTCCTAGGGCTCGTTAAATGTACTAGGATGGATTCGCCCGAAGGGCAGACTTATATTACAAGCATATGCTATCCCCTTCAAGCTTGTTATCAAAAATAATTTGGGTACTTGCCAGAAATGGTGGGGGAAAATGGAACCAGCATCGTTGTCGTGTCGGCAGTATGTCGCTCTTGAACATGGCACTTGTCTGCATTCGTGTCGGGTTGGGGACATCTCATCTCGTTCTTCACTTTGCCTCCGTGGGTTTGGATAATCCCTTTTGACCTCTCATCTGCTCATTGCCTTGTCACCATGACCTCTGATCCGTTGATGTCAAATACTGCCAAGTCCACTTTCGTGTCGTTTACATGTTCAAGAGAAGTTGACCTCTGCAAGTATCAACCTTCCTCTAATTCTCATATGATCCTGATTCACAAAGAACATCATGTTCCTCTGTCTCGTGTCGATGATGTGGGAAACACTATGGCCCACCTTCGATAAAGGTCACTTTCTGTCGACTTCAGCTCATTATCCAGGAAGATGGTCTAGAGACTCTTTCACGGTACCTTGGAGCCTGCATGCCTCAATGGCAAGTTCGTCGCATTCGACGTGAGGTTTTCATCATTGGCCTCCGATCGAGTGATTCTACGGGTGTTCGACACCAGCTCATTGATTCACACGCCGTAGATTGTACCTATAGTACCTTGAGGGCCATTGTCATTATTGGTGGTTCCTCTCGCGTCTGTTAACAGCTTTCATCATTGGCTGGTAATCAGACGATGTTCTTGCATGTTTGACTTCAGCTCACTTATTCGCATGCTTGAACTTGTACTTTTTTCGGGTCGAGATGGAGCGCAAGACCCTGGATTGTGTTTGTTGTAATCGAGGCTGCGACATTGTGGATTATTATGATTATTTACATGACTCACTGATTGGATGGCTGCGACCATACCTGAGTCTATTTATCGATCTCCATCAGATGGCTGCGTCCATGCCTTGGATCTAGATTATTGTACACTCTGTTATGGATGGCTGCGCCCATACCACACATATATATCATGTATCTGAGACATCAGCTGTACTTCGCTTCGCAGGTTTTCCGATGGCGGTGTTTTCGGTCGGCATGTTCTCGTAAAACATTTCACTCCTCTCTCTCTCTTTCGGGCCTCATGCTTTAGGGGGCATCTATTACACAGCAATTTGTCACCGTCCCTACAATCCCCATCCCGCACATTGGAGGGCTCATTCCATGACCTGTGGGCAGAGTCAAGGCTTGAAACTACTTTCATTGCATCCCTCTGAAGATGAGCTTTAATTGCCCTAAAGACATCTCCCTGAAAATAGCTCTTTTTCCATTAGTGCGGTTCCATAGTTCAGCCCTCGCACCAAGAGGGAAATCCTCCAAAGAGGGCGCGCCAATTGGCGCTCTGTCATAGATCCGTACTCGCGCCAACCATATTAAGAGGTTTTTTTTTAAAATAAAAGGCGGAAGTTTCGTCCCAACAAATTACTGGGCTGATTTCTATCTTGAGTTGGGAAGTTTGGCTACGGATTTCCATGGAGAGGAAGTGGTTTGCCACCTCTCATGGAAGCTTCCTTGATGATAGGGCCAATCCCATAATTATAGGGATCCCAACTCCCCTTCCTCCTTCTATAAAAGCTTGCCCATTTCCATTTGCAAGCTAGTTCCAAAGAGTGGCAGAATTTCTAAGTTCCAAAGAGCTTTCATGCTGCAAAAGCCTTCTTGATTCCCTAAGGCCTTATCCAAGCAAGGAGACTATTGCCAAGTATCCAGAGAGAGAGGCTTGTCCCATCCCTGACAGGCTTTTTCAAGACATGTTGTGCTGACGACCCACTAAAGGAGAATGCTGCGTCGAAGCTATGGTTGTATTCTTCTTTTGACTCTTTAATCATAAGCGACTATCAGTTATGGTTCCACTCTTGTTCTTGATCATGTTCATGAGTTATATCCTCTTCGACTGATATATAGTTGTATGCACTGGATTTTATGCTTGCATTTGTGTTGTTTCTTGCATGTGCAGGTGTCTGATCACGAAGATCGTGCGGATCGTGATCTGCCAGGGCAAAGGAACGGGAGCACCACCTCTTCTACAGAAGATAGCATTGGATTCCAGGTAAGCCCTCCTCGCAAGTCGGTTTATTTACAATTAGGAACCTGCACTGTAGCATGTTTGATTGTTGCTAGACCCGATCTGGGCTAGTAGGAATCGCCCCGTCCGCGCAGGGGATTTCACTTCTCAACATCAGCCTTCTAAAATGTTTAGCCACCATTTGATATGACAAATTCTTTCTTGGCATAAACTCCCCACTTCTTTTTCATTCCGATAATGGATTCCTTTAGTAACAAACTAAATAGGGCAACATGAAGGTCGCATTAGAGGTATAAGAATCATACCTAGTCTAGAGATTAGTCACAATTTATTTATTGATGAAATTTTACTATTTGGAATGTTATCATTGAGTGTCCGGGCAAGTTTCTTATGATATTTTCTCCAAATTTAAGTAAGGCTCCGCATGATGGCTATTACTCCAGTCATTGATGTGCCATGAGGAGGATGGAGAGGAAATGGTTGTTTTTGTTGGAGACCTTTTTAATATTAAAATCGCTTCTCTAGATTCGGGTTTCAAATATATGGGCTTCATATGAAGCCAAACAAATGAGGGATAAGGGATTGGAGTTGGATGATAGAGAATGAATAAGAGAATTCGGGGATGGTCATAAGTACAAATAGTTGTCAAAAGGAGGTAGACTAATATTGCTCCGTGGGGAGGTATTACAACACTTTATGGTGTATTGGGCACACCTCTACGCAATTCCTAAAAATATTCTTAAATCTCATAAGACACATCATGGTTCATTTTATTTGGAATGGGGGGAAAGAGAAGGCAAGTATCACTTGGCGAGGTGGGAGTTGATCATGAAGCCGAAGGAAATTGGGGGATGGGTTTTAAGGACGGTATTACTTTTTGGGTGGGATTTTCTCATGAAATCCATGTGGAGGGGTCTCACGTCGAATAGAATATGGAATGACATTATTAAAAACAAGTATCTAAGTGAGTTGGGAGTGGAGGGATTATTTACGATTGGTTGGAGAAAAAAAAAAAGGGGCCTCAGCTAGTATGGAATGGTTTCAAAATGTGTGGCCGGAAGTGGTTCTCAGAGAATTTGCAATGGAAGTTTGGAAATGGTGAAAATCCAGATCAGCCACCCCAACCTATGAGGACCTTTCCTCAACTATCCCCATGAGCGAATCACTTATCTCGCCACCTCAATGGGAAAGGTTATTTTTATCTAGGTCAAATTATTATGAAGGTGATTTCCAGTATCCCAATATGGATGTTGTCGGACCTGTTGCATTTTCCGATCATATGAAGGAAGAGTGGGAGGAATACAATGCTAACCCGAGAAGTCATGGCTTACTTATAGGCATTAGGGGTGATAGGGTAATTTGGGGAGGCTCGAAAAAGGTTGAAAAATATTGGTTGTCGAAACTTATAACATGTTGTCTTTTTGCAATAACATCGATTGGAATTTAATCATGTTTATGAGAACATTTGAAAAATAACGCACAAACTAAAAATGCAAATTTTCTGTGGTCGTACGATGGATAAGAAACTTACTGGGTTAATCACAGAGGAAGGGAAAGATAGGTCTGGGCTATGGTAGGCTCGCATGAAAGAGGAGGAAAACAATGTACATATTTTTTACACCCGTACATATGCAAGGAAAGTTCTCAAGGAGATATGTGTTTTTCAAATTGAAGGAACCTATTCGAACAACACTATAGCCTTCATTAATTGGTGTACTTGCAAATTCATCATTAAGGATCATTCCGCCTTTGTTTCATTGGTATATCCGGTGTCGCCGGAATAGGTGGCTTTTCAAGGAGGTGAAAAGTAGCTCGTAGGACTGCATTCATATCATTTAGTCCGGGAGAGATTGAACATTGAATAAAGGCTCTCGATGGATTTTTCAAAGCACTTGAGACTCTTTCAAAATATAGTACCCGTGGTTTTCTCAATGGTGCTTCACAACAGCTCCAAATGTGGGTGTGGGGCCTAGTTAATGATCTCTCCGACCTCGCCATTATAAGATCTATTGGTACGTGGCGTGGGGACTAACACGAGAGCGGAAGTTTTGGCCTTATGGGGATTATTATGGTTCGCCTCTCAATTATGTATAGAAAATATAAGGGTTTTCGAGGCTCTAAGGTTCTCTTGGATCATCTTAACAAGGGAACCTTAATTTTCCCCGCACGATAGCATGGCTAGAGCGCATAAAAGAAATAAGGAATTCTTTCTCAACTATCCATTTTAGACACATCTATAGAGAAAAAAACTCCCGTACGTACAAAGTTATCAAAGAAAGGTTAAATCTGCAGCATTTGGAGAAATGCACTATGTATTGAAAGTGATGCTTTGAGCCGGAGCAAATGGTAAGGTAAGATTTTTCCGAGTTTGCTATCAAGCATTAATCCCGAACAACGTTATAATTTTTTGTTTCCAATTTTTAATACTACGTTGCCACTATCCGGAGAGGTGGGGAAAGCAGAGTGCAAAAGAATTGAGATGTATCCCCGCTTAGGTATTTGTTTTTTGCAAAATGAATGTGGGTTTTAAATAGTCATAATAGTCCATAGTTTTCACAAAAATTTTTAACATTTGTATCAAACATTTCAATCAAAGCTCATAGGTAGTGGCATGTCACCTTCTTTTAACATCTAATGAAAAAAAGTGACATTTTTATTTTTATGGGATGCAATTGTAATGATCTTCAAATGTTTCTAAATGATTTGGTACTCAATATAAACCAGGGTTTTTTCTTCTTAAAAAAAAATATTTAAAGCTTCATGTGCATTGGATATAAAAATATTTAAAGCTTCGAGTGCATTCTACATGTAGATATAGGGCGGACATCTTTAAGGTTTTTGACATGCATATATTTAAAGCTTCGTGTGCATTGGATATACAGATATTTAAAGCTTCTTGAGTGCATTCTACATGTAGATATAAGGCATGGTTATGTTGTGTAGGCTTTAAGAATATTGCAGAATCTACAGAATCTAATTGTGAGTAGAGGGTTTATTCTTTGATATCTCTGGTGACCTTTTTGATTATCCCATTATGAAATATTATCAAAATATGGAATCAACATAAGTCCTAAGAAAATATATTTGAAAAACCATTTTTATTAAAACAAGATGTAATCTCCATTTTTTCTTTACGTGTCCCTCCAGAAATAATTGACAAAGTTTCAAGACCCTGCACCGCAGATATATCATAAAAATATTTTTTTATTAAAAACATGATATAATCTCCATTTTTCCTTACGTGTCCCTCAGAAGTAGTCGAGAAAATGTCAAGCCTCTGCACCTACAACTGATGATGTAATTTTAATCCAATCACAAAAGTTGGGTTTGGCAGTGTGGGTTGGAATAGATGCAAGCTCATGAAACATAGGCCTTCATCCATTTGAATAGTTCGATGGAAGGAGAACGACGGGGAAATTTTCGTGGATCAAGAGGAAAACTCAACTCGTAGACCTGGTTGAAAAATATACATGAAGAAGGTGAAAGAACACAGTATGATATTCTTTAATTATCAAATTTGTTTTAGTGAGAAGTATATTAATTTTATGGAATGAAGCAAGTATTCTAGAGCATGGTGTATAGCATAATCGGTTAAAAGCTACATGATTAATATAGAGCCACAACTCTGCTTGTTTTATTGTGTGAAATCTTTGTGTTAATTGTGCATTTACTCTTTTGCTATTCCAACAAATTGGTATCAGAGCTGAGAAAGGATCAACAGATTCGTGGATGAGCAGAGCTAGAGAAGAAGGCCAAGAGTAGAAGGCCGAATTTTTTTTAAATTTTTTTTTGTAAAATCGTTGAACCATTAAAAGGCACACAGGTCCGCACGTTTTTAGTGCAGTAAATGCACAGGTCCACAACTTTTATTTTAACAACTGTGAAGATTTCATGAACGAGGATTTCCTCAAGATCTGGTTTATTCGCATCAGAGGGTGGAATCGTGTTTTGTGTTTGGGAAGGCAGACAACCGTGAGTGAGTCAACATAGATCGGGTCACGTGTGTTAGATTTTTCAAAGGAGTACATATGCTTTTTTTTACAAGGAGTATTAACTTCTCAATTGAATCACATGAGTTAGATTATTTATTTATTAAATCACAAAGATTTCAAAGGTGTGTTCGAATTGCTAAAAGGGAGTTTATATCAATATTTAAAAATATATATATATTTTTATAATACTTTTAAAATAATAATTTTTAAGAGAGGGTTATAAGACAAAGATTTTATATATATAAATTTTTTATAAAAATATTTATTATATAAAAAAAAAAAAATTAGGTTTTATCGAAAGGATTTTGGCGAGCTTTGCAAGTCCCTCAAAAAAAGAAGAAGATAAATTTAGGGTTTTTATTAGAGAAGATTTTTTGAAGCAAGATGGCCATCAAATTTTCACCACAACTTCCTTCTTTTCACTCGGGAAAGATTATGATGTGCGCACTATTAAAATGGAGACTATGTTAAAAGCACATGATGTTTGTATCATGTCAAGTTCGGATTTTGCGTAACCTCAAAAACGACACAGAAGAATGAGCCCCTCAAAAGAATGGAGACAGGGAGCAATGGAAGAAAGACAAGAGAACATTCACAAACATCAAGTTTTCATGCAACAAAGAGTGGACCGAGTAAAGGTTCCGAAGATAATGATAACTTCTTCAAGAAAGGAAGCATGGGAAACTTTGGTGACAAGCCGTCAAGGTATGGCTAGAGTTAATATTGTTAAATTCGTGCATCACTAGAGGAGATTTTGAAAGTCCGCATGAAGGAGACAAAGGACATTGATTCCTTCATGAATAGAGTCATGTCCTACGTCAATCGCTAACGATATGGTGAATATATTAAAGATCTAACAATGATCGAGAAATTTCTTAGATCTTTGTCTACCAAGTTTGATGTTTTGTGTAGCCATAGAAGAAGCAAAGGATTTGGAAAAAAAAATTGGCGCTTGATGAGTTGATAGGATCCCTTCAGTCGCATGAGGAAAGGATAGATGTAAATAAGGATTCCATTTTTAGAAACCGCTTCAAAAGTCAGTTTTATATTTCAAGAGGTCGAGGAAAACGTCGATCGATATGCAGGATGAGGCGGCAGCTATGGTGTGGTCAAAGAGATGTCCGAGAAGAGCATGAGCATCAACGTGGAAGCCAACAACAATGCACCTTTCACACAATCAAAAGGTTTAACAATCAAAGGTGAAATTTTATTATTGCAATAAATTTTGTCATTATGCTTGTGATTGTAGGAAGAAGATAGTCGATCAAGGAAATCACAGAGCTAATGTTAGTACAAAGAACACTAACTCCATGTTCCTAGCATGCAACACCATGCATGAAACCGTCCGATAAGGTCTCAAGTTATTAGACAGCTGGTTGCAAAAAGAATTCACATGATAGAAACAAAAATTTGGTTGCAAATTTGGATGTATTTGTGAAGACAGAGGTAAAGTTGGGGACCGATAAGATCGTGGATGTAGATGGCAAAGGAGTGGTTAAAATTTGGTGACCAAGCAAGGGGAGCCAAAGACCATATCAAAGGTATATTATGTCCCCCGGACTCGAAACACAATTTGACAAGTGTTGGTCTTGATGCAAAAAGGATACAAAGTTATCTTTCAAAATAGCCGCATGTTATTTATGACAAATCAAAAAGAAAGTAGCTAATAACAAAGGTGAAGATGACGAGGAATAAACCCTTCCTCTAATTTCATAAACTACAATGATCAAAAGGTTCTTTTAAAACTCCACAAGCTCGAGGATTACTAGTTATGGCACTTTTGGTTTGGACACTAGCATTTTTCTTGTTTAAGATCGTTGTAGCAAATGCATGGTCGATGTTTACCTCCCGAAACAAAGAACCCGCGAGCACTTGTGAGTGTTGCATCTCGCGGCTAACATCATGAAAGTTTTACAAAAGGAGTTTATTACAAAGCAAAGAAACCACTTGAGTTGGTGCACAGATTTAAGTGTGGACCTATGAGGACACAAGCCGAATGGGTGGAAGTTGTTACTTCCTCACTTTTATTGATGACTATAGACTATATTAGAAATACTTCTGGGTTTACTTTTGAGAAGTCCGAAACTTTTGCAAATTTCAAAGAGTTCAAAGCCTTAGTGGAAAACTAAAGTGATTGATAGAATGCTATTGAGATCGTACTGTGGAGAATATGGATTCGAAGGCATTCCATGATTACCGCAAACAACATGGAATCAAAAGACAAATTTACAACTAGATACACAAATTGCGCAGAATGGTGTAGCGTAGAGAAAAAAACCGAAAAATCATGAACATGACAAGGAGCATGTTGAAAGAAAGAAACTTGTCTAATGAGTATTGGGCGTATGAAGGTAATGTGTGTTGTTTATGTGATAAAAAAATCTCCTATGAAGAGTGATGAACAAGAGTTCCTAATAGCGATGGTTAGTATGTCATGTTGTATCTCATTTAAGAATTTTTTGGATGTGTAGCCTATGCGTATGTGCCTAAGCAAATAAGAGGCAAATTAGATGTGATTAAAGTGAAAAATGCATATTTATTGGTTATAGTGGAGTATTCGACTACCAAGAAGACAATAATTAGTAGAGATGTTGTGTTCAAATAACAAGATTCATGGAATGGGACCGTAGACAAACCGAATCGATGCACAAGCCCTATCGATGGAAGAGGATGATGTAGCAAAAGGAGCAAGAAATCAAGCGAGCGTACACCAAACGTAGTCACATCATAAGGACTTGCAAGATTTTCGCAGAAGCATGGATCTTCACATATAAAAATGCACCAAAATTCTCCAAGCAACGAATCAAAATTTAAAACTGCTATGGTAAGAAAAATATGAGAAGTTTGAAGGATATTTATGATGATTTGGATGTTATTTCAAATTTTGAATTGTTTTCATTCCAACCTTCTTCGTTTGAAGAAGCAATCGTAGATGAAGATTTGGTTCAAGCCATGGATGAAGAGATGAATTCAATCAAAAGAATGATACATGGGATTTGTTGATTTACCAAATGATAAAAATATCATTGGTGTGAAATGGGTGTATAAGAAAAAGGTGAATGAGAAAGGTGATATTGATAGATTTAAAGCAAGACTTGTAGCAAAAGGGTTCTCGTAGCAACCGAGAATAGACTTTAGGGAAAAAATTTTCTCCGTAGCCAAATTTGATACCGTAAGCAGATCGCCCTAGCGACAATAGCTCGTAACAAGTGAAAGTATATCATATGGATGTCAAATTAGCCTTCTTGAATGGAATTCTAGAAGAATAAATTTATGTGTAGCACTCCTCTCCACGTTATGAAGTTGAAGGTAACCGGGACATATTTTATAGGTTGAAGAAACCGCTCTATGGGCTGAAACATGCACCTATAACATGGTACACCGTAATCGACAACTACATGATTAATATAGAGCCGCAACTAGTTTGTTTTATTGTGTGAAATAATTTTGTTAGTCAGGTGTTTATCTTTTCCTCGCTATTCCAATGTGATCAAGACGAAAAACTAAACTCGTACCCGCTCAAGAATATACATGAATAAGGTGAAATCACATGCAACATATTCATTAATTTTCAAAAACAATTTGGATAAGTATATTAACTCGTTTCTTTTCATCGATGTGGCCGTTATGTGAGTTTTGAATGCATGAATTTAGGTCACGTAATTTACCTTCTTCTCGATATAAACAAAGTTTTTCATTTATCGTTTAAGAAAGAATTTGTTGAGATATGTTCCACATATATGAAGTTCTCCCTGGCCAAACTAAAATATCATTTAATTTGGTCATAATTTCATTTTCCAATTGATTTGGTCCCGAGAGCTCAAGGGCTCAGTGGCACAAGTCCAAAGCATGAGGGAAGTCAAGAATAGGTTCCTGGGTGCGCTATCTCGCTCAAAGGGACCAAGGAGGGGACCAAGGGCGCACAATGAAGGAACCAAGGGGTTAGGCTTCGAGCCTTCCTAGTGCGCTAATGCGTTTAAGAGGAACTATAAGGGGAACAAAGGGGTTAGGCTTCGATCCTTATGTGCTTAAGAGGAACTACAAGGGTGCAGGTGCACAGGAGAAATCATTTATCGGGTTTAGTGCACTTATGCCCTCAAGGATGGGGAAGTCTCGCCCGAAAGAGTGCACTCAAATGAAGGTTCGAGGCTTCATGATTGTACCATGCACTCTAAGATAAGAAGGAAGGATGAAGGATTCAAGCTCATGATTGCGAATATGCCAATGGCAGAGGGAAGGATGGGGCACTGCGCCCAAGTGATTGGGTCATGCACTCGTACTTCAAGAGTGTGCCATGCATATTTTAAGAGAAATAAGGTCCTTCCTTTTTAGAAGTGCACCTCGTTGTTCCAAAGTTCGTTTCCATTTTTCTGCAGGCTTCATTGTTTTGAAGTGTGTTTTTGAGGGGAGAGAAGGTCTTTTTGTCCTTCTAAGTGCACTCAAATGGTCCTTTACTCGCGAATTTTGCTTCGTTTCACCGAGTTTTTGAAGTGTTCTCATGCCTTTGAGGGGCACAATTTTTTCAACAATGGTTGTTTTTTTATGTGGAATGTGTTTTTTACGTAGGATCTATTAAAGGGCTAGTCACTTATCCTAAGAAGTATGAATGCACTGTGAGACCTTAGAAAAGAGTTAGTGCATGAGTATAAGAGTAAAATATATGTCAATAAAGCTCATGAATAAGCTACGCTAATCACTATAAGAGGGATAATTCCTTTACAACTTGCACTCAACATGAGGACCAAGAAGAGTTCCCAAAATGGCTAAGTGTGGGACCACGATTAGGAGAAATTCATCCTAACACGATTCAAACATGGAAGACACACATAAATTACATCAATACAATCCAACTAAACATACACAAAAGGACTCATGAACAATAGTCACAACTTAAAACAATAGCAAAGAAACACCTATTTCTAAGTTCACCAGCTTAAAACGACACATTACAACACTTTGAATGCAAGTTACGACAAAAGTGTCGAATGAGACAAAAATGTGAACTAAGTTTTAGGAATGTATCTTCCACATATTCAATGGTATGTAATACCATCTCATGCAAAAAAGAGGGCTATAGAGCTAACTTTAGTGATGTGTGAAAAGTGTGACACATGCAGTGAGGCCGAAAACAACAAAAGCGAAACCCGCATCATGCGGAGAATGTGAAGACTAAACTTCCAAAAAATGAACGACCTTGAAAGAGACACAGAGTGAAGATAACATCAAAATGACACTTATTGAAGTGAAAATAAGCAAAATTCCAGAGTCTTTGCATGTAAAAACAACAATTTTGAAAGTGACGGTGTACAAAAGCCGAGATAAAGGAGAAAACTCACTAAAATATAAATACAAACAAAACCAAAGTGAGGGAGACTATGACCAAAGGTGCACACTAAATTTTTCCATTAGTTGAACATTGCACATGCACTGCCTTGATGGATGGTGTTATCCATGTTCAAGCTCGCATAAAGGAAGTGTGCTTATGGATTTATTGATGACCTAGAATGTGTGAGAAATTTACTCGATAGTTTAAAATGAAGAAGAATAATTAAACCATTTACAAAAAATCAACCAACCATGGATTACCATATGGTGGCGTAATTACAAGATCCTCACCAGGCTCCAAAATGCAAGTGTAGGAAAATTTTGAGTGGTGTTGATCACATCGTCAACACTTGCCAACGACACATCGGTAGAAATACAAATTCTTTGTTTAGGTTTAATTCTATAAGTGTAAGATCCTTCGAGTCTTTTAGGAAGTATCGATTCATCTTGTGGATTACCTTGTCTTCCCACTTAACCAAATTTAAGTAGATATAGTCCCCTCCATTCCATTACTAGGTTAAACACATATCATTGGTTGTGATATAAACCGCAAGTTTTCAAGATAATTAGAGTATGATTTTTCATCTCTAGTGTTGCTCCGTTGCCGCAGTATACAATACCATCATGATAGAGTCAATACAGGAACAAAAGCATTGCTTCACTACTAGTAAACTTAAACAAAGACTCGAAAAAAGTTACTTGTTTCACCTCTTTGCTAGAAACCTTTCTTCTTTTACTCCTTTACTTATTTTATTCATAGAATTCTTCTAGAAACTTATTATTTAATGGGGAAAAGAGATCCCAACTTATCGGATCAACAAGAAAACATTATTTACTTGCAATTCCAAGTTAAGGAAAGAAGATCCTATAATAGATAAAGTCTTTATATTTTTGATCAAAGGATTTACGTTCAAGTGGATCATATTTTCCATTCAATTGGAATGTATTTTCCATTTTTGTATATCCTTGAATTTAAAGATGTGGAAACCTAGATAGAAAAAGAGGTAACATATTATCTACATTGTTTGTCATCATAATTTCCATTTTCAAGCTTTTCCACGTTGTATTTTTATCCAAACAAGAACATATTTCATGCAAAGTCTTATTAAGCAAAACAAAATAAAAATAAAAACAAGAGACAAAGTAAATGGAGATTGAACCTAAAAGCATCATGTAACACAAAAATACAAAATTAAAATAGATGCAAAGAATAGATGGATAACAAGAAAGAAGGTGGATGGAATGAAAAGGAAACTAAATGCAACTAAGCCTACTCCCTTAACCTAACCATCTAGAAGGTCAGTGGATATGTAATGATATTTCAAATGTATCCATCGCTCACTCCGTAATTCGTAACCACAATGATACAAGAAATTAAAAGAAATATAAAACAACGTGCAATAAAAAATATAAGAACTTTGTAGACTTGCACAACTAACCGAAGGTGTGGCATATTACCAAAAGCATGTGCCATACTTAATCATTCAAGCCAATTTCAACCTTAAATTTGTTTTTGAAATGTCGATTATACAAATCTTTGAAGGTTACTTGTGAATACACATTCATCTATGACTTAGTTCTTGCAAACATTAAGAAATATCAAAACTCTATTATTTCCAACGAAGATTTCAGTAAGATTTCTCTAACCATTCTATGATTATTGATATTCAAAACAACCAATTTGAATACCCTAAGTAAATTATGGGAAAGGGAATTTTCAATTAATGGATTCGAATCACAATGATAACTTTAGTATAATGATAAAATTGGTCAATTAACATATAAAATTTCAAGCCTCTATTGGTTCCCTTTGTATCCAATTACATGCAGTCAATAATAGAAATCTTTTAGCAAGAGAACAATTATTCACATTATGAATCTAGGAAACCAATCAGATGCCCAGAGTTATTAGAGTACTTAGAAATATATCAAATCAACTCAAGACTTCAAGACAAGGGTTTTGGTTTCGGGCCGAATGATTAAAGAAATTGCAATTAATCCAGAAGATGAAATGTTCCATGGATATTGTTATCTTCATGATATGCACAAAAAAGAGATAATAATATGACCGTATTTAGAAGAGTTTAGCCAGAAAATCCTTCAACCCAAAATGACCTTATCTTGGTAATCAAAATGACAGATTTGAAAATATAAGGATTCGTGAAAGATGTGCTCTCCTAACCTCAATCTAGCTCATACTACATGAAAAGGAACTAACTAAACAAGAACCTTTCATATGGTCGAAAATTCTATCTTGAAGATCCATTTGGAAATAACGTGAGTCATTTAAGAATGAACTCACTTTAAGTGTAATAATGTTAAGGAAAGAATCATGAGTGAAAATATGGATCCAAGTTAGTTTGGATATCTCAACACGACTCCTCGAGAACCTCACATTACCATCAGAGGCCGAAATTCCTCAACTTCGTGGCAGTCTCGAAACTTTTTTATGGTGGACTGCGGGAATATGGTGAATTAGGAAATATCAACAAATGTATCAATTAAACACTTCCATAATGCCACTAGTTTTATCAAATTTAGTATTAAACACATAGGATTCTTTATAGATAGAAAATTTAAAAACATCAATTAGAAAAATCGCTTTGAAAATTCAGGGTTGGAACATATCCCTCGTGACTTATAAAATATTTACAATTGAATATATCATGAATAATACATTCAAATATTTCATCCTCTTATTGTAGTATCCCACCATCTTGTGAGTGTTTTATTACAACCATTTATCAGCCGAATAAAGATTGAAAGGATTTAGGGGGGATGCTACCGTGACAAAGTTATCAAACATATTTGGGTACAATGAATAGTTTGCTAGATGTGAAGAAAGATTGAAAGAATCATGAGGAGGAGGAGCCGTTGTAATTAAATCATATTGAACTTGAAATACCAATAGATCAAAACCATTATCATCGTATAATGGTCAAAGATAGGACAAATATGATACGAGGTTGACCAATATCTTCCAAAAATTAAATAACCTAACAACTTACATCGCTTCATATTTTTAATCCAAAGGTTTATGAATTAAATAAGATTTAGGATCATTCGAATTAAAATAGAACCCCAATTCACAAATGGGGATTGTAAATTATTAGAAACAGATCCCAAATTGATAAATTTGAAAATACAAACCCTCGAAGAAGAGAAGATATCATCTCGATATACTTGAATTTTAACCAATTTTACATGTGTTAAGGGAAATAGGGATGTCATGGTGATGGTTATCCAAAGTCTCAACTTAGAGGCTAGGTTCGGATTCATTTGCAGGTTATTTGACAAGTTAGAAGATAGGTAGATCAACTCGAAATAAAATATTATCATCTCTGGAAGAGGGAGGAAACATAAGACATATATTCAACACTTTTCTCCTCTACATATGAAATACTACCACCTCATTCTTGATTACCATTTGAAACAACAAGTTGAACATCATTATGAGTTGAAGTAGGTGAAATTAGTAGATCATGAAACAAGGAATCACGAAACATAGTGGTATAGGTTGAGGGGGTATCGAAAATTAAACTGTATTCAAGACTTGAATTATGACTCTTGATGTGAATTCTGAAGACTTACAAGACCAAGATTCACTCCTGTGACTCCCTACCACTAAACCATTCCAAGTTATCTCTCAAGAAATATGAAGTATGAGAAGGATGAATGTGGGGAAGACAAATCAACAAACCGATTTTCAGATTTCCCAACTTTAACATCATCACTTAGGGCACCCAAACAGTATTGGAAAAGGAGGAGGACAAGACATAAAAAAGGAATTATAAGTTCCTCCTCGAAAGATTGAGGTGTCTCATGGTTTTCCAAAGTTGGTGAGGGAGAATCATCGAGTGGGTCAAATTCGAAACAAAGAGACTAGAATCAAATTATATAACTTTTCCATGACAAAATATGAATCAATTACTCCTCGGTAGAAACTCATAGAAAAGGTGAAGAAATCGATTAAGAAAACTTTCCGTAGTTTCACAGTCCCATTCTAAGAAAATTGATCTTATCGCATACATCTTGATAATCATACCTATCAAAATCTTTCACAAAGCTCCTTAAATATTTTCTTGAGTGAATGGATAGAAGCACTAGGTAATGTATGACACCATTTATCAACTTTACCTTTAAATCTCGATGGTGAACAATATTCTCATGAAATCTTAGAATTAATTCCGTTAGAGAGAAAAAATGTACAAATTGAAAGAAGAACTACAAGGAAAAGACCCACTAGCAGCAGGTTATAAAGGACGTTTTTAGTGTTATAAAATTGGCCAAAGTTGTCAAAAAAACATTTTCTACAACATCCGTTTATGGTTAAGGAGGTTTTTGAGGGAGCTTTTAATGGAAATTCAACACAACTAAAAACTCGGGCGACCGCAGGTTATTACGATGTTTTCTTCTACCTGCACTTCTAAGGTTTCAACGCATCGGTGTGTGTCATATAGATGGTAAAACTCTTGGCTGGCCGAAGGTTCCCGCATCGTGCCATCAAGGTATAAAACAAAGACCGGGCGTAGGGTTGGTGATACAATGCACCTGGCCGTACCAATTGGTCTTGGGATTTGTGCTAGCTCCATAGGTCGTCTCAACGCACCGATACGTAGACTTATAGAAACGCACCGTGTGCCGTATTAGACAAACGCACAAATATTTATAATTTGTATTGGTATTTGTGTGTTGCCCATACGTCGTACAAATTCACCTGTGTAGTCTCACATAAAGCAACGTGCGCATCGCACAACCGCATCGAGATTTTTAATTGGTTTTGATATTCGTTCGGTGCCCATAGATTGTAGAAACGCACCGATGTGCTTCAACATACAAAATCATAGGTTTACAAGACTCGACACGCATCGATGTTTATTTTTTATTTTTTAGAAACATCGACCTCGCGACAATGCAATTATTGTGATTTTTATAAATTCATTATTCATATATAACACATATTATAACAATATTCATATTAATTAAATATCTATTAATTCATTTGAATGTGATGTTTGGATTAATTTGTTATACATATCATAATTATTGTGTTTTTTTTTAATTCATTATTCATCAAAAGTCGACACATATATCTTATAATAATATTCATATGAATTAAGTTTTTATTAGTGCATTTGAGAACGACAATGGAGAATGCAATAAAAAAATTAAAACATATTTTATTATATATACATATGAATAAGATAGTCTTCGTCATGCAAAATGGGAGAGTTGGTATCCCTTTGTCTTTCAATTGGGAAACTATGTCCATTACATTAAACAAAATGTTTAATTTCACAAACATATTTCAAAAAATACAACGCCTTGCTTTGATATCCAAACATAGTGATCATCATTCTTCGCTTGAATTGTTCTCACTTCTAGAGCTACTTCCATGACTTGGGTTATTTTCGTAAATGCTCTTTTGTTCACGATGTTGATTGTTTTCTTTCTTCTTCACCTTCCATCTACAAACATAAAAATAAACTAAAATGAGTGTATATACATTGGTGAGAATAATTTAAATTGCAATATTAAATAATATACATCAATGTAAATCGAAAATACAAAAATGATGTACCATAGCAAAACGACCATAAGCTACACATATTCTTTCAAAAACCATGTACCATGCCATCTTTCAAAATTTCATCTATTGGCATAGTTCCATACTTTGTTTCCTACAAGTTTTATACCCCATAACAAATCATATTTAATATAAAAGATTTTTTCTTTTATTAATTATATGAGGCTAAGTAAAAATAAGACGATAGATGGCAAATTTCATGTTAATTATTTATGATATGCCAACATATACTCACAACCCATATTTAACCCAATTTCAATCAATTCGTCTAATGGTTCTTTCTTTGTATGTTAGCACTTGTTCTAAGACATTCAATGATGATTTTCGTAAAACAAACTTAAAATACAAAAATGAAATGTGGTTAAGTTGTTATGAGGAAGTAACAATTAATCACAAACTTAGATATCAACCCTTTTCTTCCTTGTCGTCCCGCTTTATGTGCAATTTAATGGGTTCCACTTTATTTTCTTTTCGCAAGAAAATGCTTGAAAATTAACATTTAATGCTAAATTATTGATTTATTTGTGACTAATGACCGAAAATTCAATGATTACATATTAGATTTGAAGCACGTTGTTGTTGAGATGGCTCCTCCCGTGATGCAATTTTGTCCATTTCTTTTCGACCATCTCTCGTACACCTTTTTGGACATTCATACCGCCATACTTCGATATCACCATTAATCTTTTAATACTTTCATGATCTTCCCGAAAAATGTAACATGACAATAAAATATTTAATTTTTATATTGATATAAGGAAAGTGAATATAACAAAAGTGATATTCATAAATAATTCTAAACAAACATTTAAAGGAATATTACTTTTTCATTCCTTCTTTTTTATCGTTGTACATTTTTTCATTAAAAGCCTGACATGTCTCATTCACCAATTCTATGGAAACTCTTCCCGTAGTTTAGATAAAAATTTGGTTCTTGGAATCATTGACCGGTTTTTGTGTTGTAAGTGGAAATAAATCTATACATTCGTTCCACTATATCCCCAAACTTTTGAAAAGTTTTTCCCCTTTTGTTAACATCCATTACCACTCTAGATGAGCTAAGGAGCAATTCATATTCATTTACATGTTCTATTTTTTTTCTTTTCTTAGAACAACATTCCTTTTCCGAGTTATTGGTCCATGTAGAACATTAAACATATGTGAATTAATAGACAATTGACACATGTTATCTAATAATCGTTAGTATATTATTAATGAAAATTAAAAAAAGAAACTCATATTGGATCGATACTATTTTTTCATTCACCTGATTCATCCTTTTGAAAATTTTCCATCAATATTTTACGCTCTTCTAGTCCTAGATCGTAAATAATCTTATCGAGATTTGTCATTTTGTGGCTCGCATGATACACAAACAATACATATTATTTAAACTTACATATAGTTAAAAAATAATATTTGTTATAAAGAATTTAAAAAGAACTTGCCTTTGTAGCTTTTCTTTGATGTGTTATCGCATTTTGTTAGTTGATCTCTCGTAAGTCATTTCTTTTATCAATCAAACCCTCGTACCATATCATTCATTAATATATTTATAAATAAATTGTCAATTTTTTAGTTAAAAAATAAATCTCAAGAAACCTATATGCACCTTTCATGATGTATGCACCGACGTCAAAGGTGTGTATAAATTATTGAGACAAACAAGGTAACAGACCATACGATGCTATCCTCGTAACATAGAGCACCTATGGCTCTATTTTAGATATGGCGCACCGATTTAAAGTTGTTTTCAAATTTTATTCCATGCGCACTTGCGCGTGCGCCGTATAATACAAAGCACCGGCGTGCTAGGTTACGCAGTAATCGTTAAAAAAAAATCCATTTTTTCCAAAATTCATGCAAGGGCCGAATGGATTGGGATCCGAATATGCAAGTTGTCCCGTGGGTTGGATGTAAATATAAAATGAAAAGACCTAATTATGAAATCACAAATTTAAACGGGGAGAAGAAAGGGTAGAAACAAAAAATGAAGGTTTTAGGGTAAAAAAAAAAGATAAAACTCGCAGTGAAAAGTAAAAAAAAATAATCAAATTTAATCACGAGATGGTTTGAAATTCTATGATACAACGGTTTAAATCACTAGAGGTTTGGCTTCGATTGTTTGAATACTTCTCGTTCGAACGTATTTCGTTGCTCCACGTTGATGTCGTGCTCTCTTGCTCTAGGTATGTCTCTTGGCAAATCTCTCGTCTAAAATTTTAGAAAAAATAGTGAAATAATGAAAAGTGTTTAGTATTTAAATAATTATTTTATGAAATGTAGAAATTATATAACTAATGCGTTATACATCCACGATTCTCCCGATCACACACTATTTTAACTTCAGTAATAACATAAAATCTATTCCACCATTGATCATCACATGCAAGTAAATTAAATCAATTGCATGCACACATTGAAACCATAAAAATTCACACATATGATCACAAACTTGTTTTAACGGAAATCTTGAAGCTAAAAACCACAACTATCTATATATATTATATTTCATAGAGATCATGTAACAATCCTTATACAAAGCTTCTCACAAGCTCTCAAGACAATACAATCTCTACACACTAATTAGGTCCTAATCTAGCAAATCCATGCACCGATCTTTGCCACCTACTAGCCTCGCCTCTACTACACAATCCCTACTAAAGAATGGCTCAATGAACTCGAATTCATCCAAACCCTTTCTCGTGCAATCCTCATTGGCATCTCCACCGAGTGTTGGGATGCAATCAATGCATCCCTATAGTCACGAATCGATAGTCAACTTGCTCCTTTCACCTATCTCTCCACTCGGTCTCCACCGAAACTCCATGCACCGTAGTTAACCGATGTATTCTTCAGCTTGATTAATGAGTTAATAATTAGTGAATTAATTATTAATTAATTCAAACCACTCTCACTAGTGTATCAATCAGCTAGACTAGATACAACTAGCTCAACTCGTGTCTAACCGAGTTAAACTCGAACACAACTCCACCAAATTCGTCACATGAGTTCTAACTTAAGTCTCCATGAAATAGCTCCACTTAACCCCTCATGAATAGCGTAATTCCTTCCGTAAGATGTTGTGCTACATCTGTGCACTTAACTGAAGTGCTCCAAGAGAATAAGTTAATGTTTATAGTCCAAATATTATTAAGAGCTAGTAATATTTCGACATATCTATTTTTAGATCAGTAATCTAAAAATAGATTCCGCCTAATATGTCTAAAAATAGAAGTCCATATATTTTTCCAACTTGACCAACCATCCACAAATAGCATCCTACAACTCATAGAATATGATCGACATGTCTAAAAATAGACATAGTCTAAAAATGTGACTATTACCAAAAATAGCCTACTACCCACTTAAGAAGGCGACTCTTTTCACTAACCTCATCATCTTCGTTGCAATATCAACACTCCCTCTCAACAAGATAGGGATTATCTGCCACCCCGATCCCGCTCATGGTATTCCGAATTTTCTCCTCGATGAGAGCTTCACAAGATATCAACATCCCGATCCTCCGTAGGAATGTAAGTAACATGATCTTCCGCTACACACAATCTCCCCGATATGAGAGGGCTCCGTCCGTGAAGCCATGCAAACCTCAACTCATCCCTCTTGTCTATACCAAGATCCATATCCCGATGTGCCTCTAAAATATCTCAATACATGCTTCCCCGCCTTCCAAAAGAGCTTGGTAGGCTTAACCATAGCTTGTGAAAGTCGGTTACCGCATGTGCACATGTCCGGTCGTGTATTGACTAGACACATGAGCAAACCAACCAAAATGCCTGCAAATGCTGGCATCCACTACCTCTCAACATGTAGCATCCTCTTTCCTCCAACCACCAGGAAGAGGAGTGTCGATGCTTCGCAGCCTTACATGTTGAACTTCTCCAAATATCTCCCGGCATACTTGCCTCGAGACAAAAAAAGTCCATCACTTCCACGTCAAATTTCCAAAATTTCCTCCTAGAAATAATGAAGGAGGCTCAAGTCCTTCATCTCAAACTCTTTGCAAGATCAACCTTGCATGAGATTATCAACTCGTTCATCACCTATCAAAATCAAATCATCTACATAAAGTACAATGATCAACAACTTACCCTCCACCACAACTGGGTATAGGTTCGGATCCGTCTCACTCTTGGTGAATCCAAGACCTATGGAAATAACCGTCTATCCATGTGTACCAAACATGAGGTGCTTGTTTCCACCATACAACGCTCTTTGAGCCCTCGCACAAATGCGACTCATTGCCGAAGATCTCGAAACCTTCGAGCCGTTCTATGTACACTTCCTCCCTCAATGACTCCATCGTAGAATGCGCTTCACATCCATCTGATGAATGTTCCATCCCATCCGTGCTAAGAGAGCTAGGATGCTCCGTATGGAATAATACCAAGTATTGTGTGCAAAGGTTTCCTCATATTCGATCCCCTCAATCTATGAGAAACCTCAGCAACAAATCTTGCCTTGTACTTCGACGCTCCCGTCGCAGCTTCACACTTTGTAGATCCATCTTGAACCTACTACTGATTTCCCTTCCGTCCTTGGGACAATCTCCATGCAATCGTTTCGACAATCGAATCATACTTCTTCCACCATGGCATCTACCCATGGTGGTCCTCCATAGCTTCCTCGAAAGAGGATGGTTCTTTCACAATACACTTTCTCATTAGAGCCATGTATATAGTATACTCCGTCAGTGACCGTTCGTCTGCGATGTGATGTAGGTGCTCCTACAATCTTCTCTACATCAAGATCTGGGCCGCTCGGCCGTAGTGCACTTCGCCCTTCCGATGGTCATGCCACATGAGTGGTTTCTTCCACTCCATGAACCTCCTTCGGTGTATTGGCCCATCCACATCCCGAGGCTCATACTTAGAAACTAATAGCTCCTCATCTACATGCAAGTGTGGCTCCCTCTCCAAGCGCTACCATGGCTTTCTCTCATGAAATTTGATATCCCATCGCACACGTCTGATCGTTGGTGGACATGATAGTTGTGGGGTGTTTTCATGTACCCCACAAATATCCCAACTCGTGATCAGATCTAGCTTCTTCTCGGCATCCTTCGTCACATGAATGTAAAACAAAGTGAGCCAAAAAAATCTTCAAAAAATGAGAAATATCGTTCTTACCGTAAAAATGCCTCTGGTAAAGACTCATGCCAAGATCATGAGGACAAAGGATTTTGCACATAAACCATAGTGTTACAGTTTCCTACCCCACAAATGTATGGAAGGCCCCCGATCATGCAACACTCATGTAGCACCCACGATCGTTTCCGTTGCTTCGCTCCGCGACCCCATTCTACGTGGTTAGTGAGCATCACGAGCTCTTTTTCGAATTCCTTCGCACCTAGTAAAAGTCTTTTGAATTCGCTGTGAGATGAATTCACCACCATTATCTCTCCCAAGAGCCACCGTTTCCCCGACTCTTCTCCACCGTTGCCTTGAACTCGCTGCAACTTAGAGAATGTCTCGCTCTTCTTCGCATGAAGAAGATCCAATACTTATGAGAAAATTCATCAACAAATATCACATAATATCCGTGCTTCGTTGTCGAAGCCACCGAGAAAGGTCCACACACCACCGTGTAAATTCTCTCAAGGATCGTCATGGCACGACTATCCTTCTCATGAAAGGTGGTGTTACACAACAATTTGTCACCGTCGCCGCAATTCTCCATCCCGCACATTTGAGGGCTCATTCCGTGATCTTCGTGAGCAAAGGAGTTATTAACTTGAAAAATTTCATGGCATTCCCCTAGACATGTACTTACCGCTTCGAAGACATCTCCTTATGAAAAACCCTAAAATAGCCATTTCTTATCCTCGGCGCGACTAGCTGTTATACCCGCGCCAATGGGGAATATTATAAAGAGGGCATGCCAATCGACGCTCTCGGGCTCCCCGAGTCGCACTAGCGCCGTGCTTAATAAAGGGTGTTTTTTTAAAAATAAATGGTGGAAGATTGACTTTAACCAACTCCCGAACTCGGTCTCTAAATTGAGTTGTGACGTTTGGCTTTGGATTTCCATGTAGAGGAAGTTGTTTGCCACTTCCCATGGAAGCTTCCTTGAGGATAGGGCCAATCCCTCGATCGTAGGGATCCAAACTCCTTCTCTCTACCTCATCTATATAAGCTTGCCATTTCCTTGCAAGCTAGTCTTCAAGAATCTCCAAGAGCCTTCAAAACCCAAAGAATGCCGCAAGAGCTTCTATAGTCCTCAGTGTCAAATCAATAGCAAGGAGATTGATGATCAAGAGAGAGGTTTACCCCATCCTGACAAGATTTACTTTAGAGACGTATTCCGTTGGTGACCCGTCAAGGAGAATTCAAATACGTAGCCAGGTTGTATTTTCCTTTGTATGAATTAATGATGTTTTGTCATTGGTTAAGGTTCCACTCCGTTGTTGATTATGATGATGATTTATGTCTTCCGACTGACATATAGTTGCATATACTGGATTTTACACTAAGGCTTGTTTTGTTTCTCGCGTGTGCGTGTGTCCGATCACCGCGAGATCGTGGGGATCGTGATCTACCGAGCTAAGGGATCAGGAGTGCTATTTTCTCTGAAGGGGTTTACGCTCGTTGGACCCGTAAGCTCTCATCGCTAGTTGGTTTATTTGCAATTAGGAACCCACACTATAGCATGTGACGATTGTTGCTAGACCCTATTCTCTGGGGCTAGTAGGATCGCCTCCTCGTCCGCAGGGGATTTAATTTCATGGAAAAATTGGCGACTCCATTGGGGAGTTAGTTTGTTGTTTGCTTTATAAACTATAGATCTTGAGCTCAAAGTTAGCCGTATAGCTCTGTAAAATGCTCTTGCTCTACATTAGTGAAGTAGATCAACGTCGTCTACCAATCTCCAATAGTTTATGAACCTAACACTTGGAATATTGCTTTGGTTTTTCATTGCTTTCTGACTTTGGTTTCGATCAACTCTTTTTGGTCGGCTCTCTTTTTTGTGAGTCTTCCGGATTTTGGGTTTGAGCCAACATCACCGGTCTCGCTTCTTGATTGCTTATTTTTTTTTACATAGTAAACTTGACCGGCGCGCTTACGTCCGACAAATACACCCAATGGGCGCTAGTTGCCGCCATTACCCGCGCCAATCCCGTTATGGCGCTAGTTTCCGCCTCGATACCGCCAATCTTGAAGGTGCTAGGGTTTGCTTTGTTCTAGCTTTCAAGCTTGATCCGTGATTTTGGTTTCATTTCTTCGACTTCCGAGTGTTCTCGAGCCTTGCTTGATCGATCGTGACCTTCATCCTTCGTTGTTTGCCCATTTCTATCGATTTACATTCTAGCCCTAGGGCATCTAGGTGTTATTATGCGTCGAGCCTCCCTTGGGAGTTTGTGGTTTCGGACCGTTCAGTCAACTTTGTGATTGCTTCTCTCGTATCTGCTGTGCTTGCCTATCATTTTATTGCGTCATTTGAGTGATTGGATTATTCTTCATTCGAATTCCACTTTGTCTCGCTTTCGAGCCTAGATTACATGGTTCATTCGAGTCTTGGAGATTCTCGCTTGAAGTGGTGAGTCTAGTCTTGGTTGGGAGAAATTTTTGTTTTTTTTTCTGTTTTCGTGCCGGTGCTTGCTGTCAAGCATAACCCGCACCAATTTTCCATCGGTGCTAGTTTTCGTTGAGCAAGTCATGCCGCTTGGCGCTATTTGTCAAAGGACAAAGTCGTGCCAATTTCGTGGGTGTGTGAAAATTGAGATTTTTTCCCTAAATCCTTCACTAGTGTGTCTTTCCCTTCCGGTATTTTCAATGTATGAGCATAGATTACATTGCTCATTCTTTGAAATATCTTATTTCCATGATTGTTTGATGTAAAAGGGAATGAATACCTTGTTTTGATCTCTTGCTTTGGAAGTCCTCTTTGTGTTTGACCTCATATGTCTTGTCGCCTTTTGAGGGATTTCGTGACAAAGTGTTTGAAACAATGATTGCATTCTTAGTGTTTGTTTACATCTCTTTTGCATTCATCCTTCATTAAGGAGTTTTGCGTTCTTTTAGTTTTCGTTTCAAATTTTTCTTTTAATGCATTAGATCACATTGGATCGAAAAGTATTTTTTGAGATTTATCATTGGACTTAGATCACATTGTTTAATGATTGAAAACTAAAAGTCGCTTTGAGTACATTCTCTTTCATTAAAAACATGCATTAAGTAGATTCTCATTTCATCGAAAAATGCATTGAGTGCATTCTTATAATTTGAAAAAAAAAAGGAAATTGTGCATAGATTACAATTGCATAGTTTTCTGAAAAAAGGATTTTGCATAGATTACATTGCATTATTCGCATCGTTGAATGTTTGAAATTACTTTTGGATAGTGAAATTCATCTAGTTTGGAAAAGATTTCGTTTATAGTGTTGTTGTTTGTTGCATCATTGTTTGAAGCTCTTCCCTTAACTAGATAGCATTCATCGAATTGAAATATTTCTTTTATCATATAGTTGCATATAGGAGATTGTCATATGACATTTGGTAGGGCCTTGAAACCGAAACATAATTGAAGATAAAAATTAAAATTTATTCAATTTACACTAAGGCAGCATTGAAACATTAACGAAATATTTAGAGGTCTAGGCTAGAGATGTGTTTCGGCGTCTTTAAACCTAGTAGTTGTCGTTCGCCTCTTGGCTTTAGACAGCACTAGTATGAACTTGTGCTCCCCGTACCATCGAGTATATAAAGGGAGACCCCACTAGGTTTCTATCCTTTATCCATAGGAAGCCGACTCTACCGCCTTATACCCGTGATACACCGGACACAACATTCGAGGAGATTGCCTGCATGTATGTTAAGTCCTTGGTTGATTTCTCTTTCATTTTGAAACCAAGGTGTATATTGTAGTTCATGGATATCTGGTACACCCTTTTGCCTAGATTTCCAGAGTAGTCATTTCGATCTTTTCTGACTCTTTAAATTTGAAAAGGTCATAAAGCGCTTGTCCTTTCACGCTTGTTTCCAATCTGAAAGTGATAGAGTCACCTTTTTCCTGTTTCTTGACTCTTAAAATATGAAACGATAGAGTTTTGTTTCAATGTTTTAAAAATTAATTGCCCACGAAATATTCCTGGTTAAAGTTATTTTCCTTAGGGTGTTGTTTTGAAGATCGTTTCTGATGGCAACTTTTTCGGAGTACAGTAACCAAGGAATCCCCTCCGATGGGAATCCGGGTCTTTTTCCTCCTTTTGGAAATGTTGGTGCTCCTTATATGGCAACGCTGTCCCTTCCTGGGTTAACTGTTGGGTTTCCTGTTTGGTTGTTTTCAACCTCTGTGGTCCCGAATGTCTCGGCTATTGTTCAATCAGTTCCTCCACCGGAACAACATCATGTTGATTCTAACGTGGACCTCTCCCCTTCTTCGCCTATTTCTGCATCCTCTTCTTCTACTCCGCCTAGTGAAAGTCTGGATTCGAGTAACCAGGTGGCTAAGAAGAAGAAGAAGAAGTCTGACAAAGGAGAGGCTAGCTCTGCGGCTATTGCACCTAAGAAGCCTTCCATTGATAAACCTTCCAACCCTCCACGGAAAGTCATGTTCCCTTGCATGTTGTGCACGAGAGACCATCTTCTTTGAGATTGCCCTGGCATCCCCAAGGTGCTCGAAGCATGGTCCAATGGTCGTTCGCCGTTGCCTTTGGCTTCTGAAAGTCAGGTTGGGGGCACGTCTTCAGCTAGTATTGGTAAGGCTCCTAAGAAGCAGGGTAAGCTCACCAATCACTGTAAGTTGTGTGAAGGGCACCATGCCATTCACCTTTGTCCATATATGGATGAAGCCAAACGAGTCTTGGAAAACGCAACCGTTTCTACACCTATCCTTTCGGCTGGTTATAAATGGATTTCTTTGAGTCCTCCACCAGCTGATCGTACGATTGGTCAAGTGTCATCCTTGGTCGATCCCGCTCCCTCAGAAATTCAAATTCAAGAATCCATCCCTGACCAACCATTGGTCGTGGGATCGGTTGAACTGGCCCCATCTGCAGTGCACCAGGTATTTTCCGTTGAGAGTGGATCTCACACCCCCCATGTCCTTCTGGTTTCTTCAGATTCTTCGGACTTGGAGAAAGATTCCCCTGTCCCTATACCACAAGAAGCTGCTCCTCCACCTCCCGTGATGGAGGTCCTAAAGTATACTCTTCCCGACTCCGTGATGGAAGTCGTGGAAGATGCTCCTTCTTCCGTAACACCAGGGGAAGACCTCCTCGGTTCGATGATAGCCCCTCCGAGTAGTTTAGTCACTTCCTTTGATTGGAATCGATTTGCGGGATACTGCCTTCCGTCTTATGTGCCTTTCGAGATAACGGTACAGGCCTTTGGTCTGGTTGTACCCAGCACCATTATAGACGAAGGCGCGTCTGTTAGTGTTCTATCCTCAACTACTTGGCAAGATTTTGGCTCGCCGCCGCTTGCGCCTGTTACACAAAATCTGTTGGCATTTAACAGAAGAACTAGTCAACCGTTAGGGATCCTTCCGAGGTTACCTGTTACTTTGGGAGGTAAAACCATCCATATGGACGTGATGGTTGTTCCAGGCCCCTTGGATTTCAATCTACTCTTGGGGCGCGATTACACCTATGCCATGGGAGCGCTTGTCTCCTCCCTTTTCCATGTGGTTTGTTTTCCACATGAAGGACAGATCATGACCATTGATCAACTTTCACTCTTTGGTCCTGATGTGGCAGCTGGCTCGCCATCATCCCTTCCTGGTTTTTATCCACCTGTTGTATCTGCCCCACCGCAGGTCAACTATGTGGCTACCTACCCCATGCCTGTACTCAGTGATGATGCCATCGTGCATAGTGTGCTGGGGGCATTGGGTCCTGACTTCCAGGATGTTTTCCTTCCATCGGGAGTGGAACCCTTGGAAGCGATGACTTCTTGTTCATTATGACAAGGTCATCGGAGCACAATTCCTTGTCTTGTGTCAAGCTCCTTAAAAAATGAAACAAGGTCGTCGGAGCACAATTCGCTTTCTTGTGTCAAGCCCTTAAAAAATGAAACAAGGTTGTCGGAGCAGAGTTCCTTGTCTTGTGTCAAGCTCCTTAAAAAATGAAACAAGGTTGTCGGAGCAGAGTTCCTTGTCTTGTGTCAAGCTCCTTAAAAAATGAAACAAGGTTGTTGGAGCAGAGTTCCTTGTCTTGTGCCAAGCTCCTTAAACCACGAAACAAGGTATCCTGAGGATAGTTCTTTTAATGTGTCAACCTCATTAAAATAATGAAACACGTTCCCGGTCAATTCGAGTCTTTGATAAGATCTCGTAAAATCCCATTCGAGTCTTTCTCTTGATCTCGTAACTTGAACCTTCACTCCATCTGCCTTTCATATGGATTGAAGCTTGGGGGGCATGTACCTCGAATTGAGTCACCATGCTGGGGGCATGCTTACTTTTTCAAGCATAGTTTGTTTCCGTTTCAAGCTTGTGTAAAAATGAAACCAATTTCAAGCATAGTTTATCTTTGTTTCAAGCTTGTGTAAAAATTAAACCAACTTCAAGCAAAGTTTCCTGATTTCAAGCTTGTGTAAAAATGAAACCATTCCCATTTTACCTCTTGTGATTGTCATTTTATCAGCCTGTTTTTGCCAGATGAGCCTTGGTTTTCTCTTTCCATCGTCACTATCTGCTTGGCCGATCATATGCCTTCACTTGGTTGTTTCACCCATTCTTGAGGAACCAGTGCGATGAGTGGTCTTGTTAGCCAGCCTCTTAACCTTTACTTGTTCTGAGCAGTTCCACCATTACCGGAACCAGTTTCTACCCTTTATACCACTCGTTCCTCCAGGAGGAGTCATCTTTCAACTCTTTTCTGACTCTCTAAACATGAAAATATTGCCGAGTCCCTTGTCGTTTCTATCTCGTTAAAGTGGTTACGAAACGACATCTACCTAGTATACGTTTACCCCTTTTTCGGGCTGGGATAGATTATTTACGAAAAAGGAATACCCTAGCCTATCGCGACTAGGAGGTTTTCTCAGACATAGTTTTCTACCTTTTTGGATCTGAGGAACTATTTACGAAAAGGGACTATTGGAGTTTATTTTTCTGATGTCTTTTCAAAATCTCTAAACATGAAAAGACGCTGAGTTCTCCCTTTGTCAGACTCGTTAAACCTAAATGACATCGGAAATTGTCAATCATGACGTTATTCGAGTTTCTCCTTCCTAGGGCTCGTTAAATGTAATAGGATGGATTCGTTCGAAGGACAAACTTATATGACAAGCATATGGTATCCTCTTCAAGCTTGTGTAAAAATAAAGAGGTACTCGCCAGAAATGGTGGGGGGAAAATGGAACCAGTATCATCGTCGTGTCAGCAGTATGTCACTCTTGAACATGGCACTTGTCTGCATTCGTGTCGAGTTGGGGACATCTCATCTCATTTTTCACTTGCCTCCGTGGGTTTGGGTGATCCCTTTTGACTTGTCATCTGCTCTTTGCCTCGCCATCATGACCTTTGATATTTTGATGTCAAATACTGCCAAATCCACTGTCGTGCCGCCAATATGTTCAAGAGAAGTTGACCTCTGCAAATTTTAACCTTCCTCTGATTCTCATCTGATCCTGATTCACAAAGACATTATGTTCCTCTGTCAGGCGTTGATGATGTGGGAAACACTATGGCCCACCTTCGATCAAGGTCACTTCCTGTCGACATCAGCTCATTATCCGGGAAGCTGATCTAGAGATTCCCTTCTAGTACCTTGGAGCCTGCATGCCTCAATGGCAGGTTCTTTGCGTTCGACGTGAGGTTTTCATCATTGGCCTCTGATCGAGTGATTCTACGGGTGTTCGACGCCAGCTCACTGATTCACATGCTGTAGATTGTACCTATAGTACCTTGAGGGCCATTGTCATTATTGGTGGTACCTGTCACGTCTGTTAACAGCTTTCATCATTGGCTGGTAATCAGGCGATGTTCTTGCATGTTTGACTTCAGCTCACTTATTTGCATGCTTGAACTTGTACTTTGTTCGGGTCAAGATGGAGCGCAAGACCCTCGATTTTGTTTGTTGGAATCCAGGTTGCGATTTTGTGGATTATTATGATTAGTTACATGACTCATTCACTGGATGGCTGCGTCCATGTCTTGGATCTGGATTATTGTATACTCTGCTATGGATGGCTACGCCCATACCACATATATATCATGTATTTGAGTATCAGTTGTACTTCTCTATGCAGGTTTTCCAATGTCAGTGTTTTCAGTTGGACACGTTCTCGTAAAGCATTTCACCCCTCTCTCTCTTTTGGGCCTCATGCTTTAGGGGGCATCTGTTACACAACAATTTGTCACCGTCCCTGCAATTCCCTGTCACGCACATTGGAGGGCTTATTCCGTGACCTGTGAGAAGTAACATGATCTAAAAACACTTTCATGGCATTCCCCTAGACATGGAATTTCATTCCCCTGAAGACATCTCCTTGTGAAAAACCCTAAAAATAGCCTTTTCATCCTTGGCGCGACTAGCCAGTGTTATACCCGCGCCAATGGGGGAAATATTCCAAAGAGGGCGCGCCAATTAGCGCTCTGTATTAGAGTCTCACTCGTGCCAGGCTTAATAAAGGGTGTTTTTTAAAAATAAATGGCGGAAGATTGACTTTAACCAACTCCTGAACTGGTCTCTAAATTGAGTTGGGACGTTTGGCTCCGGATTTCCATGTAGAGGAAGTAGTTTGCCACCTCTCATGGAAGCTTCCTGGAGGATAGGGCCAATCCCATGATTGTAGGGATCCCAACTCCTCTTCCACCATCTATATTCTGCTGACGACCCACTGAAGGAAGGTTCAACGTCAGAGCGAGGTTGTATTTTCCTTTTCAAATGATAAGCGACTATTGGTTATGGTTCCACTCGTATTGTTCATTATGATCATGAGTTGTGTCTTCTATGACTGATACATAATTGCATATATTAGGTTTTACGCTTGTGTTTGTCGTGTTTCTTGTGTGTGCAGGCGTTCGATCGCGGCGAGTGAGAGGAATGTAATCTGCCGGAGCAAGGAAACGAGAGCATCATCTCCTCTACAAATGACAACGTTGGACTTGAGGTAGGCCTTCTTCGCAAGTTGGTTTATTGTAATTAGGAACCTGCGCCTTAGCGTGATACGATTGTTGCTAGACCCGGTCTGGGATAGTAGGGATCGCCTCTGTCCGCAGAGGGGATTTACCTCCACAACAAATGGTTTCATGAAATTAAAGCATTGGTTACTTGTCAATATTTATTGGGTGATTGTTATAGATGCTAAAGTGGAGATTTGGTTGGATCCATGCTGGGGATTTCTTGGAAATCTCTCTTTTCCCATGGAGATCATCCAACACATACATGACAAGGGCATTTTCTTTCTTAACCAAATGTGGTCTATAAATGAGCCAATCCGGTGAGCTGGGATTAGTCGATACAATAAAAAATATTTGGGATGAATATATTGTTAATATATATATGACAATCAACCTATTTCAGGATGGCGCTGGAACTCTCATATGGGATGGGAAGACCCTTCAATATATGACTTTTGTGGAGGATATTTACTGTCATCTATCATCTTCTCATATGATTTCCTCGTTAAATAGGTGGTATTGAAAAGTATGGTCTTGGCATATGCCTTTGAAACTAAAATGATTTAGATGGTTGGTGTGGCATAAAAAGATTCTTACTTTGGAGACCCTCGGAAAGAGAGGTTTCCTAGGTTCGGGCAGATGTCATATGTCTCAGGGTGATTTTGAGAATGTTATACATTTATTCCTCAAATGCCCATTCGGTGTGGCCATTTGAATTGGGGTCTTACAGTGATTAAACATTGAATTTGGCTGGATTTATGCACCTATTAATGGGTGCTTTATGGATTGAAATACTAAATACATGGATGTCAAAACACTCCCTTTCTTTATATTTCGGGGTATTTGGAGATGCAAAAATTATCTAAGTTTTTATAATCTTCCCTTTGATATTACAGGGATTGCAACAACATCTGCTCATACTTCAAGGAATATGTATATGGCTAAAAAGGGATTAACAAATGATTTTAACCTATTGATTGTTGGGGAAAATATCATGTTGGTTTTTTCAATGGGGTTGCACAACAAAGGGTATGTGGTTGTGGCACATATATTGTTTTGTTGCCGGATCAATATTATCTTTTTAGTTGGAACAATGGTGTTGTGACCAATTCCAAAGTGGAGATCATGACTCTTTGGGGCCTTATTTTATGTGTTCATTGGCTATCTATCAAGAATTTGTATGTTTTTGGGGACTCTAAAGTCACTATTGACTGGGTCAATCATAGGTAATTTTTTGAGCCTCCTTTGCTATCTAATTGGATGCTGAGGATCAAGACCTTGATTGGATTTTGAAATATCTCACCTTTTCCCATATATTAAGGGATAAGAGAACTATTGAAGACACACACTAAAATATAGGTTTATAATATCAAATGCGCAAGATAAACTTCATTGATTTCTATCACGACAATTTCCTTTGCTATGGAAAGATCCCTATTTCATGAACTCCTCTTTATGTTGGAAATAGTTTTCATTTCGGACCTTATGGAGATTGCTATGTTTTCTATTTTTATTTCGTTTTTAGATCTATATGTCCTTTCTCTAGTTTCTCTAGTCATTTTGGTACATGGTTTTCATGTGACACTTTATATGATGATGCTTATGGAATATGGTTTCCACATGGGACTTTTCTCCATACGGTGAAGATTTTGATATGAATCGAGAGAGAATTACTATGTTTATTTCATAATTTCAGATCATGTAAACTGTTTTTTTTAATACAAAACCCATTTGATTTTTCTTTCCGAAAAATATAAAAAAAAAGAAATATGATGTGAAATTATTACTATGATATCTAAAAGGTGTTTTCTTTCTTGAAAATATTATATTTCAACCCCTTAAATGTACAAACAATCGAAATTTGAATAAGCTATTGTTAAATTATTCAGAGATTATCCACGATCACACACTATTTGAGCTTCATGCATAATACATAACCTCTTCTATTCATCATTAATTGCGGGAAATATAAACAATCGCATCGCACATTAAAACCATAAACAATCACACATATAAACACAATATTTATGGGAAAGCTTAAAGTGAAAACCCCAACTATCTATATATTATAATGATAGAGATCATGTAACAATCATTGTACAAACTCCTCACAGGCTCTCAGTACAATCTCCAATTGTTACACACTACACAAGCTCAGATCTAACAAAACACATGCTCCAATCTGCTCCACCTGTTAGCCTGCCTCTACTGTGCAATCCAAGATGAATAATTGCCCAATCTGAGTTCGAATCCCTCTGGTATGCACTGCGTAATCCTCATTGGCATCTCCATCAATGTGTGGTGCAAACTCATGCATCGGTATGGTCACAACTGATAGTCACACTTGCTCTTTCACCTACCTCTTCACTTGTCTCCACTGAAACTGTCCATGCACTAAAGTTAACTAATGTATTCTTTAGTTGATTTATGAGTTAATAATTAGTGAATTAATTAATAATTAATTCACACCACTCTCACTAGTGTATCAATCAGTTAGACTAGATACAACTAGCTCAACTATGTTTAACTGAGTTAAACTGAACACAACTCCTTTAACTCCTCAATCAACTCCACCAAACTCTGTCACCTGAGTTCTAACTGAAGTCTGCATGTAATAGCTCCACTAAACCCTCAGGAATAGCGTAATTCCTTCTGTCAGCTGCATGTGCCACATTTGTGCACTTAACTGAAGTGCTCCAAGAGGATAAGATAATGTTTAGAGTCCAAATATTATTAAGAGCTAATAATATTCGACATATCTATTTTTAGACTGGCAATCTAAAAATAGATTCCTCCCAGTATGTCTAAAAATAGAAGTCCATCTATTTTTTCCAACTTGACCAACCATCCACAAATAGCATCCTGCAACTCATAGAACATGATCCATATGTCTAAAAATAGACTTTGCGCCAGAAATAGCCTGTGGGCCCACTTAGTGAAGGCGACTTCTTTCCACTAAGCTCATCATCTTGTTGCATTCTCAACACAAACAGTCTAATCCAAAAATAATAATTATATCAAAATTATCTTATACATTTAAGGCATAATCTAACTTATAGATGAAATAGAATTTTTCACTGGAATCCTGCAAAACAATCTCAAGTACGAATGTGATTTTTTGTTGTTTAAAATGCATTTTTGAATGCATAGACAGACTCGGCACCCTGAAAAACCACATGGGGCACTTGAATTTTGCAGATTAAACAACTTAAACTCAATTGTTTAAAAGTATCTACCATATTTTGATTAAAATTAATGAGAAAAATGTCCCAAAAAAGGCCATTTCATCTATAAGTTAGACTGTGCGTACATTTAATATTAACCCACGTATTTTTCCTTGTGGATTGAAATTTAAGATTAGCCCAATATTTTCAACCCAAGATTCAAATTTGATATTTAAGATTAGGTTTGTGTTATTATATTAATTGGTATGTTTATTTTATAAGTAAGTTATCAGAATTTTAATTTAACTATAATAGTTATTAGGTGGATGTAGGGATTTAATCACAAATCAAAGATTGAGGTTTATCTCAAAAATAGTTATCCCCTTTTTTTTATTTTTTAATTAAATTGATTAATTAAAAGATGTGATATGAAAAAGTATAAAATGGAATGAGTTATGGTTATTTGGAAATGTGGTACTAATAAACCATGGTATTGTAATAAAGTATATCTATAAATTAAAACCCCCATGATAAAGTGAGAATTAATATCCATGATTAAGGACCATGTTAGATGTTTCATTGAATGATACTTATCACATACTAGTGTTTACTAACTATTTATATTGTTGCACTAGTACCCCCGTAGTTAAAGTACCTCCATTATTGATCAAGAGTTCAAATATCTGGATACTATTTATATTGTTGCACTAGTATCCCCATAGTTAAAGTACCTCCATTATTGATCAAGAGTTCAAATATCTGGATACTCTTGGGGTCAGACTCAGTGGCAGAGGTGATAGTTAGATTGATTAGTTTGTGATAATATTCGGTGGACATAACAGTTACTCATTAGTGACCATGAACCACTTTAAAAATAAATAAAAATAGAAACTATTATATGGCTACACTAATATATTATGTACAAAAGAAAATATCCATAATTTCAAAAATCTCACATTTATTTACAAAACAAAAAACAATAATTTATTCAAAAGCTATTTTATTTAATTTTAAGAAAAACCAAAAAAACACCTTAAATAATTAAAGTACATATTTTACAAATAACTTGGCCATAATTTTTTTATACCTACCATCACTAATGCTAGGAGCACTCATTAGTGTCTACAAACCACTTAAAAAATAAATAAAAATAGAAACTATCTATATGGATGCAGTAATATATTATGTATAAAATAAAATATCTATAATTTTAAAAATCACATATTTATTTACAAAACAAAAAATAATAATTTATTAAATAATTATTTCATTTAATTTTAAGAAAAACCAAAAAACACCTAAAGTTTTCATACCTACCATCACTAAGGCCTAGGAGCCTAGAGTAGACATGGTGGTGTTTTGTTAAGGTACTTTGTGGTTTAAAGATTACTGATTATAATTTTATGGGAAAAAAGCTAACCATGTTAAGGGCTTGTTTTTCTTAGGCTAGATGTGATACCCAAGTGATTTTGAGTGCTTAGTTGGTCTTGGACTGTGGCTATTCAAACCACCAATTAGGCTTGCAATTCATCTAAGAACTTAGGTAGCCTAACAAACAAAAAATATTCAACGCAATCCACTGTATTTTAACATTATGGTTAATAATAGTAATGATTTTTTTGGTAAGGGATATGTATTCATGTGCATTTACATTTCCATTTAAATATTAAGATGTTTTATTTACTAGCAGTTGCCCCAAAAGGTGCAAAGAGAGGCCGATAGGATTGCCAATTTGGAATTGTTGAATTGGAAAAGTTGTACTTTGATTTGAAATAATAATTGTGGTATTAGATTTAGTGTATTTGTGTTAAGTTGGTAATAGACAATTAAAATAATAATTAAAATATTGAGATGACTAAAGTTGACTGAGATATAATTTATCACTTATTTTACCAATGAAATATTTAAAACCATTGTAAAGGAATATTTATTTTATAGAATGAACAATTTCTAGTGATAGGAAACTGTAGGTACTTATTACTTTTGCCTCATTTTAGATTTTTTTATTTTTTTTCTTGGTGTCTCATATGGTGGCATTCAAAATGTATGTTTTATTCTTATTCTCATTTGTATTCAATATTATTGGTGGTTATCTCATTTAGGAGATTATCTATAATTGTTGTAAATCAAGACAATGTATTATTACACTTGTTGTATATTATTATTATGGTCATACTATTGTTGTATATTGGTTGCTTCAATAGTAGGTTTTGGATGGCATTTGCTTAAAGAGATCTCTGGTTAATGTAACACAACCACTTGTCATAATTTATATCATAGTGCATAGTAATCTACATATGCATTTATAAAGTAACTCATAAAGAATACACTCCTCCATCTGCATGGAGTCGCATAATTTCCATAGTTTGTCTATACATATCAAACATTGTGGTGCCATATACACACTTTTCTTAACAATGAAAAATGGGATCTTCTTGTCTCCTACAATATAAGATGTGGCGGCTATTCAAAGGATAGTTATTATATTACCAAAAATGAGAACTTTTACAATTCTATATCCTCTAATGAACCCCCATATGCATATATCTTTAGTATGAAATATCTAGTATGGTATTCACCTAATGTTTTACACTACCAACAAAATGTTTTTCTTTATAATGATTATGCTTGTGCTCATGATTCACGCTATTAAATTTCTCTATAGATATGAGGATTGAGACCCAGAAAAATCCTTATTTACCTCTTATTTTTGTTTTTTTCCTTATGCAAAGGCTTAAATTATGATGGGAAGTAACTGATAGAAAAAATATATATTGTTTACTAAGTGTCAAAAACTTTAGAGGTGTTAATTTTGAATGATTTTCTTGCAAATATTTAGTATAAAAAATCACTACACCTATTTAAAAATCATGCACTAATATAGCAACAATATCTAGAAATAATGACATATAATATATGAGGTAGTTATCCATATTGAAATATTTATTTTTGCAATGTTAAAGATTATGAATTACATCACTCAATGCTATGACAATGGGTTTTAACAACATTTAATGAAATGAATCATTTAATCAATAATGTCACTGTGTGAGTTTGTTATGTTGTTGGTACATACAACATACAACAACACCTATTGAACATTGTAAATGTGATACTTATTCATGTATCTCTTAACCCATAAGAAATGCTGAGCATTTTAGGTTTGTAGAAAAAAAGAAAAAAAAGTTGACAACAATTGAAAATATTAAAAGAAAAATATTATTTTTATTTAAATTTAAATTTATGGTGTACTTTGATGGCTAGACAAAAAAGCCATACAAAAATATAATACATAGAATTGTTACTATGTAAATCAAGTTAAGTCAATTAATTATTTGAAAGTACATACTTAAATAAACTCAAAATTATAAATAATTATGTTAATAAATGTTTATATTTTTTGATAGGGCTTTTAGAATTATCAAGAATTGTTCTGGATGATAGGGATTTAAACTCTAATATAGAAAAATGTAGAATATTATTAGTAATATCCACAAATAAAAAGTTGAGATTTACCTCCAAAATTAACAAGTGTTATGGATTTTTGGGACATATAGTATTGATAAGCCATGGTATTGTAACACAGGCAATGTCATCTGCAGAAGAAAAAAAATACACTAATTGGTGCATAGATGTCATGTGTGGACTAAAAGATTAGGCTTAAAGATGTGAGGTCAACCTTAAAATGTGAGATCATATGGTGCTTACACTAATTGGTGCATGGATGTCATGTGTGGACTAAAAGATTAGGCTTAAAGATGTGAGGTCAACCCTAAAATATGAGGTCCTATGGTGCACAAATGTCACCCCTAGAAAAAAAAAAGGTAGAAGAAAATGTGAGATGCAATGATTCAAAAGAAAGGCCTATCAACCTAATTAAAAATAATAATTTTATTATTGTTAAATTAAAAATATTAATTTTATTATTATTAAAATGAAAATATTAATTTTATTATTATTAAAATGAAAATATTAATTTGATTATTATTAAAATAAAAATATTAATTTGATTATTATTAAATTATTAATTTGTATTATTGAATTTTTGCATAAAATGTAATAAATTAGTTGAAATGACATTAGTGCTTGCAAATTTTAACAAAAAGGAAAGTGAAGCCAAAATAACAAGTTTAGTAAAAATACCACATTTAGTGAAATAAAAGGCAAAATTTAGTAAAAAGACCATATTTCATAATAACAGGAAAAAGTAACATTATTTTACAGGTTACCACTCAAAAATGCACAACAAAGGTATTACACATTGCACTTTCTTTCATAAAAAATTAAAATTAAAATTAAAAAATATTTCAAGGTGTGTGGCTTTCAATATCACATGGTGTACATGTGTTAGTCTTCTTTTCTTTGATAATAACATAAAAATTTTGTATAAAGCTCAACAAATTTTAAAAGCCTAAACTTTTAACTTTAATTTTGTAAAATCTAGTAATCTAGAAATCAATATTGTATATCATATACTTAAAAATTGACTTTTTCAGAATATAATGTACAATTTTTGCTTTAACCTATATACAAAATCTATTATGGA
Organism: Pinus albicaulis; assembly: GCA_034641835.2. Lineage (NCBI taxonomy): Eukaryota > Viridiplantae > Streptophyta > Pinopsida > Pinales > Pinaceae > Pinus > Pinus albicaulis. The sequence continues at coordinate 1,395,218,237 of CM076579.1, read as the reverse complement.
GTTCCATAATGAAATTTCTGCCCTAATCCTCTCCCATTGTTAAGTTCCATAATGAAATTATTGGTGGAAGAATGTGAGGTCAGCCATAAAATGTGACATCATGTGAGGTCAATGTGAGGTCATATGTGCACAAATGTGACACCTAGGTTAAAAAGTTAGGCCAAAATTTTTTAAATAAATGTTTGTGTTAGGAATATTAAGTAGCTTTGATTTCTATGTGTATGAACTTTTTAGATTGCTATGTCTATGAACTTTTTATATAAATGTTTGTGTTAGGAATATTAAGTAGCCGAGGGTATATCGCTTTTACTCAAATCATGACCTACGAGGACAGCGTAAGAGGTTTCAGCAAACATTTATTTTGTGCCTTTATAATTTAGAGTAACCGATTAAACCAATAGGTAGTTCGGTTGTTAGTTTGAAGGTATGAATAAACCAAGCCTAATTTCTGATATATATATATATATATATATGTACGTAAGTCGTGCGTTAGTTCATTGGCTGATATGAAATAGAAAATAATACGATTAAAGAAGTACAGATATTCAAAGCATGGTTGAAATTATGATATGGAAAGGCTGGTCTCAAGTAATTTGCAATTAGTTGGGGAAGAGGTGGGTAGGGAATAGGAAGATAAAAGTGTTAATGTAGGGCCAACTTTGGTTGGCAATTGCGAGAAATAAATAATAATGTTGACATAATATGTTTTTCATTACAGAATAATTCATATTAAGATTTTATAGTGGTTCTAAATAATTTTAACAAATAGTTTATATATTCAATTCATCACAGAAGAATTCATATTAAGATTTAATTTATAATTTTAAAAAAATTCAACAAATATTTTAGATATCCAATTCAATTTCAGAACTTTCATTTCCGCTCAAAAAAAACATATCAAAAAGTAACAAATAACTCCATAAACTTAGTCTGCTGTCCAATTTTCAAAACTTTCATAAAATATTTTGTATAGGTTATGTTGACCATATAAAATACATGATTAACTAATTTATTCAAATAACTAAAAATATGCATAGAGTGGGTGTATTAAGGACTTGGGAATTTGGGAACCAAGGGTCTTCTAAAGCCATAGACATACGAAGAATATAGAAAGTAGGATATTCTTATAATAGGATGATACAGCAAGAACAATTCAATAGATTCCATGACAATCTTCTATGATCTTTTAGTTTGTGGCTAATTTTAACTGTTTTTTTTTTCATTATTCATATTTTTTGGCATTTTTAGAGTGAGATCTTTCATAAGATCACCCACAAGTTGATAGGATCTATCATAGGGGTGTGACAGATCTGTCTATCTAATTAGATCCATTTAATTGTCGGATCGTTGGAGCATCCCTAAAGGCCTTGCAGTGTGGGTTTCCTGTGCATATAAGCTCCTAAATTCAAAAGAATTTGTCGGCTATCAATTTAGCTGCGAGATACTGGGCTAATGAATATTCACTTTCAGTCATAATTGAATCAGGTTTTACTCCTTGTCTATGATTTGCTGCTTATTTCTACTTCTTCCTGCCAAGCAAGAACTCTGAAATTTGTTCAGTACGTAACAAAGGAAGCCATCCTTCAAAACTGCTAACAAATCATAAAACAGTACCGATAATAAGATCAGCGTTATCCCTTACCAAGAGATTGATCATCCAACTTCTTTTTCTTCTTAACTTCGATTGGATAATAAAATGTATTGCAGATGCATTGCCAGATTTTACAAAGCAAAACCAGCATAATTTTTAAATCTGAAGCCATCAAAAGCCAAAATCATCGGATTGGAACATTACTGCTCTACATCATGTCAATATCCCTCCACTAAATGATACATAGCCAAACACGATATGATGGATGGTAATTATGTGGGAAGTTCAAAACAAGTTTCCAACTATTAAATTCGAAACATGTCCAAGCTCATTTTCAATTTATGAAGGGTGCTTCAAGTAAGTATTGCCACATCCAAGATATCCCCCGTCTGCCATCATAAGGAGAAAATAGGAATGGCAGATATGTGGTATAACTGCGCACAGAGAAAAAGAAACCAGGCAAGATAGTAAAGTGTACCATATATATTTACCTGAAAGCTAAGATCTGCAAGCGCCTTATTGCCCTCATCTGGCCATCTTGCATTTGGATATGCATAGGTCACCCCAACCTTGCAACAAATTCATCAACAATATTTAAGTAAATACAATCATTGAAGTTTGAACAAATCAATTCTTGTCTTTAACAATTAGTGGTACACCTCATACTTCATTCATAAGCACTAAAGATAGTGTCCATTTCTAAACATTTTGTAAAATAATCAAAGATCCAATCAGAATGCTAAACCATATCAAACTTACCTGTCTTACCACATTACGGCCTCGTCTATCGGGATACACAAATGCAAATGATAGTTTTGCATCTCTTCTCCTTGTTGTCGGTGCGACCTCTTTTACCTGCACTGCCACAAATTACTATAATACCAATTCAACTCATTTCTTTGAATTTCTTAAAAATTAAATAATAAATTAAAAAACAAACAAAAAATAATGGGATCAAACAAACACCTGAAACATAAGCATAATCAGATATCACAAAAAGTTAGAGCTTTTGATCCAATCACAGTATTTACTTGCTTTACAGCTCTTTGGATTTATAGCTTATGATGGAAAGAAGTGTAGAACCAAACATTGATTCATCTCAAAAGCATTATTTAAATTTGTTCACAAATAAATCAGTATCAAGAAGCCTTATTCAAAAGCAAGAAGTCTCCACTGAGAAAAGATCAACACAAACATACATGAAATTGGGAAACAAATTGATACATGAGTAAAATATAACAAGTTTATTAGACCTTAAACACAAGAAATTACAACTACACAGCTACCAATTCTATCAAGCTTGAGGATACCTTAGACATTGGGATAGCACAGTAGTTACTAATTGCCACTTATATATAGATATAATATAGATTGCACCCTCCTCCTAGGACCTTCTGTCCTCTTGAATTTTTATAACCTTTGTGCCCCTCCCTATATTCCCCTTTTTTTCCACTCATTACTCTGTATTTATCTTTTTTCTTGTACGTAAACCTTTATTTCTACTTAATTAGCTCTTACTTCCAATTTCTTATGTGGGGCACAAGGTCTTGTTCCCTATTCAAGGACATTAACATAATCCTTCTTTCTGCATATGGAATATTACTTCCTTTCAGAGTCCCATTTGTCATTTTCAATTACCTGTGGACACTAACATAATCCTTCTTTCTGCTCACACTATGTATAGTGTCCTCCACCCCACTATCCTCAAGAATTTTCTACAAAGCCATCATCAACAAAATGCAGAAGGCTAACTAATACAATGAAGGCAGAAGAAGAATCTGATTAATTCTAATGTGATTAAAACACACATTGCATAGGGACTATATTATAAAAGACAGCAAGGACACTGCAACCTCACACAAAACAACCCATATCAACAACTATGAAAACAAACATGAAGGAAAAGACAACTTCAAAGTTCGCAACTGGATACTTAAGACGATCTATACTAGTACTGATTTAGTTAGTTCAAATGAAAAATTCTAACCAACAATAACCCCAAAATGATGCACATTCAACACCGACTATCTCGGCCAGTAATGGTAACTGTGAGAAACATTCGCAATGAAATGGGAAGGTTCCTGCAGGTACAATGAGATCAAATTAAATCCTCCATACCAGATCTGTCAGCTCTCGAAGTGTAGCATCTCTCCATGTGTAAATATTCACTTCATCTTTTGGCTCTTTGCCTCTAACTACAAAGTCCTCTGCAGTATGATGACTTCCTATCGGCAAAAAGTCCAATTGAGAAATATGGTCATAAAAAATAGAAAATATAGACCAGTGATGTTCTTATTGCACTAGATAGGCAGGTTCCATGGCAAGTACTCTAGGAAATGGACATATATAAACATTTCGACCAGTGACATTCTTATTGCACTAGATAGGCAGGTTCCATGGCAAGTACTCTAGGAAATGGACATATATAAAAATTTCACATCCATAGAAGAGATTATTCTACCTCTACATTTCTAGTAAGTTTAAACACATACCAAAAATCAAAAACCATATCAGAACCTCAGAAAAAAGTATTTATGTTTAAGCAAAAAAAAAAAAAGTTATCTAATGGGTATAAGAAGTACTAAGAAAAAGGACTTGGTGGAATATTAACTGCTTGGGGATTTCAAACCGTTTTTGGTCGAATTAGTTCCGTTGCTGGAACCAGTAGGCTGTGGCAAGACATATGCGGAACCGGCGGCATGATTTGGGAAACTGGAGGAATCGCAATCTGAAAAGAACATTAATGCCGTAACATGTGAGGTCGGGGCAAGATGATATGCAGAACCAGAACCCACTGCATGATTTGAGAAACTGGCCACAATCTAACCGAGGAATCGCAATCTGAAAATAACATTAATGCAGTAACGTGTGAGGTCATTTGTGACCGCTAAACGTTTTGGGGAACCGAAGGCAATCTAAATGGAGGAAACGCAATCTGCAAATAACATTAATACCTTAACGTGTGAGAGGTCATTTGTGTACAGATTTCAAACTTGAGTTAAAAAGGTTGACGAAAATCAAAGGTAACTGATTTTTTTTTTTTTTTAAAAGAGCCTATCAGCGTAAATATAAATAACTAGCATTTGCACCGAGAGGTGCGAAGTAACGCTGGGAGTGAGGAACATGAAAAACAATAATTACCTTTTGCACTCAAGCAGCATACAAAATGGATTCATGAACTCTCTTATCCATTGGATCAAATAAAAAAATCATGGAGCTCCTTGCCAATAATGAGAAAGAAAATAAATTTAGAAAAAAAAAAAGAAAAAACTTGAGAAAGAGATGCTCATTTGAATATAACACTAGGCTCAAAAGCATCTCTTGCCAAATTTGGCTACTCTGTGTGAAATTCCATTAAAATTAAAGTATATTTTTTCATTGTGTAAAGACAATTTATCAAGCAATGGTTAACACCTCTATTTCTCCAACAAGTTGGTTGTGCTGCAGAGAGGGCTTTAGCAGGAGAATGAGGTAGAGTAGCGACTCTCCTGAGTGTTGGATGAATCGTTCGGGTGCGTTGGGCTGCACCTGGGCATAGACAAGAGGGACCCTGAGTTTTGGTTTATTAATTTGTAAACCCTATTTTAGACAACACTCTAGAAGATTTCTGAATATAGACTGAAACCCTAATTAAAGAGCTCAACCAATTGCATCATATGATATGCTTTTGCAACCTAATAAGGTATTTAAATCATTGCCTTAAAATCGTTTTGTTCAAGAGTCTTTTGGTCATCCATTAGTATAAGAAAGGTCATTTGCTACCATCTTTGGCAGGTTCGCCATCGGCTATTATATTAAAAAGGTTGATCAAGGATCATCAGAACAATCGAATCTCCCATCCAGTTGGAGCAAGCTGATCCATCTAAGCTGCACATCTGCTTATTGGGATAAAAAGTCAATTTTTGGATTTAAACACTATCAATGTCAAATTCCAATCATGTTTGGAAGTCCTGACAAATTTTTCGTCTATCAATCATTGTTATTGGGGAATGCAGGTTTACTCATTACTATTATTAAAAAAAAACATGTGTCCTACCTCTAAGTTTTGAGCAGCTCTTGGCCAAGCAAAAACAATTTTAAAACATACTAGATATACATAATACATCTTATAATATGTATATTATTAAATATTCTTTATAAAATGTAAATTAATTGATATTTTTAAAATGTAAATTAATTGATTTAAAGTTTATAAAAAAGAATAGAAAGTGGGAGTCAATTACAAAGATAAACAAGGCTTTATATGATATTTAGAGACAATTTTACACCATTTAAATGATAGTATCTCATAATAAAAGAGAAAATTTTTGATCTCATATTAAATTATTTTATTTTAACTTAAACATCTTGGCTTTGAAAAAAAACATTTCATTATATATTATCATAGTTTAACTAATCATTTAAAAATAAACTACACTAATCGTTATTTCTTATTAGTTAAAATAAAATTTTAAATTCCAACTTCTTAAGAAAAAAAAATATCAAAATATAATATTACACCATTCAAACTCATTATTCTAAATGGTATTTTGCTAAATTTTTAACAAATCTCAGCAAAGCCGTAAATAAATAACACATATTAAATATCCATTTTAATTTTCAACTTAATTCCAAATATTTTAAAAATCATTCCCATATTATGTTTTACCCTTCCAAATATTAAGCCTTTTATATTCACCACCGTACCAACAAGGCTCCTTTGAGCTCCAAAAAAGAAACGAGGGCAGTCTGGAAAATACGCAATGTTGAAGGGAAATTTTGGTGATCAGATATCCATTCCTGCGTAAAGAATCTGTGCTTTCAACACTACAGACTTATCATAAATACTTGAATGGGAAATTTGATGTTACTGTTTTCTACTAAACCCACGCCGAAGATTGATGTTTCAACCTTGATTAGGGTTGGAAAATCTGCCTGTGATCCATCCATGCCACCTGTCATTACATACATGCATTTTGTAATTAATCTCTATTTATACAAATTAAAATGAGTAATCTGGGTACCATCATATCACATTAATTGACACAGTAAATTCAGTCAGGATCTCCTTTCGGTTTTAATGAGTCTAGCGTGTGCCTTCCTCCAAGCCTCCTCTTTTAACAGCCTTGAAACAGAAGGGAAATGTTAATACCAGAAAGTGGAACGATTGACCAGATTAGTGGGAAGTAGGTACCAATTGAAGAAAGTCCGGGATCTGTAGAAGTTTGGGTCTCTGAATAGGACAATTACTGTTGAGAATCCAATAATGGAGAGCGGGGAAGCGTTGGAACTTGGAACAGCAGAAATGGCTAATGGAGGAGGCTGAAAAGAAGATCACCACTACTATCTCTGAGGTTGTTGCGATGCTTGACCTTAATGGCCTTCAATTGATTAGTGTGTCGGTTTCGTTACAATTGGCTACAGCCCTTGTGAGGTTGGATCTGTCCAATAACAATTTGGAGGTAAAAATTTTCAGTTCGATTTCCCTGTGCAGTACTTTTCTGAAGTAAAACAATGAATGCTTTTTTTTTTTATGGTGTCCAATTGATTGTAGTGCTTGCCTGAATGCGTGACTAGCATGGTGAATCTGAAAATTCTGGATGTTGGGTGCAATCACCTTAGAAAGGCAGAAGCAGTGGTTGTCCATGGAGCGCCAGCGAAGCATACGACCGTCCATGTGTTTAATTTCTATTTGATTGAAACTGACAAAAATGAAAGTTCTTGATTGGCTACAATGACGATAACAACGACTCTTGATTGGTTGGGGTGAGTAGTGTTTGCTCACCTCATTCCCGCAAAGATAACGCCTCCGACGTAAATATATGTGAGAAAAATTAATAATAATTTAATTAAAAATTAAAATATATGTATATATGAAATATTTTTTTAAATATTAAAATTATATTAATTTTTTTTAATTTAATAAGAATGTGAGGAGATTTTATTAAGTTATCAGTGTTTTTAAATATTAAGAAAATATATCATAATTTAATGGTTAAATTAATAAGAAAGACAATCATCCATAACTACTATTCAACTCCATATTGGGTTGTTAAATTGTTTCATTACGTTTTAAAAAACAAGCTTTTAGCAAAAAAAAAAAAAAAACAATTTTAGATTTAAGGCACATTCCAGACCCAAATTACTATTTATATGTAAAATAATTTTATTAATATTTATTTTTTCAATTTATTTTACTTTAAAATGAATATAAAAAAATAGACAATTTATTCTATCCAATCAATATCTCACAACCAATTTAGAACATTAAATCAATTATACATACACAATACTATTAATACATAACTAAAATCATTTAAAAACATATCTTTTAAATTCAATATCAAAAATTCACTCAATACTACTATACATAACTAAATTCATTTTTATATTCAAAATACATTTTATATCACAAAAATTACAATCTCAATTAAAATCAAAATCGTATTTTCTAAATTCAAAATATAAAAAAAATTACACGGAATACTACATATACAGAATAGTAATGTTCAGTAACAATTATTGCAATTATTGCTATAATAAAAAACAACAAAAACAAACTTCAATACTATCTTGAGAATCTACTGAACAAGGAAATAAGTAACAAGGAGTTCAAACAGCAATATGCAGCCATTCAAACTTGATATCTCGCCAGAATTTTTTCCTTTATTTAATTCTTTATTGATTTTAAAAGTCTGCCTCCATATTACCGAACCCAAGTAACCTGGCTCAGATTTCCCACTGCAAGATGGTCAAAGCTTCCAAACGCGGATGAGTATTGAAGACATACCCAAAATTTTAGTATTCTCACCCAGAATAAAGACCCCAAGGGGCATTTAAGAACCAATAGCTTACGAATTATCGGTTGCCCACAAAGTTCTGGGATTTATGGCCGGAGAACGTGTGGGAGCTGACAGGTAAGGGTTCCCGGGATTAGAGTTTCCTAGAATAAATAGCATAAAAATATGAAATGATCTGGGGAATTAATGCTGGGAAACACATCGAAAGCCGACGGTAATAAATTTCGGGGAACGTATTATATGCGGATAACGCAGGACGTTGGGGATTTAATCCCATATTTTTTGCGCGGTTAACGACATGCGGAAATGCTGCGTGGCGTGATGAGAACCAATTTTAACGTAGGCGTGTGATTCTGATTAAAACACAATTGCAAAATAGAGTAAAAATACAGTGCGATTTTTTTAAGGCTTTTATGGTGACTTTTTATGGTGTAATTTTTCTGGCCGGAATTTATTGAAAAGAGAAGTTTGATTGCTAACTTTGCACAATCAAAGTGCTTTAGTCTGTCCCATAGGCTATTTTTAGTCTCGTGGACATTAAAAATGTTCTTTCTTCTTTTTTTCTTTCTTTAGATATTTTTGAGGGTGTTGAATCTATATAGAGTCAAAAAACCAATTTGAATAACAAAAACCAAGATTTTACCTCAAAAATTTTCACCAAATTTCAGCACCTAAAACTTCGAAAAATCGCACTGAAAACAACTCCGTAAAAATATGAGCGTCACAATGCGAATGAATTATTTTCTCGACAGTGAAATCTCTAAAATCCCTGCAAGCACGAAACAGTCCATTAAACAAAAGATTAATCGGATCAAATCTGAGAAAAATTCCAAAATGCATGTGTTGCTATTTTAATTTACACAGTTAAACACACATTTAATATATGCACCAAATTTCGAATTTATTCAGAAAATAAAAGTTAAGGCTATGTTTGCGTCTTGTGGTTTAGGTTTAGATGGATAGAGTCTACGAATTATTTCAAAGGGCATAATTCTTTTGAATTTAGAAAATTGCAATACTTTCAAAATAACATTAGAAAGGGTTTTTTGAGAAGGATAAAATTTCAATTCATGAATTTCATAGTCATGAATTAACATATTTAATAGGGCAGAATTCTTTTGACTCTAAAAAATTGTAATACTTTCAAAATAATATTAGAAAGGTTCTTTTAGAAAGATAGAATTTCAATCCACGACCTTTATAGTCACGAATTAACACATAATTCAAAGCGCACTTGCAGAGTGCAAAAGAGAAAAAATTAAGAAGTTTGAAACAAATTGCTTTCTCGTTAATGCTTGGCTCGATGAGGAATGCAAAAAGGCAAAAGGAATGTGGAAAGAGTTAAACAAGGAAATGGTCATAGATGAATGACTTACTTAATGTAGTTGAATCCCAAAAATGATATCTAATATAATGCACTGCGGAAACCCCTCATACTTAAATACAAAGAGTAAAGGGAGCTCTACTTAAATGGTTCATGAGGCACAATACTTGCTAAGGTTTTGCAAATGGGGTAGCAAGCTAAGTGGGCTTGATTGTGGGGAAAACTCCACAGTTAAGCGCACTTGAGCCAGAGGCGTTTTGGGATGGGTGACCTCCTAGGGAGTCCAGGTTACCAAGTGCAAGCCCCGGAAGTGATGATTGACGCTATGTGATTCATTTCACTAGTTTCAATCCCACTTCTTCACCCCTGTGAGCATCACCCGATGCAATGAGTGCTAAGTGGACTATTCAAAAATCATGAGAAATTAGTCAGTTACAACTACCTCTCATGGAAATGGTCATAATTGAATGACTTAAATCCTTCATACTTAAATACAAAGAGTAAAGGAAGCTCTACTTGAATGGTTCATGAGGCACAATACTTGCTAAGGTTTTGCAAATGGGGTAGCAAGCTAAGTGGGCTTGATTGTGGGGAAAAATCCACAGTTAAGTGTGGTTGAGCCAGAGGCGTTCTAGGATGGGTGACCTCCCGGGAAGTCCTAGTTACTGGGTACAAGCCCCGTAAGAGATGATTGATGCTATGTGATTCATTTAACTAGTTTCAATCCCACTTCTTCACACTTGTGAGCATCACCCGATGCAATGAGTGCTAAGTGGACTATTAAAAAATCATGAGAAATTAGTCAGTTACGACTGCCTCTCATGAAAATGGTCATAGATGAATGACTTAAACCTCTCATACTTAAATACAAAGAGTAAAGGGAGCTCTACTTGAATGGTTCGTGAGGCACAATACTTGCTAAGGTTTTGCAAATGGGGTAGCAAGCTAAGTGGGCTTGATTGTGGGGAAAACTCCATAGTTAAGCGCGCTTGAGCCAGAGACGTTTTAGGATGGGTGACCTCCTAGGGAGTCCAGGTTACCGAGTGCAAGCCCCGGAAGTGATGATTGATGCTATGTGATTCATTTCACTAGTTTCAATCCCACTTCTTCACCCCTGTGAGCATCACCCGATGCAATGAGTGCTAAGTGGACTATTCAAAAATCATGAGAAATTAGTCAGTTACGACTACCTCTCATGGAAATGGTCATAATTGAATGACTTAAATTCTTCATACTTAAATACAAAGAGTAAAGGGAGCTCTACTTGAATGGTTCATGAGGCACAATACTTGCTAAGGTTTTGCAAATGGGGTAGCAAGCTAAGTGGGCTTGATTGTGGGGAAAAATCCACAGTTAAGTGTGGTTGAGCCAGAGGAGTTCTAGGATGGGTGACCTCCCGGGAAGTCCTGGTTACTGGGTACAAGCCCTGTAAGAGATGATTGATGCTATGTGATTCATTTAACTAGTTTCAATCCCCACTTCTTCACACTTGTGAGCATCAGCCGATGTAATGAGTGCTAAGTGGACTATAAAAATCATGAGAAATTAGTCAATTACGACTACCTCTCATGGAAATGGTCATAGATGAATGACTTACTTAACATAGTTGAATCCCAAAAATGATATCTAATATAATGCACTGTGTAAACCCCTCATACTTAAATACAAAGAGTAAAGAGAGCTCTACTTGAATGGTTCATGAGGCACAATACTTGCTAAGGTTTTGCAAATGGGGTAGCAAGCTAAGTGGGCTTGATTGTGGGGGAAACTCCATAGTTAAGCGTGCTTGAGCGAGAGGCATTCTGGGATGGGTGACCTCCTAAGGAGTCTTGGTTACCGAGTGCAAGCCCCAGAAGTGATGATTGACACTATGTGATTCATTTCACTAGTTTCAATCCCACTTCTTCACCCCTGTGAGCATCACTCGATGCAACGAGTGCTAAGTGGACTATTCAAAAATCATGAGAAATTAATTAATTACGACTACCTCTCATGGAAATGGTCATAGATGAATGACTTAAACCCGTCATACTTAAATACAAAGAGTAAAGGGAGCTCTACTTGAATGGTTCATGAGGCACAATACTTGCTAAGTTTTTGCAAATGGGGTAGCAAGCTAAGTGGGCTTGATTATGGGGAAAACTCCACAGTTAAGCGCGCTTGAGCCAGAGGCATTCTGGGATGGGTGACCTCCTGGGGAGTCCTGGTTACCAAGTGCAAGCCCCGGAAGTGATGGTTGACGCTATGTGATTCATTTCACTAGTTTCAATCCCACTTCTTCACCCCTGTGAGCATCACTCGATGCAATGAGTGCTAAGTGGACTATTCTAAAATCATGAGAAATTAGTCAGTTACGACTACCTCTCATAGAAATGGTCATAATTGAATGACTTAAATCCTTCATACTTAAATGCAAAGAGTAAAGGGAGCTCTACTTGAATGGTTCATGAGGCACAATACTTGCTAAGGTTTTGCAAATGGGGTAGCAAGCTAAGTGGGCTTGATTTTGGGGAAAAATCCACAGTTAAGTGTGGTTGAGCCAGAGGCATTCTAGGATGGGTGACCTCTCGGGAAGTCCTGGTTACTGGGTACAAGCCCCGTAAGAGATGATTGATGCTATGCGATTCATTTAACTAGTTTCTATCCCACTTCTTCACACTTGTGAGCATCACTCGATGCAATGTTGCTAAGTGGACTATTAAAAAATCATGAGTAATTAGTCAGTTACGACTACCTCTCATGGAAATGGTCATAGATGAATGAATTACTTAACACAGTTGAATCCAAAAAATGATATCTAATATAATGCACTATGTAAACCCCTCATACTTAAATACAAAGAGTAAAGAGAGCTCTACTTGAATGGTTCATGAGGCACAATACTTTCTAAGGTTTTGCAAATGGGGTAGCAAGCTAAGTGGCCTTGATTGTGGGGAAAAATCCACAGTTAAGCGTGCTTGAGCCAGAGGCATTCTGGGATGGGTGACCTCCTAGGGAGTCTTGGTTACCGAGTGCAAGCCTCGGAAGTGATGATTGACGCTATGTGATTCATTTCACTAGTTTCAATCCCACTTCTTCACCCCTGTTAGCATCACTCGATGCAATGAGTGCTAAGTGGACTATTAAAAAATCATGAGAAATTAGTCAGTTACGACTACCTCTCATGGAAATGGTCATAGATGAATGACTTAAACCCCTCATACTTAAATACAAAGAGTAAAGGGAACTCTACTTGAATGGTTCATGGGGCACAATACTTGACAAGGTTTTGCAAATTGGGTAGCAAGCTAAGTGGTCTTGATTGTGGGGAAAAATCCACAGTTAAGTATGGTTGAGCCAGAGGCGTTCTAGGATGGGTGACCTCCCGGGAAGTCCTGGTTACCGAGTACAAGCCCCGTAAGTGATGATTGATGCTATGTGATTCATTTAACTAGTTTCAATCCCACTTCTTCACACTTGTGAGCATCACCCGATGCAATGAGTGCTAAGTGGACTATTCAAAAATCATGAGAAATTAGTCAGTTACGACTACCTCTCATGGAAATGGTCATATATGAAGGACTTATTTAACGCAGTTGAATCCCAAAAATGATATCTAATATAATGCACTGTGTAAACCCCTCATACTTAAATACAAAGAGTAAAGAGAGCTCTACTTGAATGGTTCATGAGGCACAATACTTGCTAAGGTTTTGCAAATGGGGTAGCAAGCTAAGTGGGCTTGATTGGGGGGAAAACTCCACAGTTAAGCGCGTTTGAGCCAAAGGCGTTCTAGGATGGGTGACCTCTTGAGAAATCCTGGCTACCTACCGTAAGCCCCATAAGTGATGATTGATGCTATGTGATTCATTTCACTAGTTGCAATCCCACTTCTTCACCCCTGTGAGCATCACCTGATGCAATGAGCGCTAAGTGGACTATTCAAAAATCATGAGAAATTAGTCAATTACGACTAGCTCTCATGGAAATGGTCATAGATGAATGACTTACTTAACGAAGTTGGAACCCAAAAATGATATCTAAGAAAGAAAAAGTTTGATTTCATGGTTTCAAGGAAGGAAGGACTAATATTCCTTGGAAAAAATAACCCCAAATTATTTTGGAATGAGCTCCAACTGAGAAATATGCAAACTAAAAATAGTATTACAACTTCTAAATGGTTTGACTATGCAATACAACATTATGAGCAAGATCCCAAGGTCAACCCTCCTCCCTTGGTCAACACTGATACTGAACTCTTCATGGTGCAAGAGGTAGAAATGGGTATCAAGAAGTTGGGTGTTGGAAAAACAAAAAAATTAGCTGAACTCCAAGTAGAGTATCCAAAGTGGGGCTTAAAAATTCTTGCACCTTACATTACAAATTTTTTCAGCAACATCATACAACAGGGGTTCCCCACATATTGGACAACAAGTCTGGCAATACCTCTTTTCAAGAGTGGTGACGTCAATAATCCCTCCTATTATAGGACCATAATGATAAACCCCTTGTTTGCAAAGTTATTTGGAAGCATGCTAGAATATAAAATCAACAAGTGGGTGAAATAAAGAGATAAACATGCTAAAGGGAAAACATGTTTTAAACCTAAACATTCCACACAATTGATCATGGTATAACTTTAAGGCACATCATTGAAAAAGTTTGGGACAAAAAGGAATAAGCCTTTTGTTGCTTTGTTGATTTCAAAATATCCTTTGACATGGTTCTTAGGGATAAGCTTTGACACATAATGGAGGAACTTGGGGTTCCTAGGCATTTGAGAGCAGTTGTGCATAGGCTGTATGAATAGGTGAAAGTCAAATTAGAATTTCGGCAGACATTTCTGAAAGTTTTAGAAGTGATATTAGGGTCAAACAAGGTTTCCCATTGTATCCTACCCTTTTTGTTTTATATATCGACAATCTTGAAGAGTGGCTAAATTTGCAAAGGGGTGATAGTATCCATTTGGGTAAGTCCGTTATAAGCCTTCTTTTGTTTGCAAATGACCTTATTCTGATTTCTAAATCTGCTCTTAGTTTGCAAGAGCACTTACTTTCCCTTAATCATTTTTGTAGAAGGGTGGGGATGCAAGTCAATATTAGAAAAAAGAAAGTAGCGGTTTTCTCTAACAAAAGAAAACATAACCATCATACGTTTACTTTGAAAGAAACACTTTGGAAGAAGTTGCGGATTAAAAATACCTTGGAATTGACTTTAACATAAATATAAGCTAGGATGATTGTAGAAAGAAAAGAACCTTGGGGGATTGGAAAACATTTTATGCTTTTCAAAATAGGTGTAGAGAGGTAGAGTTATTGGACTGGAAAACGAATCAAACTCTTTTTGGGATTTTAGTGATTATGGTGATTCTCTACCATTGTGAACTATGGGCCAACAGTACATCCGACATGCAGTAGAAACAAATTGAGAAAATTAAAAAACACTTGATTACAAAAATATTTTTAAATATTAGGAAAATATATCATAATTTAATGGTTAAATTAATAAGAAGGACAATCATCAATGACTACTATTCACTCTTGTGCAATGTCTTTCCGTATTGGGTTGTTAAATTGTTTCATTACGTCTAAAAAAACAAGCTCTTGGCAAAAAAAAACAGTTTTAGATTTAGAGCACATTCCAGACCCAAATTACTATTTACATGTGAAATAATTTTATTAATATTTATTTTTTCAATTTATTTTACTTTAAAATCAATATAAAAAATAGACAATTTATTCCATCCAATCTATATCTCACAACCAATTTTTAGAACATTAAATCCATTTCTATATTCAAAACACATTTAATATATATAATTAAAGGAATTTATTGTTATTATTCAAAAATTTGCATGTTATTTTTACTTAAAATTACATAACATGATATTTAGGAATCAAAATTGTTTAATATTTTGTATAGTTGTATATTCAATGTGTATTCTAAAATTTAATATTGTAATTTAGTTAGTTAATTTGAGTTTTTAGATATTGGATAGTTTTAATATTCTGCTCATGAGGAATGTATTTTTTAAATTAGATTTTTCAATTTTTAATGTTTTTTTATATAAATATAATTACATTACATAATATATATAAATTAAAATTGTTGAATATTTTGTACAGATATATATTTGATATATTCATTATATATTCTAAAATTTAATAATAATATAATGTAGTTAACTAATTTGATTTTTTATGAGGGAAGTGATGAGTATTTTGTTTATAATCACAATTATCTTACTACTTATATGTGGTGGAAAAGTTCTTTTTTCGAGGATTTACAAGTCTAAATATGGACCGCACTTAATTATACCATCAACCAACGTGGAAATTTCTTGCAAAACTGGATTGGTTTTTGATGAAAGATATCAGTTTGATTTTTTAGTGGCCCTGATCATCAAAGCACATGTCAGAATCTTATATATTAATTTATATATAAATTAAATCAACCATATACCAACTTGTAATATTATCCGTTGATTTATCGAACTTATAGTTCATAAATTTCATCTTAGCAGCATATTATATTAGGTTTAACTCATAGAAGATTTTATATTTTTGTAAAGCGCGCACACACATATATATATATTAAATGGTAGTTGTTCTGGTTTTTATCTCTACAAAAATATAATTTATGAATACTTATGAAAATTTATAATAATAAAAATAAAAATATTCGTACAAGAATTTATAATAATAAAAAAATATAAGTTATATATATAATTAAAGGAATTTATTGTTATTATTCAAAAAATTGCATGTTATTTTTACTTAAAATTACATGACATGATATATAGGAATCAAAATTGTTTAATATTTTGTATAGTTATATATTTAATGTGTATTCTAAAATTTAATATTGTAATTTAGTTAGCTAATTTGAGGTTTTTGATATTGGATAGTTTTAATATTCTGCTCATCAGGAATGTATTTTTTAAATTAGATTTTTCAATTTCTAATGTTTTTTTATATAAATATAATTACATTACATAATATATATAAATTAAAATTGTTGAATATATTGTATAGATATATATTTGATATATTCATTATATATTCTAAAATTTAATAATAATATATTGTAGTTAACTAATTTGATTTTTTATGAGGGAAGTGATGGGTATTTTGTTTATAATCACAATTATCTTACTAGTTATATGTGGTGGAAGAGTTCTTTTTCGAGGATTTACAAGTCTAAATAATTAGATTTGCGTCAATGCTATAAAGAACAGAGTAAATGAGCACCAAAACTTATATATGTAAACATATGCTCTGCATTACCCTTCATGGACCGCACTTAATTATACCATCAATCAACGTGGAAATTTCTTGCAAAAGTGGATTATTTATCCATTAGGTTTCCACGCGGTTTTTTATGAAAGATATCAGTTTGATTTTTTAGTGGTCCTCATCATCAAAGCACCTGTCAGAATCTTATATATTAATTTATATATAAATTAAATCAACCATACACCAACTTTTAATATCATCCGTTGATTTATCGAACTCATAGTTCATAAATTTCATCTTAGCAGCATATTATATTAGGTTTAACGTTACAACTGTCAATGTTTAAGTCTATGACTATATCCAAGTTAAATTTATGGATATCTATCCACATTTATGACCATAGTGGACTGCATTTAAGCCATGATCAGAATTGGGTTAATGATGCCACCAAAACCGCAGGTTATGGTATTCGGAGCTGATATTGGTAATTGATTACATGCCTTGAAAAGTTTGCCCTCAGTGCTGTCACAAATTTAGGGTGTAAAATTGTAACAACTCTCCACCTTAGATCTAGCTTGCTCCAAATCAAAAGCAGAGACCCCAGTTATGGGTGGAAGCGAGAGTTGAAGCAGTGTAACCGGTTTCAAATGCAGGTATAAGAGGCTTACCTGTAACCACAAGAAAATTTAGTTAGAATAATCAAGGTTAAAAATGAATTACATTACGTATGACTGAAACACTACTGAAACTACGGTGTCCTTCCACGACATTACAAACTAAGTTAATATAACCATTATAGTCTTCTAGGGAGAAAACCAGAGATATATATGGTTCTGCATTAGCTATAGATAAGGAAAATTGTCAATGTCAAAAAATAAATTAATCGTGAATATGGGGGAGGTAAAGAGCCATTAAAACCAAAGCAAAGAGCATAGATAACCAACACTAAACCTTTAAGTAAATATCAGAGTGCGCACTGTACATTTGCAAATTTCCCAAGTGTGGGATTTTACGAAATTGAAGGTGCATATTATCAAGAATCTTTCTGCATTGCAAAGAAGCAACGCAGTTAGAATCATACAACTGAGTAGGTAACCTAAATAGAGCATGGGATAGATAAAAATTACAAGGAAGTAAATGCATTTACTGAGATACACTTTAAATTAAACGAATTCATTAGCAGTGGCCTGTGAAAAATGAAATACCACAGCATACATTTTTAATAGTGTGAATTTGAAGGGAAAATCCAACTATTGCGTTTTAGAAATGCGTTGGGCTTAAGGTGGGTTAATATTTCAGCCTATTAAGAACCTTGTATTCCATATGCTGAGGTGAAAACAAACCAGTCAAGAAGATTATCTACTCGGTAATAAACATCTAGACCTTTCCCACACGAAGATTTAAGGTGTTGCTACGGTAAATAAGCAATTATTTGTAAGTTAACAATGGGAAAGGAGTCAATACTTCTGTTATAAGCTACTTACCATAAATCGAGATTCTAAATGAAATGATTATTTACCTTTAGTACTTCTATGGAAACCATTGAAGTCGGAGTTGGGATATGATATCCACTCGGAGTTGCCTTGAGAATGCATTAACCTATCATAAGATTGAACTAGGTATGTCGACAACAACAACAAAAATATTCATACACAAAAGTACGAAGGAACAACTAATAATATAACACAGATATTTGATAATTACCTCTAGGTGTATAAGAAAACGAAGGAACATTACTCAATCATACGCAGAGACACCTCACAAACCTAACCATAAGAAATGACGATAAATCACCCTTTTTCCCAATTGAAAAATTAAAAGAGGCATACGAGGAACGTTAAAATGAAATGAGCGGTGAAGCAATAACTTTACGCTGGCCACGACAGAATGCTTCGGGGAGAAATCGTTGAGCTGTACTCAGTGCCGGAGGTTAGGATGGCATTACATTTTGGAACCTACGAAACTGAAATAATTTATAAAACAAACCATTCAGAAAAACGGTAGTAACCCCATGTGGATCAATCATTTTGGCATGATATAAATGGAACCGAAAGAAAAAGAAATATCTTACCTAATAGCAGTTATGTGTAGCTGCGATGGGATCAATGCTGGCTAGTGGTTCAGTCCAAATAAATTATGAGTTATGTTCTCTTGCAGAAAAAGAAGAGCTCGATATCCACGACTGAAAGGAAAATGAAGAGGGATCACTATAGATGTGATTTTTTTAACCCACAGTAAACCCTAGCCAAATCTCAAATCTCTACCATACACGTGTTGCCAGATTAAATAGGGTGTCTTGGATCGTTGCCTCGAGGAAGAAACAGAGCAAGGCCATGTGATGATGTACGAAGAATTTATGAACGAGGGTCTCGACAAATTAAAACCGCGAGGGTTGGTATACCTATTTCTTGGCATTGACGTTAGCAATTATTTAAAACCTCCACCAAATACTTGGCATATTAAATACATGGTACGTGTCAGTAAGGTCCATCGTGGTGCATAGACTAGTTGCATAATTAATAGCATAAGTGGCATGTCTCAGGTTAAGTGAATGTTATAAGGTTGATGAAACGTTAACTGACACAAATTCTCAAGTTATCCAAATGGCGGTTGCTTGATAAATAAACAGTGGGAACTACAATGCTATTCGCAATAACGTCTTAAAATTTTAAACCAGTAGAATGTTAAAAAAATAAATTAAAATAATTAAAATAAATAAAAAATAGTAAATATTAAAGTTGAACTATGGCAAAAAAAATAAATTTTTTGAAACAAAGCTAAATTAATGTCACTATCAGGTAAAACCTGATGCGTAGTGACCTGCAGCGGTAGGTACAATAAATAAAACTAAAAAGGCAAAATAGTAAAACTAAAGTGAGTTATAATCCTCTTGGATTTGGTTATTCAAATTGTAAATTTTGTGAGATTTTTTGGAATGGGAAAAACTAATTAAACTCATCTTAAATATTTAGAATTTTTTTCGGTAATAATCATATCTGAAAGAACACTGTCGACGCGTTTCGAATCAACTAGTGTGGTTCATCATCAGGACTAGGTGATAGATCAGGTCAAGGCATTGAGTTTAAATAGATGCTTGTTGGACAAAACTTATGGTAAAAAAAAAAACTAACATCCAAGTGGAATATGTAATCATCCCAACTTCAATATATTAATTTATATATTTTATATATATTTTAAATCAATTTATTATAAAAATTTAAATAAAAAACAATTTTAATTTTTTCCTTAAAGGAATAAGGTTGTCCAGAAAGCTACCTAGTTTTATAATTATTTTTACATATTATTTATTACAATAACAACTATTATTGTGGGAAATGTTACTCCCTAAATTAAAAATATATAGCTACTATATGTGTCTTCTTTGGATTGTCACATACTTCAACAGTGAAATTGGTCGAACCAATGGTCAAGGGTTAGTTTCCAAATACGAATGTTTTGGTATAATTGTAGAGAAGATTATGCCATTGAAGAAACTTGTGAACTCACTGGCCATGGGACATGTCACAGGATTTTTTATTTCAACATGGTGGGTTTATTATTAATAATCAATTGATAGACAGTTAGGTAAATTAAATTCCACGACGCCTGTGCTTAGAGTTTTAACATTAAAAGTATAAAAATTAAATAATCAATCGATAAAATCTTGTATGTCCTTGACACGCGGTTTCATAAAAGTTGCAGTAATTACTCTCTCAACCCGGATTGTGTTAATAAAACTACTCTAAGTTTGCCAATTTTATTTCCTAATTTATATATATATATATATATATATATATATATATATATATATATATATATATATATATAATGGGGAGAGGGGTCACTCATTGGACACCTCGGCAACGACTAACCCCCCACGCCACGTTGGACACCACACCTGTGTACGACAAGTGTCCATCTGATGCGGGCACGTGTCGCGGGTACATGCCACTTATCGAACCGGTCATCCACCTACTAAGTCGGTCCTTTCCCGCATTTAACTGGAGGCTTGTCCTAGAAGCTTCCATTTTCACTTTGAGTCTGGTCCCTGGTCGTCTTCCTGTCTGATTGTCGCGCAGACGCTACACCGATGCCCTTCTAGTTTGAGCTCCTATGGTCCGGGTTTGACCGCGATGACTGAACCTTTTTGTTATACCTCGGCTCTATGTTGGTTAAACCTATGCTATGTGGTGGTTATACCTCGTCTCTGTGGTGGTTATACCTCGGCTCTTTGGTGGTTATACTCGGCTCTGTGTTGCTTATACTCAGTTTTGTCGTGGTTATATCTCGGCTCTGTCATGGTTATACTCGGTTGTGTGGTGGTTATACTAGGCTCTGTGGTGGTTATAATTGGGTCTGTGGTGGTCATACCTCGGCTCTGTGGTGGTCATACCTCGACTCTGTGGTAGTCATACCTCGACTCTGTGGTGGTTTTACCTTGGTTCTGTGGTGGTTTTACCTAGGCCCTGTGGTGGTTTTACCTTGGCTCTGTGGTGGTTTTACTCGACTCTGTGGTGGTCATACCTCGGCTCTATGGTGGTCATACCTCAACTCTGTGGTGGTTATACCTTGGCTATGTGGTGTTTTTACCTCGGCTCTGTGGTGGTTTTACTTGCTTTCGGATCTGTGTCGTTTTTAGGTCTGGATGCTCCGAATTGTGTTTTCAGGTGCATTTTTCAGGTCTGGATGCTCTGAATTGTGCTTTCAGGTGCATTTTCCAGTGTTGGTTTTACTTTTTTTTAGAGTTTTTGCTATTTTTTTAATGTTTGTGCTCTGTGAATGGTTGTTTTCTGATTGGGTTTTTACATTGTTTGCAGGTTAATGCAGTTGGCAATTGGCAGGGGAGGAAGGTGAGGAGAGAGAGGAAGGCAAGGAGAGAAATCTTAAGGTAGGACTCTATCCTACCAGTCATATGTATGTGTTTGTAAACACATTTAACCTAAAGGATATGTTTCTCTATTGAGCTTGTTTACTGTGTCTTTAAACACTTGGGTTTTCTGTAAATTGTCTAGTTTTTTAACACATTTAAACACATTTAACTTGAAGGATAAGTTTTTGTTGAGATTGTTTCTTGTGTCCTGTTTTTTTGTGTAAATTGATTGGTTTAGGTTTAGGGTAGGGTTTTTGTGTTAATTAAAAGGAATCTGTGTAAATTGAGATTTAGGGCTTAGGGTTTTGTTTTTCAACGCATTTAAAGTTTATGGTTTTTTGTAAATTGAGGTTTTGATGTTTAAATATTTTTATCCACCACAAGGCTAAGAGCCGAGGTATAATTGGTTTATATTCTGTACATGTTTTCAATTAATTTGATGACATTTTCTCATACTGTGTTAGTAATGTTGTCTAAATTCTCATACTTTGTTTATAATGTTGTCTAAATTGTCATATTGTGTTGTTAATAATGTTGACATTTTCTCATACTGTGTTGTTAATATTGTTGACATTTTCTCATAATGTGTTACTTTGTTCCTCATTTCTTTTAAGGGTTTTGAGGGTTTTGACTTGCATGTGAAGTCTTAGTCTTGCATTCTTGTTTCACTCCAACACATTTAGGGTTTAGGGTTTTGTTTTTCAACACATTTAGGGTTTAGGGTTTTCTGTAAATTGAAATTTTGATGTTTGAATAATGGTATAACCACCACAAAGCCGAAGTATGTTAATAATGTTTTATATTCTGTACATGTTTTCAATGATTTTGATGACATTTTATGATACTGCGTTAACAATGTTGTGTAAATTCTCATACGGTGTTGTTAATAATGTTGACATTTTCTTATACTGTGTTATTTACATTGATATATACACATGTTTTGACTTGCATGTGAAGTTTTGGTCTCGTATTCTTGTTTCACTCCAACACATTTAGGTTTAGGGTTTTGTTTTTTTAACACATTTAGGATTTAGAGTTTTATGTAAATTGAGATTTTGATGTTTAAATATTGGTATAACCACCACAGAGCCGAGTATGTTAATAATATTTTATATTCTGTACATGTTTTCAATTAATTTGATGACATTTTCTCATATTGTGTTGTTAATAATGTTGTCTAAATTCTCATATTGTGTTGTTAATAATGTTGACATTTTCTCATATTGTGTTATTTACATTGATACATGCACATGTTTTGACTTGCATGTGAAGTCTCAGTCTTGCATTCTTGTTTCACTCCAACAAGGTATAACCACCTTTGTTCCTCGTTTCTCTTAAGGTTTTTGACTTGCATGTGAAGTCTCGGTCTTGCATTCATGGTTCATAGAGTCGAGGTATTAATTTTACAGTCACTTCCATAGAGGTATTTTACCTTTGTTACTGGTTCCTCTTAAGGGTTTTGACTTGGATGTGAAGTCTTGGTCTTGCATTCTTGCTTCAAAAAGTCGAGGTATTACAATCACTTCCATAGAGGTATTTTACCTTATATTTTATTTATTTTTTTATTTTATTTTATGAATTCAATTTCTTTGTTCACACCCTCTGTTCTTTGTTTAGGGTATCATTGGTTTGCATTTATGATTTTTATATTCCATTATTTTTAATCGATTAAGAGGCAGGATCATTCAATCATGTTTGTTCTCATTGAAAGACACATTTTCAGAGTGGGGCAATGGGCCAAAATCCAAGTTGGAATTTGGTGTCATAGACCTTTTTTGCTTATGACTTCAGTTTCTTTGTTCATAGTCTCCTCCTTTATTGAGTGATTTTTATTGATGAAGTTAGAAAGTAATTTTCATTGCACCAGTATAATGATACAGGTTTGTTGCCCACCGATATGATTAATTAGAATTTGTTAGCATTATTTATTTTATCTTATTCCCTCACACAATTTCGTTATATAAGACTGTTGGTTTGCTCCTCGTGTTGATATACTTATTATTTAACAGGATTATTAGTAGTTGTTTATGTTCATTAAAGAGCATGTAATGTTCAAGGGATATTTTGTTTAGATGTAATATAAATTGAAATTGTGATGTTTATATTCATATGATATTTTCAACAGAGAAAATGTTCATGGAGGGATTTTTGTTTCTTTTGTATTATTGGCAAAATTTATCATAACTCTGTTATTAATCACTATTCATAAAGATTATCATTGGCTTCTATCGATGAATGTGGGTTGTCTTGTCACTATAAGTAACAAAATGATGGCACCAACTATCACTTGTTTTAATGGTGTCATTGATGATTGGTATTATGCCTTTGCAAGTGAGCAAGTTAGAAATGGCTTACATTGTCAATTTGTTAACTCCCAAGGAATACAAGATACAATTTTGTAGAAATTACAAATTGTTTGATACATACTAATTAAAAATTAAAAATTCTGATATATGCTATGGCAAATGTTGTGTTATTTTAAACAAGCAATAACTTCATAAAAATTCTGATATAGACTAAGGCTATAACTTCAACAGATTGATAAACTTGTAGGAATTAGAAACTGTTTGATATATACTAATTTGAAACTGTTTGTAGCTTCCCAAACATCCATGGATGCTATCCTTAGAAAACCTATTTCATCCTTACCAAAATCACAGTGTCTTGTGGTTACAAAAATTAAATCATGCTACCCCTATGCTTGATGGCTTCCATTTCCTGCCTTGCCAAAATTGTTGAGTTGACTGCCTGAGCCAAGTATGGTGGACTGCCTAACATTGGATGATTAGGAGGTGCCTAAATGTTTCCATATGCTTGACTCCAATTTGCTCCATGTAGCCATGGTGGGACTGAGTAGCCCAAGTGTCCACTTGTGTTACTAACCCCAGCACTGATTGCAGGTGTCATATAAACACAGTTAGGATTCAAACCTACACTGGTAGGGGTATAAGAGGTGGGCGTAACCCTTGCCTGATAGCTGGGGACTTGGATGTTAATCATGTCTGGGAATGATGGTGTCTACTCTGCAATGTGGTCCATTGTGTTAGACATCAACCTATTTTCCTCAAACTGGCTTGAACCATGGTCTTCCTTGCTTGTTACCCCTCCTCCTTTTTCCAACTCTTGTTGAACTTTTCTTGCCTTTCCAATTGCTTTTGATGTTCCTCATCTTCCCTTGATTTTTGTCTTTCCAACCTTTCCTTTGCTCGAGCTTCTACTGTTGAAATCCTTGTAGCCCTCTTTTCATTGGCTAACTCCTTCTTTCTCTTTTTAGCTTCCTGAATTTCATTCTTTTTACATTCAGACTCGAACATTAAATTCATATAATCTTCAGATGTGATAAATTGTGAACTCCTCCCTAAACGAAGATAATCTGATGTTGAGTTCCTTGATGAGGCCTTCACTCTCTCTACTGGTAGCTTTAGGAATGCACCAAGTAATCTCTGCTTTTTTGTTGCCCCATGCTCCTCCAGACATGACACTTAGATTTCATCCTCTGGGGCAACTGATTGGCCCCCATTTCTGTCTTCTTCAGGTACTTCATGTTGAATAGGCTTCTCTTCCAGTGACCCATTGTCCAAAAAATAATGAACATGTTCGGTGTTCAACCCTGATGGTTGCGAAGGCATGTCCATGCTTTCCTCCTCATTGGTGGCAAATACATTATTTCCAGTGATATTCATCACGACCTCTGCCAACCATGATGGTGCGCTTACTTGGGTTGGCATGGTCAATTGCTCATTGTCAGCTGCATCACATGGAATATCTCATGCATAATTTCCAGGTGATTCAGTGGGTGTGACAGCCTCATTGATATTGTTAGTTGGTTCATGATTGAACTGTGTTTCACTAACATGCTCATCATCATCACCACCATAGAACAACCCTTCAAAAAGGAACATTATACCTTCAGCAACAACTACATCTTCTTGGGCACCGACATGGTCTTGTAAGTTCTCTGCTTCTTGACCTTCCACTTGAAATGCTTGGCTACAAGTGGTATCATGCATACAAGCATCAAAATTAAGTGGCCATATAGTAGTCCTCCTTGATCTAGCCTTGATATTAGAAGGCATGAGAGCCCTTTTAAATGCTTTACTTGCAAGATCAGCTAGCTCAAACCTCTTTACTTCCACCCCTGGATTCTTTGCCATCCAGGAAGCTCGCTCGACCCTGAAATAGTTATTGGTCTAGTTTTTGAATAATTTCTACCACTTGTTTTTGTTGCTATGTACTTAAGTATGTACCTATGTAGAGTATTTTTCCAGGGCTAATTTCAACAAGTTTAGTGCACAGTTCCTTGTTTCCACCTATGGCTGGAAATTCCCTATTGACTGTTGGTGGTGCACTGCTTAAAATCTTGGTGCTGGAACCACTGCTCTTGCCTTTGCTATTTGTTTAGGTTGTTAACATGGCTATAAGCAACATACTTTTTTGCTTCATTAAGACAAGTTTGGTGACTTCATTAAATTCCATCTATTGGGGGCAAGGGTTGAATATAGGTATTGACTTGGCAAGAAAAATTAACTAGATAGGACATTCGATAGGACATTCATAGTTTCTGGTTAAGTTCATATTGAAGCATTTTGTACTGGTGTAGAGGTATTGACTAATAAGACATTCATAGCTTCTTGTTAAGTGTATGCAAGTTTCAAGATGAATTCCTTTTATGTCCAAGCAGTCCCAAGCAAATTCAGCATACTGTTTTTGAATAATTTCTACCACCTGTTTTTTTTATTCTATACTTAAGTATGTACCTATGTAGAGTATTTTTCCAGGGCTAATGTCAACAAGTTTAGTGCACAGTTGCTTGTTTTCACCTATGGCTGGAAATTCCCTATTGATTGTTGTTCTTGCTGCTTAAACTCTTGGTGCTGGAACCACTGCTCTTGCCTTTGATATTGGTTTATGTTATACTAATGAAAGGTAGAGCTATGTCTGGCAGCTATGGCTTCCAATGATCGGGTATCAAATTCCCTTATGGCAATGAACACTGCCTATGTTTGGCTATATGACTAGTTGGAAAAGTCCACCTCCTGTCAATGATACTGGCTATCGACCTCAGCCTTAGTCCATGTCAATAAGCTCTAGATACACTTTGGACATGGACTTATCTACCAAGTGCGTATATGCTCAACAAATATGTGTTAATCTTTCCTATTTGTTTATAACAAAATAGATACAGCGATTTATTCTATTTGGCTAAGCCCGTGATCCAACTAGCTGTGGTTCAACTTGTTGCTCTTAGCTTGAGCTAAGCAGGAGTTCAAAAGCAATAGTTAAGAAGGAAGCTGAAGTGAAACTTCCATGAGACTTCTAATTAGTTGTATTTCCACTCTTGCAATCTCTCTAACTCCTATGTAGTTAGTAGCTTTTTGTTATTATAACAACGAGTATGATTTAATTAAAAATCTCTCTCTCTCTCTATTTGAATTTACGAACTAAAGGCAGAATCGAGAATGGACTAACTCTAATCTTAGTCCCATGCCTTAAGGTAAGTCATTTGTTGTTTTAGAGTTCAAGCTTTAGTTTAGAAAGAACTACGGCAACAATAAGTACTATTAGTTTCCAAGTAGAACTACTAGCTTTAGTCTGTAACTTAGAATATTAGACTATTAGCTCTAAGAACTACTAGTTAGTATAAGGATGTATAATGGGTCTCTCCATAATAGTGAGACCTTATAAGGATGTTACTTAGTCAATCTAAGCTAATGAACAGAGTAGTAATCTTTCCAGGTCGTGTCTTAGTAAGCTAGTTTGAATACTCATAGCTTCTTTAATCTACATGATTTTCTTATAAACATAACTCTCATTACTTATAAGCTTAACATGGTTTCTCAACTAAAATAATGATAAAGTACTCAATATAATAACATTATTCAACAACAACCAAAAACCTGTATGTCTCTAGCAACTGATGAAGAAAATGAATGTAACATTGTGCACACACTCTGTCTGGAATGTATCACTGAGCACACTTTGTCTGGATAAAGAGAATGAATGTAACATTGTGCACACACTCTGTATGGAATGTAATGCTGATCACACTCTATCTGTATGTCCGGAACACTGTCTGAAAACGATTGTATGTCTGCAAAATGAATGGAACATTGTCTGAAAACTCTGATTGTATGTGAAAACTCTAAATGTATGTCAGCAACAACTTTAGAGTATAATGAATGCTTCAAATGCAGTAAGGGTTGATGTTTTTTAGTTTTATGATCTAGAATTTAATTGGTAGGGAAGATTGGCATGTATTGCCATCTCCCAAATTCAATTATGTGTTGTGGATTGATTTGTACACGATCCAATAGCTGATAAGATTTCATGGTTGATCCTTGTGCTTTATTGAATTTAATTCTTGAATTGAAATTCTTCCTGAATTTAATTCCTGAATTGAAGTGCTATCCTGAATTTAATTCATGAATTGAAAGGGTTGTTGTGTTTAATTCTTGAAATGAAAGGTTGGGTGAACTATTTCCTGAATTGAATGGTGTCATTTAATTTCTTCAATAGTCTGAATGGTTAAACAGACATGTACATATGGCTGACACACATTTCACCCATTTTTGTGTAGGTGTTACCCAACAATGGAATCTATTGCCCCAGTGCAAAATCAGTTGGTGACTATTTGATGGGATATATGTACTTTTGGATGGAAAGCATTGTAATGTTTTGTAGTGCATTTTGACTTAGTTGGTAATTCAGAACTAAAGGTACTTGAGACAATAGGTCTTGTCAACTTGTGATGTTAAGACTTGGTGTATGACAATTGTTGGTCCAATAAAAAAACTAGGCCCATTTTGGACATATTTATATAACTTATATAACTCAATATAAAGTATTTATGTGCATATTTTAGTGAGTTTATGATTTTTGTTTGATGGATGTGTGGGACCAGTAGTAGTTACTGGTACTATAACTACTACTGGTCCTTGCACAACAATAGAAGCCTCTCCCCTAATCAACTCCAAATTCCATATTCCATTATTTGGAATCACTGCAATGGGTACAACAAAAGTCCAAGAATTGTTACAGACTTGTCTGATATAATAAATGCATCAAAGATTTGTAGGCCATCCTTTTATTGATATATGCAGCTAGAAGATAACAAAAATGTAGTTACATAGCCTCGAAACAGATGGCCCCTGAGGTTCAATTGCACTATGTTGTGGCATGAAAATTCAAGTGCTTACAAGTGAGTATGTTTTTATTACAGTGTCACCGTGTCACTTTATTAGCTTGTGATGGTACATTACCTTAATTACTCAATAAGACCCTAAAAACCATCAACTCCAGATTGTTCATAGTCTAGTCAAAGCATATCAAATACCTGCCAACGACAGAATAATAAAATAAAATAAAATAATTACAAATTATAATTATTAATTAAACATTTTGAATCGGTCAAATTATATATAAAAAATAAATGAATAATTATAATTATAGTTAATATTTAAACCAGCCTAGATTCATCTTAACTTTGGATCTATGAAGTGCCTAGAGGGATCAAATCCCTTGAGGTGCAGAGATTTGATCCCTCTGGAAGCTTCTCAGATCCGAAGTTAAGATAGATGAACACTAGTTTAATCTTTTAGTGAATATGAAAACTTAATCAACATTGAAGACAATGATAAAGAATTGTTATTTGTGAATGTGATTTAACTCATCGCCATTAAAAAAAAAAAAAAAAAACTATGCTAATCAAAATAAACCAATACTAATTCATAAGGTACAAAGTTTTATTCTTAAAGATGATTTTGGATCTTGCCCATTACTTTTTTTTCTCATGTACCGAAAAAATGTATGAATAGCTAAAAAATAAAAGCAATTTTAAATAATGTAAAAGCAAAGAAACACTTGGAATGGATCAACACAAGTGCTAAAATAATTGCTCTATGGGACTCATGCTCTTTGCAAGAAGGATGAATTTGGACTTGATAAACATTATGGGTGATGCAAAGGTTATCATAGATTGGTCAAACGGTAAGGCAAAAATTGATATTCTTAATTTTGTGAACTGGATGGATCGTATTAAGAGACTTTAGATGCCTTTTACTAGTTTCACTTATTGTCACATTTTTAGAGAGTTAAATATTGTCACAAAGACCTCTCCAAAAAGGGATTAATGCAAAGTCAGGTTCATTTTATTTCAAAGTCTTATTCAATGGAGAGATTTGGGAAGAAGGGTCACTGCTATTTAGATAACTGTTGCATGGATATTTTAGACACTATAGATATTATCCTTTAAGTAGATGATTTTATTTGTGCCGCTAGTTATTACTCTTTATCCAGATTGATACATTATGAGCCGAGGATTAGTATTTTTGGAGATTACTTTCTTTTGTCTCATATAAACTAGGATTTTTGATTTTTAAAAGAAATGAGAGTTTTTGATATTGTTAATATTTTGTGGATATTAACTCTATGAGAACACACAATCAGGCTATATTAATATATTAACAATATCAAATCTCATATTATTAAATTATCAATATTTTTTAATGGTTTATTGTCTTTTTCATCTTATCAACATATATATATATTATTATTAATTTTTAATTATTATTATTATAGTTTATTGTCTTTTTTCATCCTATCAACATCTTTTTTTATGATTTACTGTCTTTTTTTTTATCTTATCAACAATTTAAAAAAAAAAATAGTTTATTGTCTTTTTCATCTTATGTATCATCACTTTATTCTTCTCATCAATAAATCAGATAAAAAGGAAGTGACCCAATTAATAACTTAAGTAATGATTAAAAAAATAAAATTCCAAAACCAAAAGAGCAATTTTAAATTATACCTTCCTTAACTTCAATATTTCAATATTACGGGGATTTAAAAAAAGTGTATAAATTTTAGTAATTCCAAATTCTTAAATGTGTTTTTGATGGTCTAAAATGGGCCATCAATTTCCAACACTCGACGTCACATCCATCCATTAAACTCAATATTGAGTTTTATTCGGTCTTTTGATTCTTCAACCCCGAAGGCGGCTGGATGAAACCATGAAAACTCAAGTTTGACTCATTTTCGTTTGAAAAAAAACTGTGGTTTCAAACGTATATCCGTGGCAAGTTTGACTCATTTTCGTTTGAAAAAAAACTGTGGTTTCAAACGTATATCCGTGGCAGCTCGCACGCCCTTTGTTGCAGGAAACTCCATACGAAATTCAAAGTTTCAGTCAGTAAAAAGTATTCTCCTGCACACTTCTGCGGCTCGACGGTCGAATTTCCTGCTTCTTTGTTATTTGATAATCTCCATTGCATCTGTCATCGAATTCTTCATGGCTAAATATCGAGATCTCAGAAGAATCATCGAAGGCGCTTCTTTAGTAGCCAAGGAGGCCGCAGAGACAACCCAAGGGTTTAAGTCCATCCGAAATGGCGATATAGGGGGCTTTGTTTCTTCGACATTCAAGGCCATTCTCAATACTGCCACGGACGTCACCGGGCTGACTCGAGGAACCATACACGAATTCTCAGGAACGAAAAGACCTCAAAACAGTGTTGTGCATTTCATGGCCGAGAGTTCTGTAAGAAACGCCGAGACCGAAGAGATCAACAGGCTATTGGAAAAGAACGAGAATTCTTTAGCTTTAGATGCATCTCGAGTTTCCTTGCCAGTGCAAGAATCTTCTGGTCCTTCAGAACAGGCCGATGCAGAGATTATACGTCATTCTTCGCAGCAAGATAAAATCCCTGAAGATTCAGAAACTAAAGTCGAATCTCTGGGGCAAGAGAAATTTTTATTAGATTCCAGGGCGGGGACTGGGGAGGGCTTACAGGTTTTGACAGGGGAAGATAATAGTTTAAAATCAGGGTTTAGTGAAGTTTCAAATGCCGTGGAAATCAAGCCGGCCGTGTTGCCACCGGTGAAAAGGCGGAAGCCACGGGAGCGGAGAGTGCCTTCAACTTCTTTCGGCCGAGCATTAGGGTTCGTGCTCTCTCAACTTGTACCTGTAATCAAATGTTAATTTAGAGATATTTTTGTCTTGTGAACGAACTAAGAAATTTCATAACTGAAATTTTTAGGTGTATAAATGAAATATTAAAACTGTCATGTTTAGTCAAATTCTGATTATATTTGTTTTTCAACTTTGAAAACTATGAAAAATGGTACTACAATTCTAGGTAATTCTTAAAGAATGTTCCAAAATAGTGATTAAACAGAAATATAATTCGCATATTTACACACAATTTTATATGTCAGCCTTGTTGCTTCCTATGTTGCCAATGAGTTCAGTATTACGGCTTCTAAATGGTTTGACTATGCAATACAACTTTATGAGCAGGATTCGAAGGTTGACCCTCTTCCTTTGGTCAACATTGATACAAAACTCTTCACGGTGCAAGAGGTAGAGATGGGTATCAAGAAGTTGAGTGTTGGAAAAGCAAAAGACTTAGTTGAACTCCAAGCAGAGTATCGAAAGTGAGACTTAAAAATTCTTGCACCTTACATTACAAAAAATTTCAACAACATCATGCAACAGGGGTTCCCCACTGATTGGACAACTAGTTTGGCAATACTTCTTTTCAAGAGTGGTGACGTCAATAATCCCTCCAACTATTGGACCATAATGATAAACCCCTTGTTTGCAAAGTTATTTGGAAGCATATTAGAAAATAAAATCAGCAAGTGGGCAGAAGAAAGAGATAAACATGCTAAAGGACAAGCAGGTTTTAGACCTAAACATTCCCACAGCTTGATCATTGTAAATTTTTGTAGATGTTCTATGCTTGAAGCAACTTTACTTTTCTTACAAAGCAATCACACAAATAGTTAAGTAAAACGCTCGATAGAACATATAAGTGGATCTTATAGAAGACAAACCAAACAAAAAAAATGTGATGGTGCGCTACGACGGTCAACGTGGTGCTTCAACCAAAGAAAGTCTCCTTGGTCACCCAACCTGTAATGTGTCACAACAGTCCCTCCAATCAGACAACCGAGTCAACCCAAGTCAACTCCAAAAAAGTCAACGCCGGGCCCGTAAAAGTCAACGCAAGGCAGCAAGCTAAAAGTCAACGCAACAACAATTTGGTCAACCCTTTGACCTCGATTTATGTGCCAAAGTGTACGGCCTCTCAAATTCGAACTTTCCAACAAGTTTCTGCCCTTTTGGACCATGCGTTGACCAAAGTCAACGCGGTCAAACTTCCAAAGAAACCCCTAGTCTGCAGAATTCGTCCTTCAAATCTCAGTGATCAGACGATCCGTCCTCCTCCTTCTTCACACGTGTGGGCTGAACTTGTCATCCAAGGAGCTCGTACTAAATCGGATGAGAGAAGAAGATGTGTGTTGAGTTGTGTTGAAATGCTCTCCAACTTTCCCCCGTATTTATATCCATCATTGGGGTGTGTGACACATCTCGCCGGGGGTGTGAAACCTTAAGGCCGACTCGCACATATAATTTATTATAAATAATAAATTCAAAATAAATGTTCGCTCATCGGATTAAGATATATTTTATATGGATTTTACACCTCTCCGAAAGAGGAATCCAACAAAAATACTAGCCACTTAATCCGAGCATCACAACATGGAGTTTGGACCTAGTTGTCCAAAATTAACACTCCCTCTCAACTAGGGAGAACTCCATCCATCGAGTGCAATCAAACATCGTGCATCATCCCGCCGTAACTTGCTTTGTCGGCCTCTTTATTTCGCAAACGGAATGGGTCGACCACAAAGACATCATCCCCCCGACCGACATAATCGACCCGCAGGTTCGAAACCCTCTATCGACTCACAAAGAGTCTCCAACCAACCCGAAGTTGGTTCATTTGACCCGAAGTCGTGCGGAGGTCCCGCGACCTCACTAAACTTGGATCCCGTATCAAGTGGTTGGACCGTGCCATCCTAGATAGAGAGTACGACAATCTCCGATGCGTCCATCGCCCTTTGCTACTAGTCTCTAGCTTTTCCCACCTCATTGAAATGAGAGGTACTTCCCATGAGCCCCGAACTCAATGGGTAGGATGCATACGGGGCACAGATAAATGAGAGGCGAACCAACTTTCAATAATCACAAGGGTGGGGCGAAGCATTATGAGTGCTTATAGCTCCGAGAAGCTATCCCCAAAGCCCCCTGGAGCTCCTGCAGAGCTCATCGTCCAACAGACCCACATCATAGGGTCGTTCCACGACACCAAGACTCTCATGGAAGGTTAGGAACTTGACCTTCCCCTGGGGCTTAGTGAGAATATCCGCGACCCGCTCATCGCTCCCATATGATCGAGCCTTACGGCGCCTCGTTGTACCATATCCCGGGAGTAAAGTGGTACCCGATATCAATATGCTTGGACTCGGCCGTGGAACACAGATTCTCGGTCATACGAATCCCACTCCGGCTATCACAGAGTATCACAGCTGGTATCTAGCACATGTCCAAACAGCTCACTAAAGAGCTTACGCAACCAAATTGCTTCACAACAGCCATACTTGCAAAGAATGTATTCGGCCTCCGCGTGCTCAAAGCCACCGACTTCTCGCTCCCCGCTCATCCATGAGATCGAAGCGTAACCAAGATTGAAGCAACGATCCCGATGTGCTCTTACGATCCACCACACTCGCCACCTCAATCGGCATCGGTATATCCACGAGTGTCACACTCCCAGCAGTGTATCTCACCTCATGGTTTATAGTGCCCCGAAGATATTTCAGAGGATTCTTGGCACCAACCCGATGAAAATGATGAGGCTCAACCATCCGTTGACTCAAAGTGTTCACCGCAAAACATATATCCGGTCTGGGTGTTCACTAAGAACATCAAAGCTCCTATGAGTTGACGATACTCAATAGGATTGGCCAAGATAGGCCCGAGCAGTCGCCGCCACTCAACTTCTTAAAGTTGAGTTCCATCGGTGTCGACACGGACTTACTGCGTCCACCATTCCAAATCATTCCGAAGCTTCACAATGTATTTTCCTTGAGAAAGGAAAATCTCTCCGAGTCTCTCGCCGCACCTCCGAGCCTAGGAAGTAGTGCATCGCTCCCAGGTCCTTCATCTCGAACTCGAGCAGTGAGCTCCCTCTTACATTGATGAATGAGAGGGTCGACGACTGTCAGGGAAGAGGTCGTCCACATACATCACTAGAATGAGAGGCTTACCCTCGCACAACCTTGAAGTAAAGGTTCGGATCGACATTACTTCGAGTGAAGCCCAGCCTTCATCAAGTAACTATCCATCCTCTCGTACCAAGCTCCGGGTGCTTGCTTTAACCCATAGAGGGCTTTCTTCAACCCGCGGACATGAGTGTCTCGATCCCGAACTTCAAATCCCGCGAGGTTGTTCTACATACACCTCTTCCTTTATTGCACCATGCGAAAAAGTGGTCTTGACATCCATCTCGATGAAGACTCCATCCTTACGTAGCAGACAAGGGCTATGATTGGCCTGATGGTGGTATATCGTGCCACAGTGCAAATATGTCATCATAGTCTATTCCTTCCTTTTGAGAGAAGCCACGGGCAACAAATCTTGCCTTGAACTTTTCAAAGCACTCCCATCGCATCCATGTTTGATCTTGTAGAGCCATTTTGCGGTGAGTCGGTGACAACCCGATTTGTCCTTCTGGTCTCGGGACCACATCCCGTACATCATTCTTCATTATGGACTCATATTCTTCGTGCATAGCATCCTTCCAAACTTGATGCTTTACGTGCTTCCTCAAAAGATCCGGGTTCGGATTGTACAATAATACTCATGGCGGCTAGATACCCTTGGTATCTACACGGCTTCTTGCTTTCCTGAATGTCCCCCTTGGGCAAGCATGACCTTCAAAGCATCTTCGAGGGTGTCCCTCGAGCCATGGTGGTCTCTTTCCCGGTGAAGGAGATGGATCAATAGGGTCCATTGGTCCTTCAATATCGTGCATTGTCTCATCCTCGCGGTTCTTCTTGATTTCCAGTGCCTTTCTTCATGATTTTCTTCGGATCTTGGAAGATCTACTACTTTCTTCAGGGGAAGCATCTTCGTCAAAAGTGACATCATGGCATATCTCTACTTCCCTTTGACCAGTACATAGACTCTATAGGCCTTAGAAGTCTCACTCGTAACCCACAAACGTTCCTTTTCTTCCCTGTAGCATCCAGCCTTACTTCTCTTTTTCTTTCGGCACATGAAAATAGACAGGGACATCCAAAAATTCTAAAAATGTGAGACATCGGGTTTCTTACCGGAGAAAACCTCTTCGGGAGTTTTGGAGTCCAAAGCGGAATGAGGGGCATCGGTTTTGAATATACACAGCAGTATTTGCGACTTCTCCCCACGTAAACTTCTGGAGACCCCGGTCACATAGCATGGCACGGGCAGCTTCCACAATAGTCCTATTCTTGCGTTCAAGCAACACCATTCCGCTCGGGGAGTATATGCAGGTGGGTAGTCTCCTTTTAATGCCAGCTTCTCGCAAAAGTCTTTGAACTCATTTGACTCGTATTCGTGCCATTGTTGGTTCTCAAAATCTTGATCTTCTTTCCCTAGTCATATTTTCCACCAAGGCTTTGAAGGTACGGAACCACATGAAAGCCTCATCCTTCTTCTTCAAGAAGTATATCCGTGTTTTGCGAGAGAAGTCATCGAGTGAATGTCATGTAGTAAGAACATCCTCCTGGGGATGTCACGTGCAACATACTAGATAGATCGTAATGGACTAGTTGCAAAATATCGATGTCTTTGTGACACTTGAGGGGAAAGGTCCCCTTGTATGCTTTCCTTCGACATGCCCTTACATACACCTTCATGATTATTTCCAAAGTCGTGCATCCTCGTCACCACCTTCCTTGTTTCTGGGAAGGGCCTTGTAATGAAGGTGTCCAAACCTTCGGTGCCATAGTTCGGTTTGTCGGATAGTATCACAAGTCATTGCTCCCAGCGCGACTTCCTCCAACTCGGTAGAGTGTACCAACTCTAAAACTAATCGAGATAGCTTCCTTGAAGCTCTCCTTCCACATGAGCACCTTTCCATCGGAGAATGTTACATTGAACCCTTTGTCTTCCATGGCTAATACGGACACAAGGTTCTTCTTCAATTTAGGTACATAGAGTACATCTTGCAAACGTAGGACTTGTCCTTGAGACAAGTGGAGGGTCACGAGTCCTCGTCCCTTTCACTAGGGATATGTGGCATTATCTCCAAGGATAATTTCTAGATTAGTATCCCTTTCAACCATGTCGAGAGTGCTTCCTTGAATCCAGGTGATGTGTCTTGAGGCACCACTATCGATTAGCCGTACATCCATAGTGTCGAGCGGAGATGTAGCGAGAGAGCGAGATACAAGACTATACTCATTTCTTTTATCAACAAAGCATTAGACTCCTCATACCCGGTGTTCCTAGACCTTTTAGAAGGTTGATTGTTTCCACCAAAGTGAGCCTTCCTCTTTCCTTTGGATTTGTCGTTTCTTTGATTCCCATTCCTTCTGGTTGTTGTTGTTATCATCACTATCTGGAGAATCCTTCTTGAAGGGGCATTCTCTAGCATAGTGACTAAGCCTATGGCAAGTGAAACACTTACCCTTCTTTTTCTTGAGCCCTTGTTCTTCCTTTGTCCTTAGAACCACTCGTAGTTCTTCTTTCGAGAATGAGCACCATAGGCGAGATTTGCACATTATCGAATTCTTTCATCCTTGTTTCTTCTTGCATACATCTAGACAGTAAGCTCATCAAAGTTAGGAATGGTATTATTATTGAGAATGGTAGTTGTGAATACTTGCCATTCATATGGGAGTCCTCCAAGTGCTGTGTGAGAACCATCTCACGATCGACTATTGTCTCCCCAATAGCCAGCAGATTGTTCCTTGTTTCGTACCAATTTCGTGAAAGTAAGTTTGAAATCGTACTCATCCCGACCCTTCTTCATATTCTTCAACTTATTCTTGAGGAATAGCACTTGGTTCACATTGTTTACTTTGAACATAAGGATCAATTTATCATACATCTCCTTGGATGTGCCTAGTTCGGATATATAGGCAACCGGACTCTTATGTATGGATTCCCCGATCATCGCCTTTGCTTTGATCTCTCCCTTTTTATACTTGTTTCTAACGACAGCGGTAGCATTGGATGGAGGTTCTTGAATCTTACCCGAAGACATGATCCAAGAGATCATGGTCTTCCAATTTGAGATCTAATATCATCTTCCGGGCATGGAAGTCATCCCTTCCGACTGACTTGTCATTCTCCTTGAATTCAAAACTTGTGGAACCCATTTCTTCCAATGGTGATTGCTAAAGATAGGGCTTGTCTTCACCTCATCTATGATACCATGTAAATTTTTTGTAGATTTTCTATGCTTGAAGCAACTTTACTTTTCTTACAACAATCACACAAATAGTTAAGTAAAATGTCGATAGAACATATAAGTGGATCTTATAGAAGACAAACCGAAACTGAAAAAAAATGTGATGGTGCGTTACTGCGGTCAACAGGGGATGCTTCAACCAAAGAAAGTCTCCTTGGTCACCCAACCCGATAATGTGTCACAACGATCCTCCAATCAACAACCGAGTCAACCCAAGTCAACTCCAAAAAGTCAACGCCGTCCCGTAAAAGTCAACGCAAGGTAGCAAGCTAAAAGTCAACGCAACAACAATTTGGTCAACCCTTTGACGTCGATTTGTCGTGCCAAAGTGTACGGCCTCTCAAAATCGAACTTTCCAACAAGTTTCGACCCTTTTCGGACCATGCGTTGACCAAAGTCAACGCTCGGTCAAACTTCCAAAGAAACCCTAGCTGCGTAGAATTCGTCCTTCAAACTCAGCTCGTACGTATTCATCCTCCTTCTTCTTCACACGTGTGGGCTGAACTTGTCCTCCAAGGAGCTCGTACTAAATCGATGAGAGAAAAAGATGTGTGTTGAGTTGTGTTGAAATGCTCTCCAACTTTCCCTCGTATTTATATCCATCATTGGGGTGTGTGACACATCCGCTGGGGGTGTGAAACCTTAAGGCCGACTAGCACATATAATTTATTATAAATAATAAATTCAAAATAAATGTTCTCGCTCATCGGATTAAGATATATTTTATATGGATTTTACACCTCTCCGAAAGAGGAATCCAACAAAAATACTAGCCACTTAATCTGAGCATCACAACATGGAGTTTGGACCTAGTTGTCCAAATTTAACAATCATGGTATAACTTTAAGGCACATCATTGAGAAAGTTTGGGAGAAAAAGGTAGAAGTCTTTTGTTGCTTTGTTGATTTCAAAAAGGCCTTTCACACGGTTCCTAGGGATAAGCTTTGGCACAGAATGGAGGAACTTGGGGTTCTTAGCCATTTGAGAGCAGATGTGCATAGTCGTATTAAGAGGTGAAAATCAAAATTAAAACTTCAACGGTATTTTTGAAAGTTTTAGAAGCGATATCGGGGTCAAACAAGGTTGCCTATTGTCTCCTACCCTCTTTGGTTTATATATCGACAAGCTTGAAGAGTGGCTAAATTTGCAAGGGGGTGACAAAGTATCCATATGGGCAAGTTTGTTATAAGGCTTCTTTTGTACGCAAATGACCTTATTCCCGATTGCTAAATCTGCTCTTGGTTTGCAAGAGCACTTTCTTTCCCTTGAACATTTTTTGTAGAAGTGTGGGGATGCAAGTCAATATCAACAAAACGAAAGTAGCGGTTTTATCTAATAAAAGAAAACATAACCAACATAAGTTCTACTTTGAAGGCAACATTCTGGAAGAAGTTGCGGATTACAAATACCTTGGAATTGACTTCACGTAAATCTGAGTTGGGATGGATGTAGAAAGAAAAGAACTTTGGGGGTTGGAAAACATTTTATGCTTTTCAAAATAGGTGTAGAGAGGCGAGTTATGGGACCGGAAAACCACTCCAACTCTTTTTGGGCTTTTAGTGATTTCGGTGATTCTCTATGGTTGTGAACAATGGGCTAGCAAATGACATCCGACATGCAAGTGGGAAACAAATTGAGAAAAATTCAGAGCGTTTGATTACAAATAAATTCAAAATGAAAAGTGCAGTTTCTTATGCTATCTTGTTAAGTGAAACATGGGATGCTCTTATTGAAGCAATAGCTATGGTGCAGATCATAAGGTATTTGTAAAAAAATTGAGCGAATAGAAGAGGGCAGATGGCCTAAGGTTGTGTTTAATGACATATTGGGCACAAGAAAGACGACTTTGATGCACCAAAATAACAAATGGTTTAGCAAATGGGGCATTTGCTTGAGCATGTGTCCCACAAGTAGTAAAGAGATAAAAACTTGTCTTATGGATAAGTTCCACAAATGTACTTGGGAGAAGGAGCTAGGGAGAAAGAAAAAGTATTATATTGAAGAGTTTAATCTCACTCATAATCATCAACAAAAAAACTTACATAGGGGCCAATATTTCTTGGAGAGCCAAAATTCTTATTGCTCGCTTAAGGACTAATTCGCATCAACTCCATTGTGAAACAGTGCGCTGGAAAAGACCAAAAGAAGTGTGGGAGGAAAGAGTATGTATTTTTTTGCTCTTCTGGAAAAGTGGAAACAGAAAAACATTTCATTTTTAGAATGTGAGGCCTTCAAACATATCGAGGGGAAAATTGTACAGATATTTTAGCAGCTAGCTCTTGGGATATTCTATTCAGCAAGGGCTTTGTCGAGAAGTTGGGAGAGTTTATTGTGAAACTTCACATGAAAAGGGCAGAATACAAGAGCCAGGTAGAGAAGCAAACTGTCACATAGGCTATCTCTAGCCTCATGGATATTAAAATAACTTCTTTCTATAAGGAAATGCAGACTTATATTCAAATATTTATAAACATATTTTGGTCTGATAGATAACCAGGTCAAGCTAAAGCTATTAAAGAACTGGTTTAGAATTCTTTAAAGCCCAAAGAATCTCTGTTAGTCCAAGACTGTCCAAACTAGACCTACATAATGAATGTACCTTCTACAAGCTTCTTAGTTGAATCACAATTTGATTTCTCATTTCGGCAAGTGAAATGGGTAAGCAAAACTTCAAGATGGAATTTGGTGCCAAGAAGTGTATCACAAGGACAAGAGTAATGTGGTTGTCATTAAGACAGTGAAAAAGGTTTTTACAAACTTTACGCTTCACCAATCAGCCCAAAGGCAATGGTGGCAGAAACAAATCATAGAATGTTCCCCTACGGTGTATGCAATATGGACAGTCAACTTATTGCATATCTGGAGCTTTTGAACAGGAACAACACAGTGCATGGATTGCTGGTGATTGGAGGGAAGTGAATTTGTGGGGCATGTGTGGAGGTAATAAGGTAATGAGAGCTTTAAAATCTGAAAGTGGAGTTCAACACAAGTGTTGGATCTGGTACATAGTGACTACTGACTTCTGCGGTACTATGAAGACCGGAGTCAATGGGTGGGTAGTCCCTTTATTTCATGAACTTTGTTATAGGAAAATTTAGGTGTACTAATTGTAGGAAAAGTTATGCACTTGAAAGTTTCAAGCCCTTCAAGGCAGAGGTTGGAGGAGAATATGTTTCAGGGAAGTTTAAAAACTTTTGTTAAACACAAGGAACCCCAAAAACAACGGATAATTCCCTATGTGATTTACCAAAATGAGAAGATTAAACAGAGTGATAATGGAAATGATTAGGAGTATGTCGAAAGACCAGGAGCTTACAAATACATTTTGGGTAGAGGAAGTTCTTATACTTGCTGAATAAGAGTCTAACAAAGGCATTATAAGATAAGACACGAAAGAAAAATAATTAGGAAGAAAGCCTTTCATCACATCTCAAAATGCCTTTGTTATGCATATGTTCCAAAGGAGAAGAGACAGAAATTTGAAGATAGGGACAATAAATATACATTGATTGGAATGGTGGTTTTCTCAGTTCAACATATTGATGCCTTGGTTTCAGTGCATGTAAGATTTTGAGCTGATGTGTTTTAACTTTTAACTTTTGAGTGAACAATTCAGTCATCCTCAGGGCAAGAAGAGGAGCAGAGAGCATTGTTGCAAATGATGAAGGTAGATTCTTAAATAATCAAATGAATCGGGGAGGATTTAAAAGTAGATAGAATAAAATTAAAACAAAAAATATAGAAGATTCTCACCAGTGACATAAAGAAATCAAATTATAAAGATATGATAAAGGGCAAAAAAGAACAAGGTAAGATCATAAGAAGAATAATAAGAACAAGAAAAGGAAATATGTACATGGAAAGTAAATAAATGAAATAAAATCCCTGAATGAGGGGAAATGGTAGGACTGAACAAAACAATAAAGGTAAAAGGAGGAAAATAGGATATGAGAGATGAATAAAATAATATGAAGGGACAAATGAGAAGTGGGGGACTGAAATGAAAAAAAGAAGCAGCCTATAGGTAAAAATGAGCGAGGGGAGGATCAGGATTGAAGAAGAGAAAATTAGAATAAGGAAACAGGAAAAGATAAAAAAGAAAGAAAATCAGGGAAGGGAATGACATGGTTGAAACATCACAGTAAAGGGGAAAGTACAGGAAAAAAGGGAAAAAAGGGGGTTGGGTGCTGATGGCAAAATAAGCCAGAACAAGTAAACGATGACTTGAGGGGGTAAATTGGAGACGAGCAAGGGGAAATGAAAAAGAGAAAGTTGAAAGGGATGCCAAGTATATACAGAGTAAAATTGAGAGGTTGATCAAAATAAAAACTGGAAAAAAGAATGTTAAGGGGACAAAGGAGGAGGGAATATTTTCACAATTTAAAATTTGTGATGGCGCTTGTGATTGCTAAGGGCATGGATAATAGGTTTCCAAGAATGGGTGAGCTGAAGCCGATTTATGTTAGGGTTCTTTTCAATCTTAACAGCAGTTTTGATGAGCCTAGTATAATAGTGTTGAATTTTAACCAAGATTTTGAGTTTGGTGACTGGTCAAAGCATATTTAGTGCTTCATTTGATTGGAATGCTCAACAAACTTCAAAGGTGTATTTGTTGGTGTGATTATGGTTAGTATCAATTGTATGCTTTGTCGGTCTAATTTTGATGGATTGGCTAGTTTGGCAAATGTATAATACATCGCAGGGAGCTGTTGAGAAATCTAGGG
The DNA here is from genome assembly GCA_034641835.2 of Pinus albicaulis. NCBI lineage: Eukaryota > Viridiplantae > Streptophyta > Pinopsida > Pinales > Pinaceae > Pinus > Pinus albicaulis. The sequence goes on along the minus strand of CM076579.1, from coordinate 1,395,175,425 downwards.
CATTAGCATTAAGTGATTTCTCCTCATTAGTGACTGTTTGTGAATGCTTTTTACTTCTTTAGATTAGGATCTTTTTTCTTATTATCTTGTTAGTGTTCTTCTTCATCAAACAATAACCAATGCATGAACATAAATAGACAAGAGACACAACATGTAGGCTATGAGCCAAGGCCAAAACCTCTCACTCTTTGAGAGGAAAACCTGCACAAATTCTTCTTATAGAGATTCCAATTGACGAATTCCAAGACCAAGACCCTTGACCTAGTAGCCACTCCAGAACCAAGACACTAGTTCTCTTGACTATCTTCTCTTCCTCTTCCTCTTCGATCTTTTGATCATCGAGACATTGTCATTGAGATTTTATCACTGTTTTCACATCGAGATCTTTATAGTAAGACCTCCTTGCTGTCATGATACCGAGACCTTACTTTTGTGAGGCACGAAGTCCTTTTTCCTGAGATAGCACCCGAGACCTTTTACTGTGATTTCACTGAGATTGTATCACTGTGATTGTACCGAAATCTCCACAGGAAAAGCACCGAACACATAACTGTAACATGACACTGAAACTATGTTTATCATCTTCACTGTGATCCACAATAGGTATGCCAAGAAGGTTGCTGTGGTTCATGTGAACTGTATCTTTATTTACCCATTCGAAAAACTCAAAGATCCGAACTGTACTTCTGTTCTCCTTATTCGAAAACTCAGAGAGGTCCGAACTGTACTGTGTGTCATTTATGCGAAGTCTACATGGGTATATATAGTAGTTTGTCATAGTGAATAAGCTGACATGAACTAGTGAACAATTGTTTCTTCATTTTGAGCTGACTCTGAGTTTGTTCATTTGTTTTGAGGCCGACATGAAGAGGAGGAATATGCTTGTCTTTGGAGGGCTTTCTAGACATTGTATAGACTCATATACATTGACACATGCTCAAGAAGAGCTCTTCATACATGACATTAATTTCTTTGTCTTAAATGACAAATCCTAGTGCTCTCAATGAGAGCCAACTAAAATAAAATCACTTTCTCATGAAACCCATGAAGCAAGGCCTATAATAATAATTTTATTTTCTTCATTACATCATTTACATAAGTCACAATTACATGTCATTATGAAGACTGAACCTAGTTACACTTTTAAACACTCCCTCTTAAGGGAGGTATTTATAATGGTACTTGGTTATTCTCAATCTGAAGAATTTCTCATAAGAAGAATCAGATTGGTAATTCCATCTGTATAGCATCATATCAACCAGCATTGTCACATAGCAAGGCCTTGACTAACAACTCCATCTCTCCACGAGATCTTGAGCCCAATGTTGGCGTGACCAATGATTTATAGACACCCTAATATTGTCTCTCTTGGAACATACCCTACCCGAGTTCTCGAGTTGTGTTCCACCATGACTATTCTTATCTTGGATTCCCGAGTCCTCAAAGAATATCGGTCCTCTATGACTACTCTTATCTTGGATGCCCTATCTCATTCGCAAAGAGTATCGATGTCGGATGATTACTCAATCCTCCATTCTGTCTTCCTAGGTGAAGACTTGAATGACATGTCTATGTCTCCCTCTCAATTAGGGAGGACATATTCCAATAAAGGAATGTACTCATTCCTACACAAGGAATGTACCCTAAGCTCTCTCTTGGCTTAGGAATTTCGAGTTTCTTCCAAGTAAGAAACTTGTTCCCAGTGCTCCCTCTTAATCGTGACCTACAACAACTCATCAGGTGGAGATAATGGGGCAACCAAATGCTTGAAGAACCCCTACCTTCGATGTCATGAATTTCTTCTTTATTATGGAGTCTTCATAGTTTGGGACTTCTTCATAGGGCATAGACCATCTATCACTTTCATCCACGAGTCAGTCATGTCATCATTACTTTCATCGAAAAATGATCCATTAGTCTTCATCTGGCCTTGCTTCATGCCATGCTCGCTTTCTTCATGCCATATTTTTCGAAGGATCTTTCATCCTTCTATATGGTCTTTCTAGGAAGACATCCACAGTTCTTCCCTTTGGTAGTCTCGCATGAGCCCATCTAGATATTTGTTCAAATAAGAAATGAACACTTAAATCGAGACTTACCTTTGTGATGGTCTTTCATCATGACATCTTCTGTAGGTATCGGTATCCTGCTTACGTGTTGACACATCTCCTAAAAAATATCCATTGTCAAGGGTCTCCATCTTTTTTCGAGACTTCCATCGAGTCTTCATATCTTTCCGGAGATTTTCTAGTCAAATCTTCTTGGTCTTTTGGATGTTGATTGCCTTTACCATGGTTGCATATCTTATGATCTCTTCGTTGCTTTCTTCACACATTCCATTCCTAGGAGCTTCCAGTCGAGTTCCTTAATTGCATGCTAAAGCAGACTCATATATGAGGACATATTATGTTGATTTCATTTAGTGTGAACCATGCCTTAGACAACCTTTCATAGGAAGAGATTCCTTTTCCTTTGATCATGCTTCTCAAGATAGAAGTAGTGATCCATGTTACACTACAACCATACAACATGACATTATAATATTAAATACAAGCATACATACGCATTTATCTTTAGGTCATCTAGGTTTCTTTGAGAACTTCCTTGATTGAAACCGTTGTAGCCTAATTCGACTCGGCTAAAAGTCAAGAGAGGTCACGAGCAATTCAAGGTTATTGAGGAACGAGTTGTTAAAATTTCAAGAAGACCTGTGATATGCTCGAAAGGATAACCACAAGCTCAATGAAGATTCGTCATCACATGTGCACCCAGACCAAAATCAAGAAAGCAACAACATTGGAGGTGTAATCTAAGCCGGAAGGAACAACGAAAGAAAAGCGTGCGGGGAGGGTCAAGTCGGACTTATTCGCGTGCAAAATAGTTCAAGAGCCTGATCGATGGACACGTTCGAACATTGCACATCGGACAGGGGGTCGAATCGAGACTCATTCGCAAGCTCATGAGGGACTAGTGCGGCGGACACCCAGGGATTAGCTCGGGAGGTTACATTGTGGAGCAAATAAACTAATTTCTCGAAGGCGGAGAAAGGGGCGCGTTTCCCTTAAAAACTTAAGAGTTTTGAAGGAGGTGCAAAGGAAAAAACAGATGGTTGGGATCAAAGCGTAGAGCGGAGCGGAGAGATGGACGACGGAGATTAAATCGAAAACCGCAAATCGCAAGTTTCAAAGGATAGGCGTGGGAGATAAATGTTAAAATCGCGCAAAGTCTGCGATATGCGATGGGGAGTGGGGCCGATCGCACAATCGCAAATTGCAAGTTTTTAAAGAATAAGTGCGAGAGGTAAATGTTAAGTTCGCCGAAGTGCAATATGCGATGACGTGGCCCCGACCCCACGGATCGCGGTTGATTTATGATGACATGGCAAGGTGATGTGGTAGATGACATGGTAGTGGTGTGGCTGGCCCGCATACCTCACATCGCAAGTTTTAAAAGATAAGTGCTAAAGAAAAGTTAAAGACGACAAAAATGCAAAGTGTGATGTTGGCATGGATGTGATGTGGTTCCAAGATGAAATCTAAAGGATTTCAAGTCCGAGCTATGAGGTTTGTGCGCCATTTTATGAAGAAATAGGCAAAACACGTGCGAGAGAGACTCGGAGTAATTGACCCGAAACTTGAGCAAAGGAGAAGAGAAGACTAAACACAACGAGCACACGCGAGAAGTGCGAGTCGGGTAGCAGGTGACTTGATGACAACGTTTGAAACGCAAAAGGCATAGGCGAGTTACACAAAGAACATATAGTGGCACTGTGGGAAATACGGCAATATGGGTCAAGTCGGGCATTGAGGCGTTGTTCTGCGAACTATGTAGCTACCGCATCATAACCCAGAAAGGACACCTCAACACTTCGAGACGCATCAACAACATCGGATTCAACCAAAACGAACGATATTTCGAGTTTCAATTTGTTTTCTTGGTCGATTGCATAAGTAATCTTAACGGTTGAGGTAGTCGAGTAGTTTCAAGAAGTTCCAACGAGTTACAAACTACTTCGATGTATTAAAGTAGATAGAAATAAAGAAAAAGGGTTTCGAGTTACAGTACCTCTTGGGTATATTTACATTTTGTACTTCTTTTTACGATGGGTAAAAGAAAGAAAGCGATAAGTTTCTACCCAGGCGGTGATGGTGATTACGTAGAAATTTGAATCTTAATTCTTATGTAGAAATTATTTCGTTACTACGGTTAAGCTTCTCTTACTTATACAAGTTATCAAGCTGAATAAATTCAAGTTAACATCAAAGCAAAACACATAACAAATCTCTACCAATTCGGATCTAGAATAAGCACATGCACACATAGACAAAGTGACATAGATATTTTCGGACAAACTATCTCAGGAAAAAACCCAATGTGGGAAAAGCCGGTCTTTGGTTGTTGGAGGGCTCTATTATTAAGAATATTTACGAATACACAACTCTAGGTTCCATATCTAGAAAACCCTACGAGAGAAAATTCTAGATCCGCAACACTTGGGCTGATCTAAGACCAACAATACGATCAGATCCATACCCTCAAACGGGATTCTAGAAATCAGGACGGATCTAGGCCTAGAAACCCTAGATCGCCCCGAAAAGACATTGCGTCGGCCTGCGAAGGCCTCCGAAATGCTCAGGCGTTGTCCTTTGGAAGGGACTGCGTTACCCTAGGCCTGGGTGACGCGGTCTCTACGCTACCCCTAAGGTCTCTGCGTAACCCTTGAAGGAGTTCTGAAAATCACGCCTCGTCACTGCTTTCATTCTTCTTTGCCTTCCTCACGTGTTGTCTTTCACGACCTCTTCTCTCGCTTCTTGTGTATTCTAGACCCGGGATCGGATCATCCCCTTGGTCTAAATTCCCCTCTCTGTCTGAAAACACTTGAGAATTCTTAGCAGCCCCGTCCTAGAATCTCAGCTTAGCTTCAGTGCTCTGCCTCTATGTGTCTTACAAATGACCCTAAGCCTTTCCTTTATACTTTTCTATTTGACAAATCAACGGCGAAGATTAAATCTTTAATCAATGGCTAAGATTAAAATAAAGCTTGATCCATGTGACTTAAGACAATTTCATCACATGTTTAATTAAATTTACTTTAATTATTTTATTTTCGTAAGTTTTAACTTAGGAAATACATTAAAATAATTAATTAATTTAATATCTCCTAAACCAGATGAAATTTCCCAAATCCATTTCTGGGTTTTGTAGATCAAGTGTACTCTAGTCCTTCCTCAAAATTTGGGACCTAGAGCACAAATGATGCTACCCCAAATACACAAAATCTCAACACTCCCTCTTACCATCAAGGGTGTGCTCTAGCAATACATCACACTTATGCATTACATGATTTGGGGCATTGGTTCTATGCTACTGAAGCTTGGCCTCCTGCAACTCAACTCTGCACTACTACTGCCCATGACTCTGCCACTGCCACTGCAACCACTGTACTACAACTCCCTCTCAATATGTCGTATCATGGGCCGTCATAGTGACCGCGCATCGCGATTGGTTTGACTGCAACTTCAATTACGAGTAACAACCTAATTTCAATCTTTCGATCAGATTAAGTCAGATGGGCTGCATCCTCATCACTAAAGCTCCATAGGCTACAGATCTGTGCTGGCATCTAAAGAACGATGCACAGCTACAAGTCTGCCTGCGTAATCAAACTCCCTCTGCACTCTTGAAGTCACATCAGCTCCTTGTGCTGAAATCTATCACGCTGCTACTGCACTGCGTTGTCCCTCTGAAGCTCTTTGCACTGCTACAACTCTGCACTGCGTTGTTGAAGTCGCATCAGCCTCTGCACTGCTACTGCTTCTACGCTGCTGCTGCTATGCTTTGCACTGCTCCTCCCAGCCTCCAGATCTGCCCTTGCTTATGCCTCATCTGTGATCTATGCACCCACTGCTCCACTTGTCTTGCTACTGTCTCAAGGTTGTCGTAGCTCGCTTGTGATCCAAGAGATGAGCTGCTCAAGGATCTCGCCTAACTTCCATGTAGCTCCTCTACATGTCCATGTCACCCCACCTCCGTTGTTCATGAGCACTCATGGCTACATCATCTCATGACCCATCATCTACCACCGCTTCTTTGGAAGAAGATGCTTCCTTGTCCTTCTTCTTTTCTGCATAATGGCTGGCAAAATGTCCCATTTCGCCACACTGGAAGCACTTGATCTTAGAAAGATCTTTCTTCTTCTTCCGCTGCTTCTTCGATGCCAAGGCTGCATCTTCCTCCTCTCCCTTCTTAACCTTGCTCAACGCAGGGCTGTGCTGCTTCTTAGTGAACCTTCGTAGTTCTTCTTGCTGCAGGATCGACCACAAGCTGTCCCAATCTAGGAGGTCCGCTCTGCTCAAGATACTTTGGACATAGGTTTCCCACTCATCCGTCACTGCATTGAGGGCAATCTTGACTATCACTGCATCATCTACTGTTGCACCCGTTGTAGTCAGCTCATCCCTGATTGATTGCAATCTGAAGAGGAAATGCTCGATGTCTTCTCCCTTGGTCATCATGAATGACCTCATTTGGGCCTCCAACAACATCTTTCTTTGGACTTTTCCCTCATATAGGGAAGTCAAGGCCTTCCACATCTCATTAGCTGTCCTCTTCTCAGCTATGTGTGGTACAATATGGTTCTTGATACTGTCCATTATCAGTTGCTTGGCATGCCCAACAGCTTCTCTATGCTTCCGTAGGAGATCTGCATCTGTCGGTGTGGCCAGGGTCTGCTTTGCATGATCTCTTAGACCATATGCCTCTAGGACAATCAGGATCCTAGCTTTCCATACCGAAAAGTTTGAGAGGCCCTCTAGCCTATCCTGATCACGCAGTCCATGAGGAGCCATCTGCTCATAATGTGTCAAAGCTCCTCTTCTCTATGCTAGAGATCTGGATCTAGGGTCCTTTTCGAACTGAGCACCCTCTGCTCCCTCTGACACTTGATTTCCCTCCTTTGAAATCTACCAAATCAACTATGATTCAGCTTCTTCTTTGATCCTCTGACCAAACTGCAAGTTTCCTTTGGCAAGAAACTCTCAAAGAAGCTGATCTCTTCCCAAACTTTGTCACTTGTGCTAAGGTTAAAATCTGAAAACTTCAGAAGTTTAACCCCACTAGCTCTTCTGAATTTTTGCAACTTTTCTGCAGATTTTTTCTGGATCTGACAAATTTAGATCTGAATCACACTAGTTGGCTTCAGACCCAACCAGCGTTGTTTCTAAGCAGCCTCTGCACAGTAATTGTGTGGGCTTGCTAGGACACAACGTTGGACAACGTCACCCTTCCCTCTACGTGATTTTGCTCCTGAAAACTGCGTTGTCCCTTCAAATCTGCTTTTGTGCTGCCTTTCCAATTGCTTTCTGCAGCTAGATCCTTAAGATTCTTCAGCTGGTGACCCTTCTAGATCTACAATTGCTCTGATACCATGTAGAAATTTCTAAATCTTAATTCCTATGCAGAAATTATTTCTGTTAATCCGATTAAGCTTCTCCTACTTATACAAGTTATCAACTGAATAAATTCAAGTTAACATCAAAGCAAAACACATAACATATCTCTACCAATTCAGATCTAGAATAAGCACATGCACACATAGACAAAGTGATACAGTTATTTCTAGACAAACTGTCCCCCGAAAACCCAATGTGGGAAGGTGGGAAAACCAGCCTATGGTTTTGGAGGGCTCTATTATTGCTGAATATTTCGAACACACAACTCGGTTCTAGATCCTGGAAGATCCCACAGAGAAAACTCTAGATCCGCAAAGACTGGCCGATCTAAGACCAACAATACCGGACCGATCCACACCCTCAAACAAAGATTTGCGTAACTTAGCCGCATCTAGGCCTAAACCCTGTGTCCGCCGAAAGACACTCACGTCGCCCTCCGAAGGCCTCCAAATGCTCAATGTTGTCACCGGAAGGGACAAAGACATCCCGGTATCAAGAGGACGCAATACTACGCCGCCCTATGGTCTCTCGCGTAACCCCGAAGAGTTTCCTCAAATCATGTTGTCCTTACCGCCGCGCCGCCGTCCGCCGTCGCTTCTTCCTCTCGCGATGTCTTCCGATCTCTTCTCTCGCTTCTTGTGTATTCTAGACCCGGGATCAGATCATCCCCTTGGTCTAAATTCCCCTCTCTGCAACTGAAACACTTGAGAATTCTTAACAACCCCGCCCTAGAATCTCAGCTTAGCTTCAGTGCTCTGCCTCTGTGTGTCTTACAAATGACCCCAAGCCTTTCCTTTATACTTTTCTCGATGACAAATCAACGGCCAAGATTAAATCTTTAATCAATGGCTAAGATTAAAAGAAAGCTTGATCCGTGTGACTTAAGACAATTTCATCACATGTTTAATTAAATTCACTTTAATTATTTTATTTTCCTAAGTTTAAACTTAAGAAATACATTAAAATAATTAATTAATTTAATATCTCCTAAACCAGATGAAATTTCTGAAATCCATTTCTGGGTCTTGTAGATCAGGTAAACTCTAGTCCTTCCTCGAAATTTGGGACCTAGAGCACAACTGATGCTAACCCAAATACCCAAAATCTCAACACTCCCTCTTAGCATCAAGGGTGTGCTCTAGCAATACATCACACTTATGCATTACATGATTTTGGGCACTGGTTCTGTGCTGCTAAAGCTTGGCTTCCTGCCCCTCAACTCTGCACTACTGCTGCCATTCTGTACTGCTGCCCATGATTGTGCCACTACCACTGTACTGCAACTCCCTCTCAATATGCTGCATCTGTGCTGCTCATAGCATTGCCACTGTTGATCTGCTGCACTACAACTTCAATTGTTGAGAGTATCAACTGAATCTCCTACCCAATCTTTGACTGAAGATCCATAGGCTACAGATCTGTGTTGGCATCTACAGAACGATGCACAACTACAACTCTGCCTGCGTAATCAGACTCCCTCTGCACTACTGAAGTCACATCAGTTCCTTGTGCTGAAATCTATCACGCTGTTGTTGCACTGCACTGTCCCTTTGAAGCTCTCTGCACTGCTACAGCTCTGCATTGCATAAGCAGTACTGCACTGCGCCGCTGACGTCACATCAGCCTCTGCGCTGCTACTGCTTCTACGCTGCTGCTACTATGCTCTACGCTGCTCCTCCCGGCCTCCAGATCTGCCTCTACTTATGCCTCATCTGTGATCTATGCATCCACTACTCCACTTGTCCCACTACTGTCTTAAGGCTACCATAGCTCGCTTGTGATCAAAGAGATGAGTTGCTCAAGGATCTCACCTAACTTCCATGTAGCTCCTCTACATGTCCATTTCACCCCACCTCCGTGGTTCATGAGCACTCATGGCTACATCATCACCTAACCCATCATCTGCCACCGCTGCTTTGGAAGAAGATGCTTCCTTGTCCTTCTTCTTTTCTAGACAATGGCTGGCAAAATGTCCCATTTCGCCACACTAGAAGCACTTGATCTTAGAAAGATCATTCTTCTTCTTCGGTTGATTCTTCGATGCCAAGCCTGCATCTTGCTCCTCTTCCTTCTTAACCTTGCTCAACGCAAGGTTGTGCTGCATCTTGGTGAACCTTCGTAGTTCTTCTTGCCATAGGATCAACCACAAGCTATCCCAATCTGGGAGGTCCGCTCTGCTCAAGATACTTTGGACAAAGGTTTCCCACTCATCCGTGACTGCATTGAGGGCAATCCTGACTATCACTCCATCATCTACGATTGCAGTCAGTTGATCCCTAATTGACTGCAATCTGAAGAGGAAACTCTCAATGTCTTCTCCCTTGGTCATCATGAATGACCTCATTTGGGCCTCCAACAACATCTTTCTTTGGACTGATTTTCCCTCATATAGGGAAGTCAAGGCCTTCCACATCTCATTAGCTTTCCTCTTCTCAGCTATGTTTGGCACAATATGATCCTTGATATTGTCCATTATCAGTCGCTTGGTATGCCCAACAACTTCTCTATGCTTCCTTAGGAGATCCGCATCTGTCGGTGTGGCCAGGGTCTGCTCTACGTGATCTCTTAGACCATATGCCTCTAGGACAATCAGGGTCCTAGCTTTTCATATCGAAAAGTTTGAGAGGCCCTCTAGCCTATCCTGATCACGCAGTCCAAGAGGAGTCATCTGCTCAGAATGTATCGGAGCTCCTCTTCTCTATGCTAGAGATCTTAGATCTAGGGTCCTTTTCGAACTAGGAACCCTCTGCTCCCTCTGACACTTGATTTCCCTCCTTGGAAATCTACCAAATCAACTATGATTCAGCTTCTTCTTTGATCTTTTGACCAAATTGCAAGTTTCCTTTGGCAAGAAACTCTCTGAGAAACTGATCTCTTCCCAAACTTTGGCACTCGTGCTAAGGTTAAAAATCTGAAAACTTCAGAAGTTTAACCCCACCAGCTCTTCTGAATTTCTACAACTTTTCTGTAGACTTTTTCTGGATCTGACAGATTCAGATCTGAATCACACTGGCTAGCTTCAGACCTAACCAGCGTTGTTTCTGAGTTGCCTCTCCGCAGTAATTGCGTGGGCTTGCTTGGACACAGCGCTGGACAACGTCACCCTTCCCTCTGCATGAATCTCCTCCTAAAAACTGCGCTGTCCCTTCAGATCTGCTTTTCTGCTGCCTTTCCAGCTGCTTTCTGCAGCTAGATCCTTCAGATGCTTCAGCTGGTGACCCTTCTAGATCTGTAATTGCTCTAAAACCATGTAAAAATTTCTGAATCTTAATTCTTATGCAGAAATTATTTATGTTAATCCGGTTAAGCTTCTCCTACTTATACAAGTTATCAACTGAATAAATTCAAGTTAACATCAAAGAAAAACACGTAACAGATCTCTACTAATTCAGATCTAGAATAAGCACATGCACACATAGACAAAGTGACAACTATTTCTGGACAAACTGTCCCCAGAAAAAGCCAATGTGGGAAAAGCGGTCTCTGGCTGTTGGAGGGCTCTATTATTAAGAATATTTCTGAATACACAACTCTGGGTTCCATATCTGGAAAACCCTACAAAGAAAACTCTAGATCTGCAGCACCTGGCTGATCTAAGACCAACAATACTGACTGATCCACACCCTCAAACGGGATTTACAGAACTCAGTCAGATCTAGGCCTAGAAACCCCAGATCTGCCCCTGAAAGACACTGCGTCAGCCTCTGAAGGCCTCCAAATACTCAGCGCTGTCAGTAGAAGGGTCTGCGTTACCCAAGACTGGGTGACGCAGTCACTACGCTTCCCCTAAGGGTCTCTGCGTAATCCCTGAAGGGTTTCCTGAAAGCTAGTGCCGTCTGCTGCTGCTGCTACTGCCGTCTGCTGCTGCTGCTGCTACCGTATGCTGCTGCCGTTTGCTACTGCTGTTGTTGCCTTCCTCTACACTGTCTTTCCTAATCTCTTATCTCCTTCTTATGTATTCTAGACTCCGGGATCAGATCATCCCCTTGTTCTAAATTCCCCTCTGCAACTGAAACACTTGAGAATTCTTAGCAACCCTGCTCTAGAATATCAGCTTAGCTTCAGTGCTCTGCCTCTATGTGTCTTACAAATGACCCCAAGCCTTTCCTTTATACTTTTATCGTTGACAAATCAACGGCCAAGATTAAATCTTTAATCAATGGCTAAGATTAAAAGAAAGCTTGATCCGTGTGACTTAAAACAATTTCATCACATGTTTAATTAAATTCACTTTAATTATTTTATTTTCCTAACTTTTAACTTAGGAAATATATTAAAATAATTAATTAATTTAATATCTCCTAAACCAGATGAAATTTACCAAATCCATTTCTGGGTCTTATAGATCAGGTGAACTCCAGTGCTTCCTCAAAATTTGGGACCTAGAGCACAACTGATGCTACCCCAAATATAGAAAATATCAATAGTTATTTAACACAAGAGAAATGTTAAATAATTGTGTTTGACAATGCAATAAAAGAAATTCAATAAGTAGCTGCAGTAGAATTCTCCATTATAGAATTTTCACGCATGAAACCCATTAAGCAAGCAGTACAAACTAAATTTAGTATCTTTGTCTTCTTCATTACATAAATTTATAATTACTAGTCATTATGAAGACCAAACCTAGTTACACTTTCCAACACATTCCTGTCATTGATGAGTATTGCTCCAGATTGGAGGGCCCAACTGTTAGTGGAGTATTCCAAGGACCTGTTTGCATGTGAGGTCCTGGTGGAGATGGTGACTGATGACATGTACCGAGTGATGAACGAGGTGATATATTACAGGGATCAGATCTACTCGGTGGCCAACTACCAACTAAGGGAGAAGATTCTACAGGCTGCCCATGATTCACCATTGGCAGGACATCAGGGATACACCAAGATTTATAGGGCCATTCGGAAGAGGTTTGCGTGGAAGGGCCTGAAGGATGATCTTTTGCGACATATCAAGGAGTGTGGGGCATGCCAGTGGAACAAGGGAGAGTTGTCACACGCAGCAAGTCTATTACAGCCTCTTCCCATTCCGAAGGGGAAGTGGGAGAGTATATCCATGGATTTCATTACCGGATTGCCCACTGTTCAGGGCAAGGACTGCATTTACGTAGTGGTGGATTGATTGACAAAGTATGCACACTTTTTCGCCATCTTAGCCCGGTACACGACCTCAAAGGTGGTTGAGTTGTTCTTTAGAGAGTTTTTTCGATTGCATGGTCTCCCCAAGACCATTGTTAATGATCGAGACAACCGCTTCATGGGAGGATTCTGGCAGGAGTTGTTCTGATTTGTGGGCACGGAGCTCACTCCTAGCACGAACTACCATCCTCAGATGAATGGGAAGACCAAGATAGTTAACAAGTGGCTGGAGGGCTACTTGCATTACTATGTGACAGGATAGCAGCGGGCATGGATACGGTGGTTGCACATGGGAGAGTACTGTTATAACACCACCTAACACATATCCATAGGTATGTCTCATTTTCGAGCATTCTATGGTTATGATTCTTTATCATTTGTTGGCGTTATGTTTGGAGACAGCAAGGCCCCAAGGGCCAAGGATTGGATCCAAGAGAGCCAGGACATCTTAAGGGCTCTCAAAGACAACATGAGGATGGCCCAGAACCAGCAGAAGATGTATGTAGACAGGGGCCGAGTTGAGAGAGAGTTTGAGGTTGGGGACTTGGTGTTCCTCTGACTTCAACCATACAAGCAATCCACGCTCAAGCAAAAGGGGGCCGAGAAGCTCAAGCCCCACTTTTATGTGCAATACAGGGTCACTCGGAAGGTTGGGGAGGTGGCCTATGAGTTGGAGGTACCCTCGGGGAGTCGAGTGCACAATATTTTTCATGTATCTTATCTGAAGAGGGCCTTGAGACAGAAGGTTACAACAACTACCAAGCTACCCCCTATGGATGACGAGGAGCACTTGGTGTTACAGTCGGAGGCCACATTCTGGACTCTAGGGAGAGGCACTTGAGGAACAGGGTGATCAAGGAATTCTTGATCAGATGGAGAAATCTATTGGATGAGGATGCTACCTTGGAGGGGGAGCAAATCCTCCAACACCCATCATTGAAGTTGCTTGAGGACAAGCAACATCTTGGCAAGGACTATAATATTCCTAATTAGCAATTATGCTAATTAGAATATTAATTTTTGATATTTTACTAACTACTATGTTTTGACTATGAGGATGTGGGTTTGGGGGTCCACAATTAGACTTAGGAAACTATAGAGATCAAAACAGTAGGCCAATGAAATATTAAGACTGTAGTGGAGGATGGGTGCCCAATGAGAAGAGACTGCATCCCACATGCGGCAACGCAGCTCATTGGTAGGAGCTAGAGGCAGTGCAATTTTGAGGTGGGGCCCAAGGGAACATTGGGCAGGCTTAGATAAAAAGAATCAAGCTGCTCATTTTGGTCATTCATTCATTTATTTCGAACTTGTCTATCGACAGAGCACACTTGAGCAGTGAACCAAGTCTGCATGTGTTGTTCAGCACATGGGTGTCCTCGAGCAGAGAACCCAGCCTTTGCTTCGGTGGACTTTGAGTGCCAGCCCAAGGGAGGTGTTCTACCATAGTTGATTCAACCCAGCAGTAGAGTGTTGCATCCACAGCGCAGTTAGCCCAGCAACAACACAGTGGCATTACCAACAGCGCAGAGGGTGCATAGTACCTTGAGGAGGACACTGCAGGAGTTGAGGGGTGAGAGGAGTTTTTGCAGGAGTTTTGGTGGGAAGACTTAGAGCTTCCTAACATGGATTTTTCAGGCATTTTGGTGGCCTTCAGCAACAGAATTTCCAGGAGGACCGAATTGCCCAGCAATTTAGTGAGCCGGGCCCAAGAGGGCTAATTTCTGGGGTCAAGCATTTGGCAAACCCTTCACAGGCTATTGTGGGTTTCTTGAGTAGAGTCTGGGGTTAAATTCCCAGAATTTTTTGAGCAGTGTAGCAGGCCCTAGCAGCAGATCATTCGGAGCAGCAATAACATTTCTGGGCAGATTACAGCACAGGGATTCAGCCACGCAGTGTGCTAGCTGTGAGGGATTCCAGCATTATTTCAGAAGGCTTTTCTAGCTTGCCTTGAGCAAGCCCAGGTGCCTTCATTCTAGCACCTCATCTTGTACACATTTCCTCAATTTACTAAAATGGCTGAGTGCAGATTTGTTTGATCAATAGTGTTTTAATTGCATGTGTTTGTTGTTTATTTTTATGTCTTTGTATACATGTTATCACTGTAATTTACCTTTGGGGATATTACAGCAATGAATTGAAACTCCTAGAAGTTTTTTTGAAAAGAAACTAGAACTTTCAAACTCTAGAGCCTACTTTCAAATCAAATGCCAATACAAAATAGCTTTGCAATAACAAGTTTACAAGAATATATGGAAATAAAAATGATTCAAAGCATAGAAAAGACTATACCAGTAACTCACAATGCACCATGCTCCAAAGAAAGAACACCCATGAATGGAGCTCCAAAGTCTTTTTATTGATATTCTTGAAAAGTGTACAAAGTAGCAGCGCTTCCGCAAATGCAATTGCTAGTAAAACAATGGATACAATATGAGAGCCCATGGCTCCATTATATAGAGAGTTGGAAGCAAATCCCAATGTAGAAGTGATTATATAGCTCCAATTCTCCCCATTCCAGCTCACCAATTCGATCAAGAAAGTACAGAAAGGGCAGACGAAGAAGGACATCAAAACTCAAAGAAAGGATGAAATCTGAAGACACTTTATGATTGGTTTTCTTATCTCTACTACAGACCTGTAACACCTACGGACCTGTCAGAGACAACTTAAAACCTTCGACCCGTGCATAAGAATTATGGAGATCTGCACCTTAAATCTGTGATATTCAGCCTTCACTTCAGATCTGTAACAAGCAAATTTTGCAAATTGAGGAGGCACCTTTTTCAGTCCTGTGGTGGCATATTTCCTGTGGTCTGAGGTAGTTCATTTTGTGACTCTGGAGAAGTCTCTTTTGCAGACATGTGGAGGATAAAACCAGATATGTGACCATTCAGACCTGTCTTTTTTGTGGACTTGTGGTGACTTTGCAGACCCACAACAAGGAAGAACTCACAATCTGAAGTAGTACTTGACAATTTTGGACTTCTAGTGAGACTTTGTTGCAGACCCTTATTGAAGACATAATATTGGATCAGTAAAGTGTTTTTGCAGACTAGGGACTGTATTGAGATCATTTCACAGTGAAGCTTTTTTTTGTAGATCTTGTTGAAGGACAATATTAAGATTATTTATCTTGCAAACCTTGGAATGGGTTTTACAGTGAAGTGTTTCTTGTGGACCTTCGTAGGAGTGACTATTTTACAGTGAAGCAAAGATATCCTTGTAAAAATATTTGAATAGCCTTTTTGGAGAAAATCAAAAACATCTTCTGAGCAGTCTAGAAGCATTGTAGCGGCAGTATTGAAGGCATCATATGAGCGATGTGTAAAAGACCTGTTGTGCAAATTTGGGAGCAGTCTTTGAAGCATATTGAATCAAGATCTTGAAAGTACTCTGGAGCATCCTATTAAAGACACATCTTGGAGCATACTTCTTGAAAATTTGATATACATTTGAAGCTTGAAACAACACTGTGAGAGTATTTTCAAGACCACTTGAAGTTGATCCTGAAGACCTATTAAAGTTGTTGAGCTGACCAAAGATACCGATGTAGAAGTAGTATTATTGAAGAAGATACATGATTGAAGATCCTCATGAAGTAACCTAGAAGAAATTTCTTGGTATCATGAAGAGTATTGGCAACACCTTTTATGGTTGCTGATGTTGTCATTGATAAAAGAAGGATTCTTGAAGATTGATTGAGAGCGGTCAAGGCTTGTTGCAAAAGGTATTGAGGAAGCCTTGAAAAACCATTGTACTTGTCTTGAAGAGTTGAAGCAGAGGGTTGGAGCCCCAGAGGATAGGAGTTCTGAAGATGATCAAGTTGGAGCATGTGCCAGTGGAGAGGGTTGGAGCCCTAGAGGTTGGAGCCTCATAAAGATTGTTAGAAAATCATAAAGGCAAAAAGATTTTCTTATTCTTGATAATTAGTTCTGATGTTTCTTGTTATTACAATTCTTTATATCTTCTTTCTTTGAGTTCATCAAGCAATTACCAAAGCAACAACACATAAAATAATAGACACCAGATGTAGGCACTATGCCGGGGAAAAACCCCCCTCAAGGGGAAAACCCAGTCAAGATAATTCCTCCTTTCAATAGTCTTTGAGACTCTTCACTCTAGACATATACCAGACCTTCCCTCCACACCAAGTCAGCCTCCTAGATTTTCGACCCCTTTCCAACAACTTCAACTAGGCAGCAACATCCAGCAGTAGACGGCGTCCGGCTGCAGCAAAACTTGGAAGAATTCAATCTCCCAATCCAGGGCATGAAACAAAGAGAGAGAGAGGCACCAAAATTTCGTTTTTCTTCTTCTCCTTAGACTTCCCCAAACTTTCACTTCGTTCAGCGTCCCGACAACAAACTTCGAACTTTTCCCAGCTACAAGAGATATCGAACTTGCCGTGAGAGAGTGTGCTCCAAATGAATTTGATTTCCTTCCTTTTATAGGCTACAGGTGAGGTCAAATAGGTGTCTCTTAGGTTGACATGATCCCCTTTAGGCCGACTTGGTGTGGAGGTCACGTAATTCATATTTTTCTCAATATTAAATATTTTTACATGATTCAAAAGTCCAAGAAGGGTCTCTTTAAATGTATAATGACTCTATTAACTCAGAATAAATCCTAGAAGTCCTCAATGGGGACTTTGACCTAAAACATGGTGACCCAAGCATGAAACCCATGCTTTAATAAGTCGCAATAATAACAATAAAAATTATTTTCTTTATTCTTTTGACAAATACATTACAAGATGACTCAAGTACATTAAATGAAGACCGAACCTGGTTACATTTTCCAACAAAGACAAGTTTGGAGCCTTGTAGAAGATAGGGTTGGAGCCCTAGAGGTTGAAGCCTTGTGAAATCCATGTTGGTGCTTGGAAAAGTACAAGTTGGAGCCTGGTGATTGAAAGATTGGTGTATTCATCTAGGGTTGGATCCCTAAATATTATTATACTTGATTCGTTGTAAAGAAGAGGATTGGAGTCCTCGTTATTTCTAATTAATAAAATTATTTATTCCATATTGTTCATTTTGTGTTTTGTTTATAAGAGATCTAAACTGGTGAAGTAACAATTGTACAAGGAATACAAATTACCCCCCCTCTCAGTATTTCCAAAAATTGGAATCAGAGCCAATACCTTTAGTCTCAGCCTTACAACTAGAAGGTAAATCCGTAGAACACAAATGACAAATTTAAGGAAGAAGGCTTGCAAACCCTTCAAAGGTGTCACCTCCTCAGTGGATAATCAAATTGGGAAAGCTCCATTGTTCAATAGAAACTTTGAAATCTAGAAGGCAAGAATGAAGAATTTCTTAATGGCTCAAGGTTTTGAAGTTTGGGAATCAATGGTTACGGAAGCACAATGGAAGAAGAAGAGTCCAAGGATCATAATGCAATAGCAATAAAATAAATCTTTAGTGGGCTACCAAAACCTATAAAGGTCAAAGTGGAGAAATGTTTATCAGGAGAAGAACTTTGGGAAGATCTTCAAGATCTTCATTCAAGAGGATTGATGGTCATGAATTCCAATCAAGAAGATGATGGCGAAAAGCACAAAGATGAACCAGAAAAAACAATTGAAAGCAAAGATGAGGGCACAAATTGCATAAAGGAAGATAATGAAGAGATCTCTGAAATTGATATTGAAATAGATCTCAAAACAAAGCTTCTAGTTGCTCTAGAAGAGATAAGTAGGTTGAAAAAGGAAAATGATGAAGTCAAGAAGCAAGCAAGCACAAGATGGTAACTATGACCTTGACAAGACAAGGAGGAGAGTTGATCTCTTCAAGCTTCAAATACAAGAAAGAGATAAGGAACTTACCAAGCTTAAGGATGAATTGCATCAAAACAAGAAAATGTATCATGAAGAAGTCATATCCATAACAAATCATAAAGCAAAGAAAAGGGAAGACATTTTGTCAAGCCATCTTGAGCAAAGACTTGAGGACTTGAACAAAGTTGAAGCAAAAATTGGTCGATACAAGGAAGAGGTCTCCTCCCTTAAATCTCAACTGGAAGAAACAAAGAAACAAGCACAAGGTGCTGAAAAGGTGATGGAAGTTTTGGCCCTCCTAGAAGGACAAGTGGGTGAAGCAGAAAAGGAAAGAAATTCCATGGCATGCCAACTTGAAGAAAAATATGAAGAAATCTTAAGATTGAAATCAGATGTCTCCTCTCTCAAGGCCCAAACATGTGAAGCAACAAGGATGAAGGAAGAAATGGAGAACCTTCTAGCAATGAAGGATGAATAATGCAAGATGATGAAGGAAGAAATTATTACCCTAAGAAAAGAAGTTGATCAGCTGAATAAGAATTTGAGTTCAAAAACCTCGGATGACATCCTAAGTCATCAAAGATCCCCCCTTGATAAATCAGGTCTTGGTTATGCAGGTAAACCCTCAAGAAAAAATGATGCAAACCCTAATTCATCAAACAACAAGGATGTGGAGAAACTTGAAAGAAATGTTGATGCCCCCAGTTCCAGCAAAAGCAAGAATATTAATCAAGATAATCTTAAAGGAAACCCTACTCCAAGAAGATATGCAAAAAGTGTCAAGGATGCAAGAGGCAAAGGATATCATCAAAGGATCTCAAGGCAGAAAGACTTTAGAAGTTCATCAAGGCAAGCTCCATACTCCAGGTACCAAAGTATATTTTTTGGTTATTGCTATTCTTGTACAGATTTTGGGCATATGGAGAAGGATTGTAGGGCATACTATAAGAACAAATATAATGGTCCTTATCAGTCTCCTAGAAGCAACTTTGCAAGAAGAATTCATGCTTCTTCATTGATGAACAAGATGGAATGCTTCAAATGCCATAACATTGGACATATGGCTCGTGATTGTAAATTGACTTGGGTTCCTAAACAAGATAAAACCATGAATACCAACCATGAAAGGAGAGTTACACAAGTTTGGAGAAGGAAGCAAACTGAATCACAAGGAGCCCAGGTGGGAAATGTCTTGGACACTCAAGGTGTCAACTCATGTTGTTGATCTAATGAGTACATCTTTGGCAGATATGATATTTCGAGTTTTGATGATGAGATTATGCCAAGACCATGCATATTGTTAGGGGGAGCTTGTGACAATTTGACTATTGCTTCCTTAATAAGCCTTGGGAAACCCTTGACGTGTCACACATGGATAATCATAGATATATCTCTTGATGGATCATCTCTCATAAATCTTTGAAGAAAATTTTGTTGGACAAATTGGTTTCTCTTGCATAAAGACATCATCTACTTCATTCCTTTCCATGCATGCAAAGCTTAGGGAGAGCAATTCCATTGAAGAAAAGCATGATATTGTACACATCCATTGTTGAAGATGCCTTCCACTTTGTAAGATTCCTAATTAGCGACAGCTAATTGGAATATTCAATTTTGTTCAGTTTTGCCGTCTATAGTTTATTAATAAATAAAAAGTGAGTGAAGAGGGTCTAACTCACTTAAGTGGAATAAAACACCCTCCCTAGTAGCACAATGGTGTGACTTAAAGGGGAGCCAAGGGGGGCCAAGCACCATGTAGAGAGGGGGCCCACGTATGCTCTAGACGCTGCTGCACAGATGAGGATGAGCACGTGGCAAGAGAGAGAGGCTACGTTGAGGAGATGGGTCTTAGGGTTGGAGGAAGGCCAACGTTATAAAAGAGGGAGGAGCCTTCTCATTTGATTCATTCTGTTGTTGATGAAATTGGGCTGGTCGTTTCGACTTCTTGAGCACGCTGGCTGTTTAGCCTGTCTGTAGCACTGTTTAGTGCATTGAGTGTCTCCGGTCGGAGATCTCGCCCTTAGCCCCGGGGGACTTCGAGTGCCTGCTCGGGCAAGGTTATTTCTTCAGCATTTTGCAGGAGGTTTTGGTGTTTGGGTTTGTTGCGGAGCTGAGCATTCATAGAGACTGCGCAGTCACTGAGAGGGAGGACGCAATCCATCTAGGAGGTGTTCCGGATCGAGGTTTTTGCAGGAGATTTGAGCCGAGACTTTGAGCAGAGGATCAACCTTTGCCTTTGGGAGGATTTCGGTGGAGTTTGAGGCGGTATTTCATTCATTCTCATTTAGCCTCTGTACAGAGCCTTGGAGGCCAGCGTAATTCCCCAAGGCGGTGTTTTTCGGAGGTCGGCTATTTCTGATATGGTTTCTGGGTTTTGTCGGGATTGGTGAGTAGAGGAGGATTCCAGATTTTCAGCTCATTCCGGCAAGGGGAGCAGCCCCTAGTTATCAGTTCATTTAAGTGGTAGCAGCTACATGACAGTTTTCCAGCAGCTGGGACGCAGTTCAGAGAGCAGCCATTTCTAGTGTATTCTGAGAATATTTCTTCACTTGCCTTGAGCAAGTTTAGGTGCCATCACTCTGATCACCTATTGTACTTCATTATATTTCTCAGTTTAATAAAATGGCTTAGCATTTCCTCTCTATATTTCTAGATGAGTTGCCGTACATTCTTTCTATGTTATTATATGTCTGCTGCACTATTATTTTTATATATTCTTGAGCATTCTAGTTCTATACCACTTGGTGTGTTTATTTCATACTCTTAGACAGAGTCTGGAAAGGGCCAGGTAGCCTCCATATTTCGTCCTCTTTCCAGAGGCGGCATATCTGGTAAACGCCCTCCCAGTCCATCTTTGGTTGGAGTTTTCCGTGTTTTAGAAATATCCCCGAAACGGGATATTACAGTGGTATCAGAGCATAGTTCTGGCTCAACCTGTGGAGCTAGTTGTCTATGACACCGAGGAAGAGACCATATATTTGTTACAGAGGCAGGAAGTACAGAGATCGTGAGCGTAGGTTGGAGAACACCTACGGAGAGGGAGATTGTGTTCGGGTGTAGGACCCAAGATGGTGACCATAACCTTGACAAGACAAGGAAGGAAGTTAACCTCTTCAAGATTCAAGTATAAGAAAGAGATAAGGAGCTTACAAAGCTTAAGGAGGAATTACATCAAAACAAGAAAAGGCATCATGAAGAAGTCATATCCATGAAAAATCAGTTGGGTGAAGCAAAGAAAAGGGAAGATATTTTTTCTAACCATATTGAATAAATACATGAGGACTTGAACACATTTGAAGCAAAAATTGGTCAATACAAGGAAGAGGTCTCCTCCCTTAAATCTCAACTAGAAGAAGCAAAGAAACAAGTACAAGGAGCTAAAGAGGTGATGGAAGTTTTGGCCCTCTTGGAAGGACAAGTAGGTGAAGCAAAAAAATATAGAAATTCCATAACAATCCAACTAGAATAAAAAGGTGAATATCTTTTAAGATTGAAATTAGATGACTCCTCTCTCAAGGCCCAAACATGTGAAGCAAGAAGGATGAAGGAAGGAATGGAGAACCATCTAGCAAAGAAGGATGAAGAATGCAATATGATGAAAGAAGAAATTTATCTCCTAAAGTAAGGAGTTGATCAGTTGAATAAGAGTCTAAAGATATATCAAACCCTATATGACATCCTAAGTCATAAAATATCCCCCCCTTGATAAATCAAGTCTTGGTTATGCAAGTGAATCCTCAAGCAAAAATGATGCAAACTCTAATGCATCAAGCAACAAGGATGTGGAGAAACTTGAAAGATATTTTGATGCCCCTAGCTCCATCAAAAGCAAGAATATTAATCAAGATAACCTTAAAGGAAACCCTACTCCAAGAAGGTATGCAGAAGGTGTCAAGGATGCAAGAGGTAAAGGATATCATTAAAGGATCTCCAGGAAAAAATAATTTAGAATTTCATCAAGGCAAGCTCCATCCTCTTGGTACCAAAGTATATTTTTTGGTTATTTCTATTCTTGTACAAATTTTGGGCACATGGAAAAGTATTGTAGGGCATACAATAAGGACAAAAATAATGGCTACCTCAACCTCCTAAAAGCAACTTTGCAAGAATAATTTGTGCTTCCTCATTAATAAACAAGATGGAATGCTTCAATTGTCATAACATTGGGCATATGGCTTGTGATTGTAAATTGACATGGGTTCATAAACAAGATAAAACCATGACTACCAAGCATGAAAGTAGTGTTACACAAGTTTGGAGAAGGAATAAAATTGAATCACAAAGAGACCAAGTGGGAAATATCTTGTACACTCAAGGCATCAACTCATGTTGTTGATCTCATGAATACATCATTGATAGATATGATATTTCGAGTTTTGATGATGAGATTATGCCAAGACCATGCATATTGTTAGGGAGCTTGTGACAATTTGACTATTCTTCAAGATGATTGCTTCCTTAATAAGCCTTGGGAAACCCTTGACGTGTCACACATGGATAATGCTAGATATATCTCTTGATGGATCATCTCTCATAAATCTTTGAAGAAAATTTTGTTGGACAAATTGGTTTCCTCTTGCATAAAGACATCATCTGTTTATATTCCTTTCCATGCATGCAAAGCTTAAGGGAACAATTCCATTGAAGAAAAGCATGATATTGTACAAATCCAAATTGTTGAAAGATGCCTTCCCACTGTAATATTCCTAATTAGCGACAACTAATTGGAATATTCGATTTTGTTCAGTTTTGTCATCTATAGTTTATTAATAAATAAAAAGTGAGTGAAGAGGGTCTAACTCACTTAAGTGGAATAAAACACCCTCCCTAGTAGCACAACGTTGTGACTTAAAGGGGAGCCAAGGGGGGCCAAGCACCACGTAGAGAGGGGGCCCACGTATGCTCTAGAAGCTACTGCGCAGATGAGGATGAGCACGTGGCAAGAGAAAGAGGCTACATTGAGGAGATGGGCCTTAGGGTTGGAGGAAGGAAAATGTTATAAAACAGGGAGGAGCCTTCTCATTTGATTGATTCTTTTGTTGATGATATTGAGCTGGTCGTTTCGACTTCTTGAGCATGCTGGCTGTTTAGCCTGTCTACAGCACTGTTTAGTGCATTGAGTGTCTACGGTTGGAGATCTCGCCCTTAGCCCTGGGGGACTTCGAGTGCCTTCTCGAGCAAGGTTATTTCTTCAGCATTTTGCAGGAGGTTTTTGTGTTTGGGTTTGTTGCGGAGCTGAGCATTCATAGAGACTGCGCAGTCACTGAGAGGGAGGACGCAGTCCATTTAGGAGGTGTTCCAAATCAGGGTTTTTGCAGGAGATTTTGAGCAAAGGATCAGCCTTTGCCTTTGGGAGGATTTTGGTGGAGTTTGAGGCGGTATTTCAGTCATTCTCATTTAGCCTCTATGCAGAGCCTTGGAGGCCAGCGTAATTCCCCAAGGGGGTGTTTTTCGGAGGTCGGCCATTTCTGATATGGTTTCTGGGTTTTGTCGGGATTGGTGAGTAGAGGAGGATTCAGTTACGCTCGTGTGAGGAGGCAGCCTGATTTGCGTTCATTTTAAGTAAGTAGTGCTGATTTTCTGTGGTGGGGCCTTGATTCAAAAACATCCATTTACAGTATATTAGAGAGTTTCTTCACTTGCCTTGAGCAAGTTTAGGTGCCATCACTTTAATCACCTATTGTACTTCATTATATTTCTCAGTTTAATAAAATCGCTTAGCATTTCCTCTCTATATTTCTGGATGAGTTGCCGTACATTCTTTCTATGTTATTATATGTCTGCTGCACTGTTATTTTTATATATTCTTGAGCATTCTAGTTCTATACCACTTGGTGTGTTTATTTCATACTCTTAGACAGAGTCTGGAAAGGGCCAGGTAGCCTCCATATTTCGTCCTCTTTCCAGAGGCGGCATATCTGGTAAACGCCCTCCCAGTCCATCTTTGGTTGGAGTTTTCCGTGTTTTAGAAATATCCCCGAAACGGGATATTACAGTGGTATCAGAGCATAGTTCTGGCTCAACCTGTGGAGCTAGTTGTCTATGACACCGAGGAAGAGACCATATATTTGTTACAGAGGCAGGAAGTACAGAGATCGTGAGCGTAGGTTGGAGAACACCTACGGAGAGGGAGATTGTGTTCGGGTGGTGGACACGGAGCAGGAGGAGCCTGTGACAAATGCAGAGCAGGAGGAGCCTGTGTTAGATTCAGAGCAGAGAGAGCCGATGGCAGATGACACAGAGGCCAAACAGTTTGGGGAGGCACTCCTCAAATCGATGCAGGATTTAGCGAGGCAGATTGAGGTAATGGGTCAAAGATTCACTGTTGTAGAGGCTAGACAGCATGAAATCCCACGGGTATTCCAGGTAGGAGAGGGATCAGGTACATCCCACCATTTGCCGGAGCATGGTGCTGTTCAACGTGATACTCCTCAACTGATGGCTTCACATGCACCTACACACTCTACCATGCCCACTTTCTTGGGAGCAGACACAGGGGCAGGAGCCCAGCAGGAGGCAGAGCCCGGACACATGGGCGAGTATTTTGCAGAGTATCAGGCATATGGGCAGGAGTTCAGGGACGCTCTCTCATTCCGAGATTTTGTTCAGCTCCAGCGGGACAGTAGACCCCGCGACCATCATAGAAGGCACCGACATTATCATGATGGAGATAGCCACCGCACATCTAGCAGATTCCATTTGCCTACGTTTGATGGGTCATCAAACAATTCAGCAAAGTCTTGGGTTGAGAAGCTGGACATCTATTTCCAGCTTAACCATATGTCGGAGACGGAGGCCATCAAGGTGGCGACATTACATTTGGATGGTGAGGCCCAAGACTGGTGGTTCCATGGGATGGTCACACTCGGACACTCTACAGTGACGACGTATGCCGAGTTTACCAGGAGATTGATGGAGCGATTTGACTGGAGAGATTCGGAACAACACTTTGTAGAGCTGACGAGGCTCAAGCAGACTGGGAGCCTAGAGACATACATTGCAGACTTCTTGAGGGTTTCAATAATGGTGCTAGATCTATCCGCAGCACAGATGATCTATATGTTTGTGGAGGGGTTAGCAGAGCCACTTCGGGGTCTATTCAGATCTACTAGACCAACTACACTTCAGGATGCTATTAGCAGGACCCGAGACTTACAGGATGCATTGCCCAGGACTTGGACACCTTACCCCCAGAGACAGGGTTTCCAGCCCAAGGGGAAGGATGTGAGGATTCCGCCTCCAAAGGGGAATCCGGGACGGGCACAGATAGATGATGATGCCAGGAGGGAGTTGAGGAAGAAGCGGCTGTGCTTCACTTGTCAAGAGCCGTGGGCACCAAGGCATAGGTGTGTTGCTGGCAAAGCACACTTCATTGAGGTCTTCTCTGATGATAGCGGGGAAGAGGATGAGGAGGAGGATGAGGAGGCAGGAGATAGTCAGACGGCCCAGGATCAGTGGCCACCTCCACCTCTAGGGACAGGAGGTGTAGCTTTTGCACCCACAGGAGGGACCTTTGCAGCCTTGCGAGGAGTTCCCAAGTATTTGATGTTGCGAGTACGAGGGATAGTACGTGGCCAACGAGTGTCAGTTTTGGTTAACAGTGGGGCAACCCACAACTTCATTGATGCACAGATGGTCGAGCGGAGAGGTATATCGACCGAGAGCTTTGACAGATTTTCAGTATTGGTCCCAGGAGCCCAGACGATGCAGTGTGCTCGGTATGTTCTAGAGTTGGTAGTGACGATGGGTACCTACACCGTGACCGATCACTTTTTCATGGTCAACATACCAGATACCAATGTGGTATTGGGTGTTCAGTGGTTGATTACTCTGGGGAAGGTCACCACGGATTAGGAGGCCTTAGAGATGGAGTGGGATGATAAGAAGACTGGGAAGCATGAGAAGATCCGTGGGATGCACACTTACCCACCTCAGACAGTTTTGAAACACCAGATGGAGGCAGATTTCCGGAAGGGAGACATAGAGTGGGCGGTTGAGTTGCGGGCATCAGAGGCAGAGACCACGGGTCGGGCAGTTCATCCGGATATATAGGCCATCCTTGACAGGTATGATGCATTGTTTGGGGATATACCACCAGGTCGGCCACCGAACCGAGGGTTCGAGCACACCATTGAGCTTGAGCAGGGCATTCAGGCAGTGATTACTACCCCCTATAGGCATCCCAAAGCCTATCAGGATGAGATTGAGCGAGCCATCCAGGAGTTGTTGGCTCTTGGGCACATCAAACCGAGCACGAGTCAGTTTGCTTCTTCCATGGTGCTGGTGAAGAAGAAGGACGACACCTTGAGGATGTGCATTGACTACAGGGCCCTGAACAAGAAGACCCTGAAGAACAGGTATCCTGTACCCAGAATCGATGAGTTGATGAATGAGCTGAGAGGAGCCAAGTTCTTCTTGAAGATTGATTTGAGATCAGGGTACCATCAGATTCGCGTGAGGGAACAGGACATTCCCAAGACCACCTTCAGGTGTCATTATGGGCACTTTGAGTTTTTGGTTATGCCTTTTGAGCTAACCAATGCACCAGCCACTTTTCAGTCTTGCATGAACCATATCTTCCGCATTCATCTGAGGAAGTTTGTATTGGTCTTCTTCGATGACATACTCATATATAGCAAGACTTGGGAGGAGCATCTCCAACATATAGAGGTAGTACTACATATCTTGGAAGAGCAACAGTTCTATGCTAAGCTCTCCAAGTGTGAGTTTGGGATGACGGAGATGTTGTATTTGGGTCACATTATTGGAGTGGATGGAGTGAGAGTCCATGAGAAGAAAATCAGGGCCATCAGGGATTGGCCGGAGTCGAGGAACGTGACAGAACTTCGAGGATTCATTGGCATATGCACTTATTACAGGAAGTTCGTCAAGAGTTTCTCACAACTTGCTGCACCCCTTACAGATTTGACGAAGAAGGGGGCATTCAGTTGGTCGGATACAGCACAGCGAGCTTTTGACAGGCTTAAGGAGGTGATGAGTAGCTGCCTAGTGCTTGCATTGCCGGATTTTACGCAGCCATTTGTCTTGGAGTGTGATGCATTGGGAGAGGGGATCGGTGCAGTATTGATGCAGGGTAGACACCCTATAGCCTTTGAGAGCCGAAAGCTCCTTCCGCACGAGAGGTTGTATTCTATATACGACAAGGAGATGTTGGCCATTATGCATGCCTTTGCCAAATTCCGGCAGTATTTGGTAGGGAACAGGTTCAGGGTGAGGACTGTTCACAACAGCCTCAGGTTCTTTTTGGAGCAGAAGCAGCTACAGGAGAGGCAACAGAAGTGGATCAGTAAGATCCAAGAATATGACTTTGACATTGAGTATGTCAAGGGTAAGAATAACGTGGTAGCAGATGCTCTTTCACGTAGACCAGCCACGTTATCTCTTATGAGCTTGGATACAGATTGGAGGGCTTGACTATTAGTGGAGTACTCCAAGGACAGATTTGCATGTGAGGTTCTGGATGGACAGGTGGCGGATGACAGGTACCGGGTGGTCGATGAGATCATCTACTACAGGGACAGGATCTTCTTGACTGAGGGATCTTAGCTTAAGAAGAATATACTCCAGGCATCACATGATTCTCCATTGGCAGGCCATCAGGGGTTTACCAAAACCTACAGGGCCATTAGAGAGAGGTTCTCATGGAAGGGCCTCAAGGAGGACGTACTCCAGCACATCAGGGAGTGCGATGTTTGTCAGAGGAACAAGGGGGAGATGAGCCATCCGGCAGGATTGTTGCAGCCTCTTCCCATTTCGGAGGGGAAATGGGAGAGTATCTCGATGGACTTCATCACAGGGTTTGTAATATTCCCAATTAGCCTTGCTAATTGGAATATTTCATTTTTTGCTTTATTTTGCCGCTTTAGCTAGACATAATAAATAAAGTGAGAAATAAGAGGGGTCACCTCACTTTAGTCACCTCACTTTATAATAAAGTGTTCTTTTCCTAGTAGATTGACGTTGTAACTTAAGAGGGGGGGCCTTGGGGGTCCACATGAGTATGATGGGGGAGGCATCAGGCTGACCCAAGGTAAACTGCGCAGGTCAAAGGAGAGTTAAGTTTTGGAGGGAGTTTGGCATTATAAAAGGAGAGGTTCTCACCTCATTTGGATCATTCATGATTTGATATTATTATTGATAGCTGGACTTCTGTCTGCTTCAGCACGCCAGTTGTTTAGTCGGTCTGCAGCACTGTTTAGTGCACGAGTGTCTCCGGTCGGAGATCTCACCCTTAGCCTCGGGGGACTTCGAGTGCCTGCCCTGGTAAGGTTCTAGTTTCACCCTTAGCTTCGGGGGACTTCGAGTGCCCGCCCTAGTAAGGTTCGTTCTGAGTACAACTTTCAGTTTCAGTAGCAGAGTAGCAGCAGATTCTGGTGCAAATCTGGAGAGGGAGAAGCCCTCTTGTGGCTGCGCAGTTCAGAGAAGGAAGGACGTTGTCTCATCAGGAGAAAGGACGCTGATCAATTCAGGAGGGTAAGGACGCTGTCCCAGGGAGGACGCAGTCCAGATCTGAGCAGAGAAAACGCTGTCCGGGAGGAGGAAGAACGCTGATCAGCCTGGGAGTGAGGACGCTGTCCATTTCTGAAGAGAGGGTTGCAGATCTGAAGGCACATTGATAGATCCAGCCTTGGAGAGGGTAGATCTGAGCAGATATTTGCAGATCTAGTTTTGTATGTTACAGATCTGGAGGTTTAGCCGCAGATCCCGGCAGGAATTGAGATGGGGAGATGATAGCGGATCAGTCCGGTACGAAGAGATGGCATCGGATCCGGCCTTAGAGGCACGGATACGAAGAGATATTGTCGGATCCGACGTAGATCGAAGGTTTGGTAGCGAATGCGGTGAGAGAGACGCGGTCCGGAGGGATGGGACGCGGTCCCCGGTTGAGCTTCGGATCCGGCGGTCTGACGAGCATTCAGGAGGCAGATCCATCAGGTAGGACGCAGATCAGAGGAGCAGGCTTGTGTGAGGGGCCTCAACAGCGTTTTCCTAGCATTCAGTAGCTGATCTGTTTGTCTGGAGGTTTGGTGATTGGTGCCTCATCTATTTCTGCGCTGTCACTAGCAGAGGCAGCGTTTTCCTTTGGGGAGGGTTTGCAGCTTGAGATCAGCCATTTTCCAGGGCTTCAGCACATTACGCTGTCCTTGTTGCAGCCATTGTTTGTCTGAGAGGGCCTCCACTTGCCTAGGGCAAGGATAGGTGCATTGATTCTGATTTTCTTGTACTCCTCTCTATGTACTTTCAGATTAATAAAATGGCTCAGTTTTCTGGTGTTCTATGAGCAGAGACAGCGTTTTCCTTTGGGGAGGGTTTGCAGCGTGAGATCAGCCATTTTCCGGGGCCGGCTGATACGACATCCTTATTTGCAGCCATTATTTGTCTGAGAGGGTCTCCACTTGCCTAGGGCAAGGATAGGTGCACTTACTCCGATTTTCTTGTACTCCTCTCTATGTACTTTCTGATTAATAAAATGGCTCGGCTTGTTGATATTTCTATGTGTCATTATTCGATGATGCGGTTGACATTGTATTTTCTATATCGTACGGCATATTTTTGTTTGTGCGGTTATTTCCCTTTGAGATATTCTGCGGTGGTATCGAGAGCATAATTACAGCTCGGCACGTGGTCTATGACATCCGAGAAGAAAGATCATACGAGTAATAACGGTTGCAATACAGAAACTCTGAGTTGGAAAAAGGGCCAAAATAAAAAGGGTCAAATTTTGAAGTTTGGAATTAGGGAAAAACTTGTTTCTGGGTTTTGGGTTTGGACGAGATCACTTTCCCAAATTCACCCGGAATTTTCTGAATAGTTCGGTGGGTAAATCGGAGGTTGAAGTTAAGCGACGGTATGGTTTTGCGACGGCGTGCGGTTTACGAGGCTTTGTAGGCACCCTGCTTGAGAAAATACCAATGGCGGAGATGGGGGTCTAGCTCAACATGCGGCCATTTTTGCAGACTGGCAGAGCCTGGGTCAGGCGTTCATGGATGCTTTCCCCTTAGATCGCTATATCCAGTTCCGATGTGGAGGCAAGGCCCATGAGCAGGACCAACACAAGGGACGAGGATCCCACCGTGATAGTCACCGTGCAGCGAGTAAATTCCATTTGCCGATGTTTGATGGATCACAGAAGACTACGGCAAGGTCTTGGGTGGAGAAGTTGGACCTCTGCCCGGCTTAACGGATGCCGGAGAAGGTTGGCCATTAAGATATATTTTTGACCATTTAGAGGGTGAGGCCGAGTTGGTGGTTTCATGGGATGGCGACACTCGGGCATTCCACAGGGACGACATATGCCGAGTTTACCAGGAGGGTGGTAGAGCGTTTTGACAGGAGGGATCCGGAGCAGCATTTTGTTGAGCTGACCAAGCTCAAACAGACCGGGAGTGCAGAGACATACATTTTAGACTTCTTGAGGATTTCGGTGATGGTACCTGATTTATCTGCAGCTCGGATAGTTGGCATGTTTGTGGAGGGGCTGTCAGAGCCACTGCGTGGCCTAGTCCGGTTGTACAGACCGGCTACCCTTCACGACGCCATCAGCAGGACTCGGGACTTACAGGATGTCTTATCCAGGACTCGGACACCTTATCCCCAGAGATGGGCTTTCCGGCCACAAGGGTAAGGACACGAGGGGTGCCTCTCGCCTCCCAAGGCAAATGCGGAGCGAGGGCGGTTTGATGATGAGGACGGGGGAGAGAGGCGGGGAGAGCGGTTTTGCTTCACTTGCAGGAGCCATGGGCACGGGACACGGGTGTGCGGCGGGGGAAGGCACACTTCGTGAGGTCTTCTCAGGAAGCAGTGGAGAAGAGGATGAGGGAACACAGGATTGCAGTGAGTCTGAGGTTACACCTAGTGTGACACAGGATTCACCCTCATTGGAGACATCCTTGACCGTGCCGGTTGATATCGTAGTGGAGGAGGTAGAGCCTACCCCGGTAGAGCCATCCACTGAGGTGATGACTGGAGCCATGTCCGAGTCTTCGGGTGGTAGCAGCACACGACAGATGGGTGAGGTATCAGGAGATATATCCACTATCGATGAGGCCCTAGGAGATACAGAGGTATTGGATGATGGTCGCAGACAGCAGTATCATCGGCTTCGAACAGACCTTCGAGTTTTGAGGGAGAAGGCCACGTCAGTACGGGAGACCATTTTGTTGCAGGATCAGGAGCTGGAGGGTATGAGAGTGACTTGCGCCAAGTCGGCGGCCAAGTTGGTCCGCATTGGGGAACAGCTGGATTCACGTGGTGCGACACAGAGGGCACATTGCGGCATCGAGATCATTCCCTTTCGAGGGCATGCATGGATGGGACTAGCGATATTGTTGGATCATCTCTTCCCGTTGGAGATAGAGAGGAAGAGCCACCTAGTCAGGTCTCATATGTTGACTTGGATAGTGGTATGCGACGATCAGAGTTGCACAGGGTACAGCAGCCACGTGTTGAGATTGGATGGCGAGAGATTTTGAGTTGGTAGTCGGTGGAGCAGGCTATGGATGAAGGGGAGGTCTCAAGGAGAGATCTCACTGGAGATGCACTTCGACACACCATGGGGTGCAATGACTTTCTTCCCTTCTCACATAAGCAGATAGAAGATGGGGGACATCTTCGGATGAATAACATCTCTCATGCTTGTGTTGGACAGTCCTTGAGCCACACACATCATGATGGGAGGTTTTTGCCTACCACCTATGTGATTCTTGATAGGGTCTTATTGATCCTTGAGAAGTTTATACTTCAAAATCCCATGCAGTGCAAAATCAGAAATTTGATTTGGGAGGATGGTAACCCTCATGGGAGGAGTACCAGGATGAGGAGAAGGAGGCATCCACAATGTAGTATTGAGTGGATGTGGTTGATGAGCAAGGAGCTAGGAGGCTATTTGCAGATCATGACACGACGGCGGAGGCTTGGGCTAGCATTTGGTTACTCTTGAAAGAGTTTGGCCATCACTTGGCAAACACTCTTCCTAAGAGTAGGAGGATGGGGAAAAAGATGGATGGATACTTGCATCATGGAGCGGCATGGATGCATGGTGTTGATGTGTTACTCATATCATTCATTGTGTCTTCATCACATGAGTTGTTTGATGGAGGTATGGAGAGGCAACACAATGTCTTGTTGCTTGGGTTGCTCCTAGGAGAGCACGGGCAGATTTGCTCTCACACTTTGTATGATGTTGCAGGAGAAGGAGATGGCACAATCTCCATGGTCTTTGATTGGAAAGCACTTACATCTTGGGAAGTATTCCATATTTATTGCAGCATTATTAGCAGAGTCTTTGACAAGGAGCATGTCAAATAATAGAGCTTTGTATTGACAGGAGCTTATTTGCATGAGCTCACAGCGCTGTCACTTTGGAGCAGAGAGTTATGGATGAAGTGTGCCCATTAAAGATATGGTGGATCTATAACCCCCATAACCCATAGTCCAGGGATTATATAATGTTGTTGCATACAAGTAATGATGATAGAGACATCTATGGCCCTATTCTTCTTGACTTGGGTTTCCAAGCATAAGGAGGATTATCTTCTTGCACCACATGAGACCTTCGGCATTTCCTTCATTTGGCTGCTGATCATGTCTTCATTTGCTGATATATATCAGATTTGTATGGGAGGCTTGATTATGAGGGAGACACATGAGCTGGATGGGTCCGTGAGTGGGAAAAATTCTCACAATTTCTGCACTACATGTTCTAATGGGAGCATGGGAGGAGGCATGGCCACCACTACTATGTATGCGTTCTCTTTTGATGTGGGCGATGAGATTGATATTTACAGCCATGGGCAAGTGTTTGGACCTATGTTGTTGTCATATTCCGCCATTTGCTATCCATTAGTAGATGTGTTGGATCTTGTACATTGCTTGCCATGTGATTTTCTGAGGTTGGAGTGGATGAGACTGCACTATGGTTTGATTTGGGCCAGCTTGTTCTTCATCGATGGAGGAACCTTCTATGGTGCATTGTTTTTCACTTTGCCATTGGAGGGCAATGATCAGCATAGACTCTACACTTGTCATAAGTGGAGAGAAGGACAGCATGAGGTAAGCTATGATGCTTGCCAAGTTCATATTTTCAGCC
Source organism: Pinus albicaulis (assembly GCA_034641835.2). NCBI lineage: Eukaryota > Viridiplantae > Streptophyta > Pinopsida > Pinales > Pinaceae > Pinus > Pinus albicaulis. The sequence continues at coordinate 1,395,141,945 of CM076579.1, read as the reverse complement.
ACCTTCATTACCGGGCTTGAGGTGGTAGGAGATTTTTGGGAGTTGCCTTGTTGGGCGGTGGCTCATTTGGTCTGGATGATTGCTTGGAGATGGAGGCTCCACAGGAGGGAGATATTACTCATTATATTTTCGACTCCATGCCTTGATGGGAGAGAGATGATGAGCTGGTGCACGGTCGATGGGACAACACACACGGCCATAGATACGGAAGCGACGGCGGTCATGGTCTTCGATCATAGCGTAAGCCGATGACGTCGAGCCGTGGGACTTGTGCGATTATTGGCCACGGTGGCGATGGGATCCGGAAGGATTATTGGTTGGCTGGTACTATGAGAGGTCACTTTGGGATCCTGGCATTGAGATATCCCTTCGTATCAGGGTGATGCAGAGGTCAGAGAGGTTTCAGTGGGACCCAGGCACATTTTCCAGTATCGGTGGGGAGCATCAGCTAGACAGGAGGCTTGTTCAAGCGTTGCTTGAGGACAAACAATTTTTGCTAGATGAGGATGCCACTTGGGAGAATGAGAAGATTCTGCAGCATCCATCACTTCAGTTGCTTGAGGACAAGCAACATTTCTTGAGGAAGCTTGTAATAATCAATTAGCCTTGCTAATTGGAATATTTCATTTTTGATTTATTTTGCCGCTTTGGCTAGAAATAATAAATAAAGTGAGAAATAAGAGGGGTCACCTCACTTTAGCCACCTCACTTTATAATAAAGTGTTCTTTTTTCCTAGTAGGTTGACGTTGTGACTTAGAGAGGGCCTTGGGGGTCCACGTGGATGTGATGGAGGGGAGGCATCAGGCTAACCCCAGGTAAACTGCGCAGTTCCAGGGTGAGTTAAGGAGGGAGTTGATGTTATAAAAGGAGAGGCTCTCACCTCATTTGATTCATTCATGGTTTGATATTATTATTGATAGCTGGACTTCTGTCTGCTTCAGCACGCCGGTTGTTTAGTCGGTCTGCAGCACTGTTTAGTGCACGAGTGTCTCCGGTCGGAGATCTCACCCTTAGCCTCGGGGGACTTCGAGTGCCGGCCCTGGTAAGGTTTTCTGGTTTCACCCTTAGCTTCGGGGGACTTCGAGTGCCCGCCCTAGTAAGGTTTTTCTGAGTTCTATCTTGCAGTTCGGTAGCGAGTAGCGACGGTTACGGTGCAAATGCGGGAGAGGCCCTCTTGTGGGCACAGCGATTCGGAAGGGAAGGACGTTTGTCTCATCGAGGAGAAAGGACGATCAATTCGGGGGAGGGTGGGGGCGGATCGGGGAAGGGGAGCACGAATCGAATACGAGAAAAACGCTGTCCAGGAGGAGGAAGAACGCTGATCAGCCTGGGAGTGAGGACGCTGTCCATTTCTGAAGAGAGGGTTGCAGATCTGAAGGCACATTGGTAGATCCAGCCTTGGAGAGGGTAGATCTGAGCAGATATTTGCGGATCTAGTTTTGTATGTTGCAGATCTGAAGGTTTAGCACTAGATCCAGCTTGGGAGATTGCAGATCTGAGGAGATATTGGCAGATCTAGTCCAGATCTGAAGAGATAACATCAGATCCAGCCTTAGAGGCAGGATACGAAAGAGATATTGTGGATCCGGCATAGATACGAAGGTTTGGTAGCGGATCGATATGGGAGGAGCCTTGGTCCGGGGAGGGATAGGGACGCGAATCCCCGATTGGGCTCGGATCCGGCGGATACGCGGGCATTCGGAGCGAATCCATCGGTGGGGCCTTGAGATACGAGGAGCAGGCTTGTGTGAGGGGGCTCAACAGCGTTTTCCTAGCATTCAGTAGCTGATCTATTTGTCTGGAGGTTTGGTGATTGGTGCTTCATCTATTTCTGCGCTGTCACTAGCAGAGACAGCGTTTTCCTTTGGGGAGGGTTTGCAGCTTGAGATCAGCGATTTTCCAGGGCTTCAACACATTACGCTGTCCTTGTTGCAGCCATTATTCTATTTGTGAGGGTCTCCACTTGCCAAGGGCAAGGATAGGTTGCCTCATTACGGTTATCTTGTGCTCACTCTCTATGTACTTTGATTAATAAATAGCTTAGTTTTAAAAGACCTGTGTGTACTTGTTTACTTGATACGGTTCCGGCATTGTATTTTCTATATACGTACGGCATATTTAAATATTCTTGGTTGTTCCCTTTGAGGATATTACACCTTGTCCACCTTGGGTTGGGCTTTGGTGTGAAAATTCGTACGAACATGCGCAACAACGTGTCTTTCTTCAATTTATTAAATTAATCAAACAAATTATTCTGCAGGTTCCCTCGGCAAATATCGAAATACTCTTCTTGCAACCTTCAAAAAACAAATATTGCGGAAGAAAAATAAACTTCGAAAATAATAATGCACACACATAAATTGACACCGTTATTTTTGGACTAAGTCTAGGAAAAACCCAACTTGGGAAAATCGGTAGCGGTGAGGATTTGATTATGATGTAGTAGTAAATTTGAGTACAATCTATGGATGCTTAATCTAGCAATCAAAACGGAAGAAATCAACGGCAATGATAACTAGTGAAAAATAATCTCCTCCACAGCGATCGACGATGACCTCAACTCGATTTGAGTTTGCTCCTTGCTCCCTCTACGCGGTCAACTGGCATCATCCTACCTAGTACTACATCCCACAAGCTCGGAACTAAGTCTCCTCTTGCTATCTCGCCGGCTATTATACGGAAAATGGATCATTCTTCCTTCGGACTCTCTGTGACTTCGGCACATTGAATCACTACTTCTCCCCCAAAAAAAATATGAATTGCCAACGAAGCACTACGCCACACTCTCTTGTGGCAATCACTACCTCTCTGTGATATTACTCACAAGGCTGGAAAAACTTCCTACCGGGTCTTACTATCTTTGCCCCTATCTCAGCCGAGCTCACTAGCTCTCTCTCCATTGACGATTGCGCTGCTGCGGAAATCGTCTGCTAGTGAAATTGCCTTGTTGGTGTGTCTTCTCCAAGCCCCATCGAGGTCTTATAATCTTCCGTGAGACTTCAACGGCCACGATTAAAACTTAATCGATGGCTAAGATTAACTAGAAATTGATCCATGTCTTTTTCTAGAAGATTCCTCACCATGACTTAAATAATTCCTTTTAACTAATCATATTTCCTAAGTTTAGACTTAGGAAATATTAAAAATTGACTAATAAATTTAGTTAAGTCGTTTCTGTAGAATTCTAGGAAACGATTTGGGTATTGGAGAATACATGTGTACAACCTCTGCAAATCCTAAGGCTAGAACACATACGTGCTACAAAAACTAGCACTCCCTCTTAGCGCGAGGAAGTGTTCTAGTCTTTTCTTCTTTGCTACAATACATTGTCTCTACACATCATCTCTTGTCACGTTGTTGATGTCTAGCTACTACGCCCACCAACTACGTACCTTTCACGATATGCATTGCATATGTGTTTATAATACTATTTGAACAAGCGCAATACTCCATCTGCATTGCAACTCTCTTATTCTTTGCTACGCAACATCTGCCTTCAACTCCCTCTCAAATTTTGTTGCGCAACTACAAGGGTACAAACAGAACTATCAAAGAACGGGAAACATTTGTAATCGATGCGATGCATAAAATCACCTAAGTTTTGGTACTACTAGTCTCTTTGTTGTTACTAAAGCCTACGTATTTGTTGTTGACTCTACATTGTGCCAAGCACCTTTGCGTTATCAGTATCTAACCGCTACCCCAATATTGCATCTGTCACTCGGCACGGTGCATGGCCCCTTGGCAGCCCATCCTGCTCTTGCGTGTTATGGGCTCCCATAGCAGGTAGTCATGGGGTGGACCTCCTCACACATACGGTAGCTCTTTGGGGCACAAAAAATCGAGTCACCCCATCTCACCTCTAGAGTATGTTTGCTATCATGGCGGTCTTCCTCAACACAGACTGACCTATCAATCTCCGCAGAGATGCGGCCTACTTGTAATATTCCTAATTAGAGAAATTTTGCTAATAGGAATATTAATTTTTGCCATTAAATTAACTATTACATTTTTTAATAAGAGGATGTGGGTTTTGAGGGCCACAATTAGACTTAAAAACTATAGGCATCAAAACATTAGACAAAGGCAAATATTGCGGCAATTTTGTAGTGGAGGATGGGGGCCCGATGAGGAGAGACTACGGCCCACGTGTAGTAGCGCGGTCATTGGTACGAACTAGAGGCAGTGCAATCTTCTAGACGGACCCAAGGAACGTTAGGCCGGAACTTAGACAAAAGGCCAGATGCTCATTTTGATCATTCACTCATCTATTTCGAAATTGTGTATTAACGAGCACGCTTGAGCAATGAGCCAAGTCTACATGTCTTTGTTCAAGACACGGGTATCTTTAACGGCGATCCTGGCCTTACCTCGGTGGATTTGGAAGTGCCGGCCCAAAGGGAGGTGTTCTACCATAGTACGATCGGCCAATGATGAAACTTCCATTCTGGCCATGATGGGGTCGATGGCAGTGGCATCATCAATAGTGAAAAAGTTGTGTAATTAATCTTGAGGAGGTCCTCCAGGAGTTGAGAATGAGAGGAGTGTTTTACCGGAGATTTGGTGGGGAGGCCTAGAGCTTCCCGACAAGGATTTTTCTAGGCGGTTAATTGGCATCTAGCGGTAGAAATTCCGGGGAGAACCGAATTCGCGGATCGGAGAGCCAAGCCCAAGAGGGCCCCAATTTCGAGATCAAGAATTTGGCAAACCCTTCGCGGGTTATTGTGGATTTCTTGAGTAAGAGTCCACAGGTTAAATTCTGGAATTTTACGGCGAGTGTAACGGACCCTAGTAGCAAGTCATTTGGAGGCAGCGTGATATTTCTAGGCGGAGATAACGACGCCAGGCTTAATCATGTAGTGTACAATCGGTGAGGGATTCTAGCAATATTTCAAAGGGCTTCTCTAGCTTGCCTTGAGCAAGCCCGGGTACTTATGTTCCGGCACCTCATCTTGAACACATTTCCTCAATTTAATAAAATGGCTCAACGCCTTATAGGTTCATATGTCTCAATGGTGTTTTAATTGCGTGTATTTATTGTTGTTCATTTTTATGTCTTTGTATGCCTATTATCAACACATGTGTAGTTTACCTTTGGGGATATTATAGTGGCATCGAGCTCATAGATTTGACTCCGGCTGTGGTAGCCAACACGGTCTATGACAGGAAGACAAACAAAACGTGACATACGGAGGAAGAGGTACGAGGAGCGAGAGAAAGAGAGTTAGAAATCACTCCAAACCACAGCAGACGGTGAAGCCGGAGGTTGAGGAGACAAGTATGGGGGATGTAGAAGAAGAGGAGCAAGGAGGAGGAATTTTCTCACCTTCTATTGAAGGCAATGAAGGATCTTACGAAGAACATTGAGGAGATGGGTCATGAATAACAATGGCGGTAAAGGGAAGGTAGTCCAAGGGGATTTCAATTGGGAAAGATTTGGTACCTCACATCACCAAGCATCACTAAACCCAAATATGCTTGCGTGCATATACACCCCCGCGATACCGCCACCATTCCCCTACGTTCATAGCTTCGGGAAGCGGGAGGACAACGGGGGCAGAGGAAGCTCACTATGGAGTACTTTCTAGAGTACTAGTCCTATGGCCCGGAGTTTGGGAGGGCCATCACTCTCAAAGATTTTGCATGGCGAAGGGCGACAACAAACCCGGAGGACAAAATGGAGGCTACACGCACGGGAATGACTTACGGCGTACTATGGGGGAGGTTGTTTCTCCCAACTTTTGATGGCTCCTCTAAGAGCTCAACCAAGGCATGGTTTGAGAAGTTGGATGTTTACTTCCGAAGCTAAACTAGATGACCGAGGAGAGGCAATCAAGATTGCCACGGCGAATCCCCGGATGGGAGGCTCATGAGCGGTGGTTCCATGGGCTAAGCACGGGGCACGCGGGGGTCGAACATATGCGAGTTCACTAGGAGGGTGCTACGAGCGATTCGAGAGAAGGACGGAGGAGTAACAGGTTGACCAAGCTCAAGTAGTCGAGAATGCGGAGGGGTGTACATATCGAGTTTTTGAGACAATCAATGATGAGTACGAGACTGTCGAGTCGAGGAGGATTTATATGTTCGTAGAGGGACATGCGAGAGGCATTGCATTGGCTAGTGAGGTCCAATAGACCTACTACGTTGTAGGACGTAGTAGGGAGAGATAGGGACTTACGGGATGCCTAACTAGGCTTCGACACCTACGCAGCAGACATGGTTTCCAACAAAGGGAAGAGACATGAGAGTCCCACCACATAGATTCAACCGGGGAAGGGGACAATTTGGATGATGATGCTGGAAGGATCTTCGGAAGGAAGAATCTATACTTCACTTTCCCGGAAGCATGGGAACCAAGCCATAGGTGTGCGGTAGGGAAGGCCCACTTCATAGAGGTCTTCTCGGAGCCGGTGATAGGATGAGGAGACATATTTTGAGATGGGAGGAGATGACGGCGCAACGCCACAAGAGGGAGGGCCTCCCACCACCACCCCACCACCACCCGGGGGAGCTCCATTTGCACCTTCGGGAGAGGTCCCTCGCATCCCTTTGCGTGGGTACCAAGTTCCCCGACCTATGAGGATCGAGAGGGACAATGCGGGGGCGGCTTGTATCGGTGTTGGTGGACGGTGGGGCCACTCACAACTTTATTGATGCCCGAGATGGTCAAAAGAGAGACGTACTATGGGGGTTTGAGGGATTCTCGGTGTGTGATTGTGCCTAGTGACGGGACTATACGGTGCACACTATGTCCGAATTTGTCTATGACCATGGGGAACTACTCCCGACGAGACCACTTCTTTGTGGTTGGCATTAGGGACACCAACATGGTGTTGGAGTCCGGTGGCTACATGCACATGGCGAAAGTCACCACTAGCTGGAGGAAGTTAGAGATGGAATTCTTGGATCACGAGGGCAAAGCATGAAAATTCACGAGATCTACTTAGCAATTTCTACGCAAAAATCGTTTTGAATTCTCTACATGTATTTTACGTTGTAAGTTATTTTTCGAAATATTCGGAAAACAATAAAATAAACACACTTGCAAATCTACACATACATACGGAGATCAATCTTGAAGAATTAAGCACACATGACAAAGGACACACAAGATTTTTCGGACAAATGTCCCCGAGAAAAAGGCAATGGGGAAGCCGTCTGACGATTCGAGGGATTTTATTATTAAGCAACGAGTTCTAAGTACATCTAGGGTGCCATAATCTGGCTCACCCAACGAGAGAAAACCTCGGCAATCGGAGATAAACGTGAGTTTTAACTAACTCTGCAAGTCCCCGAGATGATCCGAATTAGTCAGCCGGTGAAACCCCGGTAGCTACATGCCGATCTTTACGTTGCCACTAGGTAAGCCTACGTGGGCGGCTAAGGACTACATCACCCTTCCTCTCTTTTGATCGGCTTCTCCTGGAATCGGGTTTCGGCCCTACGGCTTAGAAACCTCAATCTCCGGCTAATTTTGGAATTGTCCCTTGAAGGCACTGCGGCGCATACACGTGGGCACATCACCTATCTCTAAGTGCCATCACTCTCACAGTTGGCCTATGTTGCCTCCTGCGTCTTGCTACCCTTGCTTTGCTTTGTACTCTTCATCCTCCGACCAATAACTGCATCTACCCCTCATTGCTTCTACGAATAATTAGGATAAGTCTTCGTCAGAAACCTTTCTGTCGAGAAGAATTCAATCTCTTAGACTACGTGTGTCCTCTGACTAACCCCATGCCTTTCTTTAATACTTTTCTCGTTGAACGATCAACGGTCGTGATCTAATCTCTAATCAACAGCTAAGTTAGAAAAGACTTAATCTAGTCACTTGGAACATTCTCACCCACATGTTTTAATTAAAACACTTTAAATATTTTATTTCCCTAAGCTAGACTTAGGGTCTCCATTAAAATAACTAATTATTTGAATAACCTTAACGCCAGTGGAATTTCTCCAACGATTTTTGGGTCTTGGAGATCTCATGTGTCCTAGCCCCTCCACAAAGTTTTCTAGGTCATGGATATATCATGTGTCCCCTGGCCACTCCACAAATTTCGAAGCTAGAGCACATCTGATGCTACCCAAAAATCAACGCAATCGGTGTTAAGCGGGGTATGCCTCCTACCACACAGAGACGGTCTCGATTCACAAGATGAAGGTGAGCTTAAGGCATGGAGATATTGAATGGGTTGTGGGTTGAGGATTTTTGGGCTAGGGTGTGAGCCAAGCCACCTGAAAACGGAGATTTAGGCCATCCTTGACAAGTACCTATAATATTTGGAGATATACCCGTACTTGTGGGAAGCACACCATAGATTTGGAGCCCGAGAAGTACGGACAATGATCACTACTCCCTAGGGATCCTGAGCCCTCTTAGGGATATGATTACGGGAGCCATCCACAAGCTCTTGGCATCGGGATGCATATCGAACTGACTCTAGCCCTTTGCTTCATCGGTTGGTGAAGAAGAAGGGCGGGACCTGTGGATGTGTATTGATAACAAGGCCCATACCAAGAAGACATTGAAGAACCGCTACCCCATCCCAACGCATAGATGAGTGGATGGACGAGGGCGAGGAGCCAAGTTCTTCTCAAAGATTGATCTACAATCGGGGTGCCATCGGTCTAAGGTGAGGACAAGGATGTCTCTAAGACGGCTTTCCCGGTGCCACTATGGGCACTTTGAGTTCTTAGTGATGCCTTTGGGCTAACCAATGCTCCTGCCACTTTCAAGTCTTGTATGAACCACATATTCCATGGCCAAATGAAAGAAATTTATGCGGTGTTCTTTGACGATATACTAATTTACAACCGAACTTGGGAGGAACACCCACGGTATGTGGAGGAGTGATGTGTATCCTAGAGGATCAACGGCTCTATGCCAAGTTGTCGAAGTGTGAGGTTGCTTTGTAGGATGCTATCTAGGACACATCATAGGGGCTAATAGAGTGCATGTGCATGAGAAGAAGATCAAGGCCATCAAGGTTAGCGGTAGGGAATGTAGTAGAGTTGAAGACGTTCGTGGGCATTTGCATATATTAGGAAGTTCGTGAAGAGACTTCTCACGATTGGCAACGCCCCTTACGTAGTGAGAAGGAAGAAGTTGAAGATGATTCTTGAGAAAGGGGGGTATTTAGTAGGATACGGTGAGAATGCAAGAGCTTATTGCATCTACGTTCACGAGAGCAAGAAAGTAGTGGTGTGATGAGATGTGAAATTCATGGAGGAGAAAGCCTTAGAGAAGATCAAGAGAACCAACCTGCTACACATTCAGAAGAGCCTCTAGTCCGGACCCTAGCCGGCACCAACGACGGAAAATTCAATTGCCTCTCCAAGGCATAGTGATCAAAGGATGGGTCTCACGAGGATTTGCAGAAGGAGGCACAGCAAATTCACCCACCACCCGTGGAAGAACGACGAGGGAACTTCGGCCAGTTCGAAGGATGCGAGAGGATTTTGTCGGAAATCCCAAGAATGAGAAGAGACGACGCAAAGCGGCCACGAGAGGTATCAAGCCTTGGTTGCTCAAGTCGAGAGAACCACCTCCCGAGTTTAAGGCCCTTTCAAGTACCAGAGGTAATAGGTTGGATCAGCCCAATTTGGAAAGTACGGTTCATCATGACAAATGATGTCAGGAAGTGATGCCAGGACCATAGGAGAAGTCTATTGTAGGATCCGAGGTGGATCTACAAGATCAAACATCTTTGCCAGAGGCAGCAACATCGAGAAATTTAAAGCCGAGGTTCGTGGCTAAGGGGTATGCTCGGGGAGAAGGAAGGAATAGACTATGAAAGCTTCACCACAGTCGCCCAGGATACACATCTATCGAATTAGTGATATCACTGACTGTCTGCGGATGGGGATGGGAAATTCACCAAATGGATGTCAGAATGAATTCTTGAATGAGTGTGATAGAAGAAGAAGTGTATAGAACAACCAAAGGGCTTTGAGACACATGATCAGAAAACTCATGTGCGAGATTGAAAAAGCATTATATGGGTAAACAGCTCCCGGAAGGCTGAGTATAGGTCGAATTGACGACTAATACGAGAAGATGGGATTCATCAAGATTGATGCAAATCCCAATCTCTACTATCTAAGAAGTAGGGAGTGAGCCATTGAGCGGTAATATACTTGAATGATGCGTTCTTGACAAGATCATCGAAGGCTCATCACGGTGCAAGAAGAATTTAGTGAAGGACTTTGACATGAGGATGCAGGGCAGATACACTATTTTGCGGGGTCGGAAGTTTGACGTGAGGATGGGGAGATCTTTATGGTCAAAGTAAGACACACTGAGAGATTAGAGATTTCGGATGGTGGATTTGGGAGCCCATGGACCACTCCAATGATTACCAACTGGAGGAAAATCAACACATCCGATGATGATGAAGCTGATCCTACGTTGTACAGACAACTCATAGGGTCATTGATGTATCTGGTAAATACAAGGCCAAACATTTGTTATGTTGTTAATACCCTAAGTCAGTTCATGGTGGAACCGAAGAGGGCACATTGGGCAACAACCAAGCATGTTCTCAGGTACCTTCGAGGAACAATCGAGCTTGGATTGAAGTACACTCGTGACAATGATGTCAGCTTGAGTGGTTTTACTGATGCAGATTGGGCTGGAAGTTTAGTTGATCGGAAGAGTACCAGTGGGTACTATTTCAGTCTAGGATCGGGAATGACTTCCTGGTGCAGTAGGAAACATAAATCCGCGGCATTGAGCTCAGCAGAGGCAGAGTATATGGCAGCTAGCACAGCTTCGTGCGAAGCCATATGGCTTAGGAAACTGTTAGTAAATCTACTCAAGGAGAAAATGGAAGCAACCAACATTTTATGTGATAATCAGAGTTGCATAAAGCTCTCTGAAAATCCTGTGTTTCATGATAGGTCGAAACATATTGACATCCGGTGTCACTTCATCAAGGACTGGGTACAACGTGGAGTTGTTCAGTTGCAGTGCACTCCAACAGGAGAATAGGTGGCAGACATCCTCACCAAGGCTCTGAGAATCTCTACAGAATATTTGTAGTTTATTATCCTTGACCAAGAAAGATCTCCCCCTTCTGCTGCCAAACTTCCAACCCTAGAAAATAGTGCATCGGCCCTAGATCCTTCATGTCAAACTCCGTAGCCAAATTCTTCTTACAGTCTGTGATGAGCCTCGATGATCCAAAAATAGATCGTCTACATATAAGACCAGTATCAGGGGCTCATTACCTACCCTAGATAGTAGAGATTGGGATCTGTGTCACTCTTGACAAATCCCATTTTCTGCAAGTAGTTGTCAATTCGACCATACCAGGCTCTAGGAGCTTGCTTTAGTCCATACAAAGCTTTCTTTAGCCTGCACACATGGGTCTTCTAATCATGCGTCTCGAAGCTTTCTGCTTGTTCAATATACACCACTTCCTCTATCACCCCATTCAGGAATATCGTCTTAACGTCCATCTGATGAATCTCCCATCCCATCTGCGCAGCAAGGGATATCACAGTTCTAATAGAGGTATATCTAGCTACTGGAGCGAAGGTTTCTTCATAATCGATCCCTTCCTTCTAAGCATACCCCTTAGCCACAAACCTGGCTTTAAATTTCTCGATGCTGCCATCTGCAGCATACTTGATCTTGTAGATCCACCTTGAACCTACAACTGATCTATCCTGAGGCCTGGGAACCAAATCCCAGACATCATTCGTCATGATGGAACTATACTCTTCCACCATCGCATCTACCCATACTTGGTGCCAAGTTGCTTCTCGTAAACTGGACAGTTCCCCAACCTATGCAACCAATGCTTGGTACCTCTCAGGCTGCTTGCGTTGTCTCTTCACATCTCGAGGGGCTCCGACAAAGTCCTCTACGTCCCTCAGAATTTGTCGTAGTTCCCTGCTCGTTCTCCCACTAGTAGTGGGTGGATCTACCTACTCCCCCTTCTGCAAGTCTTTGGGAGAAGTGTCCCTTGGATCCCCATGCCTTGGAGAGGCAACCATATTATCTTCCGCAGGTGGTTGTGGTTGAACAAGCAGATCCTCCTCAGACTACGTAGTAGAAGGCATCTCTCAAGATCTTCTGAAGGCCCTCTCCTCCATGAATTTCACATCCCTCCGCACTATAACTTTCTTGCTCTCCGAAATGTAAATGTGGTAAGCCTTTGCATTCTCGCTGTATCCTACCAGATACCCCTTTTCCGCAGTCATGTCCAACTTCTTCCTCTTTTTGTTGGGCACAAAACAATATGTCGTACTGCCAAAGATCCTAAAGTGACTCACTTCAGGCTTGCTGCTAGTGAAGACAGTTTCTGGCGTGATCTTTCCCAATGCAGCATGAGGAGTGTTGTTCTGAACATAGACAGTTGTATTACAAGCTTCAGCCCACAGAAATTTAGGCATGTCTTGATCATACAGCATCGCCCTTGTAGCTTCGACAATAGTCCTGTTTTTCCTTTCTGCCACACCACTCTGCTACGGATTGTATGGATTTGTCCACTCTCTTCTGATACCTTCCCTTGCAGAGAACCCAATGAATTCCTTGTCTATGTATTCACCACCATTGTCTAAACGCAACACCTTGATCCGCTTTCCTGTCAGATTTTCTACCAAAGCTTTAAACTCTTTAAACCGACTGAAGACTTCGTCCTTGGTACAAGAAGTAGTGTAAATTTATGTAGATGTTCTATGCTTGATGCAACTTTACTTTTCACCACAACAATCACATAAAGAATCAAGTAAAATGCTAATAGAACATACCAGTGGATCTATAGAAGACAAACCAGAAACAGAAAAATGTGGTGGTGCGTTACGGCGGTCAACAGGATGCTTCAACCAGCAAAGTCTCCTTGGTCAGCCAACCCAGCATATGTCACAACAGCCCTCAAAACAGCCACACGGTAAACTCAAAGTCAACCCCAGAAAAGTCAACGCAGCAACAACGGTAGCAATGGCAGCAACACCAGCAACAACGGCAGCAGCAACGACAACAACAACGGCAGCAACGTCTTCGTCCTTCTTTCCCACGTGTGAACTGAAACTACCTCCAAGGAGCTCGAACCAATCAGAAGAGGAGAGATGATGTGTGAGGATGAGATGAGTGAAATGTCCTCCAACATTGACTCTATTTATATCAATCACTGAGGTGTGTGACACATTTTCTGGGGGTGTAAAACCTTAAGGCTGACCTGCACATATTTGAAATTATTAAAAATAAATTCAAAATAAGTTTTCTGCTCATCGGATTAAGATCAATTTTAGATCAATCTTACACCTCACCGAAAGAGGAACCCAATAAGAATATTGGTATCTTCATCTGAGCATCACAACATGGATTTTGGACCTAGTTGTCCAATTTTAACACTCCCTCTCAACTAGGGAGAACTCCATCCACCTGTGCAATCAAACATCGTGCGTCATCCCACCGTAACTTGCTTTGCTGGCCTCTTTATTTCAGAACAGTAATGGGTCAGTCACAAAGACATCATTCCCAACTGACAAATTCAACCCAGAGGTCCGAAACCTCTATAGGACTCACAAAGAGTCTCATACCAACCCGAAGTTGGTTTATCTGACCCGAAGTCAATAGGAGGTCCGAAACCTCACTTGGACTCAAGAGAGTCATATATACTAACTCGAAGTTAGTCTCACTGACCCGAAGTTAGTTGGAGGTCCGAAACCTCACATGGACTCAAAAGAGTCACATATCAACCCGAAGTTGGTTCATCTGACCCGAAGTCAGTAGGAGGTCCTAAACCTCACTAGACTTGATCCCAGATCAAGTGGTTGGACACGTGCCATCCTAGATAGAGAGTACGACAATCTCTGATGTGTCCATCAGTATTTGCTACTAGTCTCTAGCTTTTCCCACCTCATTGGCCAAATGAGAGGTACTTCCCATGAGTCCGGAACTCAGTGGGTAGGATGCATACGGGGCACAGATCATGAGAGGTGAACCTACTCAAATATCATAAAGGTGGGGCAGAAGCACCACAAGGTTCGGTAAGCCTAGCCCCGTGTGCTTATAGCTCCGAGGAACTATCCCCAAGGCCCCCCCAGAGCTCCCAGAGCTCATCGTCCAACAAGACCCTCAGAATAGGGTCGTTCCACGATTCCAAGATTCGCACGGAAGGTTAGGAACATGACCTTCCCCAAGGGCATAGTGAGAATATTCGCGACCTGCTCATCAGTTCCTATGATCGAGCCTTACGGCGCCTTGTTGTACCATATCCCGGATAAAGTGGTACCAATCATCAACATGCTTGGATCGTTCGTGGAACACGAGATTCTATGACAAACGAATCCCCCTCAGGTTATCACAAAGGATAACGGTGGCATCTAGCACATGCTCGAACAGCTCACTGAAGAGCTTTCGAAACCAAGTGACTTCACAACTGGCCATACATGCTGCAATGTATTCGGCCTCAGTGGTGCTCAAGGCTACCGACTTTCGTTTCCTGCCCGAAGCAGATCCACGTGCGAAGCAGCATCTAGATGTGCCCTTGCGATCCACCACACTGCCAACCCAATCAGCATCAATATATCCAAAGAGTGTCATGCTCCCGGCAATGTATCTCAGCCCATGGTCTATCGTGCCCCAGAGATATCTCAAGAGTTTCTTGGCACCAACCCAGTGAATGTTACGATCAACCATGTGTTGACTCAAAGTGTTCACTGCATAACATACGTCCGGACGGGTGTTCACTAAGAAGATCAAGGCCCCTACGAGTTGAAGATACTCAGTAGGATTTGCTAGCACGGGCCCAACAGCGCTGCCACTCAACTTCTTAAAGTTGAGCTCCATTGGTGTTGACCCGGACTTATAGTCCACCATACTAAATCTTTCCAAAAGCTTCACAATGTATTTTCCTTGAGAAAGGAAAATCTTGCCAGGTCTCTACCAGACCTCCAGGCCTAAGAAATAGTGCATCAGTCCTAGGTCCTTCATCTCGAATTCAGCAGCGAGCTCCCTCTTGCACTGATGAATGAGAGGGTCAACACTTGTCAGGAAGAGGTCATCCACATACAACACCAGAATGAGAGGCTTCCCTTTGACAACCTAGAAGTAAAGGTTCGGATCAGCATTACTTCGAGTGAAGCCCAACTTCATCAAATAGCTACTATCCTCTCGTACCAAGCTCTGGGTGCTTCCTTCAACCCATAGAGGGCTTTCTTCAACCTGCAGACATGGGTGTCCCGATCCTGGACTTCGAACCCCAGAGGTTGCTCCACATATACCTCTTCCTTTATCGCACCATGCAGAACTGCGGTCTTCACAACCATCTGATGAAGACTCCATCCTTGCATAGCAGCAAGGGCTATAATAGATCGAATGGTGGTGTATCGGGTCACAGGTGAAAATATGTCATCATAATCTATGCCTTCCTTTTGAGAGAAGCCACGGGCAACGAATCTTGCCTTGAATTTTTCAGCACTTCCATCAGATCCATGCTTGATCTTGTAGAGCCATTTCGAGGTGACAACTTCTTTGTCCTTCGATCTTCGAACCACATCCCAAACATCATTCTTCATAATGGACTCATACTCTTCGTGCATAGCATCCTTCTAGACTTGATGCTTTACGACTTCTTCAAAGGATCCAGGCTCGGATTATACAATAGTACTCATGGCTGCTAGATACCCTTGGTAACTACTCGACTTCTTGCTTTCACGGAATGGCCCCCTTTTTTGGGTTGCATGTCCCTCAGCATCCTCGAGAGTGTCCCTGAGCCATGATGGTATCTTTCCCAGTGAAGGAGGTGGATCAATCGGGTCCATCGGTCCTTCAACATCAAGCATTGTTTCATGCTTCGGTTCGTCTTGATTTCTAGACCTTGCTTCATGATCTTCCTCAGATCTCGGAAGATTGACTACTTTCCTCATGGAAGTATCTTCGTCAAAGGTGACATCGTGGCATATCTCCACTTCCCTTTGTCCAGGCACATATAATCTATAGGCCTTCGAAGTTTCGCTGTAGCCCACAAACATTGTGGTCTCCCTCTTGATGCTGGCTCCTCCGCAAAATTTCTTGAACTCATTCGTCTCATATTCAGTGCCATTATTGGTCTGTCGGATAGCATCTCATGTCATTCCTCCCAGTGGACTTCCTCCAACCTGGTAGAATGTATCAATTCTAGACCTAAACGTGATAGCTTCCTTGAAGCTCTTCTTCCACATGTGCACCTTTCCATCAGTGAATGCCACATTGAAACCTTTGTCTTCCATGACCGATATAGACACAAGGTTCTTCTTCAAATTAGGTACATAGAGTACATCTTGCAAGCGGAGGACTTGACCTTGAGACAAGTGGAGGGTCATAGTCCCTGTCCTTTCTAGGATGTGGCATTATCTCCAGGATAATTCCCAGTTGATATCCTTCTCAACCACTCGAAAGTACTATTAAACAGTGATGTCTGCCAAACCTATATCTATCATGGAACATCCATAGTATCGGGTGGAGATGCAACGGGAAGACGGATAAGAATGATTATTTCTTTATCTTACTTGTTTGATTCTCTCCCTGAATTCTGACCTTTTGAAAGCTTGATCATTTTTGCCAAAGGGAGCCTTCCTCTTTCCCTTGAACCTATAGTTCCTTTGATTGTCATCACCATCGGGAGAATCCTTCTTGAAAGGACATTCTCTAGCATAGTGACCTGGCCTATGACAAGTCTAACACTTGCCCTTCTTTCCTTGTGCCCCTGCTCTTCCTTTGATCTTTGGACCACCAAAGTTCTTCTTTCTAGAATGAGCAGTGTAGGCAACATTCCCTTCATTTTCATACTCCTTCATTCTTGTCTCTTCTTGAACGCATCTCGACAGTACCTCTTCAAAGTCAGGTATCACATTATTATTGAGAATGGTAGTGTTGAACACATGCCATTCGGATGGGAGCCCTCCAAGTGCGGTGAGTACCATCTCTCGATCAGCTATTGTCTCCCCAATAGCCAACAAATTGTTTGTGATCTCGGTCAGCTTCAAAATATGATTGGACAGACTCATCCCTGCATTTCTTCAAATTCTTCAATTGATTCTTGAAGAATAGTACTTGATTTGCATTGTTGGCCTTGAACATGAGAATCAATTTATCATACATCTCTTTGGATGTGCCCAACTCAGAGATGTAGGCCACCAGACTTTTATGAATGGATTCCCTGATCATCAGCTTTGCTTTGATCTCCCCTTCTTGTACTTTGTTTTGGCAGCAGCAGTAGCAGTGGATGGAGGTTCTTGGATTTTACCCTACACATAGTCCATGACATCTTGGTCTTCCAATTTGCGATCCAATATCATCTTCCAAGCATGGAAGTCATCCTTTCCAGTCAATTTGTTATCCTCTTTGAAGCCATAGTTTGTGGAACCCATTTTCTTCTTCGGTGATTGCTATAAATTAGGGCTTGTCTTCACCTCAGCTCTGATACCATGTAAATTTATGTAGATGTTCTATGCTTGATGCAACTTTACTTTTCACCACAGCAATCACATAAACAATCAAGTAAAATGTTGATAGAACATACCAGTGGATCTATAGAAGACAAACCAGAAACAGAAAAATGTGGTGGTGCGTTACAGCGGTCAACAAGATGCTTCAACCAACAAAGTCTCCTTGGTCAGCCAACCCAGCATGTGTCAAACAGCCCTCAAAACAACCACACAGTAAACTCAAAGTCAACCCCAGAAAAGTCAACGCTGCCCCAACGGCAACAACACCAGCAACACTAGCAACAACGGCAGCAACACCAGCAGCAACGGCAGCAACAGCAACAATAATGGCAGCAACAACGTCTTCGTCCTTCTTTCCCATGTGTGAACTGAAACTGCCTCCAAGGAGCTCGAACCAATCAGAAGAGGAGAGATGATGTGTGAGAATGAGATGAGTGAAATGTCCTCCAACGTTGACTCTATTTATATCAATCACTGAGGTGTGTGACACATTTGCTAGGGATGTAAAACCTTAAGGCCGACCTGCACATATTTGAAATTATTAAAAATAAATTCAAAATAAATGTTCTGCTCATCGGATTAAGATCAATTTTAGATCGATCTTACACCTCTCCGAAAGAGGAACCCAATAAAAATATTGGTATCTTCATCTGAGCATCACAACATGGAGTTTGGACGTAGTTGTCCAATTTTAACAAGTAGATCCAGGTTTTCCTGGAATGGTCATCAATAAAGGTGACGAAGTACTCGGCACAACTTAGAGCTCTAGTGGATGTTGGTCCACAGATATCTGAGTGTATCAAGTACAATACACCCTTGGCCCTATTGTTGCTTCTCTGATACACTGCCTTGGCATATTTACCTAATACGCACCCTTTGCAGACATCATCCCGTTTGGTGCTCAATTCTAGAACTCCTGTGATAGTTTTCTTGAGAATTTTTAATGCCCCATGATGCAAATGTCCCATTCTTCTGTGCCATAGTTCATTCAAGTTTGTTTCATCAGTGTTGCCAATTAGTGCCATTGATGATTCAAGTGGCAACTTGTAAAGTTTGTTGCTTCTTACTCCAATCTGTGCTTTCTTCTTCCAACTGGGGTGTTTGACGTAAACGTTGTTTCCAATAAAGTAAACCTCATAGCCTCAGTTTTGAATTTGAGAGACTGAGAGAAAATTCATCCCCAACCCGAGCACGTGCAGTACATTAGTGGCTCGGATCTTATTTCCAGCCTCAGTCTAAAATACTATGGTACCTCTTCCAATAGGGGCACATTTCACTTTATTACCCATGGTTATTTTAAAATTCATCTGCTCCTCTCAGTAGTCGGAAAAACATTCCCGTACTCCTATCATATGAGTAGAAGCTCCACTGTCAATGTATCAGACATCAAGAGAAGCAGTGCTTGACACACAAGCAAATTCTTCTTCAAATCTAGATGCCAAAATAGAAACATCGTTATCCATCTGTTCTATCATGCTTCTTTCCCTCTCTGGAGAACTGCATGAACCCTTCTGAGCTGTTGCTGCAATGTCAGATTTCCGTCCACTTGTTGATTCTCCATTCCTATTACTCATCTCTGGCTCTGATACCATGTGAAATTTTCAATCTGAAATGTCTACAGTTGCAGTGATAGATTTATTTCTCCTACTTATTATTTCAATAAGTTATTAACAGAAATTTATTGGTAAATTTCGAAATAAATACGACTGCAACAAGAGAAGTAAACAGTAAAGGACATAATCATAAGAATCAATCACATGTACACAGTTGTTTTTAGACAGTTGTCCTCAAAAAAACCCAATGCGGGAAAACCGGTGCAGTAGCTGAGGGTTTTATTCAAATTCTTCAGCAAATGAATCTTTACGAGGAATATACTAGCAGACAATCTGAAGACACCTGAGACAGAATTCTCGGCTCCACCTGACAATTTCCTAACACCCTGAACAACCTCTGCTTCTCTATGTGCATGTCTGCATGTTTCTCTGTGCAGTCCCTACAATAGACTGTGTAGGCTCTGCGTGGGTTCACTGCGCTACAGCCCTGTGCTACCTCCTGTGACCCACTGCGTCCCTCTGTCCCTGATCTCAGTCACTGCTGACTCCCTCCTCCTTCTGCTTCTGCAACTCTCTGCCCTGCAACTCTCCCACTGAGATCGGATTCTATTACTTCATAATTGATCTCCTTCGGGTACTAAGTGTATGCCCGGCTTGTTTTCCAAATGACCCTCAAGCCTTCTTTTACAATCTTCTCATTGATGAATCAATGGCCCAGATTAGAAGTCTAATCAATGGCTAAGATTAAAACTTGACTTGATCTTTGTTTTCTAGAAGATTCACACTTTGACTTATTAATACCTTTTAATTATTTAATTTCCCTAAGTTTAGACTTAGGGTCTCCATTAAAATAATTAATTATTTTAATAAGTCATAAACCGAGTGGAATTTCCACAAACAGTTTCTGGGTTCTTTGGAATACTGATGTCCAAGCCTCCTTACAAAGTTTGAAACTTAGAACACTTTCCGATGCTACCAAAATCAACACTTCATTCTATATAGCTTGTTCTGCAAAGACATATTTTGATCTGTTGTACTTACAGAGTGAAAATTCACTAGCTTGTCATACATTGCTTTCGAAGTCTTCAAATTTTCTACAAAAGGAACAAGAGAATCCTTCATTGATTCGATTATGATCCTTTGTTCCCTTACTTCCCCTTTCTTGTAATTTGCTAGTTCTTGTGTATTTTCTTTGCTTGGTCAGTAATTTGCCCAGTGAAATATTTCATCACTTCTTGTTTTGTCAATATCAAGTCAATCCTCTTCTTACATGCCAGATAGTTTGATGCCCTAATGAGCTTATTGCTCTCCTTGCAGAAATAACTTACATGACTTGAAGATTCAGAAATTATGTAATAGTATGATACTTGATGACCAAGATTCTTGTTGATAATGTCTCCAACCTTCTTGATGCCTTCAAGATCTTTGAGGAGACTTTCTTAAAAGATGTTCCCCTAGGATTCTTTCGCCAACAACTTCCAAGATTGATGCCTTCCAAGTAGACTTCCTCTTACGAGATTGATGTAGTCCTTGATCTTCTTCAATTTAGAAACCCAAGATCAGAAGGTCTTCTACCTAGGAGTCATCAACTAGATTCCTTCAAGAGATAATTTTCCTCGTAGTCTTCCTTTTTCAAGCTTTGAGAGTTTCCATTTTCCTTTCCCCTTGACAAGTAACTCCTAATGTCCTTTCAACTACCTTCCTTGCTCACCTTAGCTTTGATACCATGTTAAAAAATGTAAAATGGCAGCTTATTATAATTATTTTCTTTAACCTTGATACTTGCTTTTGAATCATAGTTATCTTCTTTATGTTCTTTCGTTAGATCTTTTCATCAAACAAATATCAAGAAATAGAAACAACAAAAGAGGACACAGATGTAGGCTCTCAGCCAAGGCAAAACCACTCCAATGGGATCACCCGAAAACTCTTCTCTTCTTATAATTTACTTCAAATGAGATACAAAGACCCAATCCCTACACCAACTCCTTCTCCTAGCACCAAGTCAACCCTGCCTTAAGTCCTTTCTTGATTCTGCACCAAACTGCTACACCCTGCAGCTTCGACCTGCTAGCTACAATACTGCTACTTGACCTACAACTTCGATCCTGCAATTTCGGCCTTGTAGCTTTTGAAGAAACCCTAACTCAGCCTCCTTTTGGGACCTTCCAAGAGCAAGACAACTCTTCCCAAGGTCAGCGAGGCATAGATAGAGTTTCCTTCCTCCCAGCTACAAGATGTTGCACTTCGTACTACTGTAACTTGGTCCTGCAACTTCGGCCTCTTCCTGCATCCCAAAAACATTAGAATTTTGCGCATGTGAGAAAGATAGAGCCCAAATCTAAGATATTTCGGCCTCCCAACTTCTTTCAGACCTTCCCTCCCCTTTTCTTCTTATTCCCAACTAGAGATCGAACTCTTTTTTGATGATCGAACTTGTGTGTGAATGTGTCTCCAAATGAAGTTGAATTGCTCTTTATATAGCCTTCTCAAGGGGTCGAATTCCCTCCTTAAGCCCGACTTGATAATCCCAAGGCTGACTTGTACTCTTGGAGATTCCAGGACTTTCTAGACTCAAAAATAATTCTTTTTACAATTACAAATTGCCCGTAAGGGTCTTATTAACATGATGTTGACTCTTTTGACTCATGGCAATAAATCTGAAGACCTAACAAACCCTAGAAGCATGAAGAACATGCTTTTACCTAAAAGACCTGTTACCCATCACCTGTGGGTGACACCCATAGGAGAATTTTTTCTCCTAGATTGTCTTCAATCAGCAGCCAGCCCCCAGATAACTCGATGTGCCACCATCTCCGCCACCTGAGCTAGCCATTATGATTCCTCGCCCATCTATTATGATCGTATGTTTGAAGGTGGGCCTTACAACCCCGGAGGTATGGCTTTCATTATGTAGTTGGGTATTTTTGCTTACTTGTTATGGACACTTTTGAAAATTGGATTAGTGGGAGGATTCATTGGAAAGAATGGAATTGGTTTGTACTCTTGTCCCCTTGTCCGATTTGGTGGTTAACCTTGTATTCTAGTCTCGTGGGATCTCCTTTATTGGTTACTAGCTTTAGGAGTGCCACTACATGGGAAATCTCAATTTTGGTTATGTGGTCCCGCTTCTCGACAGCACATACATCACTCCCCTCCACTCATTATAACCCCTTTTCACATATTTCCCATCTGCATCCACATTTGTCCATTGGGTCCACAAGGAGTTAGCCTCCCCCTCACCTTGTCCACACTTTGGGTCGGGGCTGGAACGATGCCCCAGAATTTGATGCAGCGAAAAAGAAAATAAAAAGCATAATTTGGCCACTCTCAATACGAAATGTACCACAAAATGCAAGAGATGGCAGGGACATACAAATTTAGCACCTGGGCAAAAGCCATCATGTGCTCTACCCCTATCATCATGGCCATCACCTGGTTCATAGGGGCTCCTCATATTAGCCACCCGCATCATTAAGGAACCCATGATTGTCCCAACTCCGGTGGGCGATAAACTGCCCAACCTTAAGGGGGTATTCACTACTACATCATTCACATCATATACTCAATCCCTAAAGCCTCGAGCAATTATATAAAGGAAAAATCAATAAAAGGCAAAACGCAAATGAAGAAAGGAGGAAGAACAAAGGTCGAGATGATTCATGTACCATGATTGCTCCCTCCTACATCTACATACCCAAGTGTGAGCTTCCCTCATCATAGCTACCCTTGTATTGTGGCATGTGGCTTGGCGCTCCCCTGATGCCCCCATTCCTTTTCATCATTATATCACATGACACCTGCCACTTGAGGGATGTACCATGGACCTCTCACTCCTTTAGAGGTTGAAACCACCTAATAGGGTCCTTGGTTACCCTTCTTTTTGAACTTGGAGACACTTGTATACTCTAAAGCCCATTATCGAAGAGCATGCCACTATGAAATGTCCACTTGGTTCCACGATTTGTAAGCTCATTTAATCGATTACACTAATGATTTGTTGTACTAGAAGGTGAGGAGACACACAGGATCTTATAAAAGATTGCAGGTGGGTCTTCATCTAGGGTTTGATCTCCCTATACGGGGTCCAAGCCCTCAAGAGAGTCATATTGGCATTTGTAGGGTGAGCTTTGCGGGTCATGGGCCTCCACCATAGCATAGAACAGATTACCACAACATGGGACCCTTCAGTTCCACTCATTGCTTGCTCGTGTTCCATTTATTTGATGATGATGATGCACCTGGACCACCTTTCCCAGCCGAATAAACTCTTGTACCACACACTTGGAAGCTGATTCGGGGCCCAGATGAGGAAGTTTCTCGCTATGGGAGGCAAAGGGAGGGCTTGCATCATTCTTCCAACCCTTACAGATGGGATACAGGTTTGTTCAATCCATTTGGAGACCCATGAGGATGTCTTTGTGCCCCACAGCCACCTGGGGGCACCACAGGTCATTTGTTTGGATATCAAGGGGCCACCCCCTTTATCACCATGTTTGGGGCCCATCCCTTCAATTTGGCACACATTGGACTCCACTAGGCCTCTTCAATGGCCTTTTGACCTATTGTATCTACCATTTTTCCCTCTTGAGAGGCTTATTTCTGTATTATGGAGCTATCTTGGTGGGCTTGTCACCAAGTAATGTTATTTTTGCACATTATTTTATTAGTTGGGGCATCATTAGGCCTAATTCGGCAAATCAAACCCTTGGAAGATGATATAAATTTATGAGAGGTCATTTGATTCTCATCATTACTTGGATTTGGATCTTTATTTCGTCTAGAATTTCGCTATAGCTATTGGAGGACGAATTGGATAAGCATTGATGCATTTTGACATTTGGAAATCTTTTCTTGGTCTTGGAGCCTCGATTTTTGTCTTGCTTTGATGATCAGATATATTCGCTATACTTGTAAGTGCTTCTTCATGGTATGTTTATCTATTTTATGTCACACGTATAATGTATGGAATTTTCGCTCATGGAATCTAACTTTCTGCCCTAATTGAAGTGCGAAGTTAATTTTGTGAGGATTTTGCATATGTTACATGTCTAGTATGGTGAATGAATGTTCCTCAGGGTCTATTATTGCCTTGATAAGTCATCAAATTGCAAAACTAAGAAGTATAAATTTTCTTAGCAACCTAGTTCTTGCATTTAGGGCTATGCAAAGTTGATGGGGAACTCCTTGATTGGGCAAAAGATACTCCAAAGGTTGAAATCTCATAGACTCCATTCTCCCAATAGACTAGGCATTGGTCTTGTCCTTGGTGCTCACCTAAATAAATCTCTCTCTCTCTCTCTCTCTCTCTCTCTCTCTCTCTAGCCCCTAAACCTAGCATCTTCTAGGGCATCGTACGAAATTTATTGTAGCCATCCATTTGTTGATCGATTTGGAGCACAACTGCACTGGGGTGTCATCTAGGCCCTCACAAATTTTGAGAGAATTCTCGTAACCAGATTTGGAATTATCCCAATCCCTAGCACCAATTTCGCTCTTGGTCCTAGGTTTCATAAGTTAGTGGCTTCATCAAGGATCATTGCATTGAAAATTCAAGTCAAATCCAATCTCTTTGATCATTTTCTCCTCCCTCACTTGGTCAAGACCTTTTGTTTGAAGTTTCACTCTAAACCCTTGACCTTGTTTGGGTCCACTAGGGTTTCTTTGTGGTCCCACAACCTTGTCCCTCTAATTCACAAGGATCATCTTAGTAACCCTTTATCATAGGAATCTTAGGTCTGGGCCGTCCCTTATCAAGGAATATCCCTTATCCCTAGGTCTAGGCTTCCTCTCAAGCCTTTCTTGGAGAGCCCTATACACTGTGAATGGGCTATTGAAATCACTATCTTTCCATCATTTATATCCCATTTATAGTGATTTCCCTGATACCAAGACTCCTCCCATCGGTGAAAATCCGTAAAGAGAAGGGGGCATCGACTGAGATGACATTGGTTTACTTCTCCTACTTGTGATTAAGTTATACAAGTTATTTCCAAAAAAATATTCAAAAAATACCAAAGTAAACACAACCAACAACCTACACACATACAGATCATTTACTGAATATTACGCTCATTCAACAAAGTGACACAGATTTTTCGGATAAATGTCCCCAGAAAAACCCAATGCGGGAAAACCGGAGCAACAGATATGAGGGTCTATTATTATTATGTAGAATCTGAGTACAACAAATCTGGGCACCAAACTAGTTAACCCGACAGAGAAAATAATAGAACTGTAGCAATACATGTTGTTCTGAGACCAAAAGCTTTACTAATCCACGCCCTCAAACGGGATTTACAAGACTCAGCCAATTTCTGGCCCTAGAAACCCCAGTGTTGCCCCTGAAGCCCCAGGGTTGCATCTGCCTTGCTAGGCTCTGCGTGCCCCTGTGTTGCTCAGAAGGGGACTAGGTAACTCTAGACTGGGTGACGCAATCCTTACGTTACCCTAGAAGGCCTCTGCATAACCTTGGTGGCCTCCTGAAGCTGCAACGCTGCCCCTCCTGGGCTTGCATAGCACCTGCGTAGCGACTGAAGCCCTCTGCGCTGCGCAGATGCTGCCCTTGCTACTCTGCATTGCTCCTGATTGCTGCTCCTCTGCCTCTTGTCGACTCTTGGCTCCGAGATCAAGTCATCTCCTCAACCAATACTATCCCTCGTTGCAGAAAACTCTTCCAGGAATTCTTAGCAAACCTTGTCCTAGAATTCCAACTCAGTTTCTCAGCGTTGCCTTTGTGTGTCTCCAACTGACCCTCAAGCCTTTCTCTTATACTTTTTCATTGAGACATCAACGACCGTGATTTAATCTCTTATCGACAACTAAGATTAAAAGATTGCTTGATCCGCGTCTCTTAGAACATTTCATCACATGTGTTTAATCAATTCACTTTAATTTTTCTAATTTCCTTGTTAGGATATTCCGACACATAGGAAATAGTTAAGAATAACTTAGTCTATTGTAGAGTTAGGTAAAGTGTGTTTCTTTACCATGTACATTTGTAACTTATAATCTGACGGTCACGATTTGTAGTGATCCGACGGTTATCTCTCACCTTGATATTAATGACACTTGATCCGTGGCTTAACACCCGATTGGTCCATGATCTCTATTTAAAGAGCATGGAGGGTCGTTTGTCCGGTAACCGTTTATGAGAGAAACATATGTAACTTTTCTTTTTATATTAATAAATTACCTGAAGTGGCCGTGTTGGCTCAGGCCATAGACTGTTTCCCTCTTTGAGGGTTTTAACCACATGATTATACTGGTGTACTGATTTGTGATCTGTTTGTGAGCGGTCACCTTTGGTTCTTGATCTAAGAAACTTACCCTGTAAATTCCTACATGGTATCAAAGCTATTTTGAAGGCCGCATCCGTTGTTGATCAAAATCCGAAGCCAGTTTGACTACATGCGAATGCCATTTTTTAGATCTAGAATTTCTAAACATTTTTGGGCTTGGAGAACTACTTGGTTGTGTCCGGAGCGTTTGTTACAGTGAGGAACGCCTTTCGTTTCATGCAAAAAGGTTTCCGGCTGCCCAAGTTATGACAGTTTAGATCTGGAGGTATAAAGCATCTGTTTTGCAGTTATATTTGTTAATAGTTCTACTTATTTCGGTTCCCTCTTTTTATTTTCGGTTTTTAGGTTTTATTTATTTGCCGGAGCTATACCCTGTTGTTGAGGAGGTAAATCCCCTCTGCGAACAGAGGCGATCCCTACTAGCCCAGCACGGGTCTAGCAACAATCATCAAATGCTACAGCGCAAGTTCCTAATTGCAAATAAACAGACCAACAATGGAGGCCTACCTGGAGTCCAATGCTATGATCCGTAGAAGAGACAGCGTTCCCATTCCTCAGCCTCGGCAGATCACGATCCCCACGATCTCCGTGAATGGAAACCTGCACATGCAAGAACCAACACGAATACAAGCATAAAATCCAGAATACGCAACTATATATCAGTCAGAAAGGATATAACTCATCATTATCATAAGTGAAAAACAGAGTGGAACCATAACCAGTAGTCATTCATTAATGAGCAATCGAAAGAGAGTACAACCAATGTTCTGACGCTGAGGTCTCCTTCGGAGGGGTCTCCAGTCATGCACGTCTCGCAAAGCCTGCCAGGGATGGGACAAGCCTCTCTTAGAGTCTCTCGACGATAGTCTCCTTGTTTGAGTCGGCCTTAAGGGAAGAATGAGGGCTCTTACAGCAGAAGGCTCTTGGGAATTTGGAGATTCAAAGCTTAGGCACTTCAAGACTAGCTTGCAATGGCAATGAGCAAGCTTTTATAGATGGAGGAAGGGGAGTTGGGATCCCTATAATTGTGGGATTGGCCCTATCATCAAGGAAGCTTCCATGAGAGGTGGCAAACCACTTCCTCTCTATGGAAATCCGTAGCCAAACGTCCCAACTCAAGAAAGCCTTAGCAGCTCAACAACAACCATATCAAAAGAATCCCAAGAAGCAGTATCCTAAAAAATATGGTCCTAAACCAAAAGGGCCCTAAGCAATTTCAGCTGCAAATTGAAAAATCAAATCACCAAAATAATAAGGCAAATCAAAACAAAGGGAAGAAGACAAATAGACATTGCAACTTTTGCAATCGGGATGGCCATATAGAGTCCAAATGTTTTAAGAAGATGGAAGCCTTAGAAGCAGCAATGAAGAAGCACAACATCAATTTGGAGCACTCTTCACCTTCATCTTCAGGAATGGCACTTTCTGCTTATGGTTGTCAAGCATCAAGATCTGGTTATGCATTAAATGTATCTTCCTCTTCTCATTCTCATGAGTGGCTCATTGATTCTGGAGCTTCTTATCACATGGCCAAAAATAAAGCCATGTTTTCTTCTTTAAATGATTGTAACACGAAACATATTTATGTTGGTGATGATAGATCTCTTAGTGTTGTAGGATCTGGAACCATTCATCTAGATAATGGTCAGTTTAATGATGTACTATGTGTTCCTACCTTGTCATGCAACCTTCTATCTGTTTATCAGATAACTCATTCAGGTGAAGGGAAAATAGTAGAATTCTCACTTCATGATGTTGTAATCGAGGACCTCAAAGATCCTAAACATATTTTAGCTACTGGCATTGCTGATGATTCCACAAGGTTGTATAAGTTTGACAACTTTGGGTCATCCTCTCTTCCCTCCGTTTTTGTTGCTCATAATGATGATGTGAGCAAACTTTGGCATGAGCGATTTGGTCACTTAAACTATCACTCTCTTCAAACTATATGTAAGGAAAATATGGTGATGGGCCTTCCTATGGTATCTTGCCGATATGGTGTTTTCTCTGGATTTGTACTCGTAAAACATCATCGGGATAGTTTTGACAAACGTGCCTCTTGGCACACTTCAGCCCCTTTGCAGCTTGTGCACAGTGATTTATGTGGTCCACTTCCTGTTGTTTCTTTCTCTGGTTGCAAGTACTTCTTAACTTTCATTGATGATTTTTCCAGACGCACTTGGGTATATTTCTTAAAACTCAAGAATGAAGTTTTTAACACGTTCTTGGCCTTTAAGGCCTTTGTTGAGAAACAATCTAGACATCAAATTCTTAAGTTAAGATCAAACAATGGCGGAGAATATGTTAACAACAAATTTATCAACTTCTGCACTGAGCATGGCATTCAATTGCAACATACTGTTCCATATACTCCACAACAAAATGGTGTAGCTGAAAGGAAGAATCACACCTTAAAAGAAATGGCTAATTGTATGCTTCAATCTAAAGGACTTGGTCTCAATTTTTGGGCGGAAGCCATTAACTGTGCAAATTACATAGTAAATCACACTCCTACTAAGGTTTTAAAGAATATAACTCCAGAAGAAGCTTGGAGCTCAATCAAACCAGATGTAAGTCACTTTCGTGTTTTTGGAAGTGATGCTTGGGCCCATATTCCAGATGTGAAACATAAAGCCTTAGAAACTAAGAGTGAAAAATGTATTTTTGTTGGATATTCTGAAGATGACTTCTTCAACCAAAATCCAAAAATATTATCATTAGAAGAGATGTAAAATTTGATGAAAATATATTGGCCTGCGAGCCTAGTTCGGCAAGTGTGCCACCTTTGGCCTGCGAGCCTGGTTCGGCATATGTGCCACCTCTCTCTCTCTCTCTTCTATTTTTAATAGCATTCCTTCTAGTTCAGATGATGACAACGAGGATGACAATCCTCCTCCAGCTCGTGAAATTGTTCCTTATACTCCGCCGCTTCTAAGATGGGTCCGCTCTACTCGGGATGCAGCAGGTTCTCTTGCAGGTGACCCTACCGATCAACAACGTACACGTTCTCAGTTCGAAAGAGCTTCTTCCTTATTGGCTCAAGTTCCAAAAAAACTTCATCCAGAAACCTTTGAAGAAGCCTCCGGTCATCCAGATTGGAATGAAGCTATGAATGAAGAGTATCGTTCCTTATTGGCAAACAATACTTGGGATCTTGTTCCTCTTCCAAAAGGAAGAAAACTTGTCAGATGCAGATGGGTTTACAAAACAAAGTTTGCCTAGATGGAAAAAGTGGATAAACATAAGGCTCGTCTTATTTTGAGATTTTCACAAGTTAGAAGGCATTATTTGTCTTGAAACCCTCTCCCCTATTGCCAAAATGAATTATCCCCATTGTTCTTTCCCTTCTTGCCTCCTTTAATAAATTCCATCGAGATGGATGTTAAATCAAAGCCTTCTTACATGGAGATTTGCATGAAGAAATCTACATGGAACAACCGGCTTTATCCAAAAAGACTCCGGCCTTTTGTTTGTCGCATAGGAGAGTCTCTATACCCCTTGGTCTCAAACAGCTCTGCGCTTAGTATGTAACATGGATGGAATTTCTCTTAGATAATGGCTTTTCTAGGTGTCATTCTGACAACACTGTCTACACCAAGAAAGTGGGTAATTCCTTCACCATCCTTGTTCTTTATGTTGATGATCTTATCCTTACTGGTAGTGATCCAAACCATATAAACCATGTAAATTCTAGCCTCAAAAAGAAGTTTGAAATGAAAGACTTAGGACACTTGCATTATTTCCTTGGTCTTCAAGTCTTGCAATCCAAGGAAGGCATTACCCTCTCTCAGTCCAAGTATGCCTGTGATCTTCTACACCACTTTCACATGGAAGACTGTAAGCCAGCCCCTTCTCCCTTTCAGTCTGGAGTCAAGCTTTCAGTCAACTGTCCTACCCCTGAAGTTGTGCTACCTTATATCGTCAACTTGTTGGTAAACTTCTGTATCTAACCCATACCCGTCTTGACCTTTCCTTTGTCGTTGGTCTTGTCGCTCGGTTTATGCACCAACCTCATGAAAGTCACTGGAAAGCAGCTAAAAGAATACTTCAATATATTCGAGGTACAATTCAGTTCGGGTACAATTCAGTTCAGGATTCATTACAGTGCAGGAGCATCTCCATTGTTGATTGGTTTCACTGATTCTTATTGGGCTGGTGACCCTGATGATCGAAAGTCTACTGCAGGATATGTATTCACTCTTGGTTCAGGACCTATTACTTGGTCTTGTAAGAAACAAAGTGCCATCTCTCTTTCTTGAAGCAGATATCGTGGTGCGGTTGAAGCAGCAAGGGGAAAGCCATGTGGCTTAAAGTCGGTTAAATAAGATTTGGTCTTCATCAATGACATCCAACTGCTTTGGTGTGATAATCGGAGTGCCATTCGGCTATGTAAAGTCAATTCGACATGACCTGTAAACACATTGAACTCCACATACACTTCATCAGAAAGCTCATTCATGATCGTGTTCTTGAAGTGCAGTACTGTCCAACCAATGATCAAGTAGTCGATATCTTTATGAAGGCTCTCACAGAAGCGAGAGGTTTACCAAACTTCGATCCATGCTTGGAATTCAGGAAAGTTGTCATGAAGGGAGAATAGGCTCTAATGTCTCCTTCCTTCTCCTATTTTGTCACTTTTGTAAATCCTTCAATCCTATCCCAATTTGTTCTTAAGGGAGGATGTTAGGATATTTCGACACATAGGAAATAGGCTCCTTTTGTGTCACCTTTGTAAATCCTTCAATCCTATCCCAAGTTGTTCTTAAGGGGGGATGTTAGGATATTCCGACACATAGGAAATAGTTAAGAATAACTTAGTCTAGTGTAGAGTTAGGTAAAGTGTGTTTCTTTACCATGTACAATTGTAACTTATAATCCGACGGTCACGATTTGTAGTGATCCGACAGTTATCTCTCACCTCGGTATTAACGACACTTGATCCGTGGCTTAAAACCCAATCGGTCCATGATCTCTATTTAAAGAGCATGGAGGGTCATTTGTCCGGTAACCGTTTATGAGATAAACATATGTAACTTTTTTTTTATATTAATAAATTCCCTCAAGTGGCCGCGTTGGCTCAGGTCGTGGATTGTTTCCCTCTTTGAGGGTTTTAACCACATGATTATACTGGTGTACTGATTTGTGATCTGTTTGTGAGCGGTGACCTTTGGTTCTTGATCTAAGGAACTTACCCTGTAAATTCCTACATTCCTAAGTTTAGACTTAGGGTCCTCATTAAAAAAATTAATTATTTGAATAACTTCAACACTAGATGAAATTTCTCCAAACGCTTTTTGGGTTTTGGAGGTGATGTGTTTCTTAGCCCCTCCACAAAGTTTCAGGGCTAGAGCACATCTGATGCTACCCCAATACACAAAATCTCAACACTCCCTCTTAGCATGGAGTGTGCTCTAGCAATACATCCACACCATGTATTACAAGATCTTGGCATTGGTCTCTGCGTTGTTGATGCTTGGTCTACTGCCCTCCATCCACTGCGTTGCTACTCTCTGTATTGTTGCCCATGTCACTGCCATTGACACTGCCACATCTGTATTGATCCTCCCTCTCAACTTGCTGCATCATGTTGCCCATAGCACTGCCACTGCTAACTATTGCACTGCAACTCAGTTGCTGAGAAGTAAGTAACTGAAAGACTCATGCCCAATCGTTGACAGACAAGTTAGGCTGCATCCCATCACTAAAACTCCCTTGGTTGCTGCTTTACGGTGTCCCCCTGAAGCCACTGGACTGCTACAACTCTGCACTACGTGAGCATTGCCTCTCTGCGCTGCTAAAGTCCCATCAGCCTCTGCGTCGCTACCTCTACGTTGTTGCTGCCTCTGCACTATGTTGCTCCCTCTACAGCATCTCAGCATTGCCCTTTGCTTCCCTTTGAACTTTTGCACCCATCTCCTACTTGTCCCGCTACCGTCTTAAGGCTTCCGTAGCTCGTATGTGATCCAAGAGTAGGGTTGACTCAAGGATCCTGCCACCACCATCTGAGTTGCTCTAAAGATCCATGTCACCCCACTTACGTGGCTCATGAGCACTCATGGCTACGTCATCATCACTCCCATCGTCCTTTGCCGCTACAGCCTTGTTATCAGAAGCTCCTTTGTCCTTCTTCTTAGGACAAGTGCTGGCGAACTGTCCAAGTTTGCCATAGTTAAAGCACCGAATCTTAGATAGGTCAATTTTCTTCTTCCCTTGTTGCCTTCGTTCCTTCGATGAAGGGGTTGCATCATCTTCCTCTTCTTTCTTCACCCTGACAGTTCCGTTGTTGCTGTTATGCCTCTTGGTGATTCTCTTCATCTCCTTTTGGTAGAGGATTGCCCACATGTCCATCCAGGATGGTAACGCTGCCCTACACAATATGCTTTGGACAAACGTTTCCCACTCCTCGGTCACTGCATTCAAGGCAGTCCTTACCAAGAGCCCTTCATCCGAAGGTGCACCCATGGCAATCAATTGATCCTGGATAGTCTGAAGACGAAAAAGGAAGGGATCTACCTCCTCACCCTTCTACATCTGGAATAGCCCCATTTGATTCTCTAGAAGCATCTTTCTTTGAACGAAGCTTCCCTGATACATCACCTCCAACGCAGTCCACATCTCATTTGCCTTCTTCTTTCCGACAATGTGTGGCACGACGTGACCCTTTACTCTGTCCATGATCAAACGCTTAGCCCGCACTTGATTTTCAATAAATTTCTCTAAAGGATCAAGATCTGCAGGCTCAGTTAGGACATTCTCCGCATGGTTCTTGATGTCGTACTCATCCAGGACTGATAGGATCCTGGCCCTCCAGATGACAAAGTTGGACACACCATCCAACCTATCCTGATCTCTCAACCCATGAGAAGCCATCTAGCTCAAATCTGACGGAACCAATACTCTTCTCACTCTTTTTGTGGCAACACAGAAACGTTGGATCTGGGTTTCTTGGTGACTAGAAACCCTCTAGTAATTGCTCCTTCTGAAAACTAATTTCCTTCCTGGAAATCTTCAGCCAAAAACAATCGAACAGTTCTCTCTGATCCTCCTGATCGGATCTCAAATCTATTTGGCTCAGATCTACTGAGTGACTGTCTTCCTCTTGCTCTTTGTTGACTTAGCTAGGCACAATTCTGCACCAGAAGAATCTCCACCATACCAGCACTGCTTCTGGATCTTGGCAAACAGCCAAGAAGATTGGACTGTGTCCCTCTAGCTGGCCTCTGCGTGAGCAGACTAGCCCAATGCAACCTATACGCTGCTCAGAAGTGGACTGCGTAACCCCAGACTAGGTGACGCAGTCCTTACGTTGGCCTGGATAGCCTCTGCGTAAGCCTGACGGCCTTCTGAAGCTACAGCGTTGCCCATCTCTAGGTTTGTGTCCTCCTGTTGCTGAGTTGCCCTCTCCGGATCTCTGTTGCTTCCGCTGCTACCCTGTAGAAAAATATTCTTCAGCTGATTTGCTAGAGATTCAGCTTGATCTGCTATTGCTCTAATACCATGTGAAAATTTCTAAATACAATAATGCAGAAATCCTACTGTAATATCTTGGTTTACTTCTCCTACTTGTGATTAAGTTATACAAGTCATTTCCAGAAAAATATTCAGAAAATACCGAAGTAAACACAACTAACAACTTACACACATACAGATCATTTACTGAATATTACGCTCATTTAACAAAGTGACACACAGATTTTTCAGACAAATGTCCACGGAAAAACCCAATGCGGGAAAACTGGTGCAGTAGATATGAGGGTTTATTATTATTATGTAGAATCTGAGTACAACAACTCTGGGCACCCAACTAGTTAACCCGACAGAGAAAATAATAGATTTTTAGCAATACCGGTTGTTCTGCGACCAAAGCTTGACTGATCCATACCCTCAAACGGGATTTACAAGACTCAACCAATTTTTGGTGCTAGAAACCCCAGTGTTGCCCCTGAAGCCCCAGCGTTAGCCCTACGTTGCTCAGAAGGGGACTGCATAACCCCAAACTGGGTGACACAGTCCTTACGCTGCCCTGGAAGGCCTCTATGTAACCCTGGTGGCCTCTTGAAGCTATAGCGCTACCCCTCCTGGGCCTGCGTAGCGGCTGAAGCCCTCTGCGCTGCACAGCTGTTGCATAACTGTTGCCCTTGCTCCTCTGCGCTACTCTTTACTGCTGCTCCTCTGCCTCTTGTTGACTCTTGGCTCCGGGATCAAATCATCCCCTCAACGAATACTACCCCTAGCTGCAGAAAACTCTTCCTGAAATTCTTAGCAAACCCTGCCCTAGAATTCTAGCTCAGTTTCTCAGCTCTGCCTTTATGTGTGTGTCTCCAACTGACCCTCAAGCCTTTCTCTTATACTTTTTCGTTGAGACATCAACAGCCGTGATTTAATATCTTATCGACAGCTAAGATTAAAAGACTGCTTGATCTGCGCCTTTTAGAACATTTCATCACATGTGTTTAATTAATTCACTTTAATTTTTTTAATTTTCTAAGTTTAGACTTAGCGTCCTCACTAAAAAAATTAATTATTTGAATAACTATAACACCAGATGAAATTTCTCCAAACGCTTTCTGGGTTTTGGAGGTGATGTGTAATATTCTAAATAGAAATAAACAGCAGCATAAACAAGAATCTACAGAAAATAGAGAGACATCACATAAACAATGCAAAATATGGAGAACACTGAGCCATTTTATTATATAACTGAAAGATACAGTGAGTACAAATGTGATCAGAATGATGGCACCTTGGTTTGCACAAGGCAAGCTGGAAATACTCTCAAAAATTATTAAGGAATGGTTGCTCTATCAGTGATTGCGTTATCTCCAAAATGTTGTTGTTGCTGCTACCAGACTGTTGCTACTGTTGGAATAGGATGGCTCTTTGGGGCTATTCCCCTGCTCAGAAAAAAATGAAACTCTGGGAATGAGCTCTCCTCCAAATACTTAGAAAAGCCCAGAAAGGAATTCTAGAATGGATGACCCAGGAATTTGAACTCCCTTGAGGAATAACACTATCCCAGTCAAATACGCTGGCTATGAATGATCCTCTGCAAATAGTGGCCTCCTCCTCTACCAGAATGATGGAATAGTGAAGGGTTGATCCCTTCTCACTATCCCGAGCTGAATCCCCTGATGAATATCCTCACTCCCGAAACTGCCTCCTCCAAGAACTGCGTGATCTCTCCCTGAGACTGCGCTACCCAAGAAAGTGCGTAGTCCCTGGCTGAAGATGTTATGGCTCCCACCTGAAAATCATTAGATAGAACTCCTCACCCGAGCAGGCACTCGAATTCCCCCAGGGCTAAAGTTGGGATCTCTCGCTCGAAGACACCCGGTGTGCTGAACAACATTTGCAGACTTTGCTCAACAGCAAAAGCGTGCTCAATGTCAAGAGATGCATAATCGAATGAGAGAATGAGGGGCCTCTTCCCCTTTTTATGCTTTGAGAGCCTTGCTCTCACCTAGGCCCCACCAAAACTGCGTTGTCCCTCTTGGCCCACGTTGTTCCTCTCTCACGGCGTTGTCATGGACCCACGCTGCCACTTCGTCCTCCTGGGCCCCACGCTGCCAAATAATAATATGCTCAAGTGACTTTAGGGAATGTTTATTTCCTAAGTGTAGGCTAAGTATCTTCTCGCCCACTTTATTAACTGATTTAACTTTATAAAAAGTAAACTGGCCAAAAATTAATATTACCAGTTAGTTGTTGCTAATTGGGAATATTACAGTCCTCCCCGCCAAAACGTTGCTTGTCCTCAAGCAACTGCAAAGATGTATGCTGCAAAACCTTCTCACTCTCCCAAGTGGCATCCTCATCCGGCAAGTTCCTCCACCTCACCAAATATTCTCTGACCATCCTGGTCTGTAGCTGCCTCTCCTTGGTGTCTGTGATGGCTTCTGACTACAACACTAAATGCCCCTCATCATCTATTGGTGGAAGCTCCTCTGTTGCAGTCACCTCCTGCCCCAATGCCTTTCTCAGGCATGATACATGGAATATATTATGGATCCTGCTACCTGTAGGTAACTCTAGCTCATATGCAACCTCCCCAATCCTGTGGATCACCCTGTAAGGTCCACAGAAGCGGGGCTTGAGCTTCTCGACCCCCTTCTGCTTCAATGTGGACTGCCGCTGTGGCTGAAGTCGTAGGTAGACCAAGTCCCCTACCTCAAACTGCCTCTCAACCTATCCTCTGTTAGCATACAACTTTTGCTGGTTCTATGTTGCAGCTAAGTTATCCTTAAGAGCCCGGAGTATATCCTAACTCTCTTGGATCCAATCCTTGGCCCTGGGGGCCTTGCTAGCACCAAACATCACGTCAGCAAAAGACAAAGCATGATATCCATACAAAGCATAAAACAGAGACATACCAATGGACATGTGGAAAGTGGTGTTGTAGTAGTACTCTCCCAGATGCAGCCAACATAACCATGCCTTATGTTGCCCTATGACATAGTTTCGCAAGTAGCCTTCCAGCCACTTGTTCACTATCTCGGTCTACCCATCCGTCTAAGGATGATAACTGGTACTCATAGTCAACTCTATACCCACCAAACGAAAGAGCTCCTGCCGAAAGCCGCCCATGAAATGGTTGTCCCGATCACTAACAATGGTCTTCGGAAGACCATGCAACCTGAAAACATCCCTGAAAAACAACACTGCTACCTATGTTGCCGTGTATAGTGCTGATATAGCGAAGAAGTGTGCATTGTCAGTCGATCAACGACTACAAAGATGCAATCCTTGCCCTGCACTGTGGGCAACCCTATGATGAAATGATCGAAATGCTCTCCCATTTTCCCTCCAGAATGGGAAGTGGTTGTAGTAATCCTGCTGCATGGTTCATCTCCCCCTTGTTCCGCTAACACACCTCGCACTCCCTGCCATGTCGAAGTACATCCTCCTTGAGGCCCTTCCAAGAGAACCTCTCCTTGATGGCCCTGTAGGTCTTGGTGAACCCTTGGTGGCCTGATAGTGGTGAGTCATGTGAGGCATGCAGTACCTTCTCCTTGAGTTGAGAGCTCCCAGTCAAGAAGATCCTATCCCTGAAGTATATCACCTCATCCATCACTCTGTACCTGTCATCCGTGACCTGTCCATCCAGTATCTCGCAAGTAAAACGGTCTTCCAGTACTCCACCAGTATCTGAGCCCTCCAGTCTGTGTCTAAGTTCATCAGCGACAACGCTGCCAGTTTGCGTTAAAGAGCATCAGCCACCACATTGTTCTTTCCCTTGACATACTCGATGTCAAAGTCGTATGCTTAGATCTTGCTAACCCACTTTTGCTGCCTTTCTTGCAACTGCTTCTACTCTAAAAAGAACCGGAGGCGGTTGTGATCAGTCCTCACCCTGACCTGTTCCCCACCAAGTACTGCCAAAACTTGGCCAGTGCATGCATGATAGCCAGCATTTCCTTGTCGTAAATGGGATACAACCTCTCATGCGGCAATAGCTTCCTACTATCGAAAGCTATGAGGTGCCCCCCCGCATTAAGACTGCGCCTACCCCCTCTCTAGACGCATCACACTCAAGGACAAAAGGCTGCATGAAATCCGGCAACACTAAAACTAGATAGTTGCTCATCTCCTCCTTGAGCCTGTCAAAAGCCCTCTGCGATGTGTCCGTCCAACTGAATGCCCCCTTTTGGGTAATATCTGTGAGGGGAGCAGCAAGTTGGGAAAACCCCTCAGTCACATTCCTCGGTTCCAGCCAATCCCAGATGGCCCTGATCTTCTCCTCGTGGACTCTCACTCCCTCCACACCAATGATATGCCCCAAATAGAGCATCTCTGTCAATCCAAATTTGTATTTGGAGAGCTTAGCATAAAAATGTTGCTCCTCCAGAATGCGCAATACAGCCTCAATGTGTGCAGGTGCTCCTCCCATGTCCGACTGTATATCAAGATGTCATCGGAGAATACCAGCACAAATTTCCTCAATTGACCACGGAAGATGTGGTTCATGCAAGACTGAAAAGTGGCCGATGCATTGGTTAGCCCAAAGGGCATCACCAGAAACTCAAAGTGGCTGTAGTGACATCTGAAAGTTGTCTTGGGGACATCCTGGTCCCTCACTCGGATCTGATGTTAACCCGACCTCAAATCAATCTTCGAGATGATTTTCAACCCCCTCAACTCATCCATCAGCTCATCAATCCGCGGGATGGGGTATTGGTTCTTCATGGTCTTCTTATTGAGAGCCCAATAGTCAATGCACAACCTCAGTGTGCCATCCTTCTTCACCAGTACAACAAAAGAAGCAAATGAGCTAGTGTTGGGTCGGATGTGTCCCGGCGCTAAGAGCTCATGAATAGCTCTCTCAATCTCATCCCTGTAGGCTTTAGGATGCCTATAGGGTGTAGTAATCACGGCCTAGATACCCTGCTCCAGCTCAACGGTGTGCTCAAACCCCTAATCCGACATCTTCCTTGGTGGTATATCCCCAAAAACTGTAGCATATTTGTCCAAAATTGACTGCACATCTGGGTGTACGGCTTGTCCTGTAGACCCTGCCTCTGAAACACGAAGCTCCACTGCCCACTCTATGTCTCCCTTACGGAAGTCTGCCTCCATCTGGTGTGTTGAAAGTGTCTGTGGAGGATAAGTGTGCATGCCCCGAATCATCTCATGCATACCTGTCTTCTTGTCTGTCCACTCCATCTCCAAGGTCTCCCAGTCTGTAGTGACCTTCCCCAGCGTGATCAACCATTGCACCCCCAGTATCACATTGGTGTCCAGAATGTCCACCACAAAGAAATGATCCGTCAGAGTGTAAGTCCCCATGGTCACTGCCAAAGCCGGCACAAATCTAGCGCACTGCATAGTTCTGGCACCTAGTACTAGCACTGAAAATCCATCAAAGCTCTCTGTCGGTATGCTCCTCTGCTCTACCAACTATGCATCAATAAAATTGTGTGCAGCCCCACTGTCCACTAGTACTGAAACACGTTGTCCCTACACGTAGCCCCGGACACGCAGTGTCAAATACTTGAGAACCCCTCACAAAGAAGCAAGGACTCCCCCAATAGGTGCAAACGCTGCCCCTCCTGCTCCTGGTGGTGGAGGTGGTGGATGATCCCCTTTGTACTACAGCGCTGCCTCTTGCCTTCATCTCCTCATATGCATCCTCTTCCCCAACACTGTCGGAGAAGACCTCTATGTAGTGTGCCTTCCCAGCGGCACATCGATGTCCCGGTGCCCATGGCTCCTGGCATGTGAAGCATAGCTTCTTTCGTCTCAGGTCTCTCTGGGTCTCATTGTCCAAAGGCCCCCAACCTTGGTTCCCCCTCGAAGGTGGAACCCTCGTGTCCTTCCCCTTCTGCTGGAATGCCGATCTCTAGGGGCAGGGAGCTCTGGTCCTGGGTAGGGCATCCTACAAGTCCCTGGTCCTCCCAACTGCATCATGAAGTGTAGCAGGTCTCTTGGATATAACTAGCCCGCGTAGAGGTTTTTCCAACCCATCAATCAACACGTATATCGTCTTGTCTGAGGACAAGTCAAGTACCATCACAGAAAGCCTCAAGAACTCAAAAATGTAGGTGTCCGGGTTCCCGATCTGTTTGAGCTTAGTCAGCTCAACAAAGTGCTCTTCCGGATCTCTCCGATCAAACCGATCTACCAGTCTCCATGTAAACTCTACATACGTTGTCACAGCTGAGTGACCCAGCGTGGCCATTTCGTGGAACCACCAATCATGGGCCTCTCCCTCTAGGTGTAGCACTACCACCTTGATGGCCTCTCCCTCTGCCATTTGTTTGAGCTGGAAATAGATAACCAACTTCTCCACCCAAGCCTTTGCTGAACATTTGGAGGATCCGTCAAATGTTGGTAGGAAAAATCTGCCCACTGTACGCTGCATATCCCCATCCTATGTGTACCTGCCCCTTCTGTTCTGGTTACGGGGTCTGCTATCCTTCTTGAGCTGAACAAAGTCATGGAAAGCGAGAGCCTCACCAAACTCTCACCCATAGGACTAATACTCGGCAAAACAATACCCCATATGAACCGGCTCCGGTTCCTGACATGGTCCTGCTCCAGTGCCTGTAGCTAGAAATGTGGGCATCGTGGAACGTGGGGGAGTAAGTGATATAACCTGTTGCGCTGTGAGCTGCTCCTGCAAATGATGGGAAGCGTCGGACCCTTCTCCGATGTGAAAACCCCTTGGGGTTTCACATTGTATCTGGTCTACGGTAAAATTCTGCCCCATCTCTTCTATCCTCCTCGATAACTCCTGCATAGACTTTAGGAGAAGTTCCCTGACCTCCTTTCCTTCATCTTTCTCACCTGCCATTGGTTCTTCCTCCTCTGCGTCCACTACTGGAATGCAGTCTACCTCTCCACAAGTGGCCTCAAGCCTCCGCTCTTGGTCCTTGTACTTCCTTCCCCGGTAAGTGATATATGGTTTTCCTACTAGTGTTATAGACAATTTGCTCCACAGGCTGAGCCAACTCTATGAGCTCTGATACCATTGTAATATTCCGAATAGAAATAAACAGCAATATAAAGCAACATAAACAAGAATCTACAGCAAATAGAGAGACATCACATAAACAATGCAAAATATGGAGAACACTGAACCATTTTATTATATAACTGAAAGATACAATAAGTACAAAGGTGATCAGAATGATGGCACCTTGGCTTGCATAAGGCAAGCTGGAAATCCTCTCAGAAATGCTCAAGGAATCGTTGCTCTATATGTGTCTGCATTATCTCCAAAATGTTGTTGCTGCTGCTACCGGACTGTTGCTACTGCTGGAACATGATGGCTCTTTGGGGTTGTTCCCCTGCGCAGAAAAATATGAAACTCTGGGAATGAGCTCTCCAAATACCCAGAAAAGCCCAGAAAGGAATTCCAGAATGGATGACCCCGGAATTTGACCTCCCTTAAGGAATAATGCTATCCCAATGAAATACGCTAGCTCCTGAATGATCCTCTGCAAAGAGTGTCCTCCTCCTCTACCAGAATGATGGAATAGTGAAGGGTTGATCCCTTCTCGCTATCTCGGGATAAATCCCCTGATGAACCCTCACTCCCGGAACTACCTCCTCCAAGAACTGCGTGATCTCTCCCTAAGACTGTGCTTCCCAAGCAAGTGCGTAATCCCTAGCTGAAGATGCTATGGCTCCCACCTGAAAATCAATAGATAGAACTCCTCACTCGAGCAGGCACTCGAAGTCCCTCGGGGCTGAGGTTCGGATCTCCGCTCGGAGACACCCAGTGTGTTGAACAGCACTTGCAGACTTTGTTCAACAGCAAAAGCGTGCTCAATGTCAAGAGACAAAACATAGATGCATAATGGAATGAGAGAATGAGGGGCCTCTTCCCCTTTTTATGCTTTGAGAGCCTTGCTCTCACCTAGGCCCCACCAAAACTGCGTTGTCCCTCTTGGCCCACGCTGTCCCTCTCTCACTGCACTGTCATGGGCCCACACTACCACTCCCCTCACGCTGCCACTTCGTCCTCCTGGGCCCCACGCTGCCAAATAATAATATGCTCAAGTGACTTTAGGGAATGTTTATTTCCTAAGTGTAGGCTAAGTATCTTCTCACCCACTTTATTAACTGATTTAACTTTATAAAAAGTAAACTAGCCAAAAATTAATATTACAATTAGTCGCTACTAATTTTGAATATTGCATGATGTGTTTCTTAGCCCCTCCACAAAGTTTCAGCGCTAGAGCACATCCGATGCTACCCCAATAAACAAAACCTCAACAGTAACAAGACCATTAATAATTAACATGAAACCCATGCTTTAATTATAATAATTTTTCTTTTCCCTTTCTTGTTTGCTACATAGGATACATACTGAAATAAGTACAAGAATTATGAAGACCACAACTAGTTACATTTCTAAACAAGAAGGATTGTTGGCTTTGGTCTTTGGGTCTTGGAAGTCTCATTCTAAGAAGATTCTATAAGAAGAGAAGCATTTCTTTCTGGGTTTTCCCCTTGGAGAGGTTTTGCCGTGGCTTGGAGCCTATAACTTCTGTACTCTGTTTTGTTGTGATCTTGATTGTTTTGATAATTGCTTGATTAATAATAACTAAAGAAGTAATAAAAAGCCAACTAACATCGCAAGTAATTATCAAGAAATGGAAAATCTATATAATCTATAAGTCTCTTGATTTTCCAACATGGTATCAGAGCTAAGGTGCAAGGAGACTGAAGATCAAATCCTATTTTTTGATTTATGGTAGCATCGGATGTGTTCTAAGTCTCAAATTTTG
Source organism: Pinus albicaulis (assembly GCA_034641835.2). NCBI lineage: Eukaryota > Viridiplantae > Streptophyta > Pinopsida > Pinales > Pinaceae > Pinus > Pinus albicaulis. The sequence continues at coordinate 1,395,099,422 of CM076579.1, read as the reverse complement.
CAAGAGACTTAGACACATGTACTCCAAAATACCCAGTAAGCGTTTTGGGAAATTCCACCCGGATGGGGTTTTATTAAAATAATTAATTATTTTTAATGGGAGACTAAGTCTAAATTTAGGGAATTAAAATAATTAAAGTATATTAATAGAAATGGGTGTGAAACTTCTAGAAAAAGACGGAAATCGAGACAATATGATCTAAGTCGTTGATTATGTTTTAATCTGGGCCGTTGGTTATCTAGCGAGAAGATTATAAGGACTTCGATGGGCTTTTGGAAAACACACCGAGTCTAGAGATTGAATTTCTCAAGAGAGCAGTGCAGAGCAACCGGAGGATTTGATCGAGTCGATTCAATTGCAGTGACGAGCAGTGATAGTTCTGGTTGGACGAACTCTTCCTGAGTCGATAATACTTTGCAGAGAAGGTAGAGGGCATTACGCATAGGAGGCAACATAGTAGCTACGTTGGGTAGCGTAGTGCCACGCAGAGGCAGCGCTGCAGTCTTGAGGGGATCCACATTTTGGATCAGTCAGATCTAGTGCCGGAGTGTCGGGGTGTGAGACCTATTGACCACACTTTGTCAACGACCCCATAGCAGTACACCCCCATTTTTTTCAAATGGGACGCATCATGTTCGAGGTGTTCACGCCATTCAAATTTCATCAACAGTCGACAATTTTATAAATGATGTAAACCCACTCTGCATGTTTATAATGTAAATGATCCAAGTAAGACCACCATGTATGTAACAACCTAGGTAAGTCTAGTATTTTGGTGATGATTTCTATCCTAGGAGGTTTTTTGTCTCGCTGATTCATTTGTGTTTCTCGACACAAGTGATCGGCAGAATTTTCCCCTCCAGCCTCACCCCAAAGCTAGGGTGGATTTTGTCATCAAGATGCTAAGTGAGTCCTAGTGTTTTCTATCGAATCTTTGTAAAAGTAGTTTGGGAATAATCCTAGCTAATTGGCTAGATTATTTTATTACAAGCTGCTTGGTCTACTAGATCATGTTTTGAGTCGCAGAATTGGGTAGTTTTTTTAGGGTCTATACAAATGGGTATTCCCCCTTTATGTGTCTAAATGTATTTATCTTATGTAAAGAGGGTTGGAAAAAATAATTAATTCCCTCTCGATCAATTAATTAAATTTTCTGGCCAAATTAATTAAAAATCCTAAGCCAGAAATTTAATTAATTTTAAGTCCTAGGTGAGTTAAAATTCTTCAAAAGCAAAATTCGTGGGTCTTTAAAAAATAAATTTTTAAAGGTCTCAGGCCAAGGGAATATTGAGAATTTCAAGAAATTTTGTACCCTTGGGCCTTGGTGGTTAAGTCAAAGTCAAAATTTTGAGGTAATTAACTCAAAAATATTATTTTTGAGTTAATTAAAATGAAATTAAATGATAAATTCGAATTTCCTCAAAATTATATTTTCGACGGTCCAGATTAAAAGATAATTAAATTTTTTCGACAGTCGAAATTATTTTGACAAGGATTAACTGAACTAGTCATTGGAGGTTTTATCTTATAAATTAGAGGTCTTTGTCAGTCTTTCAGTCATCCGATCTTTGAATCGTGCACTTGTTCTCGGAAGCTCTTGTAATTTTTTTATGAATAAAGCATAAAGACTTTGGGGTTACAAACTTTGGTATTCCTTTTCCAGATCTATGTGGTGATATTGTCTCTAAACTCTGCTACTTCTATTGGCATTTGATAGTTGATGGCCTTTATGGATTAATCTGGATTTAGGTATCTTGTGCAGTTTTTTGGGTTTCTAAAATTGCATTTTGATTTAACGGAAATATTAGTTATCTATTTTTCTGGAAAGTCTCATGTTTATTTTTTAAATCTCTATGAATCTAAAATTCAGATCTAAGTGTGTAGAGATCATTTTTCAAGATTTGAGCATTTGGGGAAGTCTTCAATTAGACCAGCCGACTCTTCGATATCAGAAAATTTGAAAAAGCTCATTGTTTCCTAATTCCCAAAGTTATCTTACGAAATTTTGTTTTTGCAGGGTCTGTTTGGGTGTGTGCCTCTTTTGATCTCTCTTTTTATTAATTGTGCAAAAATGGTTTTAAATCTAGCCATGAGGGTTTCTGATCTGTAAAATAGCGTTGTAAATCTGCAAATATTTACTAGGGTTTGTTTTTTGTGCATAATTTTGGGTTTGGATACCTCATTTTTCTGGTTTTGTGCAGGTTTTACAGGGAGATTCTCGGAAAAAAAAAAAAAAAAAAAAAAAAAAAAAAAAAAAAAAATTTGAGCCAAATCTAGGCCCTGGAAGGTAAGATCTGGCCTCAGGATCAGTTTTGTCTGCAAATCTGCGCATATTTTGCTGCAAAAGCATAAATCTCAATTGCTTTCATTATGTCCGTACGTTGTCCGTATCCTACCTGAGATCTGCAGTTTTGTCTGCAGATCTGAGCATATTTTGCTGCAAAAGTATAAATCTCAGTTGTTTTCATTATGTTTGTATGTTGTATGTACGCTGTCGGCTTCCATCCGTACGCTGCCCATTCATTGCTTGCACGTCCTCCATACCTGCAGCATATCCATCCGTCCAGCTCCTCCCTGTCAGTCCGTACGATCCGTACGGCTTTCTCAAACTTGCATAAACCTAACGCACAAATACATAACATTTGACTTTTCTTTTAGATTTTTCGATTTTGATTTTTTAAGGTTAGTTTAGGTTTGATTTTTTTTAATTTTCGTTTAGATTTGAATTTTCTTAACTTTTCTTCTTCTTCTTCTTTTTTAAAAAAACATTAAAATTGTTTTAGATTTAGTTTTAAATTATTCGACTTTAGTTTTAAGTTTAGATTTCATTTTTAGTTTTAATTTTAGTTTGAACTTTAGATGTTTGATTTATTAATTTTCTAAAGATTAGTTTAATTTAGGTGGCGTTTAAATTTTTTTTTACTTAACTTTAGGATTTAACTGTTTTTATTTTTTTTTTAGAAACTTTAATAAACAAAAAAATTTCAAAAAAATCCTTAGCTTTTTTTTTTTTTTTGGACTTTAAATTTAGTTGTATATATATATTTCATTTTTTTATTTTTAGTTTCATTGACTTTTAAAAATAAAAATAAAAATAAAAAAGGCCAAAAAAGTTTTAGATTTTTAACTTTTAAAAATTCTCAAAAAATATAAAAAAATAAAAAATAAAAAATTTAACTTTTTAAAATTAGGGATTTTGGTTTTAAAATTGTTTTCTTTTGGAAGTGTTTTCTGATCTAAATTATTCCATAGTCAAATCAGAAATTTTAATTTTAATATCTAAAACTTGACTATAGGAAAATATATTTCTGAATTGGAATTATTTAGAATATCATTTTAATTCTGAAATATCTAACATTTAAATTCGATGTTTGTCTCACGATAATATTTTTGTTTCGAAATTTAAATGGTTGGTTCAAAGTGTTTTCATGCTTACTTGTGGTTGATGATCATTAAGTTATCTATATGTGTGGTTTTAAATTGCTTGGAATTGGTGATTAATTGCTTTAGTCAACCTTGAAAATATTTCAAGTAATGATAAATTGCATGTCTTTATCAAACATTGTTGATGCATGATTACAAAGGGTGTTTTATCGAATATCATTGTGGTGAATTGATTTTTCATAGCAGCAGTTACCTATAAATTACTTGATTTTAATTTCATAACAGGATATTTTGACTCCACAAGGGACTAGTTTTAAAAGCCTCAAATCTAACTGGATCTGTAAAATCTCGTTAATCTTAACAAGTACTTGGTCATTTAACTGTGTCTCCTGAATTGGTTGGTTTTCAACTAGTTCTCCTTCTTCATTTTCGTTAGGGTCTACCTCCCTTATTCTGCAAGGAGACAGCTTAGATAGAGAGATTGGGGATCAGGGTGACAGCCCCCGATCAAAGCCATTTTCGCGGTGCCTAGACATTTTGTGCGACAACAAGACAACAAGACCCAAGGAGCCAAAGATCAACATCCATCCATCAAAATATCCAGCAGAAGGAGGTGACGCAGTCCCCAGCCAGAGTGACACAGATTTGCGCAGAGGCAACGTGGCACTGTCCAATTCAGTGTTGGGTCAGTTCCAGATCTCTAGTGTCAGTGTGAAGTAATCCACACCAGTTCTCTGTCAGTCAGATTTTCTGTGTATAGCCAAATTCGGGCATCCAATTGTATCCAAAAACTTCTGCTTAATAATATCAAACCCTCATATGTTGCACCGATTTTTTTGCATTGGGTTTTTTCCGAGGACATTAGTCCAAAAATGACGGTGTCATGTGTGTTTAGTTTTCTTCTTGCTCAGATCTTGTTTCAGCGTTTATTTTTCCCAATTTATTTATGTAGTGAAGATTGCAGTGTATTTTCTTCAGTATTTACTTGTATAACACAGTAAATAAATTGCATGATTAATCAAGTAGGAGAAGTAATATCAATTTGTTGCAATAGGGATTTCGGGTTTAGGAATTTTCACATGGTATCAGAGCTTGTACAGCAGCACAGGTGAAGCGAGAGAGCAGTCCGGAAGTGTTCAGCGTTGAAGAGGAGGAGGGAGAACAAAGAGTTGCGTAGGTAGCAAATCGAATCCCCAAGGGATTGCACAGTCCAAGCCAGGAGTGAAAGATTTGCAAGGGAATCTCTCTCTGAGTGAGTGGACAGAGAGGTACGATTTCCATTTTGCAATTTGTCAACAGCAAAGGGAGCAGCACAAACCAATTTCTGGTGGGACGCAGTTTTTTTGTAGAAGCAGTTGTTGGTGCAGAAAGCGTCAAAAGAAGGAAGAAGAAGCATACTGAGGGAATTTTTGACCTCGGGGAATTTATTACCCAAGAAATTTTGATTTTCGGTGCAGAAGCAGCGTGATCGAGATTTATTTGGCTGGCTCCAGCAGGGAGTGCGTAGAGCTAGTTGCACAGAGGATTAGAGGCAGCAGTTCAACATTTGGTTGGGTGAGATGGCAGCAACTGGGTTGAGAGATCAAGATCGGTTGGATGGTGCATCCAACTATGTGATCTGGTAGGCAAGGATCATGTGTCTGTTAGATGAGAATGATCTTAAGGCCTTTGTCGAGAATGTGGTAGCTGTCCCCGTTGACGCAGATACGTTTAAGGAAAAGAAGCAAGAGTCAGCAAGAGGCAGAGAAGCAGCAATCAGAGGGAGCAAGTGTTACGCAGGCCCATAAAGGGCAACGCAGAGGCAACAGGAGGCCATCAGGGCTTACACAAGCCCAACTAGGGCAGCGCAGGGACTGCGTCACCTAGTCTGGGGTTACGCAAGCCTCTCCTGATCAGCGCAGGGGCACACGCAGGCTAGCAAAGCTGACGCAGAGGGCTTTAGAGCAGCGCTGGGGTTTTTGAAGACAGAAAAAGGCTGCGTTCTGTAAATCCTGTTTTAGGGTGTGAATCAATCAGTTTCTCCATCTCCAGAACAGAGGTATTGCTGCAGATTTTGTATTTCTCTATCGGATTAACCAGTAAACTATCCAGATTTGTTGTACTCAGATTCTACTTAATAATATAAACCCTCCAGCAGCCAAAAGACCAATTTTCCCGCATTGGGTTTTTCCGGGGACAATTGACCAAAAAATCCTGTGTCACTTTGTCTATGTGCATGTATTTAGTTTAGATCTGTATCTGTGTATGTTGTTAAAGTGTTTACTTCGATGTTAATACTGAACATTTCAAATTAATAACTTGTATAAGTAGGAGAAGTAAATTGTGATTTAAGAGTAGGGTTTCTGCATAAGTAATATTCAGAAATTTTCACAGTCTCTAGTTCTCCCTACTGCGTCCTGCAGCGTAGTGGGCCGAGTAGACTTCACTAGCCCACGCAAAGGTTCTGTTAGACTGTCAATAAACATGTAGATCCTCCTAGGCATGGACAAGTTTGGAACCATCACTGAGAGTCTTAAGAACTCAGAAATGTATGTCTCCTGGTTCCCTGTCTGTTTGAGCTTGGTTAGCTCAACAAAAATGCTCCTCCGGATCCTTTTGATCAAACCTCTCTAACATTCTCTGGGTGAAATCATCATACGTTGTCATTCCTGAGTGACCCAACATATTCAAACCATGGAACCACCAGTGATGGGATTCTCCCTCTAGATGCAGCGCAGCCACCTTGATGGCCTCTACCCCCGCCATCTGATTAAGCTGGAAACAAATGTCCAACTTCTCCACCCAAGCTTTGGCTGAACATTTTGATGACCCATCGAAAGTAGGCAGGAAAAGCCCACCAACAGTATGCTGCAGGTCATTTCCCTCCATGTACCCTCCATGGTTTTCTATTGTTTTTAAGATGACAAAACTCATTGAAGGTGAGGGCACCTCCAAACTCCAGCCCGTATGACTGATACTCTGCAAAGTACTCTCCATAGTGAGCCACCTTCCGCTCTTGTGGTCCACCTGCTCTTGCTCCCAAAGCCAAGAACATGGGCATGGTGGAACATGGTGGAGTGCGTGGCACCACCTGTTGCGTAGTGTTAGGCTCGGGTGAGTGATAGGAAGTGTCAGATCCTTCTTCGATCTAGAATTCCCCTTGAACTCCCTTTTCCCTTACTGCCATTGCTAATCCTCTAGCACATCTCCTCAATCCTCTTGGAGAGGTCTTGCACTGACTTCAAAAGAAGGTGAGCAAATTCCTTCTCCTCATTCCTTCTATCATCCGTGTGCGCCATCTCTCTCTCTACAACCTCCAGAACGCTATCAACCTGGTCTAGAGTGATTTCAAGTCTCCTTTCTCTGCTCCTGTATCTTTGCCTCTGGTAAGTCACGTTTTGTCTGTCTTCCGGTGTCGTAGACTACGTGCTCCACAGGCTGAGCCAAGTCTATGAGCTTTGATACCACTGTAATATCCCAAATTGGGAACAAACAACAATACAAAGCACACAAGAATAAAAACTACAGCAAAATGGGAAATGTTATTAAAATACCATAAATGGAGCCAAAAACATCTGAGCAATTTTATTAATTTTTCTATGGGAAAGAGTACAATAAGGGTCTCAGAAAGAAGATGGCACCTGGGCCTACATAAGATAGGATGAGATACTGCTCAATCCCGGACAGAAACATTGTTGATATGTTGATCTGCGTGGCCCCTCCTCTACGTTGCCAGAACTAGAACTAAGCTGCTAGCTGGAAATGAACTGTGTGTTGGGCCTGCTCCGATGCTCAAAAATCTGGGATTAAAACCTCGGGCTCTACTCACAACACCCACAAAAAACCCGCGAAGGGTTTCCAGAAATCCTGGCCCCCGAAAATGATCCCTTTGGGCTTGGCATGCTGCTCTGCTGGGTGAATCGAATCTCTGGCTGAAATGCTGGAAAGTGCCTCTAAAATCCTACTCCAAATCCTTGGTAGGAGGTGGCTAACCTCCCCTCCAATCCTGCAACTGAAATCTGCTCTTCCTCCCAACTTCCCAACACCTCTCTTCAACTAGATTGCGTACTCCCCACGCAGTCAGTGTGGCCTCTACGTTGTCCTGAAGGGAATGCATATGCCTGGGATGTGTCATTGCAAAACTCCTCCTCAAAACAGATGGTACTTCTCTCTTGAGCAGGCACTCGAAGTCCACTGAGGTAGAGGTTGAGATCTCCGCTCGGAAATCTCTGAGCTAAACAGCACTTGCAAACTCGGCTAAATAGCTCAAGTGTGCTACTATCAACCAGACAGAAAATAGGTGATGAATGAACGAGGAAAGAGCTGCTCTCATCCTCTTTTGTCCAAGTTGAGCCTCCAACGTTCCCCTAGGCCCACATGGACTACACTGCCCCTCCTCCAGCCTATCTCTGCATTGCTCACTGCGCTGCCTCTCCCACGCTGCCACTATGACGCTTCCTCATTCAAGTGGGTGGCCACATGGACCCCACTTCAGCCTCAATATTTGCCTCTAGTGACTTTAGGAAAGTAAATTAGCTACATAGTTTATTTGTGGGTCCCCTTACCCACTTTATTTCTGTTGAACATTAGAAAAAGGCAAAATTAGTCAAAATTAATATTCCAATTAGTTGACTGCTAATTTGGAATATTACATCTTAGTATTTAGCACTCGTACTTGTGCACTTTGTTCACGCACTTGTGTCTATTGCTCTTGTTTTGGAAGACTTTGTAGGTTTCAGGTAGTATTTTGAAGTTGTCAAATTAAAAAGGGTTGTTACAACTGTTATTTGTAAAAGGGGTTTTGTACTCTAATTATGTATCTTTGTTGAACATTTGAAGACAATCTAATAGAAGATCATTTTAAAAAGTGTTTTCCCCCATAGTGGGGTTTTTCCCAGGTCTTGGACCAAATCTTGTGTCTTATTGTTCATTGATTGTCTTTTATGGTTTATGATCTCAAAAATTAAATTTTAAATCTGCAAAATTTAACATCAACAAATCGAGATCATGACCATGCTATTCATTTGTGACTCGGAAGTGTGCCAAAGATAAATGAAGAAGGGAAAATCATACTAGAAGTAGAGACAATCCTTCAAACAAGGATTAAGTAGCCAAGTAACTTATCTATTGTGGAGTTGTAATATTCTGTGTAGAAATAAACAGCAACATAAACAAGAAACTACAGCAAATAGAGAGACATCACATAAATAATGCAAAACATGGAGAACGCTGAACCATTTTATTATATAACTGAAAGATACAATAAATACAAAGGTGAACAGAATGATGGCACCTTGGCTTGCACAAGGCAAGCTAAAAATACTCTCAGAAGTGCTCAAGGAATGGTTGCTCTATCAGTGACTGCGTTATCTCCAAAATGTTGTTGCTACTACTACCAGACTAATGCTACTGTTGGAATGGTATGGCTCTTTAAGGTTGTTCCCCTACACAGAAAAAACGAAACTCCGGGAATGAGCTCTCCTCCAAATACCCAGAAAAGCCAAGAAAGGGATTCCGAAATGGATGACCCCGGAAAATCACCTCCCTTGAGGAATAATGCTATCCCAGTGAAGTACGCTGGCCCTAAATGAATCCCTGGAAATAATGGCCTCCTCCTCTACCAAAATGATGGAATAGCTAAGGGTTGATCCCTTCTCACTATCCCGGACTAAATCCCCTAATGAATCTCCACCTCCAGCACTACCTCCTCTGAGAACTGCATGATCTCTCCTCAAGACTGCGTTGCCCAAGCAAGTGTGTAATCCTTGGCTGAAGATGCTATGGCTCCCACCTGAAAATCAAAAAATAGATCTCCTCACTCGAGCAGGCACTCGAAGTCCCCCAGGCCTGAGGTTGGGATCTCTGCTTGGAGACACCCGGTGTGCTGAACAACACTTGCAGACTTCACTCAACAACAAAAGCATGGTCAATGTCAAGAGACAAAATATAGATGCATAATCGAATGAATGAATGAGGAGCTTCTTCCCCTCTTTATGCTTGGAGAGTCTTGCTCTCACCTAGGCCCCACCAAAACTGCGTTGTCCCTCTTGGCCACGTTGTCCCTCTTGGCCACGTTGTCCCTCTCTCTCTACGTTGTCATGGACCCACGCTGCCCATGCTACCACTTCCCTCACACTGCCACTTCGACCCCTGGGCCCCATGCTGTCAAATAATAATGTGCTCAAGTGACTTTAGGGAATGCTTATTTCCCAAGTGTAGGCTAAGTATCTTCTCACCCACTTTATTAACTGACTTAACTTTATAAAAAGTAAACTGGCCAAAAATTAATATTACCAATTAGCTGCTACTAATTGGTAATATTACAGTCCTCCCCGCCAAAACGTTGCTTGTCCTCAAGCAACTGCAATGATGGATGCTGCAAAATCTTCTCACTCTCCCAAGTGGCATCCTCATCCGACAAGTTCCTCCACCTCACCAAATACTCCCTGATCGTCCTACTCCGCAACTGCCTCTCCCTGGTGTCTATGATGGCTTCTAGCTGTAACACTAAATGCCCCTCATCATTTGTTGGTGGAAGCTCCTCGATTGTAGACACCTACTACCCCAATGCCTTTTTCAGACAAGATACATGGAATATGTTATGGATCCTGCTACCTGTGGGTAACTCCGACTCATATGCAACCTCCCCAATCCTGCATAGCACCCTGTATGGTCCATAGAAGCGGGGCTTGCGATTCTCGGCCCCCTTCTGCTTCAGTGTGGACTATCGATATGGCTGACACCGTAGGTAGACCAAGTCCCCTACCTCAAACTACCTCTCAACCCGTCCTTTATCAGCATACAGCTTTTGTTGGTTCTGCGCTGTAGCTAAGTTGTCCTTAAGAGCCCGGAGTATATCCTGACTCTCTCGGATCCAGTCCTTGGCCTTAGGGGCCTTGCTAGCACCAAACATCACATCAGCAAAAGACAAACCATGATATCCATATAAAGCGTAAAACGAAGACATACCAATGGAAATATGGAAAGTAGTGTTGTAGCAGTACTCTCCCAAGTGCAACCAACCTAACCATGCCTTCTGCTGCCCTGTGACATAGTTTTGCAAGTAACCTTCCAGCCACTTGTTCACTATCTCTATTTGCCCATCCGTCTGAGGGTGATAACTGGTGCTCAGAGTCAACTCTGTACCCACCAAACGAAAGAGCTTCTGCCAAAATCCGCCCATGAAACGATTGTACTGATCACTAACAATGGTCTTCGGGGGACGATGCAACCTAAAAACATCCCTGAAAAACAACTCCGCCACTTCTGCTACTGTGTACAATGCTGATAAAGCAAAGAAGTGTGCATACTTCGTCAGTCGATCAACGACTACGAAGATACAATCCTTGCCCTGCACTGTGGGCAACCCTGTGATGAAATCTATCAAAATGCTCTCCCATTTCCCCTCTGGGATGGGAAGTGGTTGTCGTAATCCTATCGGATGGTTCATCTCCCCTTTGTTCCACTGACAAACTTTGCACTCCCTAACATGCCGGACTACGTCCTCCTTGAGGCCCTTCCAAGAGAACCTCTCCCTGATGGCCCGGTCGGTTTTGGTGAAACCCTGGTGGCCTGATAGCGGTGAGTCATGTGAGGCATGCAATACCTTCTCCTTGAGCTAAGAGCTCTCAATCAAGAAGATCCGATCCCTGAAATATGTCACCTCGTCCATCACCCTGTACCTGTCATCTGTGACCTGTCCATCCAATATCTCGCAGGCAAAACGGTCCATGGAGTACTCCACTAGTAACTGAGCCCTCCAATCTGTGTCTAAGCTCATCAAAGACAACATTTTCGGTCTGCGTGAAAGAGCATCAACCACCACGTTGTTCTTCCCCTTAACATACTCTATGTCAAAATCGTATGCCTGGATCTTGTTGACCCACTTCTGCTGCCTCTCCTACAACTGCTTCTGCTCTAAAAAGAACTGAAGGCTGTTGTGATCAATCCTCACCCTGAATCTATTCCCCACCAAGTACTGCCGAAACTTGGCCAGTGCATGCATAATAGCCAGCATTTCCTTGTCATATATGTGATACAACCTTTCATGCGGCAATAGATTTCTGCTCTCGAAAGTTATGGGGTGGCCTCCCTGCATCAGGACTACGCCTACCCCCTCTCCAGATGCATCACACGCAAGGACAAAAGGCTGCGTAAAATATGGCAACGCTAAAACTAGACAACTGCTCATCACCTCCTTGAACCTGTCAAAAGCCCTCTGCGTTGTGTTTGTCCAACTGAATGCCCCCTTCTTAGTAAGATCTGTTAGGGGTGCAGCAAGTTGGGAAAATCCCTTGACGAACTTCCAGTAGTAGGTGCATATGCCTACAAACCTCCGAAGCTCTGTCACGTTCTTCGGCTCTGGACAATCCCAGATGGCCTTGATCTTCTCCTCGTGGGCCCTCACTCCGTCCAAACCAATGATATGCCCCAAGTAGAGCACCTCAGAGGTGGAACCCTCATGTCCTTCCCCTTCGGTTAAAATGTCGGTCTCTGGGGGAAAGGAGCTCTGGTCATGGGCAGGGCATCCTGTAAATCCCTGGTCCTCCCAACTGCATCGTGGAGTGTAGCCGACCTCGTAGATCTAACTAACCCCCACAAAGGTTCTGCCAACGAACATGTATATCATCCTGGCCGAAGACAAGTCAAGTACCATCACGGAGAGTCTCAAAAACTCGGAAATGTAGGTGTCCGGGCTCTCGGTCTGTTTGAGCTTGGTCAGCTCAACAAAGTGCTCCTTCGAATCCCTCCGATCAAACCGCTCTACCAACCTCCGTGTAAACTCTGCATATGCTGTCACAGCTGAGTGACCCACCGTGTCCATCCCGTGGAACCACCAATCATGGGCCTCTCCCTCTAGGTGCAGCGCTGCCACCTTGATGGCCTCTCCTTCTGCCATCTGATTGAGTTGGAAATAGATATCTAGCTTCTCTACCCAAGCCTTTACCAAACACTTGGAGGATTCGTCAAATGTTGGCAGGAAAAATCTGCCCACAATACGCTGTACATCCCCATCCTGTGTGTATCTGCCCCCTCTGTTCTGGTTGAGGGGTCTATTGTCCTTGAGTTGCACAAAGTCATGGAAAGTGAGAGCCTCACCAAACTCTCGCCCATAGGACTGATACTCCGCAAAATAATCCCCCATGTGAACCAGTTCCGATCCCCCTGAGGTGCTCCTGCTCCAGTGCTCGTAGCTAGAAACGTGAGCATTGTGGAACGTGGGGGAGTAAGTGATGCCATCTGCTATGCTGTGAGCTGCTCCTGCAAGTGATGGGAGGTGTCGGACCCTTCTCTGGTGTGGAAACCCCTTGGGGTCTCATGTTGTCTCTGGTCTGCAATAAACTTCTGCCCCATCTCTTCTATCCTCCTTGACAACTCCTGCACAGACTTTAGGAGAAGTTCCCCGAACTCCTTCCCTTCATCTTTCTCTTCTGCCATTGCTTCCTCCTCTTGTGCATCCACTACCGGGATGCGGTCATCCTCTCCAAAAGTGGCCTCAAGCCTCCGCTCTTGGTTCATATACCTCCTTCCTCGATAAGTGATGTATGGTTTTCCAGCTGGTGTCATAAACAATCTGCTCCACAGGCTGAGCCAAGTCTATGAGCTCTGATACCACAGTAATATTCTGTGTAGAAATAAACAGCGATATAAAGCAACATAAACAAGAAACTACAGCAAATAGAGAGACATCATATAAATAATGCAAAACATGGAGCACGCTGAGCCATTTTACTATATAACTGAAAGATACAATAAGTACAAAGGTGACCAGAATGATGGTGCCTTGGCTTGCACAAGGCAAGCTGAAAATACTCTCAGAAGTGCTCAAGGAATGGTTGCTCTATCAGTGACTGCGTTATCTCCAGAATGCTACTACTACTGCTACCAAACTACTGTTACTGCTAGAATGGGATGGCTCTTTGGGGTTGTTCCTCTGCTCAAAAAAATACGAAACTCCAGGAATGAGCTCTCCTCAAAATACCCAGAAAAGCCCAGAAAGGGATTTTGGAATGGATGACCCCGAAAAATCACCTCCCTTGAGGAATAACGCTATCCCAGTGAAGTACGCTGGCCCTTAATGAATCCCTACAAATAATGGCCTCCTTCTCTACCAAAATGATGGAATAGGTTGAATCCCCTGATGAATCTCCACCTTCGGCGCTACCTCCTCCAAGCACTGCTTCGGCACTACCTCCTCCAAGAACTGTGTGATCTCTCCTCAAGACTGTGTTTCCCAAGCAATTGCGTAATCCCTGGCTAAAGATGCTATGGCTCCCACCTTAAAATCAAAAGATAGAACTCCTCACCTGAGCAGGCACTCAAAGTCCCGTGGGGCTGAGGTTGGGATCTCCGCTCGGAGACACCTGGTGTGCTAAACAACACTTGCAAACTTCGCTCAACAGCAAAAGTGTGCTCAATGTCAAGAGACAAAACATAGATGCATAATCGAATGAATGAATGAGGAGCTTCTTCCCCTCTTTATGCTTGGAGAGCCTTGCTCTCACCTAGGCCCCACCAAAACTGCATTGTCCCTCTTGGCCATGTTGTCCCTCTCTCTCTGCACTATCATGGGCCCACACTGCCACTTCCCTCATGTTGCCACTTCGACCCCTAGGCCCCACGCTGTCAAATAATAATGTGCTCAACTGACTTTAGGGAATGTTTATTTCCTAAGTGTAGGTTAAGTGTCTTCTCACCCACTTTATTCACTGACTTAACTTTATAAAAAGTAAACTGACCAAAAATTAATATTAGCAATTAGCTGCTGCTAATTGGGAATATTATAGGAGTATATCATCAAACAAAAGAACCTACCAATGGAAGAGATGACATGGGAAGATGACTTGTTCTTGCAAAATCACTAGCAATTAGTCAAGCGTTGAGGACAACACTTATTTGAAGCAGAGGGGCATGTTAAGCCCTATAGGAGGCCTATATTAACCTTAAAACCCCTTATGATTCCCTAGATATAAAGTGATTACATTTCTATAGTTATATTGTTGTGTAGGCTAGAACCTTTCATGATCCCATTTTACTATAATTGTACCATTTCTCTCTTATATATATACTAAGGAGACCTAGTCTTAGTATCATCAAATATTGTCTTGTGCATTATATTCATTCTAAAAAAAGGCTTCCCACTCGAAAAGGAGTGTAATTATTGGTTTCTTATTTAGTTTCATGGTTCCATTTTATTATAATTGTACCATTTCTCTCTTATATATATACTATGGAGACCTAGTCTTAGTATCATCAAATATTGTCTTGTACATTGTATTCTTTGTAAAAGGAGGTTTCTTCCTCAAAGAGGATTGTAACTATTGGTTTCTTATCATTTTTAAAGCGCAAGTTTCAGCACAACTAACAATGTTTGTCAAAATATGATTTTCAAATTTTACCACTTCTTTTCATCATCAACAAGTTACACTAGCTTCCATAAACGATATCTCTACAATATGTTCAGTATGTACCTTTACTTTTCCATAACACACTTTCAAGTTTCAACATTCCCACATAGTAGCATATAATCGATGGCAAATGCACCAATTTGTTGCAATTTAATGTTTGAATAATTTACATATTTTAAGAAATCAATTATTTTCTGAACTTTAAAATTTCAACTAATCAATCAGCTGCTCTCAAATCAACTGACCAATTCTTGGTTTGTAACTCTGCAATTTCACACGGAACAACCATGATCCAAACTGAAAACAGCAAATATGTAAGCCTATTTATCAAAAAAAGGTTGACAAGTTCCATGATCTCACCATCTATGATGACAGACCCCTGCAATTGTTTCTGCTGACTATAAATTAGTCGAAAGGGTAGGGCACCATACACATCACTAACAACAGACCTGAAAAGTGCAAACACTGATTTTTAAAAGGATATAAAAAATGGAGATGATAAATGACAGTACGCTTGCTTATTATAGATTCATATTTTAATCTTGAAGCAACGTAATCCAGAAACTCCAAGTAACCAGACACTGAGAAGAATCAAAAGCTTTCTTATCCACCCGCACCACATTGAAAAAAACTCTTAAAACAATGTAAGACCATCACACTAACTGACATTGACGTGTACAACATTAATGCATAAATACATTTTAGAAAAAGAAATAAAACAGCTTCAAGTATACTCACTCGTACAGCACTCAGCGTATAAACCATATCTTATTTGCCAATGTTTGGACATTTCAGAATCAAACATGTACATCTTTTATATCTGTTCACACTGAATTTTCCCCATGCTTATTTAGTGCTACTGATTGAGCTTGTTTGTGAAAATATCTTTTGGTTCCAGAGCTCAAGATCAGGTTGCATTCTATTTTCAAACATCTTCAAATTGACATCAAGAACACCATATTTTTAGCATCGTTTTCCAGGCATGCACAATGCCTTTGCTTTCCAGAAAGATATCCTTTTATTTTGGGCAATTTTTTATTTTTTGAAACGTTCTATTTTTAGAATATAAGTGCATATTTTCAGTTTATATTTGGAATAAGTGTTTGTCTACTTTTAGAAACTTTCTAAAATTATAAGTTATTTTTAGAAAAACAGTGTGCGTGTGGATATATATTCTGTTCAGATATATGACATTGCTTTTTCTAAGTTACATGCATACAGATCTATGGAGTTCTCAATTTTATCATCAAAGGAAATTCTTTTTTTAACTTTCTCAAATAAGAAGTTATTTTTAGATAAAGCAATGTGCATGTGGGTAGACATATTCTGTTCGGATGGATGAGGGTGATCTTTCTAGTTCTGGGTTGTTTTCTATTTCAGAAAGGTTTCCTAGTGGTTAATCAATCCACAGGATGAGTCAGCAATTGCTTTTCTATTTTTAGCCTGCCATGTCAACAAGAGCATAGTTGAGTTGGACGAGGTTTATTCATGGCACAGGAGTGTTTCCCCTGTGAACATGCATGTGCTTTTTGCAGATCTGGAAGAGTGCTATTTCAGTCAAAGGAAGGCCCCTAGTGAGCGGTTGTTTTGAGAAGATTGGATTCTAAATTTGGTCAAAAGGAGAGTGCCCAGCTTGAGGACATTGCAGCTGTTCTATACTTATCCTTTTTCCAGTTCTATTCTTGGCCAATGGACCACTTAAAGTACAGGCATTTTTTGCATTGTTTTCATCTTTTCTAGTGGGCCGAAGAGGATGCTTCATTGGAGGCTTATTTTCTGTAATATTCCGAATAGGAAATAAACAGCAATATAAAGCAACATAAACAATAACTACAGCAAATAGAGACATCATGAAAAACACTGCAAACATGGAGAAACGCTGAGCCATTTTATTATAATCTGAAAGATAACAACAGGTACAAAGGTGATCAGAATGATGGCACCTTGGCTTGCTCAAGGCAAGCTGGAAATACTCTCAGAGCCTCTCAATGAATGGCTGCTCTCTCTATGACTGCATAACTCCTGGTGCTACTACTGCTGCTGCCGGAACTGCTACTACTGCTGGAATGGAGCTGTTGTTTGGAGTTGTTCCCTTGCTCAGAAAAATGTGAAACTCTAGAAATAAGCTCTCCTCCAATAACTCGAAAAAACCCAAGGAATCCCGGAATTTGACCTCCCTTGGAAAATCATGCACTCCAGGTGAGTACGCTGGCCCTGAACTGATAGACTGTAAATGATGGCCTCCTCCTTACTACAAAATATGATTTGTGAAGGGCTGATCCCTTCACAATACTCCCAGGCTGAAATCCCTGATCTCCCTTCTCTCCCGGTGCTGCCTCCTCCCAAGACTGCGTAATCCCAAAGTGTGACTACGTTGCCTTAGTGACTGCGTGCTCCTTGCTGAAGAATGTTGTGTGCTCTGCTCTGGAAAACTATGGTGGATCTCCTCACTTGAGCGGGCACTCGAAGTCCCCCGAGGCTGAGGTTGAGATCTCCGCTCGGAGACACCCGCGCGCTAAACAGCACTTGCAGACTTCGCTAAACAGCGTAAGTGTGCTCAATGTCTGAAAGACAAAATCAGAAGATGCATAATAGAATGACTGAATGGTGAGCCTCCTCTTCCTTTTATGCTTGAGAGCCTAACTCTCCCTTGGGCCCCACTCAACTGCGTTGTCCCTCCTTGGCCACACTGTCCCTACCACTGCACTGTCCTGGCCCACACTGCCACTGCGCTGCCTAGCCCATGCTGCCTCCACGCTGTCCCTTTCCCTGCGTTGTCACTTGGCTCTCTTGGGCCCCACGCTGTCAACTGAATTTGCCTAAGTGACTTTAGGGAATTATTATCTCCTAAGTGTGGGTTATGGGTCCCATCACCCCCTTTATTGACTGACTAACATTAGAAAGGAAAAATCTAAACAAAATTAATATTGCTAATTAGCTGCTGCTAATTGGGAATATTACAGTCCTCCCCGCCAAATGTTGCTTGTCCTCAAGCAACTGCAAAGATGGATGCTACAAAATCTTCTCACTTTCCCAAGTGGCATCCTCATCCGGCAAGTTTCTCCACCTCACCAAGTACTTCCTGACTGTCCTGCTCCGTATCTGTCTCTCCCTGGTGTCTATGATGGCTTCTAGCTGTAACACCAAATGCCCCTCATCATCTGTAGGCAGAAGCTCCTCTGTTGTAGTCACCTGCTGCCCCAATGCCTTTTTCAGGCATGATACATGGAAGATGTTGTGGATCTTGCTACCTATGGGCAGCTCCAACTCATACCCAACCTCCCCTATCCTGTGGATCACCCTGTAAGGCCCATAGAAGCGGGGCCTGAGCTTCTCAGCCCCCTTTTGTTTCAGCGTGGACTGCCGATAGTCGTATGTAGACCAAGTCCCCTACCTCAAACTGCCTCTCTACCCGTCCTCTGTCGGCATACAACTTCTGCTGGTTCTATGTTGTGGCTAAGTTATCCTTAAGAGCCCGGAGTATATCCTGACTCTCTTAGATCCAATCCTTAGCCCTGGGGCCCTTGCTAGCTCCAAACATAACATCAACAAAAATCAGAGCATGATATCCATACAAAGCATAAAACGGAGACATACCGATAGACATGTGGAAAGTGGTGTTGCAGTAGTATTCTCCCAAATGCAGCTAACACAGCCATGCCTTCTGCTGCCCTGTGATATAGTTTCGCAAGTAGCCTTCCAGCCACTTGTTCATTATCTCTGTCTACCCGTCCGTCTGAGGGTGATAGCTAGTACTCGGAGTCAACTCTGTACCCACCAACCGAAAGAACTCCTGCCAAAAAATGCCCATGAAACGGCTATCCCTATCACTGATGACGGTCTTCGGAAGACCATGTAATCTGAAAATATCTCGAAAGAACAACTCCCACCTATGCAGCTGTGTACCATGATGATATGTCGAAGAAGTGAGCATACTTTGTCAGTCGATCAACGACTACAAAGATGCAGTCCTTACCCTGCACCGTGGGCAACCCAATGATGAAGTCCATCGAAGTGCTTTCCCACTTTCCCTCCGGAATGGGAAGCGACTGTAGTAGTCCAGTTGGGTGGCTCATCTCCCACTTTTTCCTCTGACATACATCGCACTCCCTGACATGCCGGAGTACGTCCTCCTTGAGGCCTCTCCAAGAGAACCTCTTCCTGATAGCCCTGTAGGTCTTCGTGAATCCCTGATGGCCCGACAATGGTGAGTCATGGGAGGCACGCAATATCTTCTCCTTGAGCTGAGAACCCCCAGTCAAGAAGATTTTGTCCCTGAAGTAAATAACTCATCCTTCACTCTGTACCTATCATCTATGACCTGGCCATCCAGCACCTCACAGGCAAAACGATCCTTGGAGTACTCCACTAGTAGTTGAGCCCTCCAGTCCGTGTCTATGCTCATCAAGGACAACGCTGCCGGTCTGCGAGATAGAGCAACGGCCGCCACGTTGTTCTTCCCTTTGACATACTCAATGTCAAAGTCATATGTCTGGATCTTATTGACCCACTTCTGCTACCTCTCCTGCAACTGCTTCTGCTCTAGGAAAAAACGGAGGCTGTTGTGGTCAGTCCTCACCCGAAACCTGTTGCCCACCAGGTACTGCCGAAACTTGGCCAGTGCGTGCATAATGGCCAGCATCTCCTTGTCGTATATAGGATACAACCTCTCATGCGGCAATAGCTTTCTGCTCTCGAAAGCTATGGGGTGTTCTCCCTGCACCAAAACTGTGCCCACTCCCTCTCCTGAAGCATCACACTCCAAGATGAAGGGTTGCGTGAAATCCGACAAAGCCAATACTGGACAGCTACTCATCACCTCCTTGAGCCTGTCAAAGGCTCTCTGCGTTGTATCCGTCCAACTGAATGCGCCCTTTTTGGTGAGTTCTGTGAGTGATGCAGCAAGCTGGGAAAATCCCTTGACAAACTTCCGGTAGTAGGTGCAGATGCCTACAAACCCCCGAAGTTTTGTCACATTCCTCAGATCTGGCCATTCCCAGATGGCCCGGATCTTCTCCTCGTGGACCCTCACTCCATCCACACCAATGATACGCCCCAAGTAGAGCATCTTTATCAACCCAAACTCGCACTTGGAGAGCTTAGCGTAGAAATTCTGCTCCTCCAAGATATGCAGTACAGCCTCAATGTGCTGCAAGTAATCCTCCCAAGTGCAGTTGTATATAAGGATATCATCGAAAAACACCAGCATGAACTTCCACAACTGACCACGGAAGATGTGGTTCATACAAGAATGAAAGGTGGCCAGTGCATTGGTTAGCCCGAAGGGCATCACCAAAAACTCAAAATGGTCGTAATGACATCTGAGAGCAATCTTGGGGACATCCTGGTCCCTCACTTGTATCAGATGGTAGCCCGACCTCAAATAAATCTTGGAGAAGAATTTTGATCCCCTCAGCTCATCCATCAACTCGTCAAACCATGGAATGGGGTATCGGTTCCTCATCGTTTTCTTGTTGAGAGCCCGATAGTCGGTGCAAATCCTCAGTGTACCATCCTTCTTCTTCACCAATACAACAGAAGAAGGAAATGGGCTAGTACTGGGCCAGATGTGTCTGAACTACTTCCCATACATCATTATGTATGGACTCATATTCTTCGGCCATTGCATCTTTCTAGACTTGATTTTGCACAGCTTCTTCAAAAGTGCATGGTACAGCCTAAATATGTTGCTCATGGTTACAATGTATCCCAGGAACCGGCATGGTTTCTTGCTTTCTCTGAAGGCTCCTCTGGGGGAAACATGTCAATTTGCATCTTATAGAGTGTCACGAAGCCATAATGGTCTCTTTCTAGCAGGAGGATCACATGGAAGAGGATCCAAGGGGTACATGGGTTCATCAGCAAGATCAGGCTTAGGCTCAGGCTCAGGGTCAGGCTTTCCACTTGCATACCCTTGGCAGACCCCATTATGATCCACTCTAATCTTTGGCATTCCAAAAACCATCTTTCTCACATGAGGCAATACTTTATAGTGCAAATGAGAGAATTTTTAGTGCCATAGTTCATATTGATGATTGTTGTCATGAATCAACACATGGATTGTTCTTCCATTGACTTTATAAAGACCTTCAAATCTCGATCCCAAAGTGAATGCATCTCTCATGCTAGATCTGATGGGCCAATTGAGAACTTTTCCATTTATGAAAGCAACTTTTATTCCTTTATCTTCTAAGGAAAATATAGATACAAGATTATTTTTCAAACCAGGTACATAACTTCTTGAAGAGATATAGTTTTATCTTAATCGAAATGAAAAGAAATAGAACCATATCCCTTTAGAGAATATATAGAGTTATCTCCAAGTATAATTTTTAGATTTGTCTCCCTCAGCCAAATTTTAGAGAACTTCTTTATAACCAATAAAGTGTCTTGAAGCACCACTAACAACCAACCAGCTATCACAAGAATCTGCAAGAGAGGAACTAGAAAGAGTAGAAACGAGAGATTACTATGATTGTGTCTCAGTTGCATTATTATCGTACCTTGGGTTCCTTGAAGTCTTGGAAGAAGAGTAGTTTTCTTTACGAGCAGCAGATATTTCTCTTCTTCTTCTATAATCAGATCTGAAGTTGTTGCTACGATTGTTGTAGTTGGATTTAGTGCTCTTTTATTTTCTGGACAGTCATAAGCATAGTGGTCATGCTTACGACAGTGGTAGCATTGAACTTTTGATAAGTCCCTGCTCCATTTATAGGAGTTGTTGGATCTGGGAGCAAGATTTCTTGAAAAGTTATGACCTCTTCTTCCTTTTGCTTCTTGTCTTGAACAACAAAGGCAGTAGGTTATCCCTCTTCATGCTTGGGAATTATTCATCTAGAAATCATATTGGCCTCTTCTTGACTTCACTTTTTCAGGAGCTCATCAAATGTGGCAAACATATCATTGTTGCTAATGGTAGTAATAAAATGTTCCCAAGTTGGAGAAAGACCTCCAAGCGAAATCAACACATGCTCTTTATCAAATACAATTTCACCAATTGTTGACAGTTGATCCTTGATTTTTGATATCCTCATGAAGTATGCTTAAATGGTCTCTCCTCTGTTCATCTTATTGTCCTTAGAGTTGATTCTTCAGAGGAAGGATTTGACTCAAGTTGTTTACTTGATACATTCCAACTAGCTTGTCATACATTTCCTTAGATTTCTTCAAGTTGGAGACATAGGTGATGAGATACTCTCCAAGAGAATCAACAATAATTTTTTTAGCCTTGACTTCTCATTTCTTGTATCTAGTCTTGATAGCAGCATTCGAATTTTCTGGTGGATCCGCTACCTCACCTTCAACATATTTCAGTACATCATGCTCCTCAAGAGTAATATCTAAGTTTTCCTTCCATGGACCAAAATTTAAAGCATCATTTAGCTTGTCTTCATTTTTGAAGTAAGAAGAAGACATCTTGATCAAGTTAAACAAATTTCAGCAGCAAATAAGATCTCCTTGTTTCAGCAACAAATAGGACAACAAATAAGACCTCCTTATTTCAGCAACAAATAGGACAACAAATAAGATTTCTTATTTTAGTAGCAAATAGAATCTTCAAAGGGGCAGCAAGTAAGATTTTAGGAGCAAGTAAGATTTCAGTAGCAAGGACTACTTATTTCAATAGCAAATAAGAAGTGACAGCTCTTTATCTTTTTCGGTTTGTCTTCACCAAAGCTTTGATACCATGTTAAAATCTGATGTTCTATGCTATAACAATCACTTATTATAAAACTTTTTGATGTTGCAATATTAGTTAAGCAATTGTAGATAGAACATAAACCAAATGCACAAAGGAAGACAACCAAGAATAGAATCGGGCACAGAGAATTTAGGTCTTGCTATCGCTTGCTGCCTACACCTACCTACTAGTTAGTGGGAAAAGCCTTCAACCCCACCAGGTGTGGTTGGTGGCAAGGAACTCAGAGAAGGGGCTATCACCTATTCCCGACTCTCTCTGCTTAGGTTATCTCCTAAGTTAGCAATGGGGGGTGGTCCCTAAAGAAAAACGAAGTTGAAGATGTGAGTTTCTAGGAGAATATTAGAGTGAAATTGGATTACTTTTAACAGCATTTATAAGCAACTTCGAAATAATGAAAAACCGTTTAACCAGTGCCTTTACAAATAACGTACTCAAAAGTAAAAGAAATGCTCAAAGAGATGAGAACACGGTAATCCTTAAATGGAAACAAAAGACTGTTAGCACAAGATGTCAGAAATGCTCTCAAGATAAACGAATTTATGAATCAAAGCACATGAAGCTATCTTGTTGACGAAGAAACAATTAATGATATAAATATAAACCAGATGATAAAAAGACTTGAAAGTTAAACCAACATGCATTTAGCTTTGCAACATAACATAAGAGTACTTGAAATGAAATGAGATTCATCAACCATTCATGAACATGATGAACATTGAACATGGAATGGAGCTTTCTAGAGTAGATAATGTCCAAGTACAAGGAAATTAAGCTAAACTTGTTGCAAAAGGGATTACAATACTTGCATGAAAGTAAATGTTTCTTGAAAAAGGGAAATGATATTTCATGTGAGACTTTGAGCCATCAAGAAAGAAAAATTCAAGAACTTGCAAGTAAGTTAAATGTGATGAAAACTGCTCTTGGTTTATTTTATTAATTAGTTCTAAAGCAAGGTCAACTCTTTAATCCTCAGACTTCACCCTCGCCCAAAGATATGGATCCCACAGTGAGGAGTCAGTAGAGGAGTAGAGAGTCCCTAAAATGTCTATTCAACCAACTTATGTTGGAGGTAAAATTTTAGTGATTTGCTTGGGGCATGTAAGTAAATTAATTAACGATGAAAATTAACTTTCAAACTTGAAATGTATTTCATGTCATGAAGTAGAATGCTACTTTATGGAGAAAATTTGCCCAAATACTTATTGCATGTAAGATGTAATTAAAAGTGAAACATAAATGGTTTTTGAACAAAATTCATGACAAATTAGATTCAAGTTAAAAGTGCATGCATGCAAAAGTTACTTGCTTATGAAAGTAAAAAGACTAGAAATCTGAAGCAAATTAGTTTTAGGTGCATGCAAGATGAGTGTAATGCATGATTATGTTAATTCTCCAATTAAATGATGTGCATGCAAGTGAAAAATATCAAAGAACAAGCCACAAAGTCTCTCCAAAAAGGTGTAGAGATGGAGATACCAATGAGTAAAACCCACGCTCTCAAAAACAAGAATTTTATTAATTATTACAATAGGGAGAAAACTATGAAGTCTTCTCTACAATTCAAGGAAAGTCTTCACAATGTTGGCTTGAGCCATAGATCTTTCCTTGCTGAAAATTTTTGCAATTTGAGGCCCACAAAAGCCCAACAAAATGCAGATTTTTCGAGGAAGAAGAAGAAAGGCAAAGTCTCTTTGAGTTACACGGCCAAGGGAAAGAAATAATCTAGAAGTTGAAGCCCTCAAGGTCTTGCATGCAAACTTGTAAGTAATTTTCTGAAAATGAAACCTGCAAGTAGCTGCAAGACAACAAGTTAAAGAAACTCTACAACCACAAATGTTAGCTCAAGAAATCACAAGTAATATTACAAAAATAATATACAAGAGGCTAGGCCAAAGAGTATGAGCAAGCTCTCCTCTTTGGCTAGCCATAGCTTGGCTCTTTGAAATAGCCAGATATTAGAGAAATGAAGAGCAATATTTGAAAAGTAAATTATTTTAAGTTTGATTTTTTGATGCAAGAAATAAGATATTTGAGAAACTTAAAAGAACCTCTGCAAGATAAAATAAAATATAGATTAGACTTTGGAAATCAACACATGCGGGTTCTCCTTGAATATTTTCAAGAGTGGGTTGGTTCCTCTGAGAACTTCCCCTCACGCTTGAAAAGCTTGACCAAAGACAAATCCTTCTACACAATCTCACCACAACATATTAAATCCACATGAAATTAAATAAAAGCAATGCAAAGAACTCATATAGATATATTTGACATCAAATAGAAGATTTATTATCCTAAAGCGATCAAGTAACTCTTATGATAATATGAGATAGTTGCATACTAACATAACTTGAAACAAGCACGAAGGAAACAATAGCATGAGGAAATAAATAGAAGCATAACAAGTAGTCAAGAATTTACCATATATGCAAGGAGAAGACACTATCACAAGTTACCCCAAAGACTTTTATATTATATTGCGTGTACAATCCGACAGCGCGTCCTCAAGCCCAATAGCTCGTATTACATGATACAATATGAGAGCCCATGGCTCCATTATATAGAAAGTTGGGAGCAAATCCCAATGAAAAACCAAATGCCAAATGGTGAGAGGAAGGAGATCACAAGGGAAATTCGAATTTGATATGTGGAGCTCCATTGCCAAGTGTAAAAATCGGATTCTGGCAAGTGGACATCATTTTCTTTTTCCCTTATGTGCCAAATTCGAATTTTATGATGGAATGACATGTGTATATGGTTGGTAACCCATGTGAGGCCAATTTTCCACAAAAATTTCCACCAAATATTCTCCCAAATCCTCTCAAATATGCACTAACTTCACAAATTCGAATTTTCAAGTAAGCAGCTCTCATTTAATGCCGGAAATTCAATTTTATTTGAGCACATGTTTTTTTCTTGGTTTTAGGAGTCCACATCACCTTGGGACTTCACTTTAACTCCATAATTTTCCACCTCATTTCCACCTCATTTAGCATGTGTGGATATTTATTTTTCTCCATTTATTTAATTTTTGGCTTAATTAATTGCCAAATTTCCCACTAAACTTAGGAAAAGTGGGTTTTGAGTGTTCAAAACACATTTTTAACCCCTCAAAGTGTGTCATAGTAAAAATTTGAGGGTGAGGTGTAATTTTGATTACTCATACCCCATACAACTTCTTTAGGCAACACTTATTACAATTCAATTACAATTTTTATTACAATTGTCGACTTGCGGGAAATCTAAAAAATTAAAAAATCACTACCTAGACCTAACCAAATTCCATGAAATTTTTTATGTGATCTAGTATGGAAATATACATTGACTTTAGACACTAGGACTCACCCAAGGCCTCACCATCAAGTCGTACTCCGGCTTTGGGGTAAAATTGGAGGAAAAAACTCAATTAATTATTAACTCTTAGTAGGGAGATGATAATTAACCAAGTAAAAAAAACCTCCCAGAGTAATACTCACTTGTTGGCAAGGTCCCAGGCTATCTAGGTCTGTTACAGACTCAATACTGACTCAAAACTCATCATTACTAGCATCACTTATTACAATTCCCCGTAGGGTGTGGAATCTAGGTACAAGAGAAAGACAGAAGTAGAGCTTAAAAACTCTGTTGAACTGATGATATTTGATGGTACATGTGTCCTCTGGTTCATCCTTGGGAATGGAGTCTTCTCATTATCATTTGGTGCCACTCCAGTGGTCAACAAGTCAAATGACCAGGACAAAACCCACAAGGGGAAAACCCAACCAGATTCCTCTTCTATTAGGTATCAATTGTTCAGCAGAGATAAAAAGTACAATGAGAGATCAAGAGAATGAGTAAGTTCACCCAAATCTGAACAAGTTGTAGCATGAAGATCATTGATAGCAATAGTTGATGCTAACACTAAATCAACCTTCAAGATTTGCCCTTACTCTCCAAGTCTCTCTTCCTAACAATCTTCTTCAAGTCTCTCCTGTAACGACCCAACTCAAATTATATGGAACATAGAGATATTAACATGCATATGAGACCTGCATATGATAGCTACATATGCATGTATCACGTGTACGGCACTAGTACTTGCACTAAGCAATTATGAAAAGAAACTCGGTGTAGAGTAAAGAGTGAATTATTGAAGTATTGAGTAACTCCTTAACTCACCACAATATAATGAAAACTAATACTTTGTTCAAAGAAAATTAAAACCATTCGCTTATGCAAATAAATGATGATATTTTAATAAATCCAAGATATTTAATAAATAATAATATTTTAATAAATCTAAGATATTTAATAAATAATATTATTTTGATAAAACCAAGATATTTATTAAATAATAATATTTTAATAAATCTGAGATATTTATTAAAATATAATATTTTTAATATATTTTTCAAAGATATTTATTAAAAGATCATATTCTAATAAATATTAGGAATAGAGTTTGTGTATAAAAGGAAAAGAGGGATAAACTTGATGAGCATGGGTAGTGAAGGGGAAAACTGACCCGGATGTTGTCAGAGGAGTTCTAACTGCATGAGACATGAGCAGTGAGTTCGAGAGTTCTAACCGAGTTATGGAATGCTCTCGATTGTTATTGGAGTTTTGGGCATGGGGGCCAAAAGACGTGTCTTCTGGATCTGGGGACCGGAGAGGTTGACCTCAAATAGGCTGGGAGGAAAACGACGGTTTGGTAACGGAAGTTGGAGCTATGGCGGATCAGGAACATCTTCAAACACAGTTCCAAGTAAGTATCAATTAGTCAATCGATATATATTTTGTTCAAAAATCCCACTCTGAATGGTGTAGTATGAATTTTGTGAATGATTGTAAATTTTGAAAATTAAGGGCTTTACACTATATATCTGAAGATTGATGGTCAAATTCTGAAAGTTAAAGTTGAAGGTTCCTACATCTCCAATTCTCTCAATTTCAAATCCTTCTTTCATAATGCACAAGTAGTGAGGGGAGAATATAGGAGTCACATATATATAGGAGCAACAAATTCATGCCATAAATGAGGAGCATGCCTTAGAGTAACTCGTATGCCAAATAGGGAAGATAAACTTAAGCCATTGTAGAGAGAGGCAACACATGCCTTCAATGGAGGAATCTTGCATGCCTTGAGGAGTGTAACTCATGCCATTAAAGAGAGAGGGTAACGAATGCCATTTAAGGAGAGGTATGCATGCCTTTGTAACTTATTCATTAAGAGAGAGTGTAACATATGCTTTAAAGAGTGCGTAAGAGAAATCTTTTTTGACATACCTTCAATGAGTGTGTAAGAGGAATATGCCTAGTCTTTAATGAGAGAGTAAGAGAGAGAGTAGTGTAAAGTCATGTGAAACATTAAGGAGAGAGGGGTGCGAAGTATGAAGGTAAAGTGACTTGAATTTCTTTTTTATAATAATATCATAGTATCATAAGGATAATGATAATAGTAATGATAATATTGATAATTAAGTCAAAATTGAACTATTAGGATTGATAAATGATATGTTGAGTGATTTTCTATCAACTACACTTGATTACCAATTGATACAAGGTGATTTACTATTTTTGCAAAGTCATACTTGAGATGTTAGACATGACTTTTTATTTTTAGAAAGACACTCCAAAATTGTCAGAAATGAAATTTTATTTAAGGAAATTCATCCTTGAGCTGCCAATTTTCAACACAGTTTTCGTCTGCACCAAGACAAATTTCCAAACGGACTAGTTCGAAATATATATATATATATAACCCTAATACAACTTTTATTATCATCGTTCCTTGCTAATTTTTCCAAATTGAAAACATTAGATCTGGCCAGTGTAGCACACCTCTTATAAGACCGGCGAGTACCCGCGGCTCTTGACAGGTTCTATAACGAGACGGCTCACTCGCATAGGACCCATGTTCTCTACCCATACTCGTCTAAACCCGCATAGATGTTGGAAATATTGTCATTGATGGCAAAGGAGAAGAAAGGAGCAGCACCTGAACTATCACTAAGGCAAAAGAACAAAGAAGAACCAGCAATAAGACAAAGGAGATAGATAAGGAGCAGAGGCAGCAAGGGCAGCAAAAAGAGGCAGCTCAAGCAGCAGATGAAGCAAAGGCAGCGAATTGAAACTCAGGCAGCAGATGAAGCAAAGGTAGCGAATTGAAGCAGAAGCAGCAGATGAAGCAGAGGCAGCGGAGTTGCAAGACACAGCAAGGGCCAGAGATTATACAGAACAAGCTCAGGAGAGAAATGCGCATTTTAATACAAAACAAGCTCAGGAGGAACAACAGCAGCAAGGACTGTAGATCTAGGCAAATCAACGATGACAATCACATCAACAGAGACCGAAATCACAAAACACAAGGCAAGTGTTTGTATTTGCGATGCGATGAGATGCGACGATATGAGTTCGCATTATAATTGACTTTGGTTTGAGTGCTTTATTATAATCTTCCGAAGGTTGTCACATAAGTACAAAAGAGTTTCATTAAAGCGATGTATTGCCAAAACATTTCCAAAGGTGTTAACGCTATTCCTAAGGTCCAGTTAAACAAACAAAGGTAATTAGAGTGGGGCCCGCAAGGAAAGTGGTTTTTGGGAAACCATACCACTGGTTTCGCACAGCTTTTGGGCCATGAGTGGTTTATTCCATTTGGAACGCGATCATATCATATTACGACATGTCACAAAACTAAAACCGCCTATTTCGCGTAATTTTTGAGAATTAAAAGTCAGGGGTTGAAGTAACGCGATAGCCGTCCGATGTGATGCGGCGAAGATCCATCAGTGATCGCATGGGAAAAGTGCATGGACGTTTGGAAATTTTAAACAGCAGGTATATTGTGAATGCGATATCCGTTGGATCAAGATCGGTGAAAATCTAACGGTAATCGCATCACGCGAAAGGTGGAGTCTTAATGTTAAGGCTTAAAGCAGAAGTGTTGAAGATCGATAGCGGAGATCTGATCGAAGATAGAAGATCGACGGTGGAGATCTCATCGCATCGGCAATCTCTGATCGCATCAGCCCAGCGGAAGAGTAAGGGAACGAACCACTGAACCTTGCGATTACGATGGTGCGATCCAATCGCAACCATTAGATCATGGTTATTTGTAACCGTTGGATCAAGCACTGAGTTGGTTGATAGCTGGTGGGACCCATCACTCATCGCATCGGCAAAGATCAATGGCCAAAGGCACATCGGACAACAGAAGGTTGCAATTGCGATAGCGATAGTGCGATGGAATGTCAACTGTTGGATTTGGAAAGTTAAATAAGGCGGAGTGCCTCCGTAGTGTGGGCTCCATGTAAAAGAAAGCTTCCGCAAATGAATCTTCGTCATTGGGTCCTAAAACCAAGTTTGATATATTAACATAGGGTTTAATATATGTTGGCACCGAGGTTTTTAGACCAAAGTTGAAGGATGAATAAAGGTGAGCCGGTAAGTATATATGAGCCAATATATATATATATATATATATATATATATATATATATATATATATATATATATATATATATATATATATCAATCCAGTGTGGGGTCATCGCATTGGCGTGGAGGCAGAGCAATGGAACAAGCCATTGAAGTTTGCGATTGCGACGGTGCAATTTAATCGCAATTGTCCGATCGGCGGTCATCGCATCGGAATCGGAATTTGTAGCCATCGGATATTTGGGCTTGTAATTTGAAGAGCATTGGTATGCAGATCATGGGTTTTGCAGCAGAACCATAGTATAACAGCAGAAATTGAAAAGACAACGACAGCAGCAGAAAAGACAGACATACAGTGAGCCAAGAACTGAAAAGGGTTGAATCAAATATATCTGTTGCAAGTGTAAATGTAAATGTTTTAATTAATTTTATATTGTTTGCGATGCAAAGGCAAGTCTTCATAGGCATGGGAAAAATTCCATGAGTGTTGTAATGATTAACTCTCATGAATAACTTGAACTAAAGAATGAGGAAACGAATGGGGGGAAGGCAAAGAGTCATACCTATTCATTTCGAATTCCCTGTGGAATGCAAACAGTTATGAGGTGATCTCCATAAATAATGTTACCAACATATGCATAGAGGTGTTAGAGAATGGAGAAATGAGGCAGAGAGGGTAAGAAGAAGGAGCAGCAGAGAGAGAAGTTGTGAAGGTTCAGAGATGATATAAGGCAGATATGAAGGTTGGTGGACAGCAGTGAAGAAGGAACAGAACAGAGTTGATATCCAGGTAAATCAGCATGTGTTTTTTTGAAAGAGTGAGGAAGTGGGTGCTTCCATATCAAGTTGTAGCTTGATGGATGTCAGTTGTAGTTGGCTGAGGTAGGAGCCTCCTGTAGGTTGTAGCCTGCAGAAAATAGATGGGAGTTGGAGCTTCCTTGCAAGTTGTAGCTTGCAGAATTGAGGTTGTAGCCTCCTGTAGGTAGGAGCCTATAGAAAATCAGTGGTGAGAGGGAGTTGGAACTTGCCTTTGCATAACAACAATAATAAGATGTGGTTTTCTCCCTTATGGGTTTCCACTTATATCTGTTGTCTATATGCATGATGATTATGTGTTGATACTCTGTATTTATTCTTCTTAATACCTGCTGCTCACTTTTTAAGATTGTTGTTCCATTGTATATTAAGTTGATCACAAAATGAGGATGTGAATGAGTGTAAAAGAAAGTTTAATAAGAACATGATTGCATTAAACTAATTCACCCCCCCCCCCCCTCTCAGTTTAACCAAGGGTTCAACAATTGGTATCAAAGCCAAGTTCCTTCTGTATCAGTTTAACAACTGGAAGGAGATCCTAGGTCCCCAAGATGGCTAGTCTAGAAGGATGCTCAACAAATAAAGCCCCTTTGTTCACCGGTACAAATTATTCCTTCTGGAAAATAAGAATGAGGATGTACATAATGTCTCTAGGAATAGAAGTTTGGGCTGCTGTGGAATTGGGATATGCCCCAAAGGAGTTTGACTCAGAGAAAGATTCCAAACTATATTTTGTAGCTAATGAAAAAGCCATGAATGCTCTCTTAAGTGGACTTTGTGAGGCAAAATTTTTCAAAGTAATGCACAATAAGACTGCCAAAGAAATATGGGATACATTAGAAAGCATCCATGAGGGAGACAAAAAGGTGAAGATAGCAAAACTACAAGTCTATAGAGCTCAGTTTGAAAATATAAAAAAGAATGATGATGAAGACATTGCCAGCTTCTTCTTGAGGGTTGCAGAAATTGTGAATAACATGAAAGCTCTGGGAGAAACCATTAAAGAATGTGTAATTGTTCAAAATATTCTAAGATCTTTACCATCCAGCTTTAACCCCAAGGTTTCTGCCATAGAAGAAACAACTGATTGGGAAACTCTTACCATGAACCAATTACTTGGAAAAATAACAGCCTATGAGATGAGACTGCCACAGAGGAAGTCAAATGTGAGGGAGGCAGCCTTTAAGACAAAGAAGAACAAAGAAGAAAAAGAAGATATATGCTCTTGCTCTGATGAAGAAGGGGCCAAATTTGTTAGAAAATTGGATAGAGGCTCAGGCAAGTATAAAGGTAAACTTCCATTTAAATGCTTTAACTATGGAAGAGTTGGACACTACGCATCTAAGTGTCCTCATAAGAAGACAAAGAATCAGACTCAAGAGACAGAGAAAACCATATCAAAGAACTAGCAAAAAGGGAATAGATATAGGAGAAAATCATTTTATGCTCAGCAAGATAGTAGTGCTTCTGAAAACTCAGATGAAACCTCAAATGAAGAAGGAACCTCTAAATTTGTGTTTATGGCCAAGGAAGAGCTTGAAGGATTCCTTTTAGAATATGAGGAAGAAGGTGAAGTTGATCTTGACGAGGAGCTAAGAAGTGCCCTGGAGGAAATTGACAGACTTAAACTAAAGTGCAAAAAATAGAAAGACATTCTCCTCAAATATGTAAGAGAAGAACAAAATTCAGAAGACCTTATTCAGTTGAAAGTAGAGCTTTAAGAATCCAAGAAGGTAGAAGACACTCTACTTAAGCAAATTGAGGATTAAATACAGAAGCAAGAGAAATTGGAAGAAGAAGTAGTATGCTTGAGGAAGAAATTAGAAAACACCCAAAGGAAATTCTCAATAAACACTCCTCAAATGACAAGCTCTGATAAGTTGAATAAAATACTAGATGCACAAATATCTCCTCTAATAAAAGCTGGGATAGGCTATGAAGGAGAAACAAGTAAAGAAAAAGATAATAGTAATATAATTTTCTTTAAAGTTGTTAAGGATAATGAAGCAGCTCAGAAGGTTCCTACAGAAGTAGAAGCCTGCAATGAAGTAAACAAAAACAAGAAGGAACCAGAAATGAAAAAGAACGAAATAAATAAACAGTCAACTGAAAAAGGCTCATATACTCCTGAATATATCAAATTTGGAAGCTATCAAAGGAGATTCTTCCCCCCTATGAAAAATGTCACTTGTTATGCCTGCCATAAACTGGGACATATTATTGCATACTGTCATAAAAGGAGAATCAATTCCAACCTGCAAAGGATGCAAAAAGTGAAAAGACTACCTCAAGCAAACAAATGGAGAAGACAACCCTTCATCAGGTATGCTAATTATTTTTATGGGTATTGTTTTTACTGTAAGGATTTTGGCCATAAATCCAAGGAGTGTGGAACAAATGGAAAAATACTGATGTATGGAAACTCAAGGAGATGGATGAACAATGGAGAATTCACTCGTGTACATAAGTCATTAGGAAACATAATCAAATTCTTTGACTGCCATCAAATCGGGCCCAAGTGTCACAAATGTCCTCTCAGAGAATGTGGTCCATCCTCTCTGGAAAGGTACCAAAAAAAAGGATGCATGTAGTGGAAAAAGGAGTTGAATAAGTGTGATCTGGCTCTAATAGCTCAAGATTAGAAAAACCAATGGTATTTGGACAGTGGATGCTCAAAGCATATGACTGGAGATCGAAGAAAGTTTGTAACCTTTGATGAAAAGAAATCTATGAATGTAACATTCAGCAATGATAAAGCGGGGAAAATCAAAGGAAAAGGCTCAGTCAGTCTAGATAATGGAAGAGGAAAGGCCCAAGATGTACTATTTTTGGACGGGCTGAAAGAAAATCTGCTAAGTGTCATTCAAATGTGTGATAAAGGTTGTGAAGTCACTTTTAGAGCCCAATATTTTGAAGTAAGATTAAGCACCACCGGAAAGTCCTTGATCAAAGGTGTTCGAACAGAAAGTAATGTCTACATAGTGAAAGAAAAGGATCAAGTACGTCGCCTAAGAAAACTTGATGAATCATGGTTATGGCATAGAAGATTGGGACACCTTAACTTTGACCACATCATCAGTCTAAGCAAGAAGAACACAGTCAAATATATGTGACCAGTAAAGAAGCCTTCAAATACCATATGTAAAGCCTTCTAACTAGGCAAGCAGACCTGCACATCTTTCAAGACAAAAGAGAAATTATCTACAAGTAAGCCTCTTCAGCTTGCACACATGGACCTGTGTGGACCTTCAAGAACCAAAACACCAAGTGGAGAATCTTATTTCATGTTGATAATCGATGATTTTTCCAGATTGACGTGGGTATCATTTCTCAAATATAAATCTGAAGCACTTGAGAAATTCAATATATTCAAGGCATTGGCAGAAAATCAAACAGGATGCAAGCTAAAGTGCATCAGATCAGACAGAGGAGGTGAATTCACATACTATGATTTTGCAGACCAATGCAATAAGCATGGGATAGACAACAGTTTACAATTGCAGGTACACCTCAACAGAATGGAGTGGCAGAGAGGAAAAACAAGTTAGTACAACAGATTGCCAGAGCTATGATGCAAGAAAGTAACATTCCCCAAACCTATTGTGCAGAAGTAGTACACACAGTTGTTCACATTCTCAAAAAAGCTCATCTAAGACCAAATTGTGATAAGACTCCTTACGAATTATGGCATGGTAAGCGTGCATCATTCAAGCACTTTAGAGTCTTTGGCAACAAGTGTTTCATAAAAAATAATGATGAAAAATTGGGGAATTTTGATGCAAGAGCTGATGAAGGAATATTTTTAGGATATGCATCCAAGAGTAAGGGTTACACGTGCTACAAAAAGAAACTACACAAAATTGTGGAAAGCATTGATGTAAGATTTGATGAAGATCTACCAAATAGAACAAGAAGCACAAAATGTAGCAATCCTCCAGATGATCATAAAGAAGAGAACCAAGATAATGATGAAATGAGAAAGACAACAGAAGATACTGAATAAAACTCAAAAGGTCCCTGAAGACATACTGAAAAGAATCATCCAGAATATCAAATCATTGGGGACAAGAGTGTTGGAGTCTAGACAAGAAGGCAACTTGTTGAACAGAAAAAAGAAGTATACCTAGCCATGCTATCTCAAATAGAGCCAAAGAAGTTCGAAGAAGCCAGCAAAGACAAAAATTGGGTAAATGCTATGAATGATGAACTGGACCAAATTGAGAAAAAAAATACCTGGGAATTAATTCCGAGACCCACTAGGAAAAATTTCATTGGCACAAAATGTATATTCAAGAATAAGATGAATGAACAAGGGCAAGTAATCAGAAATAAATCCAAACTTTTATGCAAGGGATATTCACAAATTGAAGGTGTTGATTATGATGAAACCTTTGCACCTGTAGCTAGAATGGAAGCAATCATAATGATTTTTGCATTTGCATGTTATCATGATTTCAAGGTATATCAAATGGATGTGAAGTTTGCCTTCCTAAATGGAGATCTAGAGGAAGAAGTCTACATAGAACAACCTGAAGGATTCTCATTAACAAATAAACATGACTATGTGTGCAGATTAAAGAAAGCCTTATATGGTCTGAAACAACCTCCTCGTGCGTGGTATTCAAGGCTGGACAAATACTTGCAAAAACAAGGGTTCAAGAAAGGAGGAGTAGACAATAATTTGTACATAAAGGCTAATGAAAATGAACTCTTAATTGTAGTAGTGTATGTAGATGACATCATGTTTGGAAGCAAAAAATATGAGTTAGCAAAAGGATTTAATGAAGAAATGAAATCAGAATTTCAGATGTCAATGATTGGAGAGCTCACCTTCTATTTAGGACTTCGAATTCAACAAAAGAACACAGGAATATTAATTTCGCAAGAGAATACTTAAGAGAAATGTTGAAAAGGTTTCAAATGGAAGATTGCAAACATGTGTCAACTCCCATGATCATTGGATGCAAACCATGTGCTAATGATGGATCAACAGATGTCGATCAAAAACATTACAGATCCATGATAGGAAGTCTGTTATTCCTAAGAGCTTCTAGACTAGACATTATGTTGGCAGTAGTACTTGTGGCAAGATATCAAGCAGCACCAAAACAAAATCATTTACTAGCAATCAAGAGAATCTTTAGATATCTACAACGTACTTCACATTATGGCCTATGGTATCCAAAAGGAAAAAACTTCACATTGACAGCGTACACAGATGCAGATTGGGCCAGTTGTGTGGATGACACGAAAAGCACAAGTGGAGGTGCATTCTATTTGGGAAAAATTCTGGTGGCATGGCTAAGCAAGAGGCAAACTTCTATCTCTCTATCTATAGTAGAAGCATAATACATAGCAGCAGTAGCATGTTCACACAATTAATGTGGATGAAAAAAGCTCTCCAAGACATGAAGGTAAGCATTAATCAACCTATTTCTATCAAATGTGACAATACAAGTGCAATAAGTATATCAAAAAATCATGTACTTCATTCAAAAACAAAGAACATCCCAATAAAGTACCACTTCCTCAGAGAAAAAGTAGCACATAAATTGGTGAAGTTGGAATACATACCAACAAAGGAACAAATAGCAGACATATTCACAAAACCTGTTGCTAAAGAACCATTTGAATATCTAAGAGACAAACTAGGGGTAGTGTCTGAAGATGTTACTCTCTGATATGATACCAAAAAAAGGGGTTGCATACAAGAAACAGGATCAGAACAGAATTCCAGTGGTAGTCTGGATCAGAAAAGAAAGCATCATTCCAGGGGGAGGTTACTTGGAGACGGGGCGGGAAGCGGGAAGCGGCGCGATTTCCATTTTTAAGCTTCCGGTCAGAGGAGCGTTTCGGGAGGCGTTTATATATATATATATATATTAATATTTTTTATATTTTTATATTTTGATGCATATATGTCAACAAAAGCATGTAGAATGATGAATTAGACATAAAAAACATAAAAACATAGATTGAATCATATAACATCAATCATCTAGAAGTTATAATATTCATCAACCACACCCACAAGTTGGAAGCATACAATATATTGACTCTTGAGTCTCACGAATCATCAATCTAAAGGTTTCAAGCTTTCAAAATTCAATATATAACATTTATCATCATTGATATATAACATTTATCATCATTGATTTCAAATTTCAATATCTAACATTTATCATCATTGATTCATTGATTTCAAAATTCAATATACATTTATCGTCATTGATATATAACATTTATCATCATTGATTCATTGATTTCAAATTTCAATATATAACATTTATCATCATTGATATATATCATTTATCATCATTGATTCATTGATTTCAAAATTCAATATTTAACATTTATCATCATTGATATTATATAACATTTATCATCACTGATTCATTGATCACCATATAACTTTCATGAAGCATCATATTCATAATTCATAATGACTTGTAAACTTATAAATGCCAACTTCAAAGTTTCACCTTTCAAATTCAAACTTCAAACTTAAATTGTCATTAAATATATGAAAGAGTCAAGTTTCCATTGTTCAACTGTCAACAACAACTAGAAAAGACTAGTAAACAACAAATCTATTTTATCTACTGGCTGGCCCCTTGCCACGCCCACGAGAAATGTCTAATTTGTGCGAGCCACGAGGAAATGGTGGTCTTCTAGTACTCTCAGGAGTACCACGACCATGACTAGAAGGTGGAGGTTGGATCTGCAAAGGAACAATAGTGTGATATCGAGAACTAGCACTAGCACTGGCACTGGCACCCGCACTGCTACCAGTAGATGGTGGGACTGGCCCTGTGTGTGGCGGTGTTGCTGATGCTTCATCATCATCCCTAAAAAGTTATGCTTCCAATTCTTCCATATGTACCGTGCCGTCCTCCAAATTATCATCCTTTGGGTTGTTGTCCCAGACTCTGTATGATTGATCCTCATTTGCCCGATCACAGTAATGGCTCAACAACCTCAAGTTATAATGCACATAAACCAAGCTTTCAGCTCGGTTTTCATTCAGCCTATTTCTTCTCACATTGTGTATAAAGCTGTAGGTGCTCCAACACCTCTCTGCAGAAGAAGTGTTCACAACCTGTGAGAGAACTTTTTTAGCCAACTTTGGCAAAAGTCCCATGCCGCCATATGCTTCCCACCATGTGATAGCATCAAATCTGTCCCCATCTTCCATTGCATGGAAAGAACCAAAGTTAGCAGTGCAACTGAAGTATTTGCCTAATTCAAGGCGCAATCTAGCACACTCCTCCCTGTCAGGTACCAACTTGTCCAATGCCTTCATGTACCCCTCTTGTACTTCTGGATTTGTGTGAGCATAGTTATTATAACCGGAACTGGTGACCGGACCGGTGGACCTAATGAACTGGGTTTCTAACCAGAACCGGTCTAACCGGGAGCGGTCAGATCTCAATGAACCGGTTTTAAAAAAAATACATTAAATAATTATTTTTAATAAAAAAAAACTATTTTTAAGATTTGCAACCATGATTCCAAGCCAATAGAGACAAAATATGCAAAGTTTGCTCATTTATATACCATGCAAAGGTGAATATATCAAAATGGCACCAAGTGCAATACATATCATCGAAAAATACATAAGAAATGAGGCTCCAAATGGCCCATAAAGTCCAAAAACAATGCTACAAGCTATGAGGCCATTGGCCTAATACAAGACTACATATTAGTGATCAACAACATGATCACTCCTCATCATGATCAAAATCATCACCACTACTAGACAAGGGATCCTCAACATGAGCTACATAAATAATATGGCTCAAAGTTTGAGGACTCCTAAAACTCCTCTACAACTTTAGTAGTAGTAGTAGTAGCAAAAATAGACATCAAAACTACAAATCACTGAGCAACATGGTCTCTCATGAAACTCATCATTGATTCATCGCTACTAGAAATGGGATCATCAACAAGAGATACATAAACATCATCTAGCTCAAAGTCTTCAGACTTAGATTGCTCAACCTTATAACATGATAGAAATTGAAAAAGTTTAACATGCCTAACCAATGATTTTGGTTTGAGTGAAGGGTTCATCTCCTCAACCTTAAAATGCGGTAGAAAAAGATTAGCATGCCTAACCAGTTGTTTTCCTTTGATTGAAGGGTACATCAAAGTTCTTAAAGGACTTCATGCTCTTGATCAAATGCCAATATCATACCCTTACACATGATAGAATCAAATGGAAACATTGCAAATTCCCAAACCATGAAACCCTGAAAACCATTAAGTCTGTTGAATTTTGAGTGAAACCTAAAATTCTAGTTTCTCCATATGAAATCTAATGAGGTCGAAACCACTCTTAAACATCCTGAGTCATTTCATGGTAATGTTAAAAATTTAAGTAAAAGGATGAAAATGAAAAATAAGAACATGACTTCATTAAGAAGTGATTCACCCCCCCTTCTCATTTTAACCAAGGGTTCAACAATATAAGCCGTCTACTCGTATTGATCCCGTGGAGCCCCGCATGTGACCCATGGACCCACTCAAAATTCATATTTTGTTCTTTGGAGATCATAATTTTTGTAAGTTTTTTTTGTATTTTGCCAAGTCTTATATAGGTTGTTCCCGAGTCTTATACAGGTCGCCGAGTCAATAACCAGACGAGTCTTATACGAGTACAAGTCATGCAACATTGATATATATATATATATATATATATATATATATATATATAGTTTTTATTTTTATTTTTTTAATCACAGTCTATTAAAGGGGAACGATGGAGAAAAAGAGAAACCCAGTGAGTGAGAAATTGTTAACAACATAAAAATTTCTCCTCTATATCATCAAACTCCTTTACTAAGCACAAATGGAGGGTCATAACTTGAGGTTGGAGAATATGTGGCCAACCATGATCATCTTGTACTTGTTCAGATCAGCACTGGAACCTAATTTGTGAATTAGATGAATAATGTGATGAGACCATGCCTATGCCTTTGGAAACCCTATGGAAACGAAAGATTAAATAAATCAGCGATGTGGTCATCAAGAGAGTGTATAATGTGTTTCAAGAGTTTGACCTGAAAGGCCTCCTTGTCTATTGCTCTATGAATATTTATCATTCTAACTACATCCCAAATATCATTGTATAGTGGGGGGGTGAACAGAAGTGACCCAAATTAGAGGTTACCCATGTACGTCATATAAGGTGATTGTGTGAGAGACCATGAACTAGGGGTTAAGGTCAAGAGGGAAAGGGAAGTAGCAAAGGTGGAAAAATAGAATTTGGGGTGATGGCGATGTGATGTGCACTTTCAAGTCTCCTCCACAATATGAGGAGATATTTTTTGTGACGAAGACAACGACAACAACAATAGGATTTTCAGAGAGGGGGGTAGAAGGAGGGATCACGGGTGACAATGAAATGGAGCTGGATGTGATGGGCCTTGGACTCTTCATCATACCAACGGCTAATGAGACAAGGTCCGATTTTTGGGAAGGGGACGGTGGCCAAATAAAATGAAGGTTCGAGTTAAGGGCAACCTTCCAAATAGTAATCTTAGAGTCATGAAAGAATTTTGTGGCTGTTCTTTGAATTTGCATAAGTAAACTAACATGATGCCCCAACATTTGAAGACTAAAAAATTGGGCTCGCAAGTGTTGAAGGCTCTCGAGCTGTCAAAACTTCAATTATTTAGCATATTTTGCTACCCTTAGCTTATATAGCCAAATTCAGAAACTAGTTTTCTTTTTTTCATTTTTTTTATGGCATAAGTTTGGGGAGCAGTGGGGGGGGCATTAGAATATAAGGTGCTTTGATAAGGTGATACTTCGTGAAAATCACCCTGTGCTTCGCGAAAAACACTTGTTCTGATTCATACCTCTTGAGAAATTGAAATTGAAATTCGTTGGATGGCCGCACACACCACTGCCTTTACCACCGAACCACAACCCCGTTGGGAAGGGGTGTTGTTCTAGTTTGTTTAGAAACTAATGATCACATTAATTCATCCCTCTCGGGCAATTGAACCTTGTTGGATGGCCGGACATACCACTGTCTTCACCACAGAACCATAAGCCCATTGGGAAGGGGTGATATTCTAGTTTGTTTAGAAACTAATGGTTTTTCCAGAGTGGGCCGTATGGTGAAAACTTGGGTGCCTAATAAGCACAGTTACAATTGAAGCTGCCTTTGCCCGGCTCAAAATTAAAATTCAACATTCTAAAGCAATTGAGAAATTAAAAAAAAAAAAGGCATATGCAAAAAGTTTCCTACCTGACAGGAAACCCGGACCGCAAGTAAGTCTCGGCGAAAAGCACAGCCTCCCACGTCTCCCCGGCCTCCTCCCGAAGAAAAGAGTGCCACAACTTCTCGTCCGCCACCACCGACCACCATGCCCTACAAACCAAAGCGGCCCTCGCAGAATCCCTGGGACCGAGGCTCTTCAATAGCAACCTGAACACATCTTGGGGCAATTTCTCTGCAGGATCAACGCTGTCACTCTCCAAATCAGCGTTACTTTGAGAATATGGGCATAGCGTCACTGACTTCCAAACACTGCGCAACAGCTTCGCCATTAAAATTTTCACCGAAAACAAAGATTGTATTGAACAGCCTGTGTAACATGTTCCACTGAAATTTGTAAATTGAGCACATTCTAGATAGAGTTGGGAGGGTTTTCATTAAACCCTTCCCATCCAAGTTCAACTCTCATTCTGATATGATGCTTTCCTGCTTCATTGGGAGCAAACTGATTGTG
This sequence comes from Pinus albicaulis, assembly GCA_034641835.2. Lineage (NCBI taxonomy): Eukaryota > Viridiplantae > Streptophyta > Pinopsida > Pinales > Pinaceae > Pinus > Pinus albicaulis. The sequence goes on along the minus strand of CM076579.1, from coordinate 1,395,057,975 downwards.
GCGAATCCACATTGTGGAAAAACTCCGGTGAAATCCACATTGTGGGAAAATTCTCGCTGGTTTTAACCGTTCTTGGAATAAAAAAGGTGGCCTGGAGTGTGGATGCTTCGGTTCTTGCCACGTGGTTGGTAAGCGTTGGAGAAGACATAGCCAATACACACGGCCCACGTATTTGAAAAACAAACATATTTAAAATTGATCATGATCATGTCTGATGATGTACGGTATCAGGAAGAAAGAAATTATTTTGAAGTTTGAGAGTCTTAAAAATAGGTTATGGGAGAAATTGCTTTCATATTTTTTTGCTTTTCTATTTTTTTTAAATGCGTTTTTTTTTTAAGTTTTATAATAAATGTTTTTACTTTATGACAAATTTTTAGCTCAATAAATTATATTGAGAGTTAGTTGTTATCATATTTGTTTTTGAACGTTTCACAATTTAAAATGAAAAGTTTTTCTGTTTTTTTTTTTGGAAAAGCAAAAAATATATGTGAGTTGGTTTTTATTATTCAATTAACTCGCATTATTTTCGATGTGAAACACGATGGTGGAAAAGGCGTAAAGAATCTTATTGCTCAATTAAAAACTAACTCGCATCATCTTCGATGTGAAACATGATGGTGGAAAAGGCCTCAAGAAGTTTGGGAAGAATGAATACATGACGGTGGAAAAGGCGTAAAGAATCTTATTGCTCAATTAAGAACTAACTCGCATCATCTTTGATGTGAAACACGACGGTGAAAAAAGCCTAAAGAAGTTTGGGAAGAATGAATGTGTACATTTGCACCTCTGGGGCAGTGCAATCGGAAAAACGCATTTCATTTTGGAATGTGATGGGTTCAAAGACATCAGAGAAAGCTATGAGAATATGTTAGCATCAGTTTCTTGGGATTGTCTTTTGGACGATGGAATTGTTGGAAGGTTGGGCCACCTCATCATCAATTTGAATAAGAAAAGCACTGAAATGCAAAAGGCCAAAAACAAGGAACTCATTGTCTATTAGACTATTTTTAGTCTCATAAACGTTAAAATTTCATTTCATTATATTACTATTTTTCCCACATTTTTTTGGCATTTTCCAAGTTCTTGTTTCACCAAAAATTAATGAAAATTAGTCTTTAACTAACCAAAAATTTTGACAAGTAGTTTTTTTTTTTTTTGGTTGAATTTCATACTTTTCTTTCTCTAACTCTTTATCCCAAATACACCGAATAAAATTGTGAAACTTGGCAGTGCCCACAAAAAAATTATCAATTTCAAAAAAACAAAAAACTAGCGCAAATAATTTGTCGTTAAGCGATGGAATGGTACGAAAAAAACAAAAAACTAGCGCAAATAAATTTAAGTTAAGCGATGGAATGGTACGCAAAAAAAAAAAAACTAGCGCAAATAATTTGTCGTTAAGCGATGGAATGGTACTTAAGAAAATTATATCTTTACACATTAAATTCATGAATTATATGAATTATTTTCTAATGATGAAAGGAGGCGTGAAATTGTATTGAAAGCAATGGAAAGGTACGCTAGGAATTTTATTGAATTATATATTAACACATAAAAAGCATGAATTATTTTTTAACAAATCAGAACGCTTTAGGAAATGAACGTGAATGAATGAGTGTTGTTAGGATAATCTGGTTTTTACTATTTAAATGAGAAATTATATTGTATGAGAAAAGTGTATAAAAAATTATAAATTAAATTAGTTAATATTAAATTAATAGTAGTTAATATAGATAGTTTTATTTTCAAGAATTAATAAATTGAAATGTGAAGTGGATAAATTAATTGTTTATTTATTTGGGTAAATTTTGATGAGTAGTAACAATATAATTTCTCTTATATTAATGTTTGTGAAAATATAAATAATGATAGGAAGTAACTTTTGGTAAATATATTTATTTATATCTTATTCTTATACATTTTTCTATGCAAAAACTTGCTTAAATTACGGTGAAAAGTAAATGATGGTAAATATGTTATTTTCAATCATTTTTTTGGATTGTTGTTTTACAAAGCTTAAGAATCAAATATTTGAAATATAGTTTTTAATAATATTGAAAAATAAATATTTATTTTTCAAAATTAAATAGTGTAAGTTGCATTGATTAATGTTGAACTAATAATAGTTAACAAACAATTTAAACTAATACTAATTAACGAATTGATTACTAAAATAATATATGAAATAGATTAAATGAATTTACAACCATTAAAGATATTCATTAATAATATTGAAAAATAAATATTTATTTTTCAAAATTAAATATATTAAATTGCATTGATTAATGTTAGATCTAAGACTTTTGTGATCCATAATTTAGATAAATGTCTTTCGCATTAATTACATCATTAGAATTTCGAACCATCTAATGTGGTTCATCCTCAGGATGAAACACGTTAGATGGTTTGAAACGTCGACTAAATCTTAATGATGTGATTAATTCGAAAGAAATTTATCTCCATTGATTAATGTTAAACTAGTAATATTAACAAATGAATCTAAACTAATAGTAAGTAACATGGATTGCTAAAATATTATATGAAACAGGTTAAATGAATTTACAACCACCAAAGATATGAATGAATGATATTTTAACATCCACAAGAGTAAAAATAGTCTATTTGTGGTTATAAAATTCTATTGGATTGTATTGAATAATTAAAATATTATATGAAATAGATTAAATGAATTTACAACCACCGAAGATATTCATGGTTATAAAATTTTATTGAATTGTATTGAATAGTTAAAATTTAGTGACCACAGCCCCTCCTCCTTGGTGATCGTATCCTCAGTATAGTAGAAACTCATGATTCCATATTTTCCTCTCAATCCAACTTTGGACAATTTGTTTGCCTCCATATTTGCTTCTCTATATATATGGATGATAGTGTAGTTCATAAGAGAGCTCAAAATGTGTTTAATCCTAATGATCCATCTAGCTAAGGTGGGTGGGTTGAAATCTATATGCCCATGTATGCCATCAATCAGGGATCTAGAGTCCCCATATATGTGAAGACTGAGTATCTGCTTCTCTTTCCCAAACCAAAGTAATCCTCATAATGTCATAACTTATGATCTAGTATTGGTACTGGGTCCTCCATTCCAATATAAATTATATTGTGTGCTTTCATTGAGCTTAAGTACTTTCCCCACACCCACACATGCCCAATTGCGTTGCACCATCAAAGAATCACGCAAAAAAATGTGTAGTCGAAGTAACCATACACTTGGATGAAGAATTTTGTTGTACAATCACAGGTGAGAGATTCAACAACCAAGATAATGTCACGTGAAATATTCGAGAAATATCAACAAGTTGTCCATAAAAAATATATCTATTTTTGGCGTTCCATATTTCCCATACAATATAAAGGGGCATCTCCTTGTATTTTCCAGAACCTCCAAACCACATACTTATACACTATTCAAAGTTAAGTGCCCAATTAATGGGAAGATGAAGGATATGTGCAATGTTACTCCAAACCTGATGAGTAGTTGGGCATGTGAAGAAGATATGTTCCCCTGTTTCCAATGATGCCCTACAGAAAATGAAAAAACCAGGACCCGAGAATCCTCTCTTCAAGAGATTATCCTAGGTGACGATTTTATTCCTCCATGCCAACTAAGTAAATAATATATTTTTTAAGGGAATACTTCACTTCCAGATCTTAAAGAGCCAGGATGTATCTTGCAAATCCAATCTTTGCTTAATATAATGAAGCTATGACTCCGCTACAATGGGAGTTTTTTTTTGTAGTCTCCCAACCCATGTGATACGGTCTCCTCGATCACTGAAAAAGAGACATGCCTGACTAAGACAATTTGTGTACTCCTGTCAATCAATAGCAGTTTGTCCCACTAGTCCTAAATCCACAGCCTCTTTCCAAATGGGACATCCCTCATGCCAACTTTTAATTTCCTGACATAGGAGAATGCATTCATTTCTATGCAGGATGTCCAATCTATGTCTCTGTAGATTCTTGACACCTCGCATTCCAATTATGTTATATGTCTCGATCAATATCTTCCTGTCATTACCAAACTCCCAAGTCATCCTCATGCGTCACCAGTGGAGAATTTTTATGAAGCTTCTCCAAATCAACGATCCCCTTATTCTGAGGGTAATAATCTCTCTGTATAGCATCTCAATGTCTAAGTGTATCATATATTTATCCTGGATGATATCTTTCCAAATACCTTGTCCAGTCGTGGCTCGCCAAAAAGATTTTATTAGCAGAGAATCTCCAAAAATATTGAATTCCAGGAGCCCCATAGCAGTATCACACAATGTTGCTCTTTTTTTATTTTTTTATTTATGCTCTTTCACATATGTTTTGGATGAAGTATTGGAACACCTTCTTATATGTTTTTCACACCTACACATGTATCATCTGTGTAGATTTCCTAGAATGTTTGGGATAGGATATGCAGTTAATGATGATATTTGATTCTGAATCTTACATATGATGGAATACCTTATAAATGTATTGGTCTGCACATAATATAATATAAAGCCAACGTTTTTTCTTTCTTCTGAAGAAAAAAAAAAAAAAAAGAGAGGAGGAGGAGGATTTGAAAACAAATTGAGAATGTTAAAAGTCAAGTTCATAATATTTTTTTTCGAGTGGTGGCGATTGACCTCAACATCAAACTTGCTTAATGGAAAACCAAAAGTGAACTTTGGAATAAGTAGCACCTCTAATTCATATGGCATTAGTGATAGTTCTATTATCATCATTAGGAAATTAGGAAATTATACCTAGGAAAAAATCTCTGAAAAAAAAAACAACAAAAGAAAGGCATCTTTTCAAATAGGCACCTATAACTCCACTTTAATGTTGGTTGTAGTTGGAATTGTTATATTATTTTTTCTTTTTTCTTTTCTTTTCTTTTTTTCAAATTAGATTGTGCGGATGCTATCACATGCATTGTGTGAAGCTTGGTCGAGTTTGGATGTCTTTTTGGATAGTTTTATTCCCCAAAAGTGGCTCCCATCCTCAACCTCTCCCGATAAAATTTGAACTTGTGACCTAGTGATGACTAAACCCTACACAAACTAATTAGTTTACTCCTTATGTATATGTTATACTTGTTATCGATATTTATTATATTTTCGTATTTTAACATTATAAGGTTTTTTTTTTTTTTCTATGTAACACTAAATCTATTAATATATAACATAAAAGTACAAAACTTGATGCTGCCTCAGCTGAGGGAGCTTAAGCACAGAGCTTGATTGCCACAAGAAACAAGAGTTTGGATTGCCCACAGAGGGGAAACCAGTCCCTGCAAATTAAGAGTAGCCGCCCTCATAGGGGAAACCGGCCTTTCATCCAAATTGTTTAACAAAAATACAAAAGGTATAACTGACCACTCTGCAAGCAGAGGGTGGATAAACAAGAAAACCAGAATTAACCTAAAGACATTGTGCATGAAAAACAAAAACCTCTGAGGTATTTTCAGACTACTGTTCATTAGTTGGAGAAGGTGTTTCTTCAACAATTCTGCATCTATACTCGTCGCTGCTTCCGCCTTCATCAGTCGAGGGGAGCACTTTACCTTTATCCTCGCCTTCCGTAGTCTGGACCTGCATTGAAATGTTAGGGGCAATGTTTAACTGGGCTAAGGAGACCATGGTGTTTTCAGCAAAGACGGGGCTAGGAGTAGTGGGGCCATGAAATGCGACAGAGGGACCAGGGATTTCAGTCGGAGGAGGCGCAAGGCGAGTAGACTCTTCACAGACAGTGACCGTGACATACGCCTTGAGGACCGGCTTTTCAAACACACAATCGAATATAAACTCCGCACGCTGGGAAGTTTGGCGAAGGGAGGAAGAGGAAGGCAGATGGGGAACGGGGGGAGCAGCAGAGGGGTCGACATGAGGCGCAAAGGAGAAAGCAAAGGGAGGCAGAGAGCGCGCAGAAGGATGAGCGGCTTCAGGGTAGTGAGGCCTACCCCTGTGACTTATGGTTTCCGGAATGTGGTCGCAGGGGAGATCTTCAGAGGATGAGTCCGAAGTGGGAGAAGACTCAGAGCGATAGACACGACCACGACTGGAGCCACGGCGACATCGCATACAATGGCGCAGTCTAGGCATAGCGAGGGGGAGAGGTTGATGAAGAGGATAGAGGAGAAGTGACAGTGGAGGGCCAGAATAATTGCACAGAGAATTCGAACAACAGAACTGACTATGCGAATGGTGGAACTCAGGAACAGTCTCCAGACAGCAAAGAAGCTCACATCGTCTGCCTGTCTGTGTTCGAGCGCTAGGCTCAGCGCAGGCGGGTGGGCAAGAACCTCGGTGAATCGCAATGGTGGTGCAGACAGAACAATCGCCATACGGGAGACCACCATCCATACCAGGAGCCGAAGAAGACCAGATGAAATTCTCAGCGCATCGACGGTTCAAGAGAATACCATTAATACAACGTGGGGTGGCATATTGAATGCCTCCGTTAATGCGAATGTGGGAGGCCAGATGGCCAGCCCAAAATGACGACCTCGAGAGGCGGCAAGGGATGAGCGTCCCATCACTAACGGGAGGCATCCGCATCCGGAAAACATTATAAGGTTGATATGAGCTATTTTTCAAATAAAAGTTGATATTTTGCTAATGGCATGGTGGTTTGGTTTTCATGTAATGTATTAAATCGTGAATTTGTTATTTTTTATATAACACTAATAAAGTTATAATAATATAGCTTGTTAATATATATATATATATATATATATATATATTAACAAGCTATACTATTATTTATATATATATATATATATATATATATGACTCTAATAAAGGTATATATATATTAACAAGCTATACTATTATTTATATATATATATATATATATATATATATATATATATATGACTCTAATAAAGGTATACAAGTATATATTGTTTAAAAGAATTGATAAACTCAAGATATATAATAAAAATAGTATTTTTAATAAAATAATCATTATGATAAATTAAAAAGTGATTAGAATCACTAAAATATAAAGTTTGAATTATGGTATAATAAGTTGTACCATTATTCATATTAAATTATGGTACAATAAGTGGTACCATAATTCCAATTTTATATTTTATATTTTAGTGATTCTAATCACTTTTTAATTTATCATAATAATTGTTTTATTAAAAATACTACTTTTATTATATATTTTGAGTTTATCAAAATTTTTAAACAAGATATGCTTGTATAGCTTTATTAAAATCATATATATACTTATATGACTCTAATAAAACTATATAAACTCAAGGTATATAATAAAAATAGTAAATTTAATAAAAAAATTATTATGATAAATTAAAAAGTGATTATAATAACTAAAATATAAAGTTTGAATTATGGTATAATAATTTATTAAAGTGATCTAGGTTAGGTTTGAGATCAAATTTATTTGTTATCAATATAATAAAAATGTATTTAACACTGTACTAGCTAGATAGATTAATAACTTATGACTTGACAAGGTTTGAGATTTATCTAGGCACACCAGAGTTGATCTCTATTGTAAGGGTCATCTACCCTTCTCACATTTTCATAATAGACCAACATATCACTTGTGAGAATTTAATCCTAAAGGAAAAAGGAAAAATCACCTCACCAATATTATGTATTGTTACAAAGAAAAAAAATTAATAAATTGTGAAATGCAATTTAATAATGATTAAAAATATATATATATTAAAATATGAAAAAGTCAAAAATTAAATAAAAAAATACAAAAATGCATGCACAACACTTTAAAATATATTAAATTCAAGTTTTTTAACCAATTATTTGAAATAGTTAAAGGCATATCCAAATAAAGTAAATCATAAAAAATGTAATTAATTTTCTAAAACATGCATTGAAGAGTCAAGATTAATAGATGTACATGAAAAATAGTGTATAAATATTATAACAAAAACATTCTTACCTTTATTTTTCTTCGGGTACAATAAATAATTTATGTAATAAATAAATAAATGAAAATGTACATAATATTTTTTTAACATAATCGGTAAGAGTTTTGTATTAATAAACTTGGATTAGAAGTTGATCGTGTCCTTTGACAGACTTCAGTTCTTTCATGTCCTTCGGAAAAATAACAAAGATGCGGACCTTGAAGCCAACATTGATGTCTCCTTACGAGCGAGATCTCTCCTCTGCGAAGAGGGATATTCATGGGATCCTCTCCCTTAGCCGACCCCTACCCTTGACATGTATTTTTGTCTCTTGTAGCAGCAATTTGTTTGTATTGGAAGGTTCGCTAGTCTTTGGGAAATTTCTAGATTGAATGTAAGAAGCAAAGTAGGTGAATTTTGCCGAATCGGAAACACTCTAGATATTGGTTCTTCATATGTAATACCTCCAAGCACAAGCCTCGGACCCCTTGAATTAATATAAAATACCCGTTTCTGTTAAAAATAAATAAATTTGTATTAGAGATCAAAACTCATATACAGCTTTCACTGTATAATTTTTTTGATAACCATAGATTGTTCAAGTAGTTTCCAAACTTTGGGATTGTTGTTACATACTAGTCTAAAGACATTTACATTGTATATTCGAAAATAATAACAATAATAATAATAATAATAAATAAAAATAAAAAACAAATAAATAAATAAAATAAAAAATAAAAATAAAAATAGATAGTATCATAACAAAATATAGATGTGGGACATGACACAGAGTTTCAAAGCTTCAAACTTAACATCGATTATTTGCATTAATATCGTTGGCTCTGAGTCAACAGACTCTTTTCCCTCTTACTGCAACATTGGGGCCTTCCTCTCCCACAATTTTCAGCGAATTGCCATTTCCAGTGATTTCAAAGACTACCAGTATGTCACCAACTGCTCAGATTTCCTCTCTGAGATCATCAACCACCTACTCATTTCAGCTTGATGACAAAGAAACTTGGCTTCCAGAAAAAATATGGAATCACATTTGTTGCCTCTCAACCATATCCTTAAGCTTAGAGATGGAGAAAAGCAACACATGTGAAGTGTCCAACAATCTGTGTAACATTAGACTGGCCTCATTGTTATCTAAAGGGACGAGGGATTGGCCATTACAAAACCAAAGTTGAGCACCCAACTATTTTATTCACAGTCGAAGGAGGAACCAACAACAACACAACTTGAGACAAGAATTCATTTCTACTGTGAGGAAACCAAAGACTCATTATATAGGTGAGGTACATACCAAACCACGAGCCAAGAATCATCCAAGGATCTATCTCCATTACCCAAATATTAATTGGATGGAGGAATGACAAAAATGGAATGACATCAGATGAATGCCATAAATCCATTCTTCTTCTTGAATCTCCTAACTCTATTGGCGAAAAATAATAACAATGTTAAGACCTTGGGTTCAAGGACAAGGGCCAAAAAATCTCTGTTGTAGTCTAGCACAACGTCGACATTTTCACCTTACCCAAGACTGGGTAAGGAGTCTCACTTAAGGTGTGCTACAACCTTAGTTAGTTAGGGGGGTCGAGATTCAATATTGGGAAGAACCACATCAATCATACTAAAATAAAATAATACCCAAAGATATCATACAAAATTTCATTCACAACAATTCATGCATATTCATAAAGAAGGATTACTTAGATATACACACTCAAAAAAAAGTTTTAAAGAACCAGATAATCATTCAACTATCACACAGTGATCCCAATAAATCTTCTTTCCATTAATCTCCACAATACAACATTTTTTTTTTACAGAAACGGTTATGAGATATATTAACTGCTGGGTCTAAATGCCAGATTTCGGATTACAATGAGAGGGAGAAGGGCCCAGGAAGTATCAATAGCCAAAAGTGCTATGAGACTTGTGGACAGCTTCCAGCTCTTTTTGACTACAATTATGCACTCGATTTTTGTGATTTCCCCTAGCTTAAAAATACAAACAAACTGATTCAATAGCAAGAAGTAAAACATTTAAGCTGGCAGATTATGGAATTGGATCCCATGTTTCGTCCTCGTCTCGAATTATTGCTCCAGCAGAGATGAGGACAACTTTATTTGCTTCAAGGTCTGCTTCTTTGTTGTTGTCTCTCAATACATGATAGTAGCTCAACTTTTTAAACAAATTCCCCAAAATTCTGATTCTGGATATCAGCCTTGCCAATCTAAGATCCCGGGGGGAGGAGTTTGTCGCCATAATTTTGGTTATCACTTGGGAATCCCCAAAAACATTAACCTCCTTGATTTCTAGATTCAAGAGCCATTTAAGGCCTTGAAGGAGGGCCAGTGCCTCTGCTTGAATGTTGGAGTTGATCCCCAGACCCCATGCAAAGCTGTGGATCAAAACACCTTCAGCATTTTTTACAATACCTCCTGCTCCAGCCCTTCCTGGGTTACCCTTTGATGCCCCATCAAAGAAGAAAGAGTGCACCTGTTGCTTGGAGATCCATTCTTGGAACTCAGCATTGTTCTTCCCCCCTATTTTCCAATCTTCAATGAGGGAAATGTTGCTGGCGGCTTGGAGAAATTGCAGGTTAAGGGAGGTACCCCATACTGAATCTAATTGAGTAAGATTTGAGGCATCTTTTTGATTATCCAAGCTCTCCTTTAACTGGAATTTTATCTTGGCCGCCACCACCTTGACATCATGCTTATTATCTCTAAAGATTCTGCTGTTTCGCTCAAGCCAGATCTGCCAGCAGCAGATTTTGGGGAGGGCAGACCACGCCTTTTTTATCACTTTGTTTTTGGGTGGAGGATCGGGGTAACTGTTCTGCCAATTTGCAAAAAGATTAGAAATAGAGGAGGGAAGGACAAAATTGGGGTTCCAGTAATCCATCAGCTCGCTCCAAACCTGCACAGTGAATTTACAATTCAAGATCAAGTGTGTGGCACATTCCACATTTTCTCTGCACAATGAGCACCTGGACAGACCATGGAAACCTCGTTTCTGCAGTTTGTCATCTGTAAGAATTTTCTTGTGGCAAAGAAGCCAACAGAACATGTCGATTTTAGGCAAAGAGTGCAGACGCCAGATCGCAGTCCAAGGGGCAGGGTCCGGGGGGACGTGAGGCCTCAAGGTGAGCTTTGCGTAGCCTTGGGCTACCGTGTAACCTGCAGCCAGCAAACCCCAGCCACGCGAATCTCTTCTGCGCAGATGAATGGGGGCAATACCGTTCAGCATGGAGCGAAGACAATTGCAATCCTGAAGGAGCTCCGGAGGCACGTCAAAGAAATTCCAGCCTGCCCAATGCGTCCCATCCCACGTGGAGATATCCCACAGCGTAGTTTTCCCAGCAGAAGTCAACCAGCAACGAATCGCGTTCAAAGAGGAACAGTCACCAATTGGATCGCGACCCAAAATACGATCTGTCCAGATATTTATCTTCTTACCGTTTCCAGGAATCCAATAGGCGTTGGAGCTGATCAGGGGGGCAGCTTTGGAGCAGAGCCTAGCAAAGGGAGAGACGCCTTGGGGGAGAGGACCATCTAGGCATCTGAGTCTCTTGCCTTTAAAATATTTCTTCCAGAGTGCTAATTGGGCCCAGCAAGGCTTGGGCGCAATGATTCTCCAGAGCAACTTGGCTCCCATGGCTATGTTCTTAAGAGAGAGATTCTTGAAATTTAGCCCCCCCTCCCTCAGCGGTTTGGAGACAGTCTCCCAGTTAACCAGAGGGAATTTCCTCTCATTATGTTTGCCCCCCTTCCAAAGAAGTTTCGAATATGCTGTTCCATTTTCTAAAGGATGCCAATTGGGGCCAATAGAACAGAGAACTGAAATAAGGGAAGACTGCATAGGACAGCTTTGATGAGGACAAACTTGCCCGCAATATTGAGCCAGGTGAGCCCCCAAGCCTGGAGCTTATTTTTGAATTTTTCCACTTGGGGGAGCCAATCCTTACTGTAGGCCCTCTTGAGGAATATAGGAAGCCCAAGGTATTTGAAAGAAGTCCAAGCTGGAGAGGCTGCAAAGCCCAAACATCTTGCAATGGAGCTGAGCAAGCTGGGAGGAGTATTCCAACTGTAAATATGGCATTTCCCCTTGTTGAGGCTACTTCCCGACACCATACAATATTCATCTATAGCTTCTTTAAAGATGTTGGCTGAATGTAGTGTTGCAGCCCCCAGCAGCAAAGTATCATCGGCGAAGAGGGCGTGGTTGATGCTTTTAACTCCTCTGGCAATGCAAAGCCCTGTGATCTCCTGCTCTTGCATTTTCTTGTTTAGATAGAAACTGATAACGGAGGCCTGGAGGACAAACAGAAGGGGAGAAAGAGGGCAGCCCTGTCTTAGTCCTCTTGTGGCTTTGAAGAATTCCGCTGCTCTGCCATTGACAAGGGGAGCAATCCAAGGCTCTGAGATACAGGCCCGAATCCAATTTATAAAGTTCTCCCCAAATCCAAATTTTTTCAGAACATTCAAAAGGAAACAATGCCTGACTCGATCGAAGGCATTAGCTAAGTCCAGTTTGAAAACCATACCTCTTTCCTTACGCTGCTGACTTGAGAGAATTGCCTCTTGAACCAAAATGAAATTGTCCACTAGCTGTCTACCGTGAATAAAGCCCCCTTGATTTTCAGGAATGATTGTGGGGAGAAGATATTTCAGCCTGTTTGCTATTACTTTGGTGATCACCTTATAACCAATGTTGCAGAGAGAGATGGGGCGAAATCTGTTGAAGGAATTGGCGCCTTTCTCCTTGGGGATGAGAGCAAGGAACGCAGAGTTTGTGCTGCCTCCTAATTTCTGACAGTCTTGGGATTTTTGAACCATTTTGTAGAGATATTTTTCCACAATGTGCCAACAGGATTGCAGAAATTTGGCGGTGAATCCATCCGGTCCTGGTGCTTTTTCAGGATCCATGGCAAATAGAGCATTCTTGACCTCAGCCTTGGTGACTTTGGCTTCTAGAAGATGGTTCATCTCAGCAGAGATTGAAGGGGGGACCCAGTCCAGAAGATCAGAATTTTGAATTAGATTCGCATCCTCACTGTACAACTTCTGGAAGTGAAGAAAAGCTGCTCGTTTAATGCTTGCAAAATCTTTATGATTGGAATTGTCATCCTTAATCTCAGATATGGTGTTGAAGCATTTTCTGGCTTGAGTTTGCTTGTGAAAGAAAGAGGAATTTATGTCTCCCGCTTTGAGCCATAGGCAACGAGACTTAATCCTCCAAAACTCTTCTTCTGCCAGGCAGGCTTTGTGGAAGTGCTGTTGGAGTTGAATCTCCTTATCGAGGATTTCTCTAGTTACATATGCCTCTTCCGAAAGAAAGTGGTGTGCTTCCAGTTGACTTTGGAGATTTTTCCTTTCAGCTGCTGGGTTAGAAAGAGTTTTGGCCCAGCATTTTAAGGCAGCTTTCGTTCTTCTGAGTTTTTCTTCCCACACGAAGAAGGGTGATCCATTGACTGGCTGAGACCAACTTTCTTTGACAATCTGCATGAAATTGGATTCCTTGACCCAGAGGGGGCTAAATATGAAAAGAATGGGGCCGAGGTCGGGGTGAGCCCGGAGATCAAGCTTGATAGGGTTATGATCAGATATGCTGCAAGGAAGGATTTGCATACTAGCATCTAAACCAAGCAATAGAAAGGAACTTTGTACAAAAAATCTATCCAGTCTTGCTGCTATGTGACCAGGGCCTACTCTATTGTTTGACCAAGTGAACTTACCTGAAGAGGGCTTGATGTCCAGCAAATCCCAATCTTGCAGAAGATCCTCTGCCCATTCCCTCGCCGGATCTCGCACAATGCAGCCTCCTCTCTTTTCAGAGGAATGCAATGTGAGATTGAGGTCACCTGCAATAATGATGTTGTCAAGGTTCCCTAAATCTGCCTGGCTTCTTATAGAGTCCCAACAGGCCTTTTTTTCTCCATCATTGACCGGTACATATACATTAAAGAGACAAAAGTATTCTTTAGTGACAAGATGCTGTTTTTTTAGGAGCAGCCAATGAGTGTTTGAAATTTCAGAAATTAGCGAGAACTTGCTATCATTCCAAAGAGTGCCTAACCCTCCAGAGGCTCCTCGGGCTGAGACAGCTTTTGCTTTGCTTTTACTCCAGATTCTTTTACTTGTTTGGAGGAAGACTGCTTCCTCCATCTTAGTCTCCTGGATAAGGAATATATCCGGGGCTTCTATTCTTATTAAGTTTCTTGTTGCCTCTTCCTTGATCTTGCTCCCCATACCCCTACAATTCCAGGAGCCTATTTTCATTATTTACCTTTGTTCTGCTGGGCTCCCTTGGAGCCTTGGGGCTGGTTTCTCACCATCTTCGGCAATTTTGATAGCAGCTTCTCCAGAGTTGGTTGGCTGCTCTGTAACTTGTCCTTGTACGTTTCCTGCTCTCTTTTCTCCCGATCTGTTTTGCAACCTCTTGTGGATCTCCTAACAGTGGCCTGAGAGTCGCCTATTTCTCCTTCCTCCTTCGAATATTCCAACTCCTGGTCCTCTTCCTCGTCTTCAACAGATATTTCTTTTGAGCTTTCTGCAACACTTGCGTCTTTGGAAGACATAGAGGGAGTCCCTTTGACCGGGGATGCTGTCTTTTGAACCTCCACCTCCTGGGTGTCCTCTTGATGCAAGCTTAGGAGTTCGAATTTGTTTTCAGGAGCGGACTTAGTCGGGATCTGCTGAGAAGAGGCCTGTTGGGGACCTTTGCCACTAGGGCCTCCCGGCTTTTGAGCCTTATGGGAGGTTTTGGAGCGCTTGACTTGATTCCATCTGTCCTCCTTCCCTTGCACAACCTCATTGTTGGATGGACAGCCTCTGGCGAAGTGGCCATAGACATGGCATTTCCGGCATTTGAAGGGCAGCTGCTCATAGTCCAGTTTCTGCACATGCGTCCAGCTACCGACTTTGATTTTGATGGCCTTTGGTAGCCCAACCTCCAGATCTACTTCCACGCAGATCCTAGCGCAGTCATACTGGTCCTTGTTGTTTGCTCGATCGATGAACTTCCCAAGGGCATTTCCAATATGCATCAGAGAATCCCAATTCCAGCAGTGAACTGGCAGATTTGGGAGTCTAACCCACACCGGGACTGCTTTGGGCACATCCACAGCAGGATCGAAGTCCGGAGTCCACTTATTTAGATACAAACCCTGGGGGCCCATGAAGTAGGGGCCATTCTGGAAGATCAGATCTTTGTCATCTTTTGAAGTGAACTCGAAGAGGAAGTAACCTCTCCCCAAAAAATAAGAGGTAACGCTTTCTTTGATCAAAGGCACCCAGTTTCTGTTGACCCAGCTCTCAGTGGTTTTGGGAGATGGCCAAAGCCCTGTGAACTGGCCTATGAGAGCTCGTTCAGCCAGTGATAAAGCAACCTGAATCGGAGTCTCTGCTGGAAGAGAGATCTCAGGTATTTCATCAATTTTCTTAACAAATTTCGCAGCTTCAATATTCTTCTTCTTAGGAAGCCCTGCCAATAAGCGATCGAAAGCCTCAGCAGAAGAGGGCGGGGGAGGGGGACGAGGCCCCTGGGGAGAGCCTAGCCCCTTCATGGGCGCAAGCCCTAGCAAGAACGCGGCCCGGATCAAGATGCGCAGGCAGCAACGTGTTCGCTCCAGCGCACAACGTCTCAGTAATTGACAAGATAAAAAATATCCATATTAGAAACTACTAAAGAAATTCAAGTATAATGAATGTTATTCATCCAATCTCCACAATACAACATTACATACTGATCAAAAGCCTCTTTTCACATTATAGGAATAACAATATTGATCAATACATAACTAAGCAGCATAAGAGACACAAAGTGACTCTATTGGCTCCGCAACAACATCTTGATCCTCTCACTTGTGTCCTTCCCACCTGTCGTTTCTTACATTTTCACGCTTGGACTTCCAGTTCTTTCCGCCTTCTTCCTCGCTCGGTTGTTCCTACTGCTCATTTGTTACTATTATTTCCCCGCTCAGTTGTGGTTGTTTCTTCCCGTCGTTATTCTGCAACTGCAAGTTTTCTGCGAGTTCCTTCCTATTTCTTCGCTTTCCATCCCGCGACTTCCCAATGGTTATCTCTGCAACCTATAATCCTTCCATCTCATCTCAAAACTCTTTAATTCTTTCAAAAATGAAGGCCCCAACCATAGTTCATTGACTCATCCCCAAGTCAATCTCTCACAAGTGTTGTCGTTGTTGTTGATACTTCTTCCGCTGGTGCTAGTGCTTATGATTCCTCTTCTTGCATTGCTTCCTCCTAGATGATTTCCCCAAAAAAAGGCCCCAAATTAGGGACAGATTTGATGGTGGTTTATTTAAAATTATTAAAAGTCTTTATTGCTTCCTACCATGAGTATGTGAGTGCAATTTCCTGGCTCAAGAACTAAGTTGTTGTATCGGCTGCTGGTTTGTCTGGACGTGCCATCAATAGAGAATTCCACTGCATTTATGTGTTTTCGATGAGTTGTTGCAGTGTTTTTAAGTGTGCTTGTACTGAAATTCAAGGGTCCCAAAGTATTTATTTTATTTTAGTCGACTCATTCTCAGTATGTTGGACCTGGGCCTCTATAATTTCAACTTCTACCTAGATCTATTGTCATAGGATTTTGTCTTTGGTGCTCCTAGCATTGCCTAATAGATTTCTAACATGGTTGCAGAGGGGTTAAATTGGTTTATTTTTCTTCGCTAGGCAAGCCGACCATTCATGTACCTATTGTAGAAGGGACTGGGCTTCCTCCACATCGCTTATGATGAATTGTTTGACAGTGGCTGCGTCTGCCATTTTCTGTTCAATTTCAACCGCATACGTTGTTGCAGGATCCGATAGTGCCTGTTGTGTAGCAACAAGTGTCTACTTGAGCTCATGGTTTGTGGAAATTAAATCATTTCATTCTATGTGGATGTGGTCATGACATTATACAGTTGTATAGGAGACGAAGTCTTTTGGGGCATTAGGCACCATGTCTGAAATAAAAGGTCGTAATACTTGGAATTTATCTCTAATCTATTCCAACCGATCCTGAAGATGATGCTTTTCCTGGAGCAATTGATCGCACTCTGCAGTGAGCATAAGGATCTGTTGTTGTTGTTGTTGTTGTTCATGTTCTGCAGACAAATCATTATGAAATACCTCTACTCGACATGCGACTATCTAAATAAAATTAAATATTTGGGTTGTAGACCAGCCTTGGAGGTCATCCTAAGTCATGATGGATGGTTTTGGAAATCAACTTTGCAATGGCTTTCCACTGGAAACGGACTTTTCTGAATTTCTGTGAGGTGATTTCACTTGCTACGAGGGTTTAGCTAGTGATGGACTAGTGTGGATGGAAACGGGAAGGGGTGGAATCAAAGGGTTGGGTTGAAGTGGCAATGATAGTGGATGGACAGCAATAGAGAATTGAGGGGTAATTATAGGATCGATGACCATTAAAGGACCTTATTCCAATAATAAACACATCATGGACGTGGGTGCCACTTCTACGTTATTAACTATTGTAATGGTCTGGATTACAGAGTCAACTTCCATCTCCATTTCCATTCCGAGCAGTGTTACAGAAGGTATGGTATCTAAGATAGTGGCGGAAGTAGACGCTTTGTGCGGTGATGGATTCCATGATTTGGGTGACATGAAAAAGTTTGAGGGTGGAGTTTCTTCAAGGATGGATGAGGCGGATTGTGACTAGGGGTCTTCTATAGTGATGTTGACAATTTGGCTGGTCAGGGTCATATTCTTCCTTTTAGCTTCAACTAGAGGTTTTGTGACCTTCATCTATCAAGCTGCTGGGATTGCTGGCTCGGACTGGGAATGGGGTCCTATGATAGGAAGTACAACAACTAGGGGAGTACTAACCATCGATTTTTGTTTCCTTAAACTTTGAAATTCATAAAAGTTAGGGAACAAACCTGTTGATACCCTGATGCTGAACATTTTCTACTTAATGGAATGCATTTGTGTCTCGAGGTGCTTGATGATGGGTTGTAGTTCTTATTCAGCCAATCACTTCCTTGAATTCGCCTACGTCTCTCCAGGTATTGGCTGGGGCATCATCCCTTCGAAGTAATATATGTGCTTTCCGTCATGAATTTCCCCCGCAATGCCTAGCCATGAGATGACCTCTGTGTGGAATTCTTATTATGTCAGCATGAACTTCTAGGCCCTCATCAGGAATGTTTCAACATTACACATCTTGGCCTTATCCAGGTATTACCATGGCTGACACCAAACCAGACCTTATGCAAATACTCATCAAGCAGCATCTTCGGGATCCTTTCTGCCACCTTGACAATATCCAGCATTTTCTTGTACCATCCTATGAAGGAAGCTTCGTTAATTTCCTTACTGCTTGGGTCCCCCGACGTTCATCAACATGTATAGCTGAGAGAGAGTGGTTGATCCTCTGTGATTCGGGCCGCTACCAGGGAATGAAAGATTTATTTTCCCTGGGTGTGCGACAAGAATCATTGGAATTTGGTCCTTTGGATGATAGGATTAATTTTCAGAAAGGCTGACTAGATAATTATAGTGCCAAGATTGTAGAGCTGACTTTTAGAAGATACACCAGAGAAAACTCCAATCCTGATCCAGCTGATCTAGTTGAAGATCCAGAGAAGCTTGTACGAAAGCCTAAATATCAAGCTACAGAGATTCAGTCAGGTCCAATCCCATTGGTAAGATCTTCTTCACTGCCTATTAAAGTTCTATCTCTCGAAGATATGCCATTTGATCTAAAATTTGAATTGTCATTTTTTCAATCTAAGTTAGAAAATTCTTTAGCCGACATTGTCTTTGATCTTTTAAGGCTCTCTAAGGTCAAGTCATTATCCGAGTTAGATCTTAGTTCTCTGAAACTTGAAGAAAACCTATGTTTTGAACAAACTAAGTCAGAATCAGACTTTGACACCAAAGTCTGGGGCCAATTCTACCAGCTTTAGCAATTAACTCATCAACTTCATCACCAATTCGAAAAAGCTATAATTCAATACCAACAAGAGTGAATACCTGTCTCGACTCAACCCCAATCAATTGTTTCTTTTTCATCTATACCCTCGACCTCATCACTTATACCTACTACTTCAGTGCCTACAAATGTTGCTTCACTACCCATTTAACTCATCCCGTTGTCAATCCAGCACTTCACTCAGCAAGAATCATGGCCAGATTTACCCCACTTATCTTACTGTTATGTGGATTAATCCCTCTTGCAGACAAGAGCGAGCTCCCTAGTACTCAGCAAGTAGCTAGAAACAATAATCCATTTGGAAACCTTTTTCTCTAGATTAATTGCATTTCATAATTATTATAAAAAAGTAGAGAGGACATGCCCCTACCTTGAAATCCAAACGTTCGATGTAGTCTTTTATCCCATCGTTCCAAAGTGGTTTCTCCAATAAGTATAAGTTATAACCTACAATCAAAGACAAGACAAAAGGATCAAAGCATCTGCAACATATAATAATCAAGAAAAGCTCATCCAACTTAGTGATCAAGGAGTCTAAGTATTGATGTTAATTCAATAAGCATATGAACAACTCAATGAGAAAAAGAGATCCATATGTATTATCTTGAATAAAAAGAGTAATATTACAACCTAATGCCTTGATGTCATATAGATTTATCCCGGAGTCCTGAACAATTGTTTCTCCTTCAGTCTCATAAGGTAGGCATTCCCATACTCAGATAAAAACTAACTAAATGTTCTGGTACATATATGGTTTCAATACTATATCAAAAGTAGACACAGTATGGGCGCAACCAACTGTCATGAATAGTCTACTGTATCATGAATAATAAAACTCCTTGCAGCCTGGATGGTGGAAACTAGATCCAAGGTCTTGATTTTCGCTTCCCGAACTAGTACCAAGCTATCCATGCGATTGATTGTGTCGAAGTAGAACATGGTAGAAACCACTTTATTACCGGTCAATGATGTGAAGCGTTAACAAGTGTGAGAGAAACCACCAATAATGGCAATGGATCTCAAAGTACTCCAGTACAATCTATGAAGTGTGAATGAATGATTTGCAGTCGAACACTCATAGAATCGTTCGATTGAAGGTCAATGATGCAACCTGTCGTCGAAGGCGAGAAAACTGCCATTAGGGCATGTAGATCCCAAGGTACTGATAGGATTCTAGATCAAATTTCTAGATTATGTGCTGATGTTGATAGAAAGTGACCCGTGGTAGGAAAGCCCACGACACGAAACCATTAGATCAAGTTTTGAAGAAATATTTGCAAGGACTGACTCAAGATGATCAACGTGAATGGAGACAAATGTTTTCAATGAATGGTTTATTTAAACTTTCTCTTGAACACATAACGACACTGCAGATGGTTTGGCAGTATTTGACCTAAAGCTAATACCCAAAAACCAGTTGAAGACTTTCAATGTGGTTCGATTAAATGTTAGACAAATGATTTCCCAACCCAGGTACAAGTGTGATAAAGTGTCGTGATCAAGAGTGGCATGTTTCTTTCTAAACAAGGGTGACAGTTGGATTATTTTTCTCTCTCCCCCCCCCCCGTCCTCCCACCATTAATAGCAAGTACCTCTTTATTTTTGTCAAGCTTGGGAAGGATAACATTTGCTTGTTTGTGTAAGCTCATCCTTCATATGAGTCCATCTTAGTATTAAAATTGAAACCTAAGAAGGAATGGTTCAGTCCTGTTTGTAATAGACAGGTCCTTTACTGTTAAATTTTAACGAGTCCATTATAGGAGAAACTCGACGTTTTTCAGTTTAGGGGGTCAGAAGAAAAACATAAGTAAACTCCAGGTTGTTCTTTTTCATAAATTTAGTCTCTTAGGCCAGAAAAAAGGATAAAATAATGCAGGAGAGAACTCCACTGACCATGATTAGTCAACATATACCTTTTTCGTAATTAGTCCATTTCAGTTCAGAAAAGGGGTAAACTTATACTGAAGGGACGACTGTTCATTTACTTTAACGAGTTCAAATAGTCAAGTACTCAACGATTTTTTCATATTTCGAGAGTCTGAAAAGGGATTAAAAGAGAACTCCAGGGTTTCACTTTTCATAATTTTACAGAGCCCGAAAAAGTGATAATATTATACTCAATGTCAAAATAATTATTTTCACCAAAAAATCTTGTATCCTGCACAAAAACTCAAAAGATTACACATACTTGTTTCCAAAATGTAAAAATATTTAAAAATGACCTTTTAAATTGAAAAATAAATAAAATAATAATGTTTTATTCATTTAAAAACTATAAAAATAGGTTAAAACAAATCATTTTCACCTTTTGTGTTCAGAGCAGTGTATAGAGAGCTTTTGGCTAAAAACTTCTAGAGCAGATATCGAGAGAGCCAACTGTCCATTTCTCGAATCGTTAGAACCATGTAATCCACATCGTCATTGGCTTCATTTTTATCCATTTCATTTTGAGCCTTTATTTAATTTTTAGGAGGATTTTATGTTTTAAAATGCGCTCTCATGGGTCCGCAGTCAATCCATGAGATAACCGCGAACCCTGATAATTTTTAAAAGAAAAAATTATCGGGCTGTCGCGGGTTCTACGTGTTAGAAAATTATATATTACAGAGCAATGCAACACATAAAATATGCGGAAAACACAAGCACACAAAACACATAAAACCAGAGAGACACATATATATGTGGTTCACCCATTTTGGGCTACGTCCACCCCGAACAGCCAATCCTTCCTTTCTATTATCTAGCAAAATAAAGAGACACAACCTACAACAGATCCACTGTAATATCCTCTGTTCTCTCTCACAATCACCCTATCTGTTTCTCGCTCTGAGAATACACATACAATACACAGCCACAATACAATACCCTCATACCAGCGAGGGGTTGCCTTATAGGGAAAAAAAACCTAAACTAAGCATAACTTCTACCGTCAGATCATCTGCCTAATGAACGGCCCAGATTGACTAGAAATTACTATACTTTTACAAGCCAATTTTACATATGTTTTTAGCTTCGGGGGCGCCCCCCCTGGACCCCCCAGGCAGTGTACAATTATGGGCAGCGTTTCCGCCTCGTTAAGGTATAGGGGTCCAACGCTGTGATACAAAATAAAAAAGATAATCAGGCTCCACACCCAACACTACGTGGAGTGCGTGCGGACATCCGCATTGTCTACAGACAGAACCTGCAGAGGCGCCATTAACATTTCAAAAACTCAAATTTCTCTTTAAAAAATGGTTCAAATTCTCTTCCAAATGGTTTTAACTGTTAAATGTGTTGATTTGTAGGTTGTTTCACCATGTTGGAGTGGCGATAACGCGAACATGAGCTGATAGAAAATGAAGCCATGTATGACAATACAACCATGCGTGCATTGAAGAATTGTGTTTTGTACAAATTTTGAGCTATCCAATGGATGAAAGCACAAGTGGAGCTAATGGTTTGGCTTGTAAATATGTGGGATTTTCAAGACCAATGCTTCATAATTGGTGACCACCGGCTCGAAATTGAGCTATAGGACATTTATTTCCTTATCGGATTGTCCTAGAGAGGAAGAAGCATATCCTTATTTGGGGCGAGATAGACAAGTCTTCCCACTACCAGCTACAAAGAACAATATTGTAGCAATGAGGCAAATCCGAAGAATGGTTGCATAGATATTAAAACTATCTTGTGATTGTATCTCAAAGTGATAGCATTTACAGTAACTAGATTGTGCGGGAGTGCAGCTCCTCATGTGGCTACTAAGTCGCAGATGCAAACAACAGTCGAGTGTCTTGGAGGAACCATATTTAACTGGTGCAAAGGAGTATTGGCCAACATGAAAGGCCAATTAACTAGAGCAAAGAATGCGAAGTTGAAAAACTTCAGATATGGCGCCATTCTCATTTCATTTGCTTTAGAGAGAATTCCTCTTCTCACTCCTTAGTTGATTCTAGTAGATAGTGGGGCTCCTCAAGAACCTCAGATGGTGCGATGGGTGGCACTAATGGCTCGCCATGGTGGCGAGGGTGGCTCGGTATTTTGGTTTACTCCAACATACTTCATGTGGCTTAGGAACCAAGTCTTCAACATTGAAGACTTTCCCTATGTAAGAATGGATTACAAGGGTGATCCTGAAACATCTTTGCCTCTAGGGGCACAGTGGGACGCATCAGGTTAGTGAATTATTTTGATGTTTTTAATCTAATTTTTATTTTAATTTATCATCCAATACTAACAAAAATATTTAAATGCAGGTGTCGGTCCACAACGACCAGCAACACTTCGTCGCTTTGACAGGCGAGAAGCACAACCTATAGGACCTCCACAGGACCAGACAACAGAGATCCTAGCAGACATGGAGCATAACCTTGAGAGGTTGACTATAGATATTCCTAAGACAGGAACAAATGATATCCCTCTCAGGCTTCAGAGACACGTGATAGGTGTTCCAGGTCCATTCAGGATATTTCTATGCAAGGTGGCACATGCTATAGTCTATTATCATGATCATCACCACGGATAGTGGATGATCATTGTAGGTCGACATTTTTGTTTTTTGTATCAGTATTTATTAGATCATAAGGTGTTTGAACGTATGATCACAGATGATGTAATATTTTTTGAAAACAAACTTATCTATCCTAATGATATTACTACTTTCATTCTCTGAGTATCTTATTCAACATGGATTGAATGTTGTTTTGGTTTACTTTGTTAATGTTGCAAATGTATATTTAGAACACGATTAGCTAATGCATCGGCCAATGTGTTTAAATTTCTTGAAATATGTTGATATTCGATATAATCAAATTATCATTCCAAGAGACAAACCTTCAAAAATAATCTTAATAACACTGGATTTCTAATTGCATAAACTTTGTTTAAATGTAATACAATGAGTTGTGAATCCAACCTAATTATCAAACGTCAAATACCAAATGAAATGGCATCAGATAATAACTCAATGAATGCCCTATATTCTGCAATATTGTTCGTTATTTAACTAAGGCATATCCCATGAATAGAAACTAACTCATCGGTGGGTGAATAGATAACCCAAGCTGCGGAAGAGATATTTCGTGTACTACAATAGGCACCATCAACAAAACCAATGTATGTTTGAAGGGATGTCGACATCTGCAATATCAAGAGTAATCAATATAAGTAGCTATAGTAGTAACAACAAAAATAATCTAGGCACACTTGTCTAATCTAAGGCACACTATTCTAAAAATGTAACTATTGTACAAGAGAGATCTTCACACGAAATTCAAGCATAATATCTCTTAAGATAAAGACCATTTCTAGGCTTATCTAAAGAGACCCCGTCATAATCAATTAATTCATAGGATCATTTTGCAAGCACACGCTTGACAATTAGGGACCATGCCACATCGGTTTGAATTTTCTAGCACCTAGCTTATTGTTAGCTTGATCATATACTAAAACTAGGTCACCTTCTGAATAAACACGAGGGTTAACATTTTTATCATATTGAGCTTTCACACGTTTCTTATGAGCTTCGGTAGTCAATGCAGTGGCGTCGATTCTCATTTAATTGAGCTAAGTATAGAAAGTGTTTCTCCTCTTCAGAGGTAGCTGGTAACAACTCAATGGATAATTTTAGCAATAATATTTCATATTCAATGGGTAACACAACTTCTAAACCATAGACAAGTTGAAAAGGAGTGAACCCTGTAATAGTTTTTGCAGAGGTTCGGTATGCCCATAGTGCCGAAAAAAGCATGGTATGCCAATTTCATTTGTGAGTTCCGATAATCTATTTAATAATGGTGGTTAAAACCTTATTGACGACTTCAACTTGACCATTAGCCTGCAGGAAATAGGGAGTAGAATTATCATTGCGTAGGCCAAGTTGATAGGAAATTTCGGTCATAATATTTCAAAAATGACTCCCATGATCTATGATAATAGCTTGAGGCACGCTAAAGCGAGCAATCACATGATTGAATACGAAAGTAGCTGCAGTTTTGCCGTCAACCGTGAATGTAGGCATTGCCTCGGCCCATTTGGTAAATTAATCTACGACGATAATAATATACCCATTCCCCCCGGCCGAGTGAGGGTTACATGTAATGAAATCAATGTCCCATTTCTCGAAGGGACCGACAGCAATGATTGGGTGAAAGGAGCTGGAGGTGCACGCATATTTCGATAAAAAATTTGGTAGTTGTGGCATTTTCGGACTGCAATGATACAATATTTGAATAAGGACGGACAAAAATAATCAGAGTGCAATATCTTTTGGGCTATGGAAAACCCATACATATGACCACCATACGCTCCAGAGTGGAAATCATTTAAAACCTTTTCAGCCTCTGCGTGAGTTATACAACGTCGAAAAATAGAATCCGCACCATGACGATAAAGAGTTTCCCCAACAATATTGTATTGCTGGGATTGATATCGGATTCTCCGTCGATTTGAACATGAAAGCTCTGGGCGAAAGGTTTGGGTTTGAAGATATATAATGATATCTCCATACCATGGGTCTATTGTACTGATGAGAAACAGAGATTCATCGGCGATGGGATTCTCTACCACGGTTTCTGTATCAGTATTGGAAAAGTCACACATAAGCTCAACAAACACTAGTGATTTATTTGATTTAGATTTTTTGAATTCCAAATCAAACTCTTGTAGGATGACAATGCATTTGGAGTATTTTCCCTCGAGTAATTTTTTGTGAGGAATTTTTTTGTCAGTATATACATCATCGTGTTGCAATAAGATATCACAATTTTTTTACTTAACAGTATGTAGTGATGGAATCGTTGGACAGCTTGGACTGCTGCCAAGGCCAATTTATCCACATGCGAATATTTGATTTCTGTCGGATTGAGATTTCGACTTAGATAATAGATCACATGTTCATTGTAAGATTCATCTTCCTGAACCAAGACCATTCTGATCGTGGAATCAGAGGCAGCTAATTATAAAAATTAATCTTGGTGGTGATTGGGCGAATGCAATAACGATGCATGGTGAACGCGTGTTTTAGTGCATCAAAATATTTATCAGCAATCTCATCCCAAATAAAAGGAACACTTTGTTTCAATAACCGGGTAAAACCTTTTGTTAACTTAGCATAGTTCAAGATAAACCTACGTAAAAAAATTTCTTTCCCTTACAAACTTTGGAGTTGGCGAAGTGTGGAAGGAGAAGGTTAATTGATGATGGCCTCAACCTTCAACGGGTTGACACGAATGCCATCTTTCAAAACGATAAATACAAGTAATCGTCTTGATTGTACACAAAAAACACATTTGTGTGGGTTCAAACGAACCTTGTAATGCCTACATCTCATGAAAATAGCTCGTAAGTGTGTAGGATGATTGTCTCTGCGTAAAGAATGAGCAGGTAAATCATCCAGATAAGGCTATACAATATGTTTGATATCATGAAAATCATAAGACATATCTCTTTGAAAAGTTGCACCAATATTTTTAAGTTCGAAAGGTAATTTGTCTTAAATTCATCTATGAGGTTGAGTCTCATATTAGTAGCCTCTCTTCACATGTTTACCTCGGTTGGCCAGTTACTTGGGTAGATGTGGGAAGGGGGTGTTACACCGGTTCTATATTTTCGATTCACTCATCAACTTCAAGTTCTGGAGCTAATATTATGGTCTTCGTCATCTTAGAATGAAGTTGATAGACACGAGACACAACGAGCTTGGATTTGAGATTGGGACAAATAAAATTGAGAACAGACTGCAGACTTAGCAATTATACCACCTTGGCTTCTGATTCTAAGGAACTCGACATGGCCATGCAAATTAAGTAGAAAATATTGACACGACTTTTTCTAATGAGATCACTTAACTAATTAATATGACAACTTTCCCCACTCGACTTTAATGGTGCTAACGCTGATGACGACTGAGCTGAACCTGATTTGGATGACACAAAACTGGAAAAGGTGGGTGGAATTGATGGATAATTATTGTGCTATTATGGGCATGCTTATGAGCTGATGATTTTTATTATGGGAAAGATTTAACAAAAAATTGGACTCAAAATGGGAATTATTTCTTAATTATTATGCCTATAACACCCGACAAGTGCGACTCCCCCAACCAAAATTAGTTGCGGTGATGCGGAATTTAATCCGCAACTGGAAGGACTCTGATGGATGACTTATTCTTGTCTACCTAAAATGTAAATAGTTGAATGACTAAAGAAAACTAACTTAAGTAACGACTGACCAACATAGCTAATTCCTACCTATTTCTATATATTGTCTTGTTTCGGAGATGCAATCAATTTTGAGTGGGATTAATTGATCCCTAGAAGGGTTTAAGGCGTGCACCATTCGCCCATCCTGGTAGTAAAACACCGTTGAGTTGTGCAATCTTGACAACTCCTAACTCCCTTACTTTCATAACAATGAAAGGCCCTAGCTAATGCATCCACAACTTTCCTAGAAATTTCAAGAACATGTTGTCATATAATAGAATATGCCCTCCCACCGTGAATTAATTTTTCTTGCTATACCTGTCATGCCATGCCTTTTTCCTCTGATTTTCAACTATTTGGTGGAAGTCTACTAAGAAAATAGCTTTGCCTAGCTCCCACAGTTCTTCTAATCGCTTAGGAAATGAATCATCTTCGGTCATATGTTAGGAATCATGAACTCAACGGGCACTACCACTTCACAACCATTTACCAGCTGACATTAGGGGAATTTTGAGGTCTAAAATGGGCCTCCTAAGGAAATAATAAAATAATAGCTAAATATATATATATATATATATATATATATATATATATATATAAATTTGAAATTCACTTTTTGCACCAAAATCCATGTAACCATGGTTAAATTCAATTCAAAATTTGTACCAAAAAAAATAAAAAATTGTATTGATGTGACTATAAATAAGAATGGGATTTTCAAGAAAAATTCGTTATCATTGCACAACTAATGCATTTGTCCTTTGTACTTAAATAACTTAAAATAAAATATAAATTCATAAATTCATAAATTCTTAATGAGATGAATATATAATTTAAAAATAAATATATTAAAATATACAAATATAATATTTATTGAAAAGTGTGTAAATACATGAAGATTGTGTAGGATATGCATTGTTTCTTTCAAAAAATATGAAATGACAATAATAATATTTTATTCAAGATGTGCGAAATGACATTTATTATGAGTACTTTATTTTATGACTTTAAAAGTAGTTAGAGCACTACCATGATTAACCATGAGTTTTTATTCACCATTGAGAATGTGACAAGTAACCATATAATAGTGGTGTGGTCGGCCCATAATTTACCAGGGACCCTCTCATCCCAATCATCCCTGTTGGTTGAACATACTTTAGTTAATCCTCTTTCTAAGATTTTGTTGAATGCCTCCATTGTACCGTTGCCTTGAGGGTGATACGGGCTGCTTTTGTGGTGTTGTATCACGAAGTTATGTAGTAATGACGTGACTGTCTCATTAATAAATTGGCTTCCTATTATGCAACCAACTCAGAAAATAAAATAAAAGATAGATCAACGACTTAGAAACCAACCTTTTAGAGGGGGAAACCTCCTTTATATTACATAAATGAACAATTCTTCGATGATACAAATGACAAAACCTACCTTCTATATATAGGAGTCTAAGGGGTCACAATATAACAATATGAGGACCACATGGGCACAAAAGTAACAATAATGGGGCTACACCTATGGGGCACAATAATAACAATATGGGGACTACATGGGAAAAATAATAACAATAAGGGGATTCAATAACAATATAAATAGGGGGATACACTAGTATTATTGGGACCTAACATGCCCCTCTCCTTCAAAAAAGTGTTGTTCCCAACAATTGAGTAGTTCTTGATGTTTTTGTATAAAATTCTCATCCTCCCATGTGGAATATTCAGTGGATAAGTTCTTCCACTTGATGAGATAGTCTAAAATTGATTGATTTTGTAGTCGTCGAGTTCTTGTTTCCGTGATTGCTTCAGGTTCCAATATGATTTTTCCTTCCTCGTCAAGTTCTGGAAATATTGTTTGAACTAGGAGTTTGTTACCTATAACCTTATTTAAGCATGAAACATGGAAAACTTGGTGCACTTGGGAAGATGACAGAAACTCCAATTTGTATTCCATAGTACCAATATTTTGCAACACCTTGTAAGGACCATAGTACTTTTGCAATAATTTATTATCCTTCTTAGCTTGTTTGAGGGAAATTTGTTTGTATGGTTGTAGTCATAAAAATACCCATTTGCCTACATCACAACTTCTTTCGCTATGATGTTGATCTTCTTCTTATTTCATTCGATTATGCGCTAAAGTTAGGTTATCCTTTAAGAGTTGCAGAACTTGTTGTTGATGCTCGATGTGGTATTCCACTGCTTGAAGCTTAGAATTTTCTCTTAAAGTTGATTTCAATGTTTGAAACTCTAGTGAGAATTATTGTGAAATTATGCCTTGTTGTTCTTTCTTTAGAAGCTTTTTCAGTCCATTAGAGTTGATTATATTTCCTGGTTTCCCTGATACCCCTTAATTCAACTTCCTTTCCTTCCCAAAAAAAATTCAAGGAAAGTTCTTGAAAATTAAAATCTATCGTACCCAAAGATTGTAACCATTGAAATCCTAGTACAAAATGAACACCACCCATTGGAATGGAAACCATTGGGCTATTCAATATAGATTCCCCCATGGTTAGCTTGATATTATAACACTTTGAAGAGAAATTTATAGTTCCTCCATTTGCAACCATCACTTGACACTTTGGTGTTGGATATAGGAAGCAATTCAATTTATTGGCTATCTTACAATGAATAAAATTATGGGTGCTGCCAGAATCAATCAACATCATTACCTTTTTCTTGTTAATATGTCCTTTTATCTTGAGAGTTTGAGGAGTGGTAATTCCTACTAATGAATTACAAGACATGGTCAGATTCATTTCTTCTTTCTCTAAGGTCGGTTATTGGTGTATATCCTCTTCTTTCGAATTTTCTCATGACTTTTCTTCCTCCTCTTCAAAATCTATGTAATATAATTTCTTCTCACCACACTTATGACCTTTGGTGTATTTTCTATCAAAACTGTAACAAAGCCCTTTTACTCTTTTTTCTTCCAATTGTTGTGGTGTCAACCTTGTAGGTTGTGGAAGGCTAGGAGTAGCAACACTTCCATCTATATAATTTTGATTGGTAGGCTTCCTTATCGCCATAATTTTGCTTTCAATTTCCTTGCCAAACTGAATGCCTTCTCCAATGAATCAGGTTCCCAAAGGCGAACCTCATGCTGGATGTTATCCTTTAAAGTCCCTATGAAGACATCAATTCTATGCTCCTTTGGAATATCATTTACCCTTATATTCAACATTTTGAAGTCCTCAATGCGCTCCATCATTGAACCCTTTTGTTTGAGATTTATCAATTGGCTAAAGAAGGTGTTGCTCTTTGTATCTTCATAATGTGCTATCATTTCCTCTATAAAAATTGGCCAAGTGACAATTTTTTTATGAGAGCAAAGCCATCGATACCATACAAATTGATTGGGTTCTAAATATAAAGTTGCAATGCGTACCTTTTGTGTGTTTTGCACATTATGGTGTTCAAAATATTGCTCCATCTGTAGTATCCATGTTACGAGATCCTTGCCATCAAACTTCCTCATATCGATCTTTGGAATATGGTGGGTATTCAATCCAATGTTAGAGTCCATGAAATCATGATTAACATTTCTTTTATTCTCATTGTGAGTTTCCTCTACTACCTTTTCGCCATTAGGAAGCTTTTCTTGTAGCAAATTTGTCAAGCCTTCCTTCAAACCTTCCATATATTTCTTCAAATCATTCATGCCATCCTTCAAACCATCCATGTCTGCTTTCAATTCATTGATGTTACCTTTTAGTTCATCTTTGGTTTTTCTTTGAGAGAGCAAAATTTGTTGCACTTGGTCCTGTAATTTTGATATATCATGCTACAATTCTTCCTCTTCATGCCTCATAGTAGAGATTTCTGAGAGCTTAATGGGTGTGTAATTATTTTGGGAGGAACTTTAGAACCCAATACTGATATCTATGCTTCAATATTCCATTGGAATCACTTCAAACTGATTTTTCAAACAAAAGTTATGCAATTTTAAAACAATACACACCTTTTTCTTGCTTTTGAGGAGCTAGATATTAAACTTGATGTATCTCTGTGATTTTGGATCCCCAATAATTGAAATTTGGTCCTGTAGTATCCCTATAAGTCTTGTTTCCAATGCAACATGTAAAAACTAATTTGGCTTCTTCAAGGTAAAGTTATGCCTGATCTCCCACAATGACCTAACTATGGACTAGTTCAGTAGAGCGAAATTATATGGTGTGCCATATGTCACTGTTTAGACATTCAACTCTGAAATTGATACAAGTGAAACTAAATTTCGTGAAATTTTAGTCATTTTTTACAAAGTTCAAATCCAATGCCTAAAATGAAAGTTATGACAATTTCCCCTCGATCACCTGTTTGAGATGAAATTCTGGAGCTTGCAAAATCCATAAATTCCATAGATCATATATCCAAAAATATAGAGAACAAAGATCTGTAATTTTTACACGAGGTTCATCAATATTTTGGCTCCATGTGGTACAAATTTTAGCTTCTAAAGCCTCATGGAAAAAAAAAGTTATAGTGAAAATTCCAAGATGGCCTGTTTGAAGAAGTGAACCCTAGAATCCCAGGCTCTGAAACCAAATGTTATTCAACCAACTCACAAAATAGAAGAAAATATACTTAGAAAGAAATCTATTAGAGGGGGAAACCTCCTTTACATCACATAAATGAAAACTTATTCGATGATACAAATGACAAAACCGACCTTCTATATATAGGAGTCTAAGGGGTCACAATATAACAATATGGGGGCCACATGGGCACAACAATAACAATAATGGGGCTACACCTACGGGGCACAATAATAACAATATGAGGACTACATTGGAACAAAAATAACAATAAGGGGGATACAGTAACAATTAAAAGAAGGGGATACACTAGAATTATAGGGACCTAACACTCCATTGGCCACTGGTTAGGCTCCGAGGGCAGTTGAATCTGGTGATGATGTTCTCGAAAATGAATCTGGAGGTGGTATTTGCGGTGCAGTCCCTCACTGGTGTAGCCTCAACCCATCTGGTGAGGTACTATGTGGCGATAATAATGTACCTGGCTTGGGAATGACATGTTGACGGGTTGAAAGGTCATACAAAATCAATTTCCCATTTCTCAAAAGCCTGCAGCGCTCATACTCGTTGCAATGGAAATTCATCTTGATGTGATGGTTTCCCAACCCTTTGACAGATATCAGACTTTCTAGCATATTCCTTTGCATCTCTGAAAATTTTAGGCCACCAAAGACCTTCCTGTAACACTTTCCTTGCAGTGAATTTTCCTCCAACGTGACCTCCCGCCCGAAAAGCCATGTGTCTTCATTGCATTGTGGTGTATTCCTTTGGTAATTTCCCAGTGGCCAAGAATGTCGCTATGTCTTCTAGGTAGTTTGGAACCGCTTCAACTTGAAACAAATAAGCATCTAGTAACTATTCATCCACAAATCCTCCGCTTTCTCCTGATTCCAACCTTGAGAGGTGGTCGAGTCCCACGTTCAGGTGACCTGGTTTGACAATCACTTCAAATGTAAATTCTTGAAATAATAAAAGCCACTTGCAATTTCTTCTTTCTAACATGGGCTTGTTAACCAAACACTTCAAAGTAGAGTGATATGTGAAAAACTTGAATGGTCCCCCTAGAAGGTAGTGTCGAAACTTCTGAAGTGAATATACCATGGAAAGCGCCTCACATGCGGTTGTGGTATAGTTTTTCTCTATTGTTGACAAATTTTTTCTTGAAAAATATATAGGATGATCGAGGTTTCCTTCCACGGGCTGAGCTAAAATAGCTCCAAAGCAATGCCAGAGGCATCAATGTGGACACGAAACTTCTTTTTCCAGTCTAGGTAAACCAAGATTAGTGCACTAGCTAAATTTTCTTTCAGTATATTCGAAGCAATGTCACATTCTTTGGACCATGTGAATTATTCAAACTTCTTGATTAGCTTCTCCATTGGGGCGGTAATCAAAGCATAGTTGCAGATAAACCTCCTGTAATATCCCATATGACCCAATGTAGACCCGAGTTGTTTAACACTAGTTGTTGGGTCCATATTCACGATTGTTGCAACCTTGGCAAGGTCCACACATACTCCTTCCTTGCATACAATATAACCCTGTAGCATTCCAAAGGGAACAAAAAATATGCACTTATTTACGTTCAATGAAATTTGTAGTTGTCTACATTGGTCAAACATGAATTGGAGCAACCTAGAGTGTTTCTTCAACAGACTATAAAAGGTCCAATCGTCCAAGTAGACTTAAAGGAACATGTGTATATAATTTCTAAAAGAAACATCCAAAATCCTAGAAAATATTGCTGGTACATTTATGAGTCCAAATGGCATAGCATGGTATGCATAAGAACCCCATTCTGTGGTAAATGTATTATTCTTCTTATCCTCCTCCGCAATTCGGACATGATGGTAGCTAGAAAACCCATCTGTAAATGAGTAAGCTTCGTTTTCTGCTACATTATCTAGAACTTCATCATTGAAGGTTCTAGGGAAAGGATCATGGACACAAGAATTATTCAAGTTGCAGTAGTTCACATAAACTCTAATCTCAGTGGCATCCTTCTTATTTTGGATCACAATAGGACTAACCCACTATGCCTCATCCACTGGGAATATAAGCCCCACATCCAACATCTTGTCTATTTATTTCTTCATTTTCTCCTTCACCCTTGAGTTTAATCAACATGGTCAATGGTTTACTGGTTTTGCGCCTGGCTTAAGCATGATCTTAATTTCCCCTAACTCCCATTTTATTCCCTTCAATTCCACAACATACAAGGGAAACAAGTCGTCATATTTTGTTAAAAGATTGAAGATATATTTAGTAGTTTTCTCATATAAGTAGTCACCAATTGAGGCTACCTTCAGTTTTTATTCCATCCCTGTGTTGTGCTTCCTAAAATTCAAGGGAAGTAGGTGCAAAAATTCAGTTGTGGGTCCATCCTTAACCCCCTGTTCCCCTTTCACTTCGTCGAAGGCCAAATGTTGCAACTCCTATAGATCATCTTCATCTGAATCCCTATCTACCTTCCCACAGGCTACCACTTCATGATATCCTAGCTTATATATGTGCTCTAGAGTAGCCTGATATATGGCTCCATCTATTAATTGTCCAGTTGTAGCATAACAACTTGCAGAGCATTGGTAACCCTCTCATTGATATCTTAGAAGGAAAATTTTTTGAAAAACTGGATTGCCAAGAAATCCCAATCCCCATTATGTCTCCTTGTTTCTTCCCTTACAAACCATGCTTTAGGGAAGGTCCCCAGTGTATGAACAAAGTGACACACCCATAATTCTCTTGAAATTCCTTCTCTGTCCCATTGAACTTCACATTTTTTCAAGTGCTGTCGGGGGTTAGAGTTTCCCCTATATTTTATAAATTCTTGCGCCCCCCCTCGTGAATGTCCAAACCTAACTCTCAATGTTTTATTGATTCCCTCCCATCCCTTGAGATAGTTGCGGTAGAATCTACACCACCTGGTCGATGTTACTTGTAGGGAAAAATTCATTAGAGGCACCTTACGTTCTTAGAGGAAAGTTGCATCAATATTATTAATAAAAGTATTAACTGAATCCACACCATTGAAAGTGGGGTATTCTCTTACGTTAGTGTCGATCTAGTTGATCCCATGGATGGTAGTGTAATATCTGGTGTTGAAATCGTATCCCCCATGTTGCGAGTTGTTCCATGCAGTTTCTGAGCCAACCTTTGAACTCTGAATACTCTGCTAGCTAATTGATCCTTCCATAGTTGGGTTGATATAATCTTCCCTTCTTCTTGTTGTCAGCTAGTACAATTGATATAATAGTTCCAATTATTCTCTGTCATATATTAGTTTTGTGAACCCTGGTCCTTGATAAGGGTATAGGGGTTGGATTACCCTAACCCATTCTACCTTAAAGGTCATCAGTTACTTCTTTAGATCAATCACTGCATAGTTCTCAAACGCCCAATCTATGCCAAGAATCGTTGGATAGGGGTTTGTATATCCCATTATGTATATCACCTTGAAATCTACATAGGTCTTAACTCCTTCGATGTCAACCTCTACGTCCTCTAGATTTCCAACTGGGAGGATGAAATATTGATTCTCCATACACTTCTAGATTGGTGAAAATGATAACTTAGGCCTTCACAATACCTCCCACATATTTCTTGACAAAATGTTGACATCCGAGCCCAAATCTAGCATCGCATATTTGATTTGGAATCTCACAATCTGAGCGTCAATCCGAAATTCCCTTCTTGTTCTCCTTGTGTTCCTCTGTATCCGCCTGGAATTCCTTTCTAGTAAGTTGGAAGAGATGACCCATTATTGAGTTGCTCTTTCCTTGATAGCTGATTTCAGACTCTCCTGCAATTGTCCAAGCATTTTATCATCATTCATAATTTGAAGGAACAATTTGAACCATTCCTTTATGGGTTGAGCATTAGCTCGCAGTGGATCTAGACTCTTTTCTTGTAAGGACCTTGGTTGTTCTCCCTACGACCCTCTGCTTGGGTTTAACTTTATGAACATTTCTATTGCTTCCTTTAATACCGCTTTTGTTTCTCAGGATCATATGATCGCTTTGGTGAGGTTGGTCTTATAATCCCAGGTTGTTCTTCTCCAGCGACAACTCAGGTCTCTCCCCCCCCCCGCACGAGTGACTATGTTGATGTTTAAGAGTGGGGTGGTCTTTGGCAACCTCGGCTCTGCATTAATTAAAATTTCTACCCTCGAGTGGTTGTGCTCTTCCCATATTGCGATTAATTTTGGGCAATTCTCTGTTGCATGCGTATTGAACCTGCATTGAGAGCACCATGGTCATCTGGGTAGCGTTAAATCTCGTGCAACATGTCCTTCTTGATCATAATTATAACATCGCACTGGACGGTTCCAGACCTCGACCTACTATCCTGCCCCCCTATTCCTCCTCCCCCTCGTCCCCGAGGAGTTTCATTGATTTGATAGGTTGTTCAGTCCAATCGATCAGCTAAGGCATCCAACACCGTCAATTGGTCATTATGATGAGTTGGTGAAGCAAATTATTCATAGAAGGTGTTGTTAGGGAAATTTAAATACTTTTTCAAAATTGGGGAGAGATGTGGGAGATGTCCATATACTCTACAGATGTCACAGTATTCGGTCGATGCCAGATTCTGCTAGTTCGGGAACACAAGGAATTGAGTTTGGCTTGGATATAAACCTTGCGTTCCTATATGCACAACTCCCACAGTAGGAGGGGTTCCGGATTTCCCCATTGGGGAAGGTGTAGTATTGGAGCCCCGCAACCTTAGGCACTATGTGACAATATGACCCTCTATAAGGCAATTAGTACACCACACATTTGGTCACGCGGGTCGCACCGACTGCAGATCCTTCAACTTTTTTGTTATATATACAATTTGGTGTTGTAGACCTAGTATAGACCAGTCATGGGTCGTTGTCCCGCTTCGGTACTCATGTGGGTAGCCCGCCATAACTTCAATCTGTGTTTCTTGTTCCAAAACATCTTGTAGAGTATCAATTTTTTGTTGGTTCAATGGCATATGATTAAGAGGAAATAATGATTTCATAAACCAGTCTCATTGATTATTTGGTTATATTAGGTAGATTAGTGTGCCAATCGCATATTTGAATCTCCACTTCAACTCCCAGGTGGTATCTCCTTCCCGCTAATTAATTTACCATAATTCAGAAAACCCTTGTTGGTTTGTGTGGGGAAGCTTGAAATCCTGCACAAGTTCCCTTTTAACATCATCTACTGTCGGGTCCTGGTGCAACTCCGACCACTTGATGAACCACCTCAGGGCTCTCTCCCTAAGAGGGGTTTGAAATTTAATTAATTTTGTAGCATTCGGTGTCTGGAATACCCTCCAGATGGCTTCACACAGGTACAAATGCTGCTCTACATCATCGTTTCCTTTCCCAGAGAACTGAGGGTATTTGGAGAACGATCTCGCCATATTCGAATAAACTTGAGAAATAAGTATAAATCCTTGAGACCCAGGTTTTGATCCTTCTGTAGAAATTATACAAAATACATGTATGTCCTAGATTCTCCTGATCTAACTTTATGATACTTTTAAATACATAATCGCTTCTACTAATCTTTGCATAAATTTAAAACAAAATAGCCAATTACAATATCATGAAGAAAGATCAATCACACACAACGCATATAATTTACCTGGGGAAAGATTACAACTAAAAACCCCACTATCTTATATTGTATATTATATCATGGATCATGAAACAATTACATACAAAGCTCCAATCCAAGAGCCCTCAGTACATGAGATAATTGTCTCACACTGTCATACAAAAATTGGCAAGTACCTTAGCCAATTTACTGTCTCTAGACAGCCTGCCTCCACTGCGCAATCCCTGATGATAAAGAATCCTGAATGATTGATTTATTGTCTTCCTTGACTTCGTAAATATCATGGGAACATCCAATGTGTGTGTGCTTGCATGTGTGCAAGCAAATAATGTCACAACTGATAGTTATCTTCCCTTTCACCTAGAACTCAATTGGGTCTCCTCTAGAACTGACATGCATACAGTTAATAATAGTAAAAACATCATTTGAATGTGAGATCACTGCATGTGAATTAATTAATATTTAATTTTTGATCTCTCACTAGTGTATCTTCAATTACAACTAGCACAACTAACTTTAACTCACTTAACTGAGTTAAACTGATTTACAACTCATGCACCACTACACTTCCAACTATGTTACAACTAGAATCACTATGTTACAACTCAAGTCACTCTACTTGTCCCACCAACCAACCTCTTAACTCGAAATTCACTAAGCTAATTGATTTTCCACTTCAATTAACTATTTTCAAGTCCACATTGAGAATATAATATAGTTTATTGTCCATCTAATATTAAGGGATAATAAATATAGACATGCATCTATAAATAGACATGCATTCTATAAATATTATGCACATACATCTATAAATAGACATACACCAAAAAATAGCCTGTGTGGGCCCCACCTAGTGTAGGTGCTTAATTTTCACTAGGATCAAGGATGTTGTTTCCGGATGCCACTTTCAATGTTTCTTGTTGCAAACTTCAACACTCCCTCTCAATAAGAAAGGAATGTCCTTGCATGTGATATGCAACTCCATGCATGCGACATGCAACTCTTTCATGCGACATGCAACTCATGCATGCAACACTTCTCTAGTGTTTCTCGCACATGCAACACTTTGCTAGTGTTTATCGCACATGCAACCTTTGCATGAAACACTTATGAAACTGAATAGCCACCAAACAACTGAATCAGTATAATGCATCTATCATCAAAGTCTTCTTACTTCTACTAGCTATTGCACATGTCTTCAGGATCCACTGCGCTGGTGACACCTGCATCAATGCACTCTACACTTGCTGCCAACTCTGATCTACGTTTCAGTATCCGACACTGTCACTTTGTTCTCATGTCCTCATGACATTTGACTGCATTAATCCAACTGATCCTGCTACTGCTGCTCTGTGGGATCCTCATAGCCAGGTTCAATTCATGAGAACCACACCATCTCAATGAATCCTTCCCAAAATTTCTTCTTGGGATTATTCATGCATGTCGGCCCACCTCTCACCTGGTGGTATAATTGCATGCACTCCCTCTGCCCATCTAGCTAGAAATTTCTCTGCACGAGTGGTTGCTCCCACTCCATGATCCTCTGCATGTGGCTGCTCCACATCTTAAGGTTCACTCTTACTTGCATGCAAATCCAGCTCCCTCTCAAGGGTCAATTGCATGGCTTTCTCATACTTCCCCGTGGTTGGAAGCTCTGTAGAAATCACATCTACATCAAGTCTATAGAGATTCTTCACACGAATCCCAATCTTATTAACTTGCTTTGTGGTTTTATACCGAAGGAAGGCTTTATCTTCACTAAAGACCACATAATAGCCTTTATCTTCCAAAATTGCAACTGAAACTAAATTTTTTCGTTAAGCCTGGTACATGCATTACATCTTTTAAAAATAAGGGTTTACCTGAATTCCTTTGGAAAGCAACAGTACCAATCCCGGTAGTGTTATACCATTTGTCATCGCCCATTTCGAAATGCATCTGGAGGTCCCTCTCCTCCAAGCTACCGAAAATTTCTCTATCTCTTGTCATGTGGAAAGATGCACTATCCAAGTACCACATCAAACTCATTGCACTTGACACCAGGCATGCAATAAGTGATAAGTCAAACTCAAATTGCAAGGCAAGGGCCTCACCAGCTATAGCTCCAACAACCATCTTGTTCTTCTTCTTTTATGGACGATTTTTGGCGATATTTCCATGCTCATGACAGTGAAAACACTTCACTTTGGACATGTTGTGCTCCTTTCCATCTTCACCGGCCTCAGATTTAGAATGGAATTTCTTCCCCTTCCCCTTCTTTGCCTCGGCAGCCAAAGCACAATCCTCTTCATCATCACGCTTTGATGAAGAGCCATCTCTGATGTTCTGCCTGAACTCCTCCTGCACCAAATCCGACCACAGTTGTTCCCAATTCGGAAATTTTTCTCGTCCATTGACAGAGTCTTCATAACTGTGCCAACTCTTAGGAAGTCCTAGGAGAGCCAAACTCACCAAATCATCATCAATGATAGTTATTCCTACACTCCCAAGCTGATCCTGACATTGGACAAAATTTGTTAAGTATACTAGAATAGTGTCATTTTTTTCCATCTTGATCTTCCTGAGTTTATCTTTGAGCGCCAATTTCCTATGGTCCTTGCTGCTTTGGAATAGATCCGTCAAAGCCTTCCACATAGCATATGGTGTGGCTTTCCCACGGAGTATTGAGACAATTCGGTCTTGTACTCCGTCCAAGAGGATCCTCCTCGTCCTTGCCACTTTCTTTTTCCATGCATCAAGATTGGCAGCATCTGACGAAGCAGGCTTAGGAACATTATTGTTAATGAATTCCTTCAATCCATTATCTTCGAGTACTGCCTCCATCTTGTCCTTCCAAGCAACGTAGTTTGAGCTTCCCTTGAGTGAATACTCTAACCTCAAGCCATTGAAAGCCATTTTGATCTTGAATCAGCTGTAGCACCAAGAAAGTATTTCTACAATTCAAATTCTTTCCACCAAAAAACTCATCTCCTGCTTCACTACTACAATTTCTTATGCTCTGATACCATGTAGAAATTATAAAAAATACATGTATGTCTTGGATTCTCCTGATATAACAATATGCTACTGTTAAATAAATAATCTCTTCTACTAATCTTTGCTGAAATTTAAAACACAATCGCCAATTACAATATCATGAAGAAAGATCAATCACACACAACACATATAATTTACCTAGGGAAAGCTTACAGCTAAAAACCCCACTATCTTCTATTATATATTATATCATGGATCATGAAACAATTACATACAAATCTCCAATCCAAGAGCCCTCAGTACATGAGCTAATTATCTCACACTGTCATACAAAAATTAGCAAGTTCCTTAGCCAATTTACTGTCTCCAGACAGCCTGCCTCCACTGCGCAATCCCTGATGGTAGAAACCCTGAATGATGTTAGAAAATTATATATTATGGAGCAATGAAACACATAAAATATACGGAAAATACAAGCACACAAAACAAATAAAATCAGAGAGACACAGATATACGTGGTTCACCCAGTTTGGGCTACGTCTACCCCGAACAGCCAGTGCTTCCTTTCTATTATCCAAAAAAATGAAGAGACAATACCTACAGCAGATCCATTGTAATATCCTCTGTTCTCTCTCATAGTCTCCCTCTCTCTTTCTCACTCCGAGAATACACATACAATACACAGCCGCAATACAATATCCTCATAAAAGCGAGGGGTTGCCTTCTAGGGCAAAAACCCTAAACTAAACATAACTTCTACCGTCAGATCATTTGCCTAATGAACGGCTCATATTGACTAGAAATTACTATACTTTTACAAGGAAATTTTACATCTGTTTTTAGCTTCGGGGGCACTGCCCCTGAAACCCCCCGCCAGGGGGGAGCTCCATAAAGTCGTTGCCGCCCCCCCTTGGACCCCCCACGGCAGCGATTAATTTACGGGCAACGTTGCCACCCCATTTAAGGTACAAGGGTCCAATGCTGTGATACAAAGTAAACAAGATAATAAAGCTCCACACCCAACAATCTCCCACTTGGAGACTGATTGTAGCAACTCCACCGCTGCTTCATTTGGTGGACAATGACTCCTCTTTGGACCTGGCTGTTTCTCATCTTCATCATCATCCTTGAAGACCAATTGAAATTGAGCACGTTCTCAGTTTCTCCCTGGTTACAACTTTTGTTAGCATATCTGCAGGATTCTAGCTAGTGTGTATCTTTTCCGGCTTCAACTCTCCATCTTCCAATAATGACTGTATGAAATGGTACTTGAGATGTATGTGTTTAGTCCTGGAATGAAATGCTGAGTTATTTGCAAGATGAATGGCACTTTGGCTATCACTGTATAGCGTGCCAATATCACGATTCTTACCCAATTCATCCATAAAACTTTGTAACCAAATCATTTCTTTACTAGCCTCTGTAGCAGCAACATACTCTGCTTCTGTTGTTGAAAGTGCAACAACACTTTAGATTTTTGAAACCCAACTGACAGCTGTTCCACCTACAGTAAATACATATCCTGTAGTGCTCCTCCTATTATCTTTGTCACCTGCCATATCTGCATCAACATATCCCTGTAGAGAAATGTTTGAACCACCAAAGCATAATGCTTGGTTTGTGGTACCTCTCAAATATCAGAGAATCCATTTTACTGCCATCCAATGTTCTTTTCCTGGATTGCTCATGTACCTGCTTACAACTCCCACTGCATGTGCAATATCAGGCCTTGTGCAGACCATTGCATACATTAAGCTTCCAACTGCTGATGCATATGGAACTTTAGACATATATTCCATTTCTTCGTGGGTCTTGGGGCACATCTCCTTACTATGTTTGAAATGGCTAGCAAAAGGTGTACTAACTGGTTTTGCATTCTGCATATTAAATCTTTTCAACACCTTTTCTATGTACTCATTCTGAGACAGTGTTAATTTGTGATTTTTCCTGTCTCTAGCTATCCTCATACCAAGGATTTGTTTTGCAGCTCCCAAATCCTTCATTGCAAATGAATTTTCCAATTTTCTTTTGAGCACATTTATTTCCTGCATGTTAGACCCTGCAACAAGCATGTCATCTACATACAATAACAATATAATATAGCTGCCATCATTTTTCCTTTTCAGATAAACACAATGATCAGAGTTACATCTAGTATAACCTTGTTCGTACATAAACTTGTCAAATTTTAGATACCACTACCTTGGAGCCTGTTTTAAGCCATACAAGCTCTTCTTTAACCTGCACACCAATTTTTCTTTCCCTTTTACCTCATATCCTTCTGGTTGTTGCATGTATATCTTTTCCTCCAAATCTCCATGGAGAAATGTTGTCTTTACATCTAACTGTTCAAGATGTAAATCTTCCGCTGCTACAAGACTTAAGATAGTTCTGATTGAAGTCATCTTAACAACAGGAGAAAATATTTCATCAAAATCAATACCTTTCTTCTGTGCAAACCCCTTCACCACAAGTCTAGCTTTATACCTCTGTTTTCCTCCATCTTCTTCCTTCAGCCTGTAAACCCATTTATTCTGCAATGCAGTTTTACCTGCAGGCAACTTGA
Organism: Pinus albicaulis; assembly: GCA_034641835.2. Taxonomy (NCBI): domain Eukaryota; kingdom Viridiplantae; phylum Streptophyta; class Pinopsida; order Pinales; family Pinaceae; genus Pinus; species Pinus albicaulis. The sequence goes on along the minus strand of CM076579.1, from coordinate 1,395,015,248 downwards.
CTAAGTCCCAAGTCTGGTTATGTATTAAGGATTCCATCTCTTCTTCCATGGCTAGCTCCCACTTCTTCCTGCTTTCAACCTGCATTGCTTCTTCATAACATTCAGGTTCACCAGAATCAGTCAACAATAAATAATATAATGAAGGAGAGTATCGTTCATGGGGTCTACTTATCCTGGTAGATCTTCTAACACCACTTTCAGGTGTTTGAGGTGCCTGTTGCTGTTGTGGTGGTTGCTACTGTTGTGGTTGTTGATTATTATTATTTTCAGGCACCTTTACTTTTTCAGTTATCTCATCAAGAATCGTGTATTCCTTGCTTTATTTTTCCTGTTTCTTTTCCTGCAACTGATTCTTATACAAGACCTTTTCATTGAATATTACATCTCTACTCCTAATGATTTTGTGATTTTCATAATCATATAAGCAATAACATAAATCATTAACACCATATCCAATAAAGGTACATTTCTTTGATTTTTTCTCAAGCTTTGTTATGTTTTCTTTATTAATATGGACAAAGGCCTCACAACCAAAAGGCTTTAAAAAAGAGTAGTTTACCTTTTTACCTGTCCATGCTTCCTCTGGAATACCACCATCCAAGGAACTTGAAGGCCCTCTCTTTATTAGATAAACAACAGTATCTATAGCATCTGCCCAAAATTGTAAAGGCAATCCTGCATGCAATCTCATGCACCTTGCACGCTCCATGATTGTTCTGTTCATCCTTTCTGACACACCATTTTCTTGTGGTGTTCTTGGAACTGTCTTCTCTCTACGAATTCCATGCTCTGAAAAATACCTATCAAACTCTTTGCTGCAATATTCACCTCCATTGTCTGATCTGAGACACTTCAACTTCTTTCCTGTCTCAATCTCAACCAAAGCTTTCCATTTCTCGAAAGTATCAAATACATCAGATTTATTCTGAATACAATAAATCCATGTTTTTCTAGTTGCATCATCAATAAAAGTAACATAATAACAAGAGCCATCGAGAGATGATACCTGAGCAGGTCCCCATACATCTGTATGCACAAGCTCCAATTTTTCACTCTTCTTTTCTTTCCCAACTCTGAGAAATCTGACTCTCTTTTGTTTTCCATAAATGCAATTTTCACAGAAATCCAAATCAACATTCTTCAAACTTGGCAACAAATTTCTTGAGTGAAGAATCTTCATCCCCTTCTCACTCATGTGTCTGAGCCTATGATGCCATAATGTTGCATTTGCTCCTTTGGAATTTAAAGCATTAACAGAGTTAGAAATACCATTGCATAAATACAATGTACCAACCTTTTCTCCTTTTGCTATTACCAGGGCTCCTTTGGTGACCTTCCAAGCTTTATCTGTGAAAGTTGTCACACAACCTTCACCACCTAACTGCCCTGTTGAAATCATATTTTTCTTTAGATCTGGAACATGCCTTACCTCCTTTAGTAGCCATTGGTTTCCATTCTGTTGTTTTACAAGAACTTTACCCATTCCAACAATTTTACAGGGTTTATCATCACCCAAACGAACTTGTCCAAAATCTCCTTCAACATAGTCATGAAAATATTTCTTATCAGGTGTGGCATGGAATGAAGCCCCTGAATCTACAACCCAAGAATCAGTAACATTTTCGAAAGAAAGAATCAAAGCATCTTGTAACACATCACCTGTCACGTTTGCTTCATGATTGTTTTCTTGTTGTGTGTCTCCTTCTTTTCCCTTCCGAGATCTATAGTCTTTCTTTAGGTGTCCTTTCTTTCCGCATTTCCAACACACTATCCCCGATCTGGACTTGGATCTGCCTTTCCTTGATTTATTGCGATATCCCGAGCTCTTTCCTCTTTCCATTCTTCTTCCCCTAGACTCTGCACTCAAAGCATTACTCGATGTCTCACCGGAGCTTTTCCGTCACATTTCCTCGCTAAGGATAGCACCGACAACATCATCAAACTTTAAAGTACTAGATCCAGAGACAGAGTTACTAATGGCCATTACTAAACCATTCCAACTCTCTGGCAATGAGCACAAGAATAACAGAGCTCTAACTTCATCATCAAAGTTTACCCCTACAAAACTTAACTGACTGGTAACTGTATTAAAATCATTTAAATGGTCTGCAACAGATCCACCTTCCGACATCTTCATATTAAATAGTCGTTTCATAAGAAATACCTTGTTTGAGGCCGAGGGTTTTTCATATAGTTTCAACAACATCTGCATCAAACCCTCTGTTGTTGTTTCCTTCGAAATATTGAAGGCGACTGACGCCGCAAGGCACAACTATACTGTTTTGAGTGCCTTTCTATTGAGAATGTTCCATTCCGCGTCTGTCATGGCCGCTGACTTCTTTGTTTTTCCGCTCAATGGTAGGTACAGATCTTTCTGATACAGATAATATTCCATCTACATCTTCCACAGCGGGAAGTTTTGGCCGTTAAATTTCTCGACCCTAAACTTATAATCTTCCGCCATTTCTCCCACTCGAACCAAGAACCCTTCTTTCCTGCGAGTTTATCATCCAAATATACCTTTGGCTCTGATACCAGTTGTTAGAAAATTATATATTATGGAGCAATGCAACACATAAAATATACGAAAAATACAAGCACACAAAACACATAAAATCAGAGAGACACATATATACGTGGTTCACCCAGTTTGGGCTATGTCCACCCTGAACAACTAGTCCTTCCTTTCTATTATCCAGCAAAATGAAGAGACAAAACCTACAGCAGATCCGTTGTAATATCCTCTGTTCTCTCTCACAGTCTCCCTCTTTGTTTCTCGCTCCGAGAATACACATACAATACATAGTCGCAATACAATATCCTCATAAAAGCGAGGGGCGTCTTCAGTGGAAAACCCGAAACTAAACATAACTTCTACCATCGTATCAATTTACCTAATGAACGGCTCATGGCTCGTATTGACTAGAAATTACTAAATTTTACAAGGAAATTTTACATCCGTTTTTAGCTTCGTGGGCGCCCCCGAAACCCCCCGCCAAGGGGTTCATAAAGTCACCGTCGCCCCCTGCGCCGCCCTTCGCGCCCCTCGGGACCCCCCCCCACGACAACGATTAATTTACGCGATTGCCACCCCATTTAAGGCACAGGTCCAATGTCAAGATACAAAGTAAAGAACAAAATAATCAGGCTCCACACCCAACAAATGATCGATTTCTTTTGCTTTCCGAATGCATAAATATCACTGTGGAACATCCAATGTGTGTGTGCTCGCATGTGTGCAAGGATAATGTCACAAGAGCATGGGGCTATCTTCCCTTTCACTTATAACTCAACCGGGTCTCCATCAACCGGCATGTATGCAATTAATACTAGTAAAAACATCAGTTGCATGTGATATCACTACATGTGAATTAATTAAAATTTAATTCACTTGATCTCTCACTAGTGTATCTGCAGTTACAACTAGCACAACTGACTTTACCTCACTTAACTGAGTTAAATTGATTTACAACTTGCACAATTCATGCACCACTGCACTTCCAACTCTGTTACTAATAGAATCACTCTGTTACAACTCAAGTCACTCTACATGTCCCACCAACCAACCTCTTAACTCGAAATTCACTTAGCTAGCTGATTTGCCACTTCAGTTAACTATTTTCAAGTCCGCATTGAGAGTATATTACAATTTATTGCCCATATAATATTAAGGGATAATAAATATAGACATGCATTCTATAAATAGATTATGCACATACATCTATAAATAGAAATACACCCAAAAATAGCTTGTGTGGGCCCCACCTAGTGTAGGTGCTTAATTTTAACTAGGATCAAGGATGTTGTTTCCGGATGCCACTTTCGCTGTTTCTTGTTGCAAACTTCAACACCTTGCAAGGTCTTACCACTATTACCAATTCCATTGCCACTTGTACTAGCTCTATATGTAGTATGCACACTGTAAAATCTAATGACTTTGATTAATTTAGACATAAACTTATTAGGGTTGTGATAGAGTACCAAGAGAAGGTTGGGGGAGATGGTACCTGAGCCCGAGGAGGTCATATCATTGTTCACATTGGACGCTTCATTCTCCGAAAATAATCTTCGTAAGACAATATGCATGTCATCACCCAGGCCTTCCATTGAGCTTGTACAACCCACTCTATCTGACGCTTCCGTTTCCACTGGATGGGTTATGCTCTTGTTTCCATCTTGAATTCTAACCACTATGACAATCTCTGCTTCTCTCGCTGGACCCACTACAACTTATTCCTCCACTGGACTTCTCAACACGGCTCCTTTTTGGTGTAGATTCCTTTGTCAGCTATTAATTTCGCGCAGTGCCCTTTCCTGCCATTTCTCAACTATACATGCTCTACATTGCACTCTGAGACATCATAAACTTTGAAACGATAACTATAAACTCAAAACGAGAACTCTAGCCAAAAAACTAAAAAAACGTGAAAAACGACCTAAAACAAAAAATGTTGATGCTGTAATACTGGAATGCTAGAAAACCTTAAAATTTTGACAAATTTTGAACCATGACATTATGGAAAATTTTTCGACTAAAAAAACTTCCAAAATGAACACATGAATGAAAGATTCAGTATTCCACGAGTAGTTTCTTTTTTAAATGTTAAAAATATGATGACTTCAAAATCTTAGTCTAAAACAACTTGACACATTGCAACACAAATTTAAAAGAAAACCATCAAATTGACACATAGTGTAGGCAAACTCGACCCATTGAAATGAAAACTTAAATATCACCCATGAAATTGACACATTGTGCGGGCGGACTCAATTATTTACAATGAAAACTTTAAAATCAACAATCAAATTGACACATAATGGGATCGACTTGCTAGTCGAGGATTGACACAGACCCTATATGAAAAAATAAAATAAATAAATATACAAAAATGAAAAATATAAAAGAAAATAAAAATTAAAACATTGAAAAAATAAAATAAAATAAACACGAAAAGTTTTAAAAATAATAATAAGTAAATAAAGTTCAAGGGGTGTTGGATATACGGTGATTGGGTGGGTTGTTAAAGCACTTCTTTATGTGAAGTCATTGGTTAAATTCCTTGCACCCGATTGGGGTGATATATATGGACATGATGATGAAGATGTAGTCCTACTCAGCTTACAAAACAAAATTAAATAAAATTATATATTAAAACATAAAATAATAAAAATAAAAACATGACTCTCTCTCTCTCTCTCTCTCTCTCTATATATATATATATATATATATATATATATAGAGAGAGAGAGAGAGAGAGAGAGAGAGAGAGAGAGAGAGAGAGAAATACAAGAAAATTAAAAAAATAATAAGAAGTAGATAATAATAAATATTAGAACATAAAAAAATATATAAAACATGGCAAAAAAAAAATCAAATAAAAAAACATGGAAAAAAAAATACAAATATAGTATATGTATGAAAACTACAAGAAACAAATCAAACATAAACAAATACCAAAAAACAAAATTAATTAAGTGATGCACATATCCTGATTTCATTAAAATATTGTGTAAATAGAGGCTAATGTCTTTTTAATTATTTTATAAATTATTATGCTCATTTTTATTTAAATTAAGAGAGAATAATCTTAGTGTGAATATTATTGTAAATATTCTCTTAATTAATTGAGAATATGAGGGAATTGAGTTGGGTAGATAATTTAGGGATTAGGTGTTCCTTAAATGGAAATTAGTTGAGTCAAATAAGGAATAAAGATATTTTAGTATTTGGTTGAGATTTTTGTGGAGGAAATCATGGATTGGAGTTAATTCATACCTGTGTATAAATATGAAGCTTGTCTGAGGATGGAAGATAGTGAGAGATAGAGAGAATTAGTGTGAGAATTCATGTGAAGGGCGAGAGCCGAGAGACCAATCATTGTAATATTCGGCTAATGAAGGGTTTGCATTTATAAATTTATGGTTATATTTTATGCAATTATTTTGTTTACTATTTGGCTCTCCCTGCATATGTATTTTAAATTAAATCTAAGTAGAATTGTGTGAAGATTGTGATTGAGGATTTCATGATAAAGGAGACTCACACTATATTATGTGCAAGGATCTGTTTTATAGCAGAATCCCTGCATCATTTGGTATGAGAGCCTAAGTATTAAGAGGATTGTGACTTATGTGTTATTTTTATGCATTTTCCACCTAAATCCATCTGTGAGTTGTGCTGGTGGAAATTATTACAGTATGTCCCTGTAATAGGAGCGGTCGAAGCCAAAGATTTCTGCGTGAATAGGAGTGTGGATTATCATTTGGAGGAGAATTCATTGTGGGTTTTTTTTGGTGTCTGGAGTAACGTGAAGTGTTTCAAGCATTTGGAGTGGTTGTTAAAGGTTACAAAAACACTGATTGATTTTGAACGCAGGCGATGGAGAATATGTTTAATTACGGAGATGTGATATGCGGCCAACATGAATGGGATTCAATACTGCGTTAACAGTTGAAATGTATGGCTCAATTTATTTTAAACCATAGTCATCGTGTATGCATAAGTGTGCAGCCTTAATGCATTGCCGTGGAGTGCGGTCTTAACAGCCATGAAAGTGCAAACTTAACACTTTACAGTGGAGTGCAGCCAGTGTATGGAAGCACAGATTGGTTTGAACGCAGGACAGAGTTGGAGACCTTGGAGATGTGGTGTGCGGTCAGCACAAACTGAATCCGAGATAGTGATAGCAGTTTGATAGTCACAGTGGAGTTGTGGAGGCAGTTAGCATGAACTATGGTTTGGTGTGTGGATTTAGTTCCTGTGTGACTGTGTGAGGAACTAACACAATTTCTCGTGGGACATGGTATAAGCCAACATGCGGTATATGTATGAGCAGAGATATATATAGACAGTGCCTTCCGATTTCACATACACAGTCAGCTTTCACATTGTATTGCTTTGACATCCTTGGTTGCAATTGCTTTGATCCCTGTGTGCAACATTTTTTCTTCCAAATGCGTTATTCCATGTCTGGTGATGCAGAAAAATTTGTTAGTTTCACATTGTTACATATAGCAATGACTTCCTTAGTGTTTACATTGAATTTTGTAATGAGATGATATTTGAACAGTTAAATAATGAAGTTACAAATGGGAGTTGTAACTTGTAGACTTTGAAATAAGGATCATTGTTTATATGTTTTAAAATGGTATGGAAATCAGATTTGCACACTAAGAGATAAGGAACGAATAAGTTCCATCATATGGGAGAGTGAATGCATAAGACATCGATCTGTTATCTAGAAGATCAACCATCTGAGCTTGATTACATAGGCAATGAATATGGAGTTAAGGTGACAGGCAATGAATTCGAGTTTGTACTTAGAAGGGAAGCTGTGCATCGAGGAGAGACAAAGATCGGTGGAGATCTCAATGATTGCAAGCACAATCATGATCTGCGATAATTAAAGGCCATGGAGCAGTAAAACTGAGTTATAATGCGAAATTGCAAATCTGCAATTCACATTGACATAAATGTTGTAAGCACATTTGGAGATCTTGCTTGTGAAGAAACCAGTCAATGGGCTGAGAGTAGGTTCACTTGGATGAATTAGAAGGGCGCAGAAAATTGGAAAGGTATGTTTAGTAAAATTGTGGGGCGAACATATTATATGTTGACATTTTTGTTTTTTCTTAACCAAAATAGAAATTATAGATAAGCATTTTTGAGGGAATAATATATATATATGTCAAAATGCTGTTCAAACCATAATCAAAATTAAAGTGGAAATATTTTAAATGCGGATGTATAAGGTTTTTTCACCACAGTAATTTTAAAGGAAATTAAGTTCCGCTTAAATGAATGGAAAAGGAGAATGTGCTATCCTGGGTGATATAAAGAGAAACATGCATTTTTATTATGAGATGGTTTATTATGCATAGTGTGGGTTCTTCGCAGTTTTGGCTGCGTCATTTTGGATCAAGGCTTGTAGTTGGAAATGGGAGAATTATTTTGATTTGTGTTTTAAGGTTGAAAACACAAACAAACCACAATTGCTCAATGTTGTAGAATCCTTGTTTTACCATCATATTGCGGCGCCTAAGGAGGTGTTATTCAGGGTGGGCACAATGTATGAATTGTACATTATTCATCAAAGAGTTTTATGGTGCATGGAAGTGCAGGAAAACTGTCTGCACTAAGATGGTGAGCTTGTCGAAGAGGTTATGATATGAAGGGAATGCGAATATTCACAGTGATAAAGATGACACAAAAGAGTGAAATTTGGAGAGTTGAAATTGCAAAGAGAAGGTTTATTAAATAACCTTGAAGGGAGCATAAGGTATGATAATTCAGAAAGGTATTTTTGAATGTTGAAAATTGAATGGTTTATTTATTTTCACCATAAAATAAATCTTGGGAAAATGGATTGAATTTCAGTTTAACGGCTAAGTATCATGTGAAGTGATAATGGAAGACTGATGATATTTTCATAAGAATAGAGTTGAGAGAGAGTGAAGATTTTACATCATGAAATTGTATTAAGGGTGAATGTTCATTGGTATGTTATATAACTTGAATTAGAGTCAAAATATCCACTATTGTAATTATTGGGTCAAGCCTTGAAGTCAAATTTGATGTTAAGGTCAAATGAAAATTTGGATAGCTTGAGTCAAGTTAAACCATTGAGTTATTGTACAAGAAGGTGTATTTTTCATCCAAGATGAAGAGTTGATGTAAAGTCTGGAGTCAAAGAGTCGTAAGTCAAGCCAAAGGTTTGAATGTAATTGGGTGCATGATCGGCAGAGCCCGACACCCAAAGAGTTGGTCATTATAACACAAGCATTACAGAAGTTGTTGTTTGCAGCAAAGAGGAGTAAGAGAGTTGTCAGAAATGAATCCAATATAGAGAACTGAAAGAGGTCAAGCGCAGGAAGAGAGCTTGCATTGTTGAATGGAAAGTATGGAGGCTTGCTGAAAAGGGGATTGAATGAAATCTGCAAGTGAACAGACGAAGTTCACAAAGGAGGATAAGATGATTGATGATAGTCATTTCAGAAGATCTGATGAAGACCACAACAGAAGAAAGAAGAAGGAAAATGCCAAGGTAAATGGCATATGTAAGCAGTTGAATGATGAAGAGTATGAGCGGGAGAAAGCTGAGATAACAGTTCACCTTGAGTTATTGATGGAATTGTTGCAAAGAAATATGAAATACCAGAGACATGGTTGGACCATGAGGAAGAAAGTGAAGTGGCAGAGGCTACACGCAAAGAGGGAACAACAGATAAACATACAGTTGATAGAAGAGCTGAGGAAGTTTGAGTAGATGATGAGTGTGCAAACGAGATGTGAAGAACTTAGAGAGGCTGAGTTGAAAATGGAAGTTTCCATTTGTGTCCCAGAACAGGGTGAAATTCTAGGTGGAGAGATCAATGAGAAATATCTCACGAACTATTGGAATAGTTCAGAAGAATTAGAAGATATGTTGACAAGAGAAGCAGATGAGGCTATGAAGCCTTGTATTTTTAAATCTCACAGTTTATGTATGTTTGCAGGATGTGCGGAAGATGTGACAGTCTGGTGAAACTGTCACAGAGACGAATGAAACTCTTAAGGTGAAGTATGAAGGAGAATGCCTTTCAGAGGAGGAAGGTACTGATTTTTTTCAGAAAGAAGAAATCATAAGTGAATTCTTGTTTGGTGTAAGACAGCCAGTTGAAGCTGTTATGGAGCAGAAGCATAATGAAAATGCCGAAGTGATATTCCAAGGAGGTAAACAAATGAAATTGTTTAATGAAATTACTGACAGAATTTTGCAATGTGATGATACAGAAACCACGATAACTTAGGAAGATTGCCAGAAGAAGAATGAAACTGGGAATGAAGGTTGTGATGAAATGCTAGAAATATTCACATGGAAATAGAGTTCTTGGAACGATGGAGTAAGGAACTTGAAGGGGAGATGAAACTTGCAGAACCTGATACAGAAGAGATTGCAGTTACCATGCATGATAGGGATGAAATGTTTCTAACATTTATAGAGTTGAGTGAATGTTATAACTTTTCAAATAATAATGTGGCTGTAGGTACAGAAGGAAACATAAATAAATATGATGTTGAAATAAGAAAAGTTGAGCAAAAAGTATTTGGAGATGAGATGAAAAATCAGGAGCATCAAGGAAGTTATGTCCATAAAGACATAAAGGAAACATAAGTATTGAACCAGCAGGATAAAGATGAAAGCTGCCAGCAATTCAATACAAGATCTACTGAAATCCAGGAAGTCTATGATGGGAGATTGGTGCTTGAAGCATCAAAAGAGGCCGAAAGGTCTTATCTTTTTAAAACTAACAGTTTGTTGATGAATGTAGTTACAACACCAGATGAGAAATTTGCTACTATAGGAGCAATCGATGACTATAGTTGTGATCAAGGAGAAATTCTTGATTATTCTTCACTTCAGAAAGTTGAGTGTTCAACACAATTGGAGACGGAAGCATCAAACAAAAAGGAGTTACTTCGAGGAATTGGCAGAAGAAATTGTTGTAAAGACCGATGGAATCCGATTGACAAAGTGAGTGATGAATTACAAAATGGAGTTGATAATTTAAAGGACTAGCAACAGAACAGAGTTTGGAATCCTAGAGAGAGCAAGTCATTGAGACTTGTGGCTGTCACATTATTACAGAGAAGTGATAGACCTCATAGATAGGAGTCTATTTAAACTTCTCTAAATGGGGAGTCTGATGCAGGAGCATCCCGCTTGATTTTCATTAAAATATTGTGTAAATAGGGGGTGATGTCTTTTTAATTATTTTATAAATTATTATGCTCATTTTTATTTAAATTAAGGGAGAATAATCTGAGTGTGAGGATTATTGTAAATATTCTCTTAATTAATTGAGAATATGAGGGAATTGAGTTGGGTAGATAATTTAGGGATTAGGAGTTCCTTAAATGGAACTTAGTTGAGTCAAATAAAGGATAAAGATATTTTAGGATTTGGTTGAGATTTGTGTGGAGGAAATCATGGATTGGAGTTAATTCATAATTGTATATAAATATGAAGCTTGTGTGAGGATGGAAGATAGTGAGATATAGAGAGAATTAGTGTGAGAATTCATGTGAAGGGCGAGAGCCGAGAGGCCAATCATTGTAATATTCGACCAAGGAAAGGTTTGCATTTATAAATTTCTGGTTGTATTTTATGCAATTATTTTGTTTACTGTTTAGCTCTCCCTGCATATGTATTTTAAATTAAATCTAAGTAGACTTGTGTGAAGATTGTGATTGATGATTTCATGATAAAGGAGACTCACACTGTATTGTGCGCAAGGATCTGTTTTATAACAGAATCCCTGCATCATTAAAATCAAACATATAAAAATGTAAAAATATATATATATAATTATGTATAAAAAAGAAAAAAAAAAGAAAAAAACTAAAAAACTAAAAAATTAAAAAAACTATAAAAAATAAATAAAAATACAATTTTTTTTTTCAAAACAAGCATAATTAAAAAAATAACAATAAAAATATGTAAAAATATAAATATAAAATTATATATAAAAGACCAAAAAAAGCATAAAAAGTGTACCAAAAAATAAAAAATAAAAAAATTGTTATTATTATTTTTTTAAATATAAAAAATAAATAAAAATGAAAAAAAAAAAAACATTTCAAAACAAGCAAAATAAAAATAAATAAATTTAGAAGATAAAAAAAAGCAATAAATATTAAAAAAAAAGCATTAAAATCAAATAAATAACATAAAAAAACAATTAATTTAAAAAAATAAGCATAGTTAAAAATAAAAATAAAAAAATAGTTTAAAAAATAATTAAAAAGCAAAACAGAAATAAAAAAAATAAAAAAATAGATACAACCTAATTTAAAAAAAAAAAAAATTAAAAAAACCAATATGAAAATTAAAATAAAAAAATTCCCCGCCCAGCCCAGCAGCCTTGGATTGGGTGGCCGTGGGAGCCGTGCACGTAGCTCCCATGACTGCCCAGCCTGACGACACCGCTCGACCGCTAGGCTGGGCAGTCGTGGGAGCTGCGTACGCGACTCCCACAACCACCCAGCCTAGCGACCGAGCGGGTGTGAGCTGGGTGGGGTAATTTAAAAAAAAAAAAATTATTCTAATTTTAATAATGGTTTAATTTTTTTTTATTTTTTTTATTAGGTTATATCAATTTTTAATTTTTTAAAAATTTTTTTTATTTATGTTTTGTTTTTAATTTTTGTTTTTTTAACTATTTTTTTTTTTTTTTTTTGTAACTATGCTTAATTTTTTTAATTTAACTGTTTTATGTTTTTTCATTTTATTATATATATATATATATATATATATATATATATATATATATATTTAATTTTTTTATTTGGTTTTAATGTTATTTTAAAAAACATATATTTTTTTTTTTCTTAATTATTTAAAAATGCTTCTATTTATTTATTTATTATCATTATTTTTTTAAGTTAATTTTATTTTTTGCTAATTTTTTATGATTTCATATTTAATTTTATAATTGTTTTTTTACATATTTTTATTGTTATTTTGAAAAATAAAATAAAAAATTTCATTATAAAAAGAACATTGCAAAAAAAGAAAAAAGAAAAAAACACATGTTTGGAAAACCCTTAAAAAAATAATATCCAAAGGTGAAAAACACTAAGAGATATAAGACAACTTGAAAATTTGTTAAATAATGAACATTTAAATAAAAATTATTTATACTTTGGACATAAGAACATTTAAATTGTCAAAAATGTCTTTAAAATAAATAAATGTTGATGCTTTTCAAAACATGCATGAAAATTATCAACATTTAAAAAAAAATATTGACACTTCATACATTAGAAAATTTGAAGTGTAAAAAATAAGCCCTCTAAAAAAAGAGGTCGATGCTGCATCAACACTTTTCAAAATCGGCATGAAAATCACTAACATTTAAAATATATATATATATATATATATATATATATATATATATATATATATATATATATATATATATATATATATATGATACAAAAGAAAATTTAAAGTGTCAGAAATATGCTATAAAAAAAAAACATGTATTCTAGATGAGCATTTTTCGAAATCAGACTACATTTTTGCTACCTCAAAAAAACGCGTACTCGTTTCCGTTCCTGTTCCAAAGTTTACATTGTTTCTCGGGTCCCTAGACTTCTTGAAGTCATCTGCGTCCATTTCTTTGATCCTCTCATAATTCTTCGTTCGGTAGCATCTCTCCCTCTAGGTCCTTCCCCAAGTACTAGGCATTTAGGCAGCCATGTTTGGGTTCTAGAACACCAACACAATTTATTCTACCATTAGAACCTTGATCCATAGAGGGATTTCCTTTAGTAGCTTCCCCCACAACCCTGAACTGAACACGTCCTCGGCTTTAGAAACAGATTGACGGTTCTTTGCGGCAAACTCAATAATGTATCCTTCTACCCTGATTTGCACCTAGAATTACACAACTTGTGTCAGATACATGTCCAATCGGTGTAGCTCTATGATATCTGTTTGAGTCCAAGCACGTTGAGATCTGCTTTGTTCGTTAGTCTTCCCTTATAGTTGAAGCCTCCACAACTAGTTGTGGAGATCCTTTGGAAATTTGCACCAGAAAATCTCGTATTGATCACTAGTGGATTCTACATACACGATCTTCTCTCTCAACCTTTTTTCACCTTGTCGTCAGAGTTGAGCCTGTTGCGAGATAAACTGATCTATTTGTTCATACCACCAATCTTGCAATTTATTCTTCAAGATCCTCGATACCATATTCCAACCCCCTTTTTATAATTTCAAGGTCTTGACAATGAAACTATTTGTTGGCGAAAAATAGTAACAGAGTTAAGACGCCAGATTTAGGCACAAGGGTCAACAAAGCTCCGTTGTAGTCTAGCACAACACTGAGATTTTTCCTCTTACCAACACTGTGTAAGGAGTCTCACCCATGCGAATTGAGATACTATTTTTCCACCGGGGCTGAAAAAGACTCCTTCCTCCCTCGTACATAATAAATTTGTTAATATGATTTGAAATAGAGAATTTTTGGAAGGATTAATTTTGGTAATGTCTTTTTTTTTTCCAAAGAAAAAAAACGAACTTTTTATATTATAAAAAGTTGCATGTACATACACAGCTCCATTGCTGTTATAACAGTTTTGCTTGCACAAAATTTCTCAAAAAAGAGTGTAACTTCTCTTCCCGAGAAGAGATCATTTCACCACCGATCTGTCCTTTGCTTCTTTTGGTTTTTTTTTTTTTTTTTTTTTTCATGTGTCCATCCTGTTTCCTGTTTTGAGTTGGTTGTATCATAAGGCATCCAAAAAGAAAACATATACCTCGATACCTTAATCCACTGTAAAGCCAAAAATAATGTTTTCGCAGTATTTTATAGTAACAAAAAACCAAAAAAGTGTATGCTGATCCACTGGTTCTATTAGAGATTTTCTGCATATGGAGGCTGGTCCGAGACGAAGCTTTCACCATTTGCTTCCTCCCTTATTCTCCAACTGCCCACAGCTTGTTCAATACCGTCTTTAGAAAGTTTGTCTGCCATATCATTTCGTTCTCTGTAAATATGATTAATGGACAAAGAATTAAAAGACAATTTCAGATTCTGAATTGCTTCAAATAAAGGTTGTAATACATAATTTTGGCATCTGCTACGTCCATTTATCCAATTGATAACATTTAGTGAGTCTCCAAAAATTTGTACTGTGAGGGTGTTTTTATGAATCAACCAGCATAAGAGATATTTTAGGGCAGATAATTCAGCGAAATTATTTGATCCACTTCCCAGTCCAATGGATGCTTTAAGAGTATGGGTATTATTTAAATTAATAACAATGCCTGCACCAGCTTTGTTTTCCTGGGAGGCGCCATCAAAATATGCCCAGGGAACCCCTTCCTTTATTTGCTCCTCCGCCACTTTCCGAGGTTCCCTCTCATCCTCAGCATCCGGGATAATTGAATATATGGACAAACAACGAATCATAATTTGGACTGCCTCTGTTTCCTTCTCCTGAAAAATGTTTCTGTTTCTGGCTATCCAAATTCCCCAACAGATGATGGGAGGCAGATTCCTTAGCTTCTGTTCAGAAATTTTGTTCCACCAATTTTGCCATGCTTCTGATAGAGACTGCCCTTCCCATTTGATAGTTAAATTCATCTGCTTTAATACTTCAGACCATACTTTTTTTGCTGTTGGGCATTCCATAAAAAGATGATTCGCGGTTTCCAAATCATTTTTGCATAAAGCACACCTTCCTGGACCTTGTTTGTATCTGGATTGGAGAATGTCCCAGGTTGGGGCTTTCTTTTTAAGGATGCACCAGAAAAAAAAAATTTCCTTTGCTGGGCATTTTAACTTCCATAGCGATTTTGCCCACCATTCCGGATCACCCCATCCTTTTTTGGACATGAGAAATTTGTATCCAAATTTTGGAGAATAACTTCCGGTGTCCGCATGGGCCCAAATCAACTGGTCTGGTTCATCCTTTATTCTTACATTTGTTCTGGATAGTTCTATCTTGAAAGCCTCCCATTCATCCCACGAGCGAGGGTGGATATTCAGTTCTTCGCCCGACTTCCATGCTTGACCCCAGATAGATGAAGCACCTATCTTTTCCACCTGTTTTAAATAAACAATGCCTTTTGAAGCAAGGTGTCTTATCAGGCCAGGGGATAGTGCAAAATTCTCACTGCACCCCACCCATGGGTCCCTTCCAATACGAATATTTTCCCCATTCCCAACCTTCCAAGACAAACCTTGTTCAATAACTTTGAAGGCCTCAATCGTTGCTTTCCAAATGGTGGACACCTTTCCGCCCTTTTTCTCCGGGTTTCTTATCCAATCTTCCAGAGGGGATGGATCAATGTATTTCCTTTTTACAATTTTTGTCCATAGATTTTCGAGCTTTACAATTTTCCACCCTGCTTTTGCTGCCAGGGATGCTGTAAAGGCATTCAAATCTTTTATGCCCCATCCCCCCCATTCCTTGGGTCTTGCCACTTTGTCCCAGGCGATCCATGGTAAAACAGATTCCTCCTTTGCTCCTGCCCATAGGAATCGACTGCAAATTCTTCTTATTTTCCCCAGGATCCCCTTGGGAACCCATGACAAAGAAGCCCAGAAGACAGGAGTAGCCAGAAGGACTGATTTTATCAGAGTTAATCTCCCCGCTCTAGAAAGCCATCTGAAGCTCCAGTGAGTAATTCTGGCTTCTATCTTTGCTATTAACCATGACCAGTCTTGCTTTTTGTAATTGTCAGGCTTCAGCCAAAACCCCAAGTATTTAAAGGGGTCCCCCATTTTTGAATTCTCTAAAGGGAGAATGGCCACAAGCTGGCTAATCTCCTGCCTAGTAAGGCCTTCTGTTATGAGCTGAGATTTTCTATAGTTTACAAGCATACCAGTAGCCTTCATGAATAGCTCTAGAGCCTCCTTTATTTTTTTGAATTCATCCCGACTTCCATTGCAAAAAAGGAGTATATCATCAACGAACAGGAGATGTGTGATGAAAATATTTCCTGCCACCTCCAATCCTTTTATTGATCCTTCTCTTTTTGCTTTTAACAGTAGCTGGCTTAAGCCTTCAGCCACTAGGAGAAACAACAGAGGGGACAAGGGGCATCCTTGCCTTAATCCCCTTTTCCCTTTGAAAAAGGGAGAGGCTGCCCCATTAATGAGCACTGCGAAACTGACACTACTGATGCATCCCATTACCCAGTTTATAAAATCTATTTTGAAACCCAGATGTGTCAACAGCAACCGGATGTAGGTCCAGCTGATTCTGTCATAAGCTTTTGATAGATCAATTTTTACCACAGCTCCTTTCTTTTTCAACAACTTAACGCTGTGTATTGTCTCCTGGGCCACTCCTATAGCTTCATGGATTTGTCGACCATCCAGAAACCCGAACTGTTCATTTGAGATACATCTGGACAGAATTGGTTTTAAACGAGCTGCTATAGTTTTTGCTATGATCTTGTAGACACAATTGCATAATGAGATAGGTCTGAAATCTTCAAAGGATTCTGGCTCATCCTTTTTTGGGATGAGGGCAATAAAAGTGGCGTTGAAAGGAGCATATATCTGCCCCTTCCTTCTGGATTCTTCCACCACCTCCGTAATTTCTGAGCCTATCTGCTCAAAAAATTGTTGGTAAAAATCTATTGGCCAACCATCCGGGCCAGGGCTTTTATTCTTTGCCATGGATTTTACTACCTTCTCCACTTCCTCCAGAGTAACCTCCCCCTGTAACCCTTCTGCTTCTTCTTCTTCTACATATCTGGGGAAGCTTAGCGCTGTCCTGATAATTTCTGCTAGCGAAGTCCCCCTCTGTTCAGAAAAAAGATTTTGAAAATGGTTCCTCCCCAAAGAAGAAAGTGATTCAAACGTATTTGCCTCTCTTCCTTCTTCATCTTTTAGTTTCCATATAGTGTTCATAGTCTTTCTGCCTTTTGCGTAGTTGTGAAAAAATTTTGTATTTTCGTCTCCAGCCAACAACCATACCGCCCTGCTCTTCTGCCTCCATTCCTCTTCTTTGTCCAATAATATTTTGCTTCTCTGCCTTTCTAGAATCATAATCCTATCTTTTGATTCCTGTGATTCGTATCCGGGACCGGCAGGGTTTTCAAGGCCCCCAAGTTCCCTATCAATATTGTTTAGGGCTTCATTTTGATCCTTCTTCCTTTTTTTTGCCCATTCTATTGTGGCCTTCTTTAGTCTTTTCAGATTTTCCATAAACAGGAAAGCCTTGTCTTCCAATGCCTCCCTGTTTGGATGAAGCCATGTTTCATTGAAGAGCTTCTTGAAAGATTCCTCCTGCATCCAAGCAGCGTTGAACTTGAAAGGGGCTGCTGGCTTTTTTGGGGGAGTGGCAAGTTCAAACAAGATAGGGAAGTGATCCGAATTTCCTCCTTCTCCAATCCACTGTCTAAACATCGGGACCCTGGAAGCAAGGTCCTCACTTAAGAGAAATCTATCCAACCTCTTTGCAATCCGTCCCTCCCCCGTCCTTCGATTCCTCCAGGAAGGCTTAAGTTTTTGCAAGTTTGCATCAACCAGCTTATGCAGGGATAGGGAGTTTTGAAAAAACTCTGAAAGAGGATCTTCTCTGGCTGAGGGACCCCAGGCTTCCGCTCTCCCCATAGAGAAATTCAGGTCGCCTCCAATTACCAGATTTTGGATTTTCAACATGGGTTTCTCCAGAAGGTTGTTCCAGAACGAAACCCTCTCTTTACAGGGCCCATAAATGTTTAAGATGGTCAATGGCCCATCTAGATCAGGGGTTAAGACCTCCATCCCCAATCCATTGGCAAAACCCCACGAATTCAGCTGCTTAATTTTTCCTTCTCTATACCCGACAGCCACTCCTCCCGAATGACCATGGGAGTCCAAAGCTTGGAAACTCCACCCCAGGAAAAGAGTGCCTAAAGACTTCTCTACTACTGGGCTTGTTCCTAGAGTTTCCTGCAGCATAATGAAATCTGGATTGTACCGCTTCATCAACTCCTTTAGAGCCAGTTTTTTGGGTTTACTGGCTAAACCCCTACAGTTCCATGAGAGGCATATCATTTTGAAACCTTTTCACAGGGTTTCGCCGCTCTAAGCACCCCAGAAATCGACATCTGCTTCCCATCCTCCATATCATATTTTGCCTTAACCTGTGCTTTTGATAATAAAGACTTTCGCCCCCTAGTCTTTTTTCTCGAGGCCTGGGGGATCTCCATTCCTATGCCCCCAATTGTATCTACAGCCTCAGGTTTTTTATCTAGGGAGCGGAGGTTATAGTGGCTTTCGGGAATTTTGGTCGGGATTCTCGTCTCATTTTTTGTCTCAGATTTGCTGGTTTTGTATGCTTCCCCATCACAGTTCAGAACATTTTGTGGACAAAATGCATTTTTGGAATCGACCATTTTAAATTCTTTTAATGGAAGATTTTGCACATTGCATATTTCATTTCCAATGTTTTGAGAGAGCGAAGGGGAAGGATTAGAGACCAAAAGCGTACCCCTCGAGCCTTCCTGGAGATCTTCTGGTGCTTCCAGGTTCTCCTCTATCGGATCCGCGATGGGGGCTTCAACTGAATTTTGGCAGGGACTCTGCGTTTGTTCTGAAACCTTCTCACACTGTTCCTGTTCTTTCCCGATTCCTGTTTGATTCCCCTTTACACTGGTGACTATCTCATCATCTTTCAAGATTTTCCCTTTATCAGATTTCTTTTGTCTCCTCCTGCGGCGGTAGCCGGATGGGCAATCCTTTGCCAGGTGGCCATGCTCGTGGCAGATATGGCACCTATATGGCAAATGCTCGTAGTCCAGGAGCTGGTCATATACAAAGGCTTTGTAATGAATCTTCATCTTCCCCGGGAGACCCTTCTCTAAGTTGAGCATTACCAGGATCCTTGCCATGGCTTTATTCCTGGTTTCCACAAATGACATGTCTGCCTCCAGGAAAGTACCCAGCGTATTACCAATCGATCTGAAAACAGAATCTACCCAGAGGAAGGGTGGCAGCCCCGGTGCCCGCACCCAGACTGGAAAGGTGTCTACCTTCTCTCTCTGAGCATCGAACAGTGGAGTCCAGCGTCTAAAGAGCACGGGACGCTTACCAAAAGCCCAGTTTCGCTCCAGGACCCAATCCACCATTTCTTTCTTGTCGAATTGGATCATAAACCAACCCTTCGCTAAACCCGACACTTTGAACGCCTCTCCCAAATTCTTTTGCCACTGTTGTTCGGCCCAATTCTGAATGAACTGTACCGAGAAAACCTTCCCTCTTGCTCGACCCACCACTGTACTTTCTGCTACCTCCATTGCCTCCTCGATCTGAACGTCCACTACGAGAATCAAATTTGCTTATGGGGCTTGTTTTACCACTTTCTGTTTTTTCCTTTTTACCCTGGGATTTTCTCCTTGAATCCCTTCTCTGATTATCGCGTCCTTCACCCCCCCTACTTCTTCTGAGGTTCGAAATGGGGTCTTTTCCCCATCTGGTTCCAGATATAGGGCTTCCGCGTGAAGTCTGTCTTCCCCTAATTTCCGGGAGCTTAACCCTTCACCAGCCCCTTCCTCTGTCCCTTCCTTCCCCGGCTGCCATACTGCAATTTCACTCGGGACACCCTTCCTTCCATCCTTCTGCTCCTTACTCCCTTCTATCCCCTGCAGTTCTGATAAGGTACCCCCATTCTTTGATAAAGATGTACGTGAAATGGCCTGAGGGCTTCCTCCCTTCACCTGGCCGAGATCCTCTTTTAACCCTGAATTTGAGGTTTGCCAAGCCCAGGGTTTGGCTCGTTGTCCGTAGACAACATCTTCAAGACCTCCATAGCTAAACTGAGCACCAGGGGGATCGATTTGGGTACTTACATGGGTTACTGAGAGATCTTCAGACTTCTGGCCCTCCTCCGCCACGCGTGCTTGGTCCTCCTTGCATCTGCGCTCGTCCAACCCCTGATTCCTTTTCAGATCGACGCCCTCCGATGCATTAGGCTTCAGAATCTTCAGATCTGCGCTTCCCTTCGTGTCCTTGAGCAGGCTATCCCCTCCGAAGAAGAGATCCAGGTTCTGGGTTGATATTTCCTTACCCCAAACCGACAAAATGTCCTCAGGTTCAGGGTCCATCTCGACATATTCTCCTGGGATTACCATGATTAACCTCCTTAATTACCTTCTTAAATTACAGCACAGGTTACTTCGCTTCTCCTGCGGGTGGTTGCCTTAGTCTAGGCGGTGAACCCGACTAATTCCTCCAGTCAAAACGACATTGCACTGTAGGCGCTCCCTCTTCCTCCGGTTTACCCTGCACACCGTTCCCAGACCGTGCTGCGACCACCTGTTGATTTGCGCTGACCAAGGAGCCCACTTGTCGCCTCCTCCTGCTGCGCTCCGAGCTGCTCGAGACCCCTACTCCTATGCCCTTGGCCCTATCGGCCGCAGGCTTCGCTCCTGCGACCGTTCGCTAGCGGCCTCAGAGTCCATCCGCCGAACCCCCCCCCCCCCCCTTCTTCTTCTTGTGATCCTAATAATTCTCATATAACATACAATATTTTAACATAAAATGTATTAAATGTTATGATAGTCTTTTTGGTAATGTCTTTAAGTGCCATTTGTTAGATTTTTTATTATGTTTTTAAAATAGTATATATTATAATTACCCGTAATTATTTTCAATTAGCTATTTACAGTTTTTAAAAAGTTTATTAATTTTTTTAATAAGTTGCTTCCAGCAGTCACCTGCGTGCACATAGTGGAGCACTTGTTCTTGTGCAACCTCCGGCGACTTCACTTTCATCTTTCTGATAAGCCTCCTTCAATAAAATGTCATTAACATATGGTTCTGTTACCGTTTCCACTTGCAGGTTATGGATAGTACGTTGGTGTGTGTACTAGAGGATTGAACTTAATTAAGTCTGTGGGTTTAAATTTTAAAATTTAAGTGGAGAGATTTGATATTAGAGTGGTTTAATCAGGTCATAATTTTGTTTCGAAAAATAATGGTAATTTTGATAAAATTTTGGGAATTAAATTTTCAAATAAAAAAAATTAGTCAAGCTAAACCTCTTCATATAAACATCCAAAGTAATTGGTTACTTCCAAATGAAATGTATAAAACAAATATGTTTCAGTCTTTCAAGGATGATCTTGATGGGAACCATCATATGTTTCTCTAGGGACATTAAAATTAGTGTTGTGAGATGTTAATAAGTAGTTCAATATTTTGTTAGAGAGAAATTCTCGAGGTCTCAAAGAGAAATACATGTAGATTCTAAAGCAACATTTCACAAATAGTTTGGTTGATTTAGATGGTGTGTTCAATGTTTATTTGTTCCCATAAATACAACCTTCAATCATTTATTTAGTACAACCTTTAATCATTTATTTAATTGAATGAATCTTTGGTGACCATTTATTAAATGATTGAAATCTAATTTTTTAATTATTTATTTAATCATTAAAATTTAATATTTTTAAATGATTTAATAAAGAAAAGATAATACATATTAATTATATTTTATATCAAATTTTTATATTTAATTAAATATTTAATTTTTTTAAGTTCTTAATATTTATAAATCTTAATTTAAAATATTTTTTAATATTTTAATCATAAATTATATATTTTAAAAAATATATTCTATTTTTTTTGTTAAGTTAATGAATTTTATTAAATTTTAAAGAAATTATTTCTCAAAAAGTTTTTTTTCAAAATAGCGAAGGCCTCATTTCAACCGGATTTGTTGGCCATCAAAGACAAACAAAAGACATTGATAAGATCAACACAAAACTATGAGACCACATATCAATGGCCCAAATGACCCAAAATTGATCAAATATCAAAATCTATCTGATTCTCATCATTATCTATTCTCATTATTTGGATCCTGGACTACATGGCCACCCTAACCAGGATGGTGGAAGGCTTCATGGACATGAGATTCCATGCGCGTCATACGCCCCTCAAAGTTGTCCATCCAGTCTTCCAACATTTTCTGTCCTCTACGTAGAGAGTCCTGGTTATCAAGGATATGCCATTGGTTATGTTGTATAACATTCATAAAGCTTACAACATCATTTCTATCATTGTGTTTGTCCATCACTAGTTGGTTTATCGTTAGTTGCACTCGACAAATTTGGGCTTCCAGGGAGTCAAAGGGGGTGGTAAATCCACCCGCCTCGATGATACCTCATGCAACTAATCTAGTTCTCCCATTTCCTTCCCCTGAACTTTTTGGGGCCTAGCCTCCTGCCCCCTATTACCCCCAGCATGACGAGGTCACCCTTGTTGTTTCTGCATAGGATTTCCAATCAAAGGCCTACATCTAACCCAACAAGACACCCACCAACAAATCCTCGTCCATTCTCTCCCCATGGTTAACCACACCCCCACAAGAAGACATAATTATAATCATTACATGCAGGCACCAAACCACATACAAAGGACCATTGTCCCGACCCAATTCAACAATGAAATCAAAATTGACACCCACTATCTAGGATGCCTAGAACCCTAAGTGTTGCTAAACCACCAATCCCTCCCTCTAGGAAGGTCAAAACCCAGAGATGCACCAAGCTTAGATCCAAAATCACATTTTGTAGCACCAACGAAGTCTAGGATTCACTCGACAACGTCGCCCCATCCACGAACAAGCTCTATCGATGCACCAAGAACATGGTAGGCCCTTTAGAGAGGCTTCCTATGACTTCTAGGCTTGCAATTCCCCCTATTGACCAAACCCTTGTCGCACAATGCCAAAAATGAAGCCTAACGTAATATTCACCCATGTTATAACCTCATTCCCCTCTAGAATGTTCAGTGCTAAAACATTAAGCGTGTCTTGCTTAATAGGTTTCCTCTTCATTTGATCCACGTGGAGGAATTTCAATGCCCCCGTCTTGAAACTCGTTACCATTTCCTTCAACCCCCAACGAGGAATATATTCCAAAATATTAATAATATTAATAAACATTAATTTTTATAAAGAAAATTTTCAATTAAATCACATCGAAAATTTTCTAGTTGACGAGTTTTGAACCACTTAATGTGGTTCATCATCTTAGACTAAGATGATGAAGCACATTAAGAGGTTTGAAACTCATTAACAAAAAAAAATTTGATGTGATTTATCCGAAAAAGCTCTTT
Organism: Pinus albicaulis; assembly: GCA_034641835.2. Taxonomy (NCBI): domain Eukaryota; kingdom Viridiplantae; phylum Streptophyta; class Pinopsida; order Pinales; family Pinaceae; genus Pinus; species Pinus albicaulis. Next base: position 1,394,991,635 of record CM076579.1, on the reverse strand, counting down.
ATAAACATCATGAATCACAAAAAATTGCATTTAGAGACATTAATTTTATTTATTTATTTTTATTTTTATTTTATTATTTTATTTTATTTATTTATTTATTTATTTTTTACTTTATATATATATATATATATATATATATATATATATATATATATATATATATATATATATATGAAATGGTCCTTTTCAGGGCATTTTTTTTTGGTTATTATTTTTATTTTTTTTAACATAACGGGTACTCTATATTCAAAATCTAGATTACACAGCTAGGACTGTGTTTACATCATCTCATAAAAACTTGCTTCAATCTTAGTAGGTGCTTCCATATCTCAATACAACCATGATACTATTTTTATTTCCCCTATTAGCCTTGTATACTATAAGAAAACACTGAAATCTACCCTAAAGCCAAAAAAACGGTCCCAATATCGAAACAAAACGATAATTCATAAGTAGACATTAACCAGGATTGGTCTTCCCCTCGTCCTCGCTGACATCCTTACCTCGGTTTGTTGGGCTCGCTCCTGTGTCACCTTCTCCTCCCTCTTTCTGCATCTAAGCTATGACCTCCTCCTGTAGTCGTCCAATAGTTTCCTTAACCTCTGCGAATATGTTGTCTCTAACCAACTTTGAATTGGCAGTGAGTAAATAAATCTCCATCTTCATGATTTTATGCTCCAAACACGCCTCCACAATCAAAATTGCGTTAATTCTCTCGGTGATGGAAACATGATCCTTCTCTCATAACTCCACTCGACGGGTGATAAGGTGAAGGACCCTCTTCTAGCGCACAAAATCCTCTTAAGGAGGTTTCATGTCATGGCCTTTTGACACATCCATATCGACGTTCCTACAAATCACATAACTATCAATTCGATGCTCCAAGCCTTTGACAATGGATGTAACAGGAGAGAGTGGTGAATCCTTAAATAGGCCAAATACCTCTTGCACGACTGTTTTAACTTCTCATGCTATAATCTCATGAAGATCCTTGATCTACAATCCCATTAAATATGAATTCTCTCCTAGGGATCTAGAAAACAATTTTTGCAGGCAATTTGCATAGTAATAAGATGATGTCCACCTCCTCGCCATTAATTCTCCGTTGCAAGTCATATTCCTGCAACTTTTCTAAAATGATGGGTTTCCTGCAACATCTATATATTGGGTTATTAATCTCCTTGTGCCAAGCGATGAGGTAACATGGGGGTCCGGGAGGACGTCGTGCGTTGAGCCTTTGCTGTCCTTTCCCCACCTGTCTTGCCTTCTGTATGAGCTTCCTCGCGTCATCTCTTTATCATCGACAAGTATACCAATATTTATTATTGCTCTGACCATCATTCAATTAAGGAGTGGGAAGTTGACCTCCATCTGCCCATCGATCTCGTATTTCCCTACTCCCAAGAACACTCCACGATTTTTCATTTAATTGACAACCTTATTTAGGTGACGTACAACATACAAAAATAATGTTGCTCAAATTTTGCAGGCTGATAATTTGTTCTTTTATCCATGTAGGACATGTTTTCGTTAGAATGTGCATTTGATATTGAGAACATTCTTATGACCAACAAGGAATCCCTAAAAAATTTTATTCTCTTTATTATGAGAGTGTGAGCAAGATAATTTCCTTTCCACAAGGAAAATAACAACCTTTTTATTAGTGGCAACTCCATTTGCTCATTGGGGCTACAAAGCACACCTCTCGCTCCTACCTCCCTTTTTTGGGTTAATTTTAACCAAAATCTGAAAGAGATTTTTAAAATTTTGAGTTAAAGATATTTAATTTGCAAAATTCAAGTGCGCGAGGAGTTTTTTCAAGGCATTAAATCCATTTGTGCATCCAAAAATGTATTCTAAACTACAAAAAATCACAATATTACTTGAAGTTGTATGTTGAATTCTGGTAAAAAAATGATTTTGTCTATAAGTTAGACTACACCTATATATATATATATATATATATATATATATATATATATGTAAAAAGCACATGTATATTCTATTGGACCCACTACATTGGATGAGGTGATGCCTTGAACATCTAAAGTATTTTAGTTGTGTGCTTGTTTCTTTGAATTTCAATTGATGTTCCTTAAAGTAAATTTTTTTTTTCAAGTAATTTTTTGGTTGCTACATTTTCCAGATTTGTTGTTTTATGCAATTTCTAGTTTTCATTTAATTTTCTGCTCTAGATTAGCATTTGAATTTTGTTGGGTGCAATAGGTTAAATTTATAATTAAGCAAGGTGTGGTTTAATTTAGTATTACTTCAAGTCGCGTGATTAGAATAATTCTTTCCCCGTCATTTAGTTTCTTCTATTTATATTTAGTATTGCTTTTCAAGTCTTACATTTTTTTTCATGTCGGATGTGCTAGATAGTGTAAAACCCAATCATGCAAAACCAATGTTAGTTGTTGGTAGCTACTTGCATATATTTTGCAGACTTCCTTGAAACAATTTATCCTTGTTTATCTATAAAAATAATCTTATTTTAAGGAATAATTATGCAAAGATGATTTCATCATGCCAACTTTTAACTTTCTTAATTTGTTGAGTCCCTGATCTTGTAAAATTTATGATGATTACTACAAAATTGTACTAAAACATTTTCATCACTATCTAATGACTTGTTCCTCAACCCCAATCTTAACAAAGAAAAACATATTTATAAATAGTCATTTTAAGGTTATTATTTTCGATAAGCAAGACTAGCCAAGTTGAAAATAGTTACTACAAAAAAATTTACACCATCCCTAACTCTTAAGGAGCTTACCTGCCACCCCATCTATTAAGTAATCGTTTGTTGATTAACAATAACCATAGTTGAATTTTAAACAAAAATAGTCAACTGGAGGATAGGAGGTCTCATCACGAGCTAACCTACTATGATCACAAGTCCTAATAAAGTGACATTACCACTACTGGTCACCAAGCCAGGGTAATGACCTTTGGTCATAAAGTTGAAGGACAAGTGTTCTGATCACGAGCCGACTTGTTCACTTTTGTTTGCTCCCGTAAAGGGTAATGTTATTAGCTAGTTACCAAGCTAGAACAATTATCTTCAATAGACATTTAAGTAAATTGAAAATATCTTATAACTATGTATTTATTTCTAATATATGGGACATCGACATCTCAATGGTTTAAAAATGCACCCCTCTATGGACACTTGCTGGTAGCAGTGGCCATGCCTATGGTATAGAAGTTAATTTGATACTATAATCTACTTGGTTACCTTCTTTTATCAAAACTAATTTCTGATAAAGCCTACTGTTGCACATATAAGGTTTGCTAGAATTCATGGTTCATGGGGTAATATTTAATCAATTCTTAGATGATGATGGTTATGGTTTATATCTATTATTGAGTTATAAATATTCACTTTACATGTCAGGGATGAAACTTTTAGGATATTTGATATTTGAAATTTTGTATCATCTAATATATCATTCCTTTATTCTACAAGTGTCATATATTTAACCAAAGATAGTTGATTTTCCAAATTGGTCACCATTTATTGGTAGCTTAACAACAGTACTATTGTTTTGGGGTAGAATAAAGAGGCCTAATTCTGATTGTGAATGCTAGGTAATTGGTCAGATCTTGAGAACCAAAGACTAAGATAACTAATTCTCACTATTTTTGTGCTCGTAACAACCAAAGATTATGAGTATAGGGAATGCATATTTTTCTCATCATTTTTACTCTTATATTCCCTTTTAATCCATTATTATCCCATGATATTCACAACATGATTATGTCACTCTTATATATAATGAGGTATCTGAGGTGATGAATTACTGATTGAGGCTACTCATGAGATGTGTTATAGAAATCTTGATGACATTGCAACTAATCAGTTTGGGGGAAGGAAAACCTGCTACACTTTATTAGTGCCAATCAAGTTTTCCTATCACCAGTGATCAAATAGGTATGCTCTTTCCAAATTTGTCTGAGTCTATTTCAAAATTTTAGCATTTCATTGAGTCTCAAAATAAAAATTCGTTCACTGGTTTAGGTTGTTAGGTGTTTTCTTCTTCCACCATGACTAGGGTTATAAAAAGGTTATGTTGTATCACCATCATGAATGGTCATAAGTTATGATGTCATTGATGTAATTGTTATGTTAGTCATCTTTATATGGTCAAACTGCCATTTCAGATGTTATGGTCGAGTTCATGATTTCATGGTCTATAAGGTGTCATGATGTAGTCAAATCATAAAAATCAAATAAAGGTCATATCATAATAGGTAACAATGTGTGGAAGAAGTAAATTTTCAAAGGTTTATTTCCTAATCATTTCAAAGAATGTACAACAAATTCCAAAGTTCAAATGCAAGCTGCTCCAAAGGTTCAAAATCCACTTAATGCAAAATACCAAAGGAAAATTGATGGGGCCAACCAATCACTATGAAAAAGTGGTATAAAGGCTCTAAAACTACATAAAATCTTCAATCTTCCTCCTCATTGCTCGATCAGACCTCTCCTCCCTCAACAACACCTTCCATCAGCTAAAATTTGTAAACTCTAGCCAGCTTGCTACGCAAAGGGCCAACTCGCTACGTTTTCATGATTTCGCTACTCTTTCGCTTCACTCACCCTCAAAAATATTATAAAGGATTAAATTTGCCTCAATTTTGAATACTCAGACCAATATTTCTTCTCCCAAGCCTTTCTTGCTCCTCAGCAACAAATTTTTGGCCAAATCATCACCTTGCGGGTGAAAAGGTAGCGTGTCGCTACTCTTTTGATGAAACTATCATTTAAACCCTATTTCTTTCTGGTTTTTGAACAATGAAGCTGCACCTGAAGATTTTAAAGCCAACCACATCTTTCAATCTGCCTTAGGACGCCTCGAAGTTAGCGGAGCTTCCTCCATGCTATGTTTTCAGCCTAGATCGCTACGTTTTCAACAAAACTCAGTTTGTTTCGTTCAAGGGAAAACCCAAGTGTTCAACATCTTCATTTCAATAATATTCAAACTCTTTACCACTTTTCAATAGATATTTTCATCAAAATTTCAAGTGGTTTCCTCTTAAATGCTAAAAAATGCCAAATTCAATAGTTTGCTAGGATTTTATGACACAATTTTGCTTGTTTCGAAAATTTGAACTCAAGTTACACCAAAAATCCTCAAAATTTGATATAATGACATTATAAAATCATTTCATCACCTTTCCCGTATTTTTCAAAACGTTTTCCCTCATACTTTCTGTTTTTCCCATTTTTCCCCAAACCCACGCTACGTTTTAATTGCCAGGCCTGTGTTTCGGCTTTCTCCACCCCTTCCCATCATACTTTTTCGTCCCTTCCACTTCCATAACATTTTTAATATCCCTCCACACTCCCTCAAATTTTATCAAAAATTTAGAACTCATTGTCCCCTTTCATCCCCCTCCATTCATCCAACGTTGAAGCAAGGGTAAAAAGGTAGCGTGCCCATGCTACCTTTATCGATGGAGGCATCTAAATGAAAAATGGGTTGCATTTTTGGAAAGGCCTTAGCTTATATGTTAATTATTTTCACTCATTTTCCTTCACCAACAGTCAGTTTTATACAGGAATGCAAATAAGTGCCTAAAAATAGCTCTCTGCCCTCATTTCAGCACTCACAGACCAATTTTGGTAAATGCATCTTTTAAGTACTTTGCTGGATGTTTTGTAATGAAAAACCACTTCATAGGGATATAAGACACCCTCATCAACCTCCATCAGTTTTCAGAGGCAAAATTTACCAAAGCATCATCATCAAATCAGCTCAAGAAGTCCATGCTACACATTTTCTACAGACACACTACGCAAACAGAGTCTTCATGCTACCTTTTCACCAAAAAGTCATTTTATGTAATTTTAGTGTGAAATTCAACTTTCCAATGGTGAATAATGATGTAATATGATGTATTAAGTGTTTCTAAGGTCTAATATCTTGAAATCCACTAATTGTAATGATGTAAAGTCAAATGTATCTAGTTGGAGAAAAATCAGGGAGTGGTTATAACCTATCTTGATTTGCGTTTTTGTTAGAGAAAAAAGTGTCTCTATAACCTAAAGAGGTGGATTCGACCCCTAGAGGTGGGTATTTGTAGTTTTGAGTCTATATATGTCTTGTTTTGATACAAATGGGAGGTTGGAGTGTTGGACATGGGAGGGTGGAGAGATTTGGAGCTGGTGTACTGTTTTGACAATAATAAAACCAGAAGTTACAACTATTTTTTGGGAATTGATGTGATGTGTAAATTTGGTAATGTTACTTCTTTGTGTTAATATTTATACATTTTATCATTATATTTGCTTTCTAGTGATAATCTCTCCAGTTTGTAAACAAATTCATGTATACATGCTCTATTTTAAAAGAGATTCTCATGTATTTGTCTTATTCTTCTATCAAAATGAATTCACCTCTTGTGCTCATTTTGATTTTATGCAATTTCATCCTATGCCATCAATGACTAAAACTCCAAAATATCTCTTATGTATACCTACCTTGCTCCTAATTATCTCTGTAACTTATCATCTGAAAGTCTAAACCTAGCTCCTAATTTTCACCCTCCTTAAACCATCATCCAGCTAAACCAATTCAAACAAACAAACCCTTGTACTCATACCTAGCCTAAAACCCTAATTCATCCAGCCCTCTTGGCTATGATGTTTTTGAGAGAGCCCTCTTCGGTTTGGTAGGGCTAGCTACCAAGCTAAAAGATTGGTCTGTGGTTACCTCTGTTTGGACTCTTTCTCAGCCTTAGAGATTCGGTGGAGTGATAACACACTTTATGATTACTTTCTTTCATCTTGCATGAGTTCCACCTTTTTGCATCACTACATCAACTTCAACAAATATTAATCCATCCATGCCATTCCACATTTTTAGGGAGGTAAAACTTGAGGTAAAATATCATAAGTTTTTTTATTTATTAAAAGTTTAAGTGAATGTCATGAAAAACCACCGAGCATTATTTACTCATATTTTCAAATTATTGGTTCCACTTCTTCATCACTTCCCATTTTTGAAAAAGACACAAAATATTTTAGTTTGGGGAGTGTACTTTTCATTAATTTATTTATCATGACCGTGCCATTAATACTCTTTATCATCCATCAATTCCTTATTCATTATCAAAACCTCCCTTATCCCATGTTGTTTTACACCAAGCCGAGATTTCAATAATGATTGTAGCAACAACCTCAAATTGTTTTCTAGTGTAGCATGAGGACATGCTAATTCTCTAGTTTGGGGGAGGATTTGCTATGCATGATGATTATTTTCTTCTTTTCCTCATTTAAGGGATATAAAATCATTTTTATACAGTGCAGAAATTGATTTGTGTATATATTTAAAATCATGAACTGAATTCCTGTGATTTCGAATAGAAAGAAGGTATCATTAAAATGAAAAAACCGAGAAAATTTCAAGCTAAACGAGTTTGTAAAATTTCAGAAATCATGCACTATTACCTACAACCATTTTGTTGATATCTTGAAATCTGTTCATTGGATTGCTTTGATTTTTGGTGTGTAGAAGCATTAAGGTAATTGGAACAAACTATGAAATTTCAAGCAAAACTGATTTATAATTTTTGAGAAATTAAACATCATCACCTACAACCATTTTGCTTATATATTGGGATCCGTGCATTAGACGACTATAATTTTCGGAGTGGAGAATCATTATTATAGTAGAAATATGCTTACAAAATTTTAGCAAGATCTAGTTTGTATTTTTTGAGAAAATGGATAATGAAGTTTTTTGATTACTTGTATCATATTTTGCTGCAACTTCATATACATATTATTGAAATTTAATGTGTGAAATGTTACAACTTCACCAACATTGCTAGAATTGAATAACCACTATTTTGAAGAGGCTTTTGGGGAAGAATTCTTATGTTCCATCAATATCATGAGTTGGGGTGAGTGTTTTGATTAATGTATTACAACTTGGTTAATATAAAGGCATTGGGTTGCATTAGAACATGCAACATGTTCAATTTGGGGGAGATGTTGGGCCACTAAATTATCATTATTATTACCATTTCATAACACATATTTCATCAATTTCCATCATTCTTTGATCATGTTATTTATCATAATTTATCATATAATTCCATTTCATAATTATTTATGCTCTTGTGGATAAGTAATACTTGTTTTCCTTTATTTTCAATAAATTGAAGATTATTATGCATGATTTTTCCAATGATGGTGTATTAATGAATTGTTATAACATTACTCATAATTTTAGCCTCCAAGATATCTTTCAGATTGGAAACTTGATCTCCAACTCAGTCAAATATTCCAACTCATAAATTCGATGGATAAAAAGTGACAATTTTGCTTTGGACTTTTCGAGCAAATGAAGATGAATCTTGAAAATCCGAGACACAGGTTTTGTGCCAAATGGACCAAATTAGTCTTCCAATGATAATCTTTCTAAAATTCGGTCTAGGTTGAGAGAAACACAAGGTTCTTCAAAGGATATATATATATATATATATATATAATTTTTTTATTTATTATTATTATTATTATTTTTTAATTTATTTAATTATTTATTTTAATTAATTTATTATTATTATTATTTTATTTTTATTTATTATTTATTATTTTTTATCAGATTTGTTGTTGTGGTCGTTTTCTGAACTCTCCCAATTGAAATACCAGATTCGACTTGTTCTAGTTGAATCATGATGGAGAGATATTTTAGATTTGATCTTGTTTATTGAGATTTTGTAATTAATCCAAAATTGTAAGGGGAAATCATTTTGTAATCAATTTAGTTTTAAGTTTCCTTTGATCCATGTATTTAAATGAAAATAGAGATCAAAGGGGTTGATGGAAAATTGTTGAAATTGAGGCAAAACTAAGAACTTAATTCTGGTGTAATTATTTCTCTAAGATATTTTAATGAAGGAAGCTATCCATTGAGTTCTACATCTGTTATTCGTAATGTGATCTGAATTATTTTTCAACGAAGAAATGACTCTTGGGAAATTGAGCCCACTACCTTGGACGAGGTGATGCCTTAAACATATAAATTAGTTTAGTTGTGTGCTTATTTCTTTGAATTTCAATTGTTGCTCCTTAAAGTAAATTTATTTTTTTTCAAGAAATTTGTTGGTTGCTACATTTTCCAGATTTGTGTTGTTTCCTACAATTTCTAGATTTCATTTAATTTGTTGCTCTAGATTAGCATTTGAATTATGATGGGTGCAATAGGTTAAATTTCCAATTCAGTAAGGTTCGGTTTAATATAGTATTAATTCAATTTGTGTGATGAGCATAATTATTTCCCTATCATTTACTTTCTGCTTTTTAATTTTAGTATTGTTTTTCATGTCTTACATTTTATTTCTTGTTGAATGAGCTTGATAGTGTAGAACCCAATCATGTAGAACCAGTATTAGTTGTTGGCAGCTACTTGCATATATTTTGCAGTCTTCCTTGAAACAAAAAGTCATTCCTTGGATTGATAATTAGTGTTAAGGTGATTAGTTGTTTTTTTATTAAGTAATTAATTTCCCCAACAATCATAAGGATTCTACATTGTACTAAGGGTATGGGTAAACCAATAGGCAAGTTCATCATAGGTGGAGAAACATTCATTAGGGAGGTTAGCGACTAGAGAAGCATCGCGTCCCTGAAGGGAGTTCAAAAATAAAAGCATACAATTGTCGTTGTCGTTTTCATTTACCTCGGGGATGATACATGCATTTGAGAATGCACACAAATGCTCCTTCACTGTAACCTTCCTATCACCATAAAACAAAGGTAGATTTAAATTGATGGGTAATTTTTAAAGGGGAAGGTGTGAACCAAGGATACAAATTCTTGTCTTCCTCCCATGTAAAAATTCCATGTCGATAAATGATTTTGTCAGGGTTGGAAGAGGAAGTAGTCGACATGCCACAACATGGAAAAAAGCATTCAATAACAAACATAATTGACTAAAAAAATGTAATGAAAACCCAAAATAGAGAAAAACTAAACATTCCCCAATGAAGTCACCATAAATATGTTGATGTTTCATAATGTAAGTGTCGCTAAAGCACTACACCCACATCAAAATCTCAAACACCTCAACGACTATTGAGGAGTAAGGGGAATGCAATCCTGCAATTTTAAGCCACTCGAGTAATGGTTGAGTCCATGCTAATAACAACACAACTCAACTTAATTTCTAGTCGAGGAAAAGAAAAATAAAAGAACTAACATACTAATCCTAAACACAAACTATATACAAAAAGTAGTGAACCAATCAACTCTCTAAGGTTTGGGCCTTCGATCATTGTAGGGCCTAAGCTACTATAAATACCAAAAAAGGCAATGAGCTAGTGAGAGTTTAGGCTAAAAGGCCTTATGTCTGGTAGAGCATAATCTGTTGCAAACAATAAAAGAATAAAAGCTTAATGTTCCTTGCTAATAATATTTTAATTGTTTTTTGATAGACTTATATTATGATATGAAAACCTTAATCATTAATATGATATGTATTGCTAATTCATAATGAAGAAGGCTTCATGGCACAACAATTAAATATTGTGAGAGAGTAATGATTAAACCCTTGTCTCCCAAGTTGCACCACTAGTTACTTTACCATTGAATCACATACCTAAGATGTGAAATTAGCTATTTAATCATATAGTTAAGTTGTTGTATTTGTTATGGTTTTTTTTTTTGAAAATAAAACTTAATTCATTATGTCAAATAAACAGTTAGATTGTTTAATGGATAAAATTTATTTGCTACAACAACTAATCATTAAATAACTTGTAGCCAATGAAAGAGGTTAGTAAAAAATAAACAAAATTAAAATATGTATATAAAAAAAACCAAGTTAAAAAGGTGAATAACTAAAACAACTATTAAATAAACTAAAGATCAACACGTTATATATTGAAATTAGGTTTAATGTGATATAAAACAAAACATGGTAAAAACAAGAAATTTACAGAACGTGAAGAAAAACACATAAAATTGCATAATTTTACGACTATAAAGAAAATAAAATCAAAACATTTATACACAGAACCAAAGCTAAAAGTTTTAAAAATAAGAAAATAAATGCGACGCCAAAACCATAAAAAAGAAGTCTAGTCACAAAGGGAAATTCTCCATTTTATATCACTCTCAACCAAATACACTTCCTTGGGGTGGAATATGTGTGGGAAATGATAGGTATTACATAGTCGGTTTAAACCAGTTGACAGTGGGTAAGAATAGTTGTCCTGCATAACAATCCGAAAGTACCATTTTAAATGATAAAACAATGAAACTAATGCAACAACAATTCTTACCTTTACTCGGCTGTAAACAATTATAGCTATGTAGTCACTTCTTAGGAGGCACTCGAAAGAGGTATCCTTGCATGCCTCGCAATGATATCACACAGATTGAAGTTAGATGCACGTGGAGGGAAACATAGGAATAAAACAAAGAAAGCCTTGCAACTGATCTCCCTCACTCACATAGGAAAGGAGAGATGAAATGAAAAAAGTTAGGGCAGCAAGAGATGAGGGAAAAAGAGCATGGATTTATAAAGGTAAAGCCGTGATTGCGCAATTTGGACCTCCTTCCAAAACAAGGCAGCAAAATGATAACAAAGAAGAGGCAGCAAACTCTTTAGCAAGAAATGAGGAAGCAAGGTCATTATGGGCAAGCAGGGACAAAGACTCAACTGTGAGTCTTGCATGTCAAAACAAATAGAAATCAAGTCTTACCCAGGTTTCCTTAAGATTAGTTTGTTGGAACTGCAGGGGTTACCCATGGAGACGAGGACCTGGGTTAGGGCCTATTGCAGAAGGTAGAGACATAATTTGTCTCATAGAAACACATGAGCATGAAGGGTGTAAGACACCTTTGTTTGAAGGGTATTGGAAGATAGTAGTGTGGAACAAGGCAGCAGGGAATGGCAAAGGGCACGGGGGTATCATGGTATTAGTAAGAGAAAAAGAAGGTCGTTTCATTCAGCTAGAAAAAGAAGACCCAAATAAGCAATTTGTTTGGCTTAAAATATCAGAAAATGGAAATCACATTAGAATTGCAGCATGCTATTTTGCGCTGCAAGTTTCAAAAATCTACAAAAGTACAGGGCTTGATCACAAAGATCCCTTTGCAGTGCTAAAAACGGATATTGCAATATTTTCTCAGCTAGGTGAAGTCCTTATAGTGGGGGATTTCAATGCTAGAACTGCAGGTGAACAAGCTAACATTATTTGTTGTAAAGAAGACAGTGACCCTATCTGGCTTACAAAAGAGAGTAATCATCAGTGGGAATGAATTTCAGAGGATAAAGGCTGCAATCTCTTTGGAGAACAACTGCTTATGCTATGTGGGGCTTTCGATTTAGTCATTTGTAATGGTTTGACTAGATGGGAAAAGTCCGGTAATTTCACTTGCAATACTTACAATGGAGCAAGTGTAGTAGATTATGTAAGTTGCTCGCATAGTTTGTGTGAGAAAATGGAGGAAGTGTTGATTGGAGATCAAATTTGGGACTTAAAATCAGATCACAAGCCAATCTATTTAAGTTTCTCTTGGACCGGAAAAAAGCAATTAGGGTCGAAAAATCAGTGTGTTCAACAAAATCCCCCAAAGGGCATAATTCTTCTGAATCAAGAGAATTGTAATACCTTCAAAATAATGCTAGAGAGGCTCTTCAAGAAGGAGGAAATCCCATCTCATGGCCTTCATAGTCACAGATTAACATATTTAATTCATGCGCACTTGCTGAGTGCAAAAGAACAAAAATTAAGAAGTCCGAAACAAATTGCTTTCCGGTTAATGCTTGGTTTGATGAGGAATGCAAAAAGGAAAGGAGAAGGTGGAAGGAATCAGACACAGATAACATAAAGCTCAAAGCTTACAAGCAGTTAGTAAAAAAGAAAAAAGCTGATTTTATGGTTTCAAGGAGAGAAGAACTAATCTTCCTTGGGAAAAATAACCCCAAATTATTTTGGAAGGAGCTCCAATCGAAAAAGGTGCAAGATGAAAACAACATTACAGCTTCTAAATGGTTTGACTATGCAAGACAAATTTATGAGCAGGATCCCAAGGTTGACCCTCCTCCCTTGGTCAGCACAGACACAAAACTCTTCACGGTGCAAGAGGTAGAGATGGGTATCAAGAAGTTGGGCGCTGGAAAAGCAAAAGAATTAGATGAACTCCAAGCAGAGTATCTAAAGTGGGGCTTAAAATTTCTTTCACCTCACATCACAAAAATTTTCAACAACATCTTACAGCAGGGGTTCCCCACAGATTGGACAACTAGTATGGCAATACCTCTTTTTAAGAGTGGTGACGTCAATAATCCCTCCAATTATAGAACCATAATGATAAACCCCTTGTTTGCAAAGTTATTTGGAAGCATGTTGGAAAAGAAAATCAGCAAGTGGGCAGAAGAAAGAGATAAACATGCTAAAGGGCAAGCAGGTTTTAGACCTAAACATTCCACAATTGATCATTGTATAACTTTAAGGCACATCATTGAAAAAGGTTGGGAAAAAAAGGAAGAAGTTTTTTGTTGCTTTGTTGATTTCAGAAAAGCCTTTGACACGGTTCCTAGGGATAAACTTTGGGGCAGAATGGAGGAACTCGGGGTTCCCAAGCATTTGAGAGCAGCTGTGCATAGGTTGTATGAAGAGGTGAAAGTCAAAATCAGAACTTCAGCTGGCATTTCTGAAAGTTTTAGAAGCGATATCGGGGTCAAGCAAGGTTGCCCATTGTCTCCTACCCCTTTTGGGTTATATATTGACAAGCTTGAAGAGTGGCTAAATTCGCAAGGGGGTGACGGTATCCATTTGGGCAAGTTCGTTATCAGGCTTCTTTTGTACGCAGATGACCTTATATTGATTGCTAATTCGGCTCTTGGTTTGCAAGAACATTTACATTCCCTTGAGCATTTTTGTAGAAGGGTTGGGATGCAAGTCAATATTAGCAAAACGAAAGTAGTGGTTTTCTCTAACAAAAGAAAGCAAAACCAACATAAGTTCTATTTTGAAGGCAACATTCTGGAAGAAGTTGCAGAGTACAAATACCTCGGAATTGACTTCAACATAAATTTAAGTTGGAATGGTTGTAGAAAGAAAAGAACTTTAGGGGGTTGGAAAGCATTTTATGTTCTTCAAAACAGGTGTAGAGAGGCAGAGCTGTGGGACTGGAAAACCACCCTAACTCTTTTTGGGCTTTTAGTGATTCCGATGATTCTCTATGGTTGTGAACTATGGGCCAGCAACACAACCAAGTTGCAGTGGAAACAAATTGAGAAAATTCAGAAACGTTTGATTACAAACAAATTCAAAATTAAAAGTGCAGTTCCTTATGCTATCCTGTTAAGTGAAACAGGGACTGCTCCTATTGAAGCAATTGCTATGGTGCGAGTCATAAGGTATCTGAAAAAAATTGAGCAAATGGAAGAGGATAGATGGCCTAAGGTGGTGTTTAGTGACAGATTGTGCAAGAGACAGAAGACTTGGATGCAGAAAAATAACAAATGGTTTGGTAAATGGGGTATTTGCTTGAGCACGTGTCCTACAAACAGTGAAGAGATAAAAAAATTTGTTATGGATAAATTCCACAAACATACTTGGAAGAAAGAGCTAGAGAGAAAGAAGAAGTACTACATAGAAGAGTTTAACCCCACGCATAACCATCAACAAAAGGCGTACATAGGGGCTAATATTTCTTGGAGATCTAAAATTCTTATTGCTCAATTAAGGACTAATTCTCATCAACTCTGTTGTGAAACAGGGCGTTGGAAAAGGCCAAAAGAAATGTGGGAAGAAAGAGTATGTATTTTTTGCTCCTCCGGAAAAGTGGAAACAGAAAAACATTTCATTCTAGAATGTGAGGCCTTCAAGGACACCAGGGAAATCTATGCAGGTATTCTGGCAGCTAATTCTTGGGATAATCTATTCAGCGAAGAGTTTGTAGATAAGTTGGGAGTGCTCATTGTAAAACTTCACAGGAAAAGGGTCGAATACAAGAGTCAGATAGAGAAGCAATCTGTCCCATAGGCTATTTTTAGCCTCGGGGACATTAAAAGTTATTTCTTTCTTTCTTTCTTTCTCGGTAGAAGAAAGGAATCCTCCTTGGATAGTTGAATGATATCGATATTCATCGGACGACCGTCATATGAAGGTTGGTTGTTACATTCATTGAAATGTTTAGGCAATTTCTCCACCCTCTTTTAATCTTCATTGCTGTAGGCTCATAGTTCTAATATATTCCTTTAATATGTAGTCGATGGAATTATATTCAATTAAATATATGTACATATTTGTCTCTTCATCCTTTTTCTTTCTTTTTTCCCTTTTAATAATAATTACTTATTCTCCATGTGTTAAAAATATTTTACCATATTACTTTTAATAAACAACCATAATTTGCAAACTTCTTACTACTGGAAAAAAGTGTCCACATAAAACACATTATGATCCTCCCTCCTACAATATCTATATAGTGAGCACAATGATGATTTGTGAGTTGAACTATGTATACATCTTGGCTTCAATCCCTAGTGATAGAAACTTGCAAAGGAGTTTAAATGATTTCATTGGTCCTCTAAAGGATAAGAGGCCTCCGTTTTACAAACATTATATGACAATTTGGAGCCCAAATTTTATACGTAATATTGAAATACATTGCATTATAAGGTTATTTCTTGACAACATAAAAACATTATGCTATTTATGGGGGTACACACACACACACACACACACACACACACACACACACACACACCTCATGTTGAATTGTTCGAGAGCCATTTAATGCATCAACAGATCCAGTCCAAAAATCCACGCCTTTAGCTATCACAGAGTTGATTCTACCAAACATAAATCCATCACCTTACTGGACTCATGTTGGAGGTATCAAATTTAAATTTTTGCATGGGAAATATTTTGAGTCGACCCAAGGTTTTACAAGATATCAAGTATAAAGCTTTTTATCATGCTCCCAAATGAAACCATTGTAATCAATCCAGTCCCTAATGACATCAATGTATTATGAAACCATATCCTAAAGTAGAAGAAAAGAGAGATCAACGCCTTATAAATTATCCACTTCGAGGGGTAACCTCCTTTACATTACATAAATGAACAATTCTTGGATAATTCAATTGACAAAACCTCCTTTCTATATATAGGAGTCCATGGGGTCACAATATAATCCTAGCCGACCTAACAATAATAATGTAAGGGAACAACAATAACAATAGTGGGGTTTTATGGGGCACAATAATAACAATATGGGGACTACAGGGGTACACAAATAAAAATAAGGGGGCTACACTAACAAAAATAAGGGTCTATACTAGTAATATAGGGACCTAACATGCCCCTCTCCTTCAAAAAAGTGCTGTCTGCAATGCTTGAGTAGCTCTGGATGTTTCTATTTAAAATTCTCATCCTCCCATGTGGAATCCTCCGTGGGTAAGTTCTTCCACTTGATGAGATACTCTGAAATTGATCAATTTCGTAGCTGTCAAGTTCTTGTTTCTGTGACTACTTTAGGTTCCAATATGATTTTTCCTTCCTCATCAAGTTCTAGAAATATTGTTTGAACTAGAAGTTTGTCATATATAACCTTCTTTAAGCTTGAAACATGGAAAAATGGGTTCACTCGAGAAGAAGAAGGAAGCTCCAATTTGTATGCCATAGTACCAATCTTCTGCAACACCTTGTAAGGACCATAGTACTTTGGCGATAATTTATTATCCTTCTTAGCTTGCTTGAGGGACATTTGTTTGTATGGTTGTAGCCGTAAAAATACCCAGTCTCCTATATCAAACTTCTCTCGCTGCGATGTTGATATGCCTGTTGTTTCATTTGATTTTGTGCCAAATCTAGGTTATCCTTGAAGAGTTGGAGAACTTGTTGTTGATGCTTGATGTGATATTCCACTGCTTGAACCTTAGAATTTTCTCTTAAAGATGATGTGATGGACGATGGATGATATCCATAAAGTTCCATAAATGGGGTCATTTTTGCTACAACATGGAAGGAAGTGTTATACCACCATTCAGCCAGAGGTAACCACTTGACCCATTGTGTTTGTTTATCGGATACAAAACAACGAAGATATCCTTCCAAACATTTGTTCACTATCTCAGTTTTCCCATCGGATTGAGGATGATAAGATGATCTATGGGCTAGTTGAGTACCCAAATAAGAAAATAATTCCATCAAAAAATTTCTACTGAAAATGGGATCTCTGTCGCTTACAATAATCCTTGGGTTTCCATGTAGCTTTTGAACTGTTTCTGTAAATGTAGTAGCAACTGTGCTTTCTTTAAATGGATGAGATAATGCACAAAAGTGTGCATACTTGGTAAATCTATCAACTACCACCATGATGACACTCTTTCCTTCAGAATTAGGTAAACCTGTGATAAAATCATTGAAACGTCCTCCCAACATTGAATTGGAAAGGGTAAAGGTTGTAGTAGACCCGAGGTATTAATTATCTCAACTTTATTTTGCTGGAAAGCCAAACATTCTGCCACAAAATTTTGAATATAATATTTAAGGCCATCCAGAAAAAAATATTTCTTCACCCTGTGGTAAGTTTATAAAAATCCTGAGTGTCCTCCTATGTGAGAGAGGTGTAATTCCAAAAGAATCTTCTGTTTTAGTTGGGAATTATTACAAATATATAAGTGATCTTTGTATCATAAGGAATCATTTTTCCAACTAAATGTATCAGATGTATTGGGATCTTGCTGCAAATTTTGAATGAGTGTCCACACTTCTTCGTCATTCTTCCATTCCTCCCTTGCTTCAGTTATCCAATCTGGTTGGATAATAGAAATGGCACAAAGCAATGCTTTCGCCTCCTCATCCTTTCTTGAGAGTGCATCTACAACAACATTTAACTTCCCTTTTTTGTAGATGATTTCAAAATCATAACCCAACATCTTTGTGACCCATTTTTTCCGGTCTTCTGAAGATAGTCTTTGTTCCAAAATTATTTAAGACTATCATGATCAATTTTTACCTCAAGTGTCTTCCCATTAGTAAGGTCACCATTTCTTTAGTATGTAGTATTGCCAAATTTCTTCTCATAAATAGCTTCGTAAATACTTTGCTTTGATTGGACGACTTTCAAAAGCAATGGGTCTTCCTTCTTGCATTAAAACAACACCAATTCCATTTCCGAGGCATCACATCTGTTAACAAAGGTTTTTGTAAAGTCCGGTGTAGCTAAGATCTATGTGCTAGGCATATTGCCTCTTTAAGATGTTCAAAGGCCTTAGTTGCTTCAAGAGTCCATGAAAATGCATCTTTCTTCAATAATGTTGTTAGAGGTGCTACTATTATCCCATAATTCTTAACAAACTTATGATAATACCCTATTAACCCGAGAAATCCTTGTAATTGCTTTATGGTTGTTGGGAATTTCCATTCCTTAATGGCTTTAATTTTGTTAGGGTCTACCTTAACACCCTCTTGAGATACAATATGACCCAAATATTCCACCTCTGTTACTCCAAAGAAATATTTGGAAGTTTTTACATATAATTGTCTTTCATCCAATAGTTTTGACCACCCTGTAACCATGTTGAACATGATCCTTCCAAGGCTTGTTGTAGATTAGTATATCATCAAAAATACTAACATAAGGTTTCTAAGGAAGGATTTGAAAATGGAATTCATCAACCCTTGAAATGTAGAAGCTGCATTGGTAAGGCCAAAAGGCATGACCAAAAATTCATAATGACCCTCATGAGTTTGAAATGTTGTTTTTGAAATATCTTCAGTCTTCATTCTAATTTTATGATATCCTGAATGAAGATCCAACTTGGTAAAATAAATTTCTCCATGTAATTCATCCAATAATTCATCAATCACAGGAATGGGAAATTTATCTTTAATAGTGAGCTTATTGAGCTCCCTATAATTCGGACACATGCGCCATGATCCATCCTTCTTGTGCACCAATATTACTGGAGAAGAGAAAGAACTTTGACTAGGTTTAATTATACCAACCTCTAACATTTTTGCAATCTTACATTCAATTTCTCTCTTTTGGACATAATGATATCTGTAAGGCTAATGTTTGGAAGAACACTTCCTAGAATCAAATGAATAGCATGATCATGATCACAAATAGGTGGGAGTCCTTTGGGAGTTTCAAACACCTTGGAACAATTGTACAAGAATTTTTGGAGATATGGAGAAATAGATGATTTTGATGTTGGAACTTCTAATGAGCATAATTATGCAATTACGCCTCATTGTTCTTTCTCCAGAAGTTTTTTCATGACATTAGAGCTTATTATCTTTCTCGACTTCCCTGAGATACCCCGTAATTCAAGTTCCTTTCCTTCTGAAAAAATTTCAAGAAAAGTTCTTGAAAATTAAAGCTACCGTCCCCAAAGATTGTAACCATTGTACTCCTAGTACAACATCAACACCTCCCATTGGAATGGGAAGAATTGGAATATTCTATACATATTCCCCCATGGTTAGCTTGATATTATGGCATTTTCCAGAGCAATTTATAGTCCCTCCATATTCAACCATCACTTGACACTCTGGTGTTGGGTATGTTGTATCTCAAGAAACAATCCCTTGGCTGTGGTAAGGAATTCGTGCTCAAGACATTTATAGATATATGTCACATAAATATTTAATCAAAAGGTCTTTTCTTAATCAACCTTAGATATCTTTTATTAAACCCTCAATAATAAAATGCAATGAATGAATCACAATGCCAGTTTTTGCTGATATAAAATGAAATGATAAGAAGAAGATGAAGAAAGGAAGCCCCAAACAGATACGCTGTTAAACATAATTTATCATTTGAAACTTTAGAAGATTTTTAAGACAAGGAATAGTTAAAATGAAGGAGCGCCTATTAAGGATTTTAACTCTTATTCACATATGTAAAAAGAGACCTGCAGCTTCATTACTTCATTTTAT
The DNA here is from genome assembly GCA_034641835.2 of Pinus albicaulis. Taxonomy (NCBI): domain Eukaryota; kingdom Viridiplantae; phylum Streptophyta; class Pinopsida; order Pinales; family Pinaceae; genus Pinus; species Pinus albicaulis. The sequence continues at coordinate 1,394,971,712 of CM076579.1, read as the reverse complement.
TCATAGACGGAAATTACATAATGTAAACTGGAAAAACATATCAATATCAACAAATGCCAGAAACTTGATCTTCATTCATTAATCATTTAAAAATTCAGTAAAAAATTTTCAGTCTAAAGGTCCAAAACTCGGAACCCCTCTCTTTCTTGTTTACCCCCTTAAATACAATGAAAAGCAGTTGGTAATTATTGAAACTACTCCTAACTGCTTCAACTACTTAGGACTTCGTAAACCACCTATTACATGTCATCTAAATGTCTTATTACAATTACATTCTCTTAAAAGAGACAAAATAAAATAAAACTTAAGTCCTAATATATTTGCTGAATATGAACTGTTTTTGCTGCTGCATTTCCCTGACTATTTGATTTATCTTTCTTTGAAGTCGAGGGATCCTTTGGTAGATCTGTCATCCAGGCTCTGCATTTCTTCCATACTTCAATGTTTGTCTTAGGTGAATGAACTAGCTTGTGATATTCCAATCTAAAGGCAATGATTCTTTTGAATGATGGCCTCTCTGTAAATAAAGACTTCACTAACCATAATAGCTGAAAGTGCCTCTGAAGAAAATTAATCATTGTTGCTCCTTTTAGAATCTGAGTCTTTTCATGAGTGTTGTCCACCTTGATTTTTGCCAACACCAGTAATGGTTCATAAGAATCCCATGATAAAAGACTGCCTCCAAGGCCCCAGCATGATGGCAAACCTGCCCTAGCTCTTTTGTCAAATAAATTATCAAACTTGTTCACTGCTTCCTTAAGCTCTATCAACTTCGTCTCTGCGGACTTCCTGCAATCATTTTTAACAATCATCTTATTAATTTCCACAACATATAAAATCCTGTCTTTAATCTCATTCTCTTCCAAGTCTTGATTAGTTTTGGAATCAATGAAATCAATGAATTTTATTGCCCAAATAGCTCTATTAATTGTCTTTTGCTTGTCTGCCATGACTTATTCCTCAAAATCTCTGATAATACTTCTTTCTTCTACTACAACAGTCATAAAACCCCAAATTTCTTTCATTTCTTCAATGATATGATTCCAGATGATGTCCTTAGCCTGTGTCAGGGATATATTTCCCTTCAATTTTTCCTTGAGATTTTTAATCTTAGGATTAGCAGTTTGGCAATCTGATCTATACTTACTGACTTCCCCCTCTTTGGCTTGTATGACATTTGTTGTTGTGTCCAAATCAGCTTGTGCCCTTTTGAGATCTCTCTCTACCATATTTAATTCAGTATTCAATTGGGATATCTGTGCTACTAGATCTTCATTACCAGGTAGTAAAATGAAAGTACAAGAATGAGAATCAATGTGATTCTGTAATGACAATGCAATTTGTTTCAATTTAGTAATTTATTCTTCTTTCTGTAAGAGTTGCCGAAGAAGGTTTTCTTTCTCATTCTCCACTTCTGCCAGTTCTGCTGCCATAGAATGTTCTCCTGTAGGTAACTTCATCTTTTTCTTCAGCACTAAAATCTCTGATTCTGCACTCTGTAGCAACTTCTGCACATCAGTCCTGTCATTTGGATCCACTCCAATCTTTACAATGATCTTCTTGAGTTCTTCATTCTGTGTTGTTAAAGCCCTATAATTGGATTTTTATAACTTCAATTGCTTGATCACTTTTCCAAGCATGTTTTCAGCCTTGAGTGACATTACATTGGTTTTGGTTAAGTCATTCACAATCAGTTTCCCTGTTTCCATATGTAAATTTACTTTATCAAGCAATGGAATTTTCTTTACATCTACATTTAGATTCAAAGTATTAAAATTATTGGATGAACCTATAGACATATCAGAGGGATGTGAAAGGGAAATATTAAATTGATCCTTTTCAAGATCCATTGCAGTCAACAATCATGTTTGATCTGGAGTTATTTGATACTCAGCTTGAGCCTCCATGCTTGCCTTCATTTTTTGATTTCTATCTGCAATCTGAGTAAACACTTGTTTAATTAAGGGCACTTGTTCCTGAGTGTTTTCATGTCTTCTTGGTGAAGCCGAGACATTTTTCTCATCTCCCAATTGTAGTAGAAACCAGGTTGAGCATCTGCTGAGTCTTCACTGAGCTTTGTCCTCTTTTCAGTTCTCTGTTCTTCATCTTCTGAATCAATCACTGCTTCTTTACCTCTCTTATTTGACTTCTTAGATATGACAGGAGTTTTTACATTTGAACTCACAAAACCTGCAAAACCCCTATTTGCCAGCTTTTCTATATCAAGTTTGCTTTCATGAATGAATGTTGAATATCCATTTTCAATTCTCCTATTAGAAATCACGCTATGAGGGTCATAAGCCCACTTCTCTCCTAACAACAGATGCATTTCATCTAACATCCTAGTGACTTCATTAGTTTCCTGTCTCATATTGACTATAAAAGGACCAACAGTCATTGGAAACTTAAACATATGACCTTTCTTCACAGGCATAAAATGTATTTGATCAACATTTAAACTTTTCCTAATGAACTCCAAAGAAAATAATCTCATAGGCACAAATACAGGAAGCCTATAAGGTTCTACACCAGCTCCATAGAGTCTAATTTCAGAATAATCTTCAAAGACATACCAGTCACCGAACTTACAATTTGTCCCCAGCTGCAAGAACTCTTGAGCCTTTGGCAGGAAGCATGGGGGAGATATCCCATTCAAAATTATATATGCAGTAGACATAAAATGACTTGCAAAATCAAACAGACCCTCCTCATTCTGTTCTTTCCTTACTATGTCTGTCCAAAATACCACTGACTATCTCTTCTTATTCATATCCATATTATTTAACCCTAGATGCATGAATTCTTCTATATTTTGATATAAAAAGAGATAAATAACAAGAGAGGGAAACCTGGATGAACCCGTCAGTGATAGGCTCATGAGCTGAGAATTGCCAGCTTCTTGCCAATAAGAAGGAATATCCAACACTACTCCTGGATTCATCATCAAGGCAAACATTCCCATAACTGATTTGTCTACTGTGTTGTCATCGTCTTTTCCCAATATCTTAGAAATGCACCTCAGCACCGGTCTGAATTCTTCATCAAAAACCTCCATGGAGAATTCTTTATTGCCAGGTGCAAACTGCTTCATATCTGGCTTCAGGAAAAAGATAAATTGATTGAATTATTGACTTGCAAGGCTATCATAATGTGTTATTAATGAATCATCAGTGAATTTGACATAGGACTCTGACTCAGGGTAACACAGAGCTTGAAGAATTAATAGAGCTGAGACCTGCAAGACATTTTCTCCTTGACATTTCATCACGAAACACTTGCCTGGATACATGACTGACACTAACCAATACACAAACTCAAGAAAAAGGTGTGTTCTTGGAATGCATGCAGACAACACACCTGTTTTGACCATGGCAGTGAAAATGGGAGAAGCTTTATGATTTAGATAGACTCGTTGATAGAACATAAGGTGGTCTAAAAAACAAACAATATCCTCAATATCCCTTTTAGTGTCCATGAGAGGAATATGATTGGAGGAACCTGAAAGGGATTGACGCTTGGCCATAATTCAGCTTGAGACGATAAACAACGACAAGGTGGCATAAAACAGGGAAAGACACAAGGAAGAAAAATTATCAAATACAAAAGAACAACAATAATGTTGAAACGATGAGAACCAATCTTAAATAGGTGGCGTGGGCTTAAGACTTAAATGCTGATATGACACGCTGAAATACTATTAAAATTACCCTAATGTGGCCGATAGCTGTCGCCAACTGGATTCTCACATCACAATATGGAGGGCTCGTCGAGTTTATGCCCCCGTAGTTAATCTCAGCCGCAGATTTGGATCTGCCCCACAATCAACAGGGTCAACTGCGGAGGCACCGTCCTCGTTAACCCACGCGTTGAAAGTGCCCATGGGTTGACACTTTTATTCCTTGCCTGATGAATCATCGAATCCCGCTTCATAACCTGCTCGCTATTTAGCTGTGAACTGGGACCAACTTCCACAAAAGCTTAAAGTATTAAACCTTAGACTTAATGTAACAAATATTACATTTTTATGCTAAAGTACATGAAATTTTATACTTTAACATACATTTTCACAATTTTCTATTTTTTCTACTTTTGAAAAATTTAAAATAAAGGATATTGTAAATGAGCCACAACATCTGGCTCCACCTGGGGATAGTTTTTTTTGCCACAAAACACTAAGACCTGCAGATCAGTGCCTTCACTTCGGGCATGGAGTCAAATGCCGTTTGATGAAATATGAACAATGAAAAAATCGGATATGTACAATGGTGAACCATGAACTCTTAATGCTGGAAATAATGTTTCAAATACTTCCCATTCACAGGCATCTCCACTGTTTCTCCATCAAGATATTCCAGCATAAATGTGTTAATTTATCTAGCCCCAACAATATTGTATGGGCCATACCAGAGAGGATCAAAATTACCATGCTTTCCCTTCTCTTCTCTTCTAGTATCCCATCTCAATACCAAATCTCCAGCTTGAAAAATAATCTCCTTAGCCTTCCTGTAAAAAATGGTCTTCATTTTTTCTTGATAGGTGATCAAATTCTCTCTGACTTTGTTACGACTCTCACTTGATTCTATAACCTTGTTCAATCTTCTTACCAATGCATTAGGCTCTTCTTGTGCTTCTTGAAGAAAAGAAATCACTGGTCTGGCCAACTGAGTAGGAAATAAAGCTTGAGTAACATAAACCAGTTCATAAGGAGACTTACCTGTAGATCTTCTAGTAGTCATCCTTACTGCACAAAGTGAAAATGCCAATTTTCAATCCCAATTTTTCTGATTTTCATTAATTGTTTTCTTCATAATCTTGACCAATGTCTTGTTGGAAGATTCAACTAACCCATTACCTTGAGGATGATATGCTTTAGAATGAGATAGAATGACATTATATGTTTGACAAAAAATAATGAATTTGACTGAATTGAATACCTTGGCATTATCAGTCACAATCTTAAGAGGACACCCAAACCTACTAAAGATATTTTCTTCCAGAAACTTCATTACTACCTGATCATTTTCCTTTCTGGTAGGTATTGCCTCAAACCACTTTGTAAAATAGTCAGTAGCAGACATAATCCATTTGAACTGCCCACTGGATGGTGGATTGATTTCCCCAATAAAATCTAAACCCCATTGCCTAAAGGGTTCTTCAACAAACACTGGGAGAAGAGGTAGAGGAGCTAACCTTTTCTTTTCTGCAAATAATTGACATTTCTGGCAGCTTCTAACTAGTCTGTATACATCAGCAAACAAGGATGGCCAATAAAAACCTGATTTGAGGATTCTATGAGCAGTAAATTTCGAACTGTAGTGACCTCCACATAAATTCTCATGATATTCTTTTATAACTTCCATTGATTCACCTTCTGTCAAACACAACAATAAAATGCCACAAGATCCTTCCAATACAACTTAGCATCAATTATAACATATGGCTGAGCTTTGAGTTTAAGTGCTATGTAATTTGTTATGTTTATTTAGGGTGGACAAGAGAAAAAGCACAAGTAGTGAATAATATTCGTATACCAATCAGAGCAGAGAAACTTGTATTTAATTGTTGAATTTGTGCTACTTTGACTCCTTTCATCAACAAATTCATCCAAGGGTGCAAGCAAATTAATTCCCAGAGCCTGAAAATTAGATTTTGTCAGCAACTTTGCCAAGCCCTGTCTTTTTACCAATTTAGTAGGTTTGATGTCTAAGTCATACTCTTGGATTTTAGCAATCCACTTTCCTCTTTTTCCTTCAACTTCACTTTGAACTAACACATCTTTTACAACTGAGTTAGGTACATATGCAACTATTTGAGACTGCAACACATAAGTTCTGAAGGCTTTTAATGCTTTAACTAAGGCATATACATGTTTCTCCAAGATATTATATTTGAGTTCAACATCTCTGAGAACTTTACTGAAAAATACCACAGGTTGCTCTTTTCCCTCTTCATTCTTCTGCAACAACACAACAACAATGGTAGAAGGTGATGCAAATGAAAATATTTGGAAAGGCTTTTGATAATCTGGACTGATCAAAATAGGAGCTTCTTTAATCTTGGCAAAGGATCCTCTTGCATCTTTGTCCCATTTTACTTCAGCATTTTTCTTCAGCATATCTGTTATGTTCCTGACAATCTCAGCATAGTTTGGAACAAATCTTCTCAAGAAATTGATTTTTCCTAGAAATCTCTGAATATCCTTTTTACTTCTAGGCAAAGGAATTTTCTGGATAGCTTCAACTCTGGCTGGATCAATCTTTACTCCCTGATATGAAACTATATGTCCTAACAACTTTCCCTCTTCCAAAACAAACAAGGATTTTTTGGGATTCAATGACAACCCAAACTTTCTGCATTTCATGAAATCTTTCTGCAAATGCTCCAAGTGCTCATCAACATAACCTGAAAATATAGCCATATCATCCAAATAAATAACTACAAACTTATCACCCACAAATGCTATGTCCATTTCCCTTTGAAAAGTGGCACCTGCGTTCATAAGACCGAATGGAATCCTGGCATACATGAACGTTCCCCAAGGTGTGGTAAAAGTTGTTTTCTTTTGATCTTCCTTTTCAACATCTGCTTGGTTATACCCGGAGAAAACATCAACCATAGATAATCTATAAGCTCCTATCACTTTTTGTAAAACATAATCCATCTTTGGTAAAGGATAGTTGTCTTTTAGAGAAGCTCTATTTAAATTCCTGAAGTCAAAACATAGCCTTATCTCTCCATTCTTTTTCCTCACGGGAACTAAGTTAGAAACCCAATCTGAATATCTAAGTGGGACTATGATTTTTTCCTACAGCAATTTCTTCACTTCCTTTTCAATTGGAGAAAGGAGCAATGGATTAAACTCCCTAAGCTTCTGCCTGTGAAGCTTGACCCCATCTTTTAATGGTATGTTATGTTGAATAATATCCAGATCATATGTTTTCAAATCCTCACAGGACCATGCAAATACATCCATATATTTCTTAAAAAGATCAATTTATCTTTATTATAATCCTTCGGAACTCCTTTGAATATCTTGACAACCTTGGGCTCCTGCTCAGTTCCTAGATTACAGTCCTCCATCTCACCTTCTTGAGATACCTTTTTTTATCCAGTGATACATCATTTGCATCAAAAAGCCTTTCAAGAGGAACCAATCCTCTGGGTAATATATTGTCTTTCAACTGGATTATCTTCTGATCACCTATTGATTGCTTAATATTTTTCAGGTCCTCATTTTGATGAGTTTGTTCACTTTCTTGATCTATTTCACTATATTCAAAGTTTCCAATCATTGTTAGGAAATGATCGATCTGCTCATCATCTTCAAAGACCTTCCAGTGTTTAACATTGTCAGGGATTGAGGGTCTATGCCTCAACTCAATCTCATATCTCAATTTCGGATTAATAGGTGGCTTGAAAGTACTGGCTGCAACTGCTAGTGAATCTGCCATTCTGTTTTCTTCTCTTGGAATGAATTGAAGATTTAAAGCTTAGAAATAGTTCTCAATCAGGTACTATACTTCATTCCTATATGATCTCAATCTTGGATGTTTGGTTTGACACAAATTTTTGATCTGTCTTATAATCAACTCAAAATCACAAAAAATGGAAATACATTGAATTCCCATTTGTTTAGCATTTTGAAGACTCAAGATTAATGCTTCATACTCAACTACATTATTGGTTGATTCAAATTCAAGCTTAAAAGAAAAAGGAAAAGGATTACCTTCTAGAGATATGAGTAAAAATCCAGCTCCTGTGCCATCCTTCGAATAGGCACCATCAAAATAACACTTCCAAATTTTATTTGAACTCAACTCATTATGTACAATTTCTGAAGAGAGTTGCTTCTCTGAGTCTTCAGCAAAATCTGCATCTTTATGCAACATAAAATAAGAAAGATATTCCTTCTCTTGACTATATATAGGGGACTTTCCTGCATCTTTCTTTGTGGTAGTTTTAACAAATCTTGTTTCTCTGTATAACCTTATTTCTTGCCCATTAAACACAAGAATGATAGCATATGTAAAGTCCAATTTTAAAATGCCTCCAAGATTTACTCCTCAAGATTTGGACAAAATCATACCAAATCTGGTCGGAATATCGGCAACTACTACATCCATCATGATACTTTTGGCTAGAATTTGGGCCAGTGATACTACCATATCATTGATAAGCCCAACACACTTCACCCTTTTTGAATCAAGTGAATAAAGGTCTCTATAGGGCTTATTGATTTGTAAATTCAATTCTTTCATTATAGATAATGGCATGAGATTATGTGATGCACCAGAATCTAACATACAATTATGAAGAATAAAATCATGAAGAAGCAATGATATATAAAATGGGGGAACAAAGGAATCTACCTTTTCCACATGTGGAACAAAATTAACCACTGGTTTTTCCTCTTGCAAATTCACAATATCACCAATATCATCAAACTGAGAAAGATTAATAAATTCTGCAATTTCCTTCTTATAACCAGGAGTCTTAACTAGTTCAAGCAAGGGTACTTGAATTTTGATCTTTTCTAGTTCTTTGGATAGACTGAAGTTTTGATTTTTTTTAATAATCTGCTCAGGTTCTTCCTGATTTTTGTTAGGATTAGCATTTTGTTTAGATACAGTAACAATCTTCTCCAAAATATTAGAATCCATAGACTTATTTTGGGAAGCCTCAGCCTGTTGTTTATCATTTCCACTCACTAAATTCATGGGTTGTTTTCCCTTGTTTGATTGTTTTACTGAGTTCTTTGGTTGTGGAGTCGCCATTGGAGAAGGGACTGCCTCTGAATCTTTCTCTTCATCATCCTGAATCCTCGATCTCTTCCTTGATCTCAAATCATACTTCTTATGCAACTCTGCTTGCATAAAATCTGTGAATTGCTTACAATACTCATCCATTTCTTCTTGATCAAATGACATCTTAGCTTCTGTGCATTCTTATATTCCATATAAAGAGCAGATATTTAGTTATCAACTTCTTTTTTATCATCTTCAACAGACTGCAAAGGAGCTGCTTCTATGTATAAAGGTGCTTGAACTTGATCCTGATCTCTCGTTTCCCTTTGCAAAATCTGCAAGGGTTGCTTTCTGAATTGTGGATTGAAAACTCCTCTGTTTTGTTGTGCAAGATTTTTACTGTCTAGTTCCATCTTTACTAGTTTATTTGACAGGTTCTTGATAACCTTTGTCATGGCATCAATCCTTTGATCATGTGGTGATTATTCTTTGGCCTTACCTTTATCTTGAACTGATTGCTTTTCTTGTGTTTTTCCAGCAGCGGTCATGTTTGTCTCAATATCCAAAGCATCAGTTTGAATTTTTTCAAGAGTATCAAATCTTCTCTCTCTCAAAGTAGAACTAAAATCTGATACAAAAGCTCCAGCAAAAACTACTCTTGCTCCAACAGGGGGAGGCTTCATTTTTGCGGGCAAACTATTATACAAGTTATTGAATCTTTCAATAAAATCAGTCATGTTTTCATCTGACTTTTTCTTGATAACATTAAATTCTGTCAATGAATAACCATGATCTCTCTTTTCACCCCATCTTTGGATGAATTGTGTTTCTAATTCGTCCCAATTATTAATTGAGTCATTCGGAAATCCTTTAAACCATTTTCTTGCCTCTCCATTCAGGGACTGTACAAAAAGCCTCATTACTACATCAAGATGTTCAACATTTAGATTCTCAGCAAAAGTGAAAAATAATGGCAAGTGTTAAGATGCAGTTACTTCATCTTCACCAGTAAATATAGGAAGTAACTTGAGGTATTCTTGGGGCATTGCATTCATAGGTTGTGGAAGATTTAACGGTGCATATCTATTCATCAAGAAAGTAGGAATAGGGGCTGCCATGTTTATACCTTGGTTAACTGCTCCTTGAGTAGGTAGGGTTTGTATACCAGTTGTAAATGTAGATGGATGGGCTGAAACAACTAATATAGGAAGGGGTTGATGAACAATAGTAGAAGAACTGGCAACTATCAGCGATGGCGGTGCTTGATTTCCCTGGTTAGGGCATGGGTTTGGGGGACGATTGGCCATCTGTTTGGGCACCCGAAGACAGAGGACTGAGTATTATGCTTCAACGGTTTCGGTTTCCTACAACCTAACGTTTTTTGCATTCCCAAGCTTCCTATCTGACTCATTACCGACAGGTTTGGTCTTATTTTTTATGACGGGTATCATTTCTCTGGACACTTGATTACTGTGGCGACAAGGGTTATTGTGAATTGTTTAACTCTTTGCCACCTGTGAAGACCGGAACCCTGCTTTGTGCTTGGCGGGACCTGTGGTGAATATTGAGTTCTGTATCTGTCAATTTTTGTGCTGGGGCTTTGAATGGTTATTGACTGACACTATTTCACGTCTCAAAGAGTAGCATGAGAATTTACGAGGAGGAGGTAGACTATACCAAGGACCCACTGATTGGTGTGGACATATGGGGACAAAAAGACAATGAGGCAGTCGACGATAGGTTGGTTTCGGGCCCAGCTCCGGATATGCCGGAACCCTCACACACATCCCCGAGGTTTGCGACACTTTGCTCACCATCCATTGGCGAAGATTTGGTGCCCTTAAATTTTTCTGCGCCTTCGCCCTCAATCAACAGCCTCTGGGGTTTTCAGACGCCAGTAAGCAATTTTACTCAAGAGTTCGGTTTGGCGTCGTCGGAGCCCTTTGTTGATGCTATATTAAATGGACTTGGAGCGGCGACTATCGACTCGGGGGTCTCGGGTCGACTTCGAATGTGATTGGCAGTGCCCCAACTACTGCATCTAGGGTATTTGCAAATATTCTGAGTGTGGTCCGGGTTGGGGACTCGAACGTTGTCCCTTCCGACTCTGAGGACTCGGGTATACTTGAGCCTGCTAAAGACGTTCCCCAGAGGGGGTGTAGATCCTGCTCCACAAGAAATAAGGATAGTCGAAATACTAATTTCGGGTGGGACAGAGGAATGGAAGACCTAGAAAGGTCTGCTACCACTACATTAGTTGGAAGAGTTTGTGGCAGAAAATATTCGACCGAGCGACTCAAACTCTGGACGGCCGAGATTTGGGGGGGGGTTATTGGAGACTCTCCCGATGTGTCACTCCTCAACAGGGGTTGGTTCTCACTCACCTTTTTGCTCCCCTCGCAGGTTGATTGGATACTGAACCAGTATTGGCATTTGGAAATGCATTCGGTGCTACTTAAAAGATGGTCTCCTCTGTTTGACCCGCACAAGGAAAATGCTGGAGCTAGACCCATTTGGATGCGACTTCCGGGTTTACCACTACAATTCTGGAATGAAATGGCTTTGTGCAACATAGGGGAGGATTTTGGCCATTACTTGGACCATGAAAAATCCTATCTGGTTGTAGGAAATAAGGTGGTGGCTCGCATCCTTATATTCTTGGATACTAGAGACGGACTACATGACAACTACAACATGTTTTTTGAGGGCATGATGTGGAAACAGGTTTTGGATTACGAGGGTGTACCTTTCATATGTAGAAAGTGCCATGAGGTGGGACACCTGTTCAGAGAATGCCCTCTCATGGGTGCCGATATCACACAAAAGAAGAAGATATCTCACGCTGTGACTCAGACCGATCCTATCACTCCTATGTCGTGCACCGAGGAGGTGGCACTCTGTGCTGTGGAGGTGCAATCAGGGTCGATGATTCCGAAATGGTCGATCACCCAGGCGAGAACCCATTTCGCGTCGACACCCACCCTTCCGAGCAGAGCCTCCACAGTGCCGGGTACCTCTCTCTCCCCTACTACCCTTAATGTAAATGAATCTTATAATTTGTCATCTTTTGCTTTACTATTTGAGTTTACATTTCCTTCTCTTAGCTGCGCTATTGCTTCTGCCCCCCTACTATCCCGCCTACCATTCCCCATACTATGATTAATCAGCAATGTGACTCCTCTGATAATACCTCTGCGGAATCCTCCTCCCGGCACTATTATTTCCTCTGATCCATCTCCAATGCGGCCTCCTTGTCTACCATTGGAATAGGCCCAGACTTGATCAACAACCCCTCAAAGTCATGCGACAGGCCTTCGGCGTTGGCCAAGGCTATCAAACGAGCTAACTTGGAGGTGGAAGCATGCACTCAATCCTCTATCTTCAGGGTTCTTAGAGCAGGAAAGCCCACTTGTGGAGTATCCCAATGATCTGTACCACTTTTAATTGCAGGGGACTAGCCAACCCCGCTAAAAGATTAGCTCTCAGAGACCTCTTGTCAAAATCCTACTGACGCTCTTTTTCTCCAAGAAAATCTGGGGGAAGGCACTCTTATTCAAGCAATTCTCGCCTCTATTTTGCCCAATGGGACCTTCATTACTCTGGATGCCCGGGGGAGATCCAGTGGCTGTTATTTGGGGATCAATAATCGGACCACCCGGATGATCAGCTGTTGGGGCAGAGATGGAGTCATTGGGATGGATATTCAGTTTGGGGAAATTTACCTCCCTATTACCTTGATTAATGTGTATGGGCCTTGTACTAACCAGGTGCATTTCTGGAACACGTTGATGCGTTGTTCACTCCTATCTGCTCTGCACATCATCATGGGGGGAGACCTAAACTTCTCGCTAGGTTTGACTGAATCCTGAGGGAAAAATGCTGTCCCGGATCTGCTTACTGAGTATTTTGCTACTTTGTTAGAAAATGGAGAGTTTATAGACCATCATATGGCCAAGATTCAACCCACTTGGAGGAACAGAAGAGTTGGGGATGCGGCTCTGGCTCGCAGATTCGATAGGTTCCTGATCAAACAAAAACTACATTCTCAATTGAATCAGATCAGACAATGGGTTGGAAAGGGTGGATTATCTGATCATTCACCTGTTTATTTGGATTTTGTATTTGGTGTCACTCGCTCTCGGCCACCATTCAAATTTAACTCTAGATGGCTCCTAGACCAGGATTACCATAATCTGGTGATCCAGGAGTGGCAACATTGTCATCATCAGCCGGACAGGGAACCGACCAGGGTGATTAACGATAACCTTATTAGAATCAAGGCTTTGACTATCAAATGGGCCAAAAAGAAGAAAAGGGAAGAGGATGAAGAGTTAAGTAGAATTGAGCTAGAAATCTCTCAACTGAATGATTCTGATCTCCTGGGTTATCTCTCTGCTGACACAAAGAATCATCTCATTAACCTGGAAGCTACAAGAACCAAGTTACTTCATCAAAAAGAGGCGGACTGGAGATTAAAAAGTCGGGCAATTTGGTTACAAGCTAGAGACGAGAACACAAAATTCTTTCAGCAACAAGCAAATGGTAGACGGATTAATAATACCCTTTGGGAAATTTCTGACCAAAACGGCTTTGTGGCTAGTACCCACACTCAACTCTTGGAGATGGGGACCAGCACTTTACCAAACAATACAGGGCCCCTCTCAACTATCAACTTCCGGGGATCATGAACATTGCAAGATCTTTCCATAGATATGTGGATCAAGAACAGGAGGAGGAACTCATTGCCCCAGTCTCCTTGGCTAAGATTGAAGGGGTTCTCAAATGGTTCAAAAAGGATAAGAGCCCTGGACCTGATGGTTGGCCGATTGAATTCTACCTTCATTTCTTTGAGCTGATTGGTAGGGATCTTCTCCTTACTATTGATGATAGCAGGCAGCAGGGTAGGATCTATGATGGATTCAACTCGGCTTTTATTGCTCTGATTCCCAAGATAAACTACCCAACCTCTTTTAATGATTATAGACCCATTTCCTTATGCAATTGTATCTACAAGATTATTTCCAAAATTATTGCTAACCGTTTAAAACCCATATTATCTGCCAACATTGCCAAAGAACAATTTGCCTTTCTCCACCATAGGTAGATCCATGAAGCTATTGGTACAGCTCAGGAAGCCCTACACTCCATCAAGACTAAGAACCTGAAATGCACCATTCTTAAAATTGACCTTGAAAAAGCCTTTGATCATGTCAATTGGCACTATCTCCACTTCATCCTCATTCAAACTGGATTTCCCCCCTTGTTCGTTGATTGGATTATGGGTTGTATTTGCCATGCATCTTTCAACATACTACTAAATGGCACAGCTTCAGATTTCTTCCATGCTAGTAGGGGTTTGAGACAAGGCTGTCCACTCTCCCCCCTTCCTTTTTTTTTGGTGATGGAGGGACTCTCGGCTCTTATCAAAAAGGCTAAAACTGATGGGGATATCGATGGATTACATATAAATGATTTATTGCATCTGACTCATTTAATTTTCATTGATGATGTTCTTATTTTATTAGATGGCTCCTGCCAGGATACTATTCAGTTTGAAAGAATTCTCCAATGTTTCTGTAAGGCTACTGGATTGGCCCCTAATAACAGAAAATCTACTATCATTATGACTAAGTGCTCTGTGCAGGAACTTGGAAGGGCTGCCACTCTCTTCCCCTTTGTTCATCATACCATCGGGGATGGTTTGAAGTACCTGGGATTCCATTTAAAGCCAAATGAATATCTGATAAAGGATTGGAACTGGCTAATTGCTAAAGTTGAGAGGTGCATTAATCTTTGGCATCATCGGTGGCTCTCTAGGGCAGGGCACCTGGTTCTCATCAAATCTGTCCTTGAGGCCACTCCTGTTTACTGGATATCTCTCGCTTGGCTCCCTAAGGGTGTCACCAATCGCATACAGAAAAGGTGTAGAGAGTTCCTTTGGCGCAATCAAAAGAAAAATAGTCATTATGCCTGGATTGCCTGGGACCGCATCAACAGACTGAAATAATGGGGTGGCTGGGGTATAAAGGATCTCCATTCATTTTCTGCTGCCCTTATTGCTAAAATGTGTTGGCATCTCATCAATGGGAATAGCTTATGGAAGGATGTCATTACAGCCAAGTATATTGCACCTAGAAATACTCTCAGCTGGATACATGGGAGCATTAATCCATGTCCTGGATCCTCCATAATTTGGAAAGCGATCACTTTGGCCTCTCACCTAATTCAAAAGGGGTTATCCTAGCATGTAGGTTCGGGTCTATCTGTTAGAATTGGTGCTGATTCTTGGTCGGGGTGCGAAGTACATTACAAACTCCTTGATTGGATCATTGAATATTTGGTAGATAATGGATACCACCATCTCGCCTAAATTTCCGACCCGGTGCGAACTACTTGGAATTCACAGGTTTGGTTGACTGCTCATGACCTTGGCATTCCTCAGTAGGGTCATGGGGCCTGGTCAAACTACATCAGAGCACTTCAGATTTCTCATATCAAACTATCTGATCAGGAGGACATGCTGATTTGGGCTTTGGCTCCTAATGGTTATTACTCCCCCAAAGCTGGATATTTGATTATGTGTCAACCCAAAGAGCCTCTTGAGAAACAATGGTGGTGGCAACCCATCTGGAAATTAAAGGCACCTCATAAAAGAAGAATTTTAATGTGGTGCATTCTCAAAAATTGCATACCCACTATGGAAAATCTCCATTGCCAGGCTATCCATGGCCCCTTAAGGTGCAGTTTCTGTTATGCAAAATCAGAATTATCACTCCAGAAATAATTGATTTCACCCACCCGTGGACATTTTTTGATGGTGTGGCGAACCATATTGGCTATGGGGGCGGAGCTGTTTTGCGTCTATCTGATCAACACTACTTTCATATCGGAATGGGATTAGGCCCAGAATCTAATAATTTTGCTGAGCTCTCTAGTCTTCATCTGCTTCTACTATTTGCCTATGAAAAAAATTGCAAAAACATACAAATATTTGGGGACTCTCTTGTTATTGTAAATTGGTTCAACTCTCGAGCACAATGTTACTCTCACACACTTACTGCACTTTTGCGAGAATTTTTACACCTCAAATCTCTTTTTGAATCTATATATGTCACTCATATTTACAGGCAAAGGAACCAAATGGCAAACAAATTATCCAAGGAAACTGCTGAGCTAGATTGGGGCTGCTGGCACATTACTGAACATGTTGATGCTCAGGTCTATAGATATTTCCACAGACCCTTCATAGACGGTTTACAGGATAGGGACGCAGTTGATACATGACTGCATTTTTTATTTCATATACTCACTTTTTGATCGATAGCATTTGTATATATCGACTGCTAGATTGTTATTTATTTTTTGATATTTATTACTTCTTATGTAACTTTGGATAAGTTCATGCACTGGAACTTACCTGATGGAATGCTATAAGGCATGAATATGTTTTAAACAGTATTGGCACCATTGTAATGTGGACTGAACTCTTGCTATAGGAAATTTCTGGACAGTACACCGTAAAATGTTATAAGTAATTTTTCCTTAATAATGAAAGATTATGAATTTTTTCCCCGTGAAAAAAAATTGTATTTGGTTGAGCTTCTGTAAATGTGAATGAAACAGACTCAAAATATTTTTCTTCTAACCTTGGTTCTTGAAAATGAATTGGTGGAGAAAATAGTGAAAATCCTTTTAAGTGCTCCTTCATTTTAATTATTCCTTGTCTTAAAAATATTCTGAAGTTTCAAATGATAAATTATGTTTAACAACATATCCGTTTGGGGTTTCCTTTCTTTAGGTTCTTCTTATCATTTCATTTTATATCAGAAAAAACTGGCATTGTGAGTCATTCATTGCATTTGATTATTGAGGGTTTAATAAAGGATCTCTGAGGGTGATTTAGCAAAGACCTTTTGATTAAATATTTCTGTGACATATATCTATAAATGTCTTGAGCACGGATTCCTTACCACAGCCAAGGGATTGTTTCTTGAGATACAACAGTCAAAAAACCCCAAATTGCTTTCATTTCTTCAATGACATCATTCCAGATGATCTCCTTAGCCTGTATTAGGGATATATTTCCCTTCAATTTTTCCTTGAGATTTTTAATCTCAACATCAGCAGTTTGGCAATCTGATCTGTACTTACTGACTCCCCCCTCTTTGGCTTGTATGACCTTTGTTGCTATCTCCAAATCACCTTGTTCCCTTTTGAGATCTCTCTCTGCCATCTTTAATTCAGTATTCAATTGGGATATCCGTGCTACTGGATCTTCATTACCAGATGGTAAAATGAAAGTATAAGAATGAGAATCAATGTGATTCTGTAACGACAATGCATTTTGTTTCAATTTAGTAATTTCTTCTTCTTTCTACAAGAGTTGATGAAGAAGGTTTTCTTTCTCATTCTCCACTTCTGCTGCCATAGAATGTCCTCTTGTAGGTAACTTCAGCTTTTTCTACAGCACATAAATCTTTGATTCTGCACTCTGTAGCAACTTCTGCATAACAATCCTGTCATTTGGATCCACTCCAATATTTACAATGATCTTCTTGAGTTCTTCATTCTGTGTTGTTAAAGCCCTAGAATTGGCTTTTTATAACTTCAATTGCTTGATCAATTTTCAAAACATGTTTTCAGCCTTGAGTGCCATTGCATTGGTTTTGGTTAAGTCATTCACAATCAATTGACTTGTTTGCACATGTAAATTTACGTTGTCAAGCAATGGAATTTTATTTACATCTACATTTAGATTCACAGTATTAAAATTATTGGATGAACCTATAGACATATCAGAGGGATGTGAAAGGGTAATCTTAAATTGATCCTTTTCAAGATCCATTACAATCGACAATCTTGTTTGATCTGGAGTTATTTGATACTTAGCTTGAGCCTCCATGCTTGTCTTCATTTTTTGATTTGTTTCTGCAATCTAAGCAAACACTTGTTTAATTAAGGGCACTTGTTCCTAAGTGTTTTCATGTCTTCTTGGTGAATCCGGGACATTTTGCTCATCCCCCAATTGTAGTGAGAAACCAGGTTGAGAATCTGTTGAGTTTTCGCTGAGCTTTGCCCTCTTTTCATTTCTTTGTTCTTCATCTTTTGAATCAATCATTGCTTCTTTACCTCTCTTATTTGACTTCTCAGATATGACAAGAGTTTGTACATTTGAGCTCACAGAACCTGCAAAACCCCTATTTTCCATCTTTTCTATATCAGGTTTGCTTTCATCAATGAATGCTGAATATCCATTTTCAATTCTCCTATTATAAATCACGCTATGAGGGTCATAAGTCCACTTCTCTCCTAACATCAGATGCATTTCATCTAACATCCTAGTGACTTCATCAGTTTCCTGTCTCATATTGACTATAAAAGGAACTTAAACATATGACCTTTCTTCATAGGCACAAAATATATTTGATCAACATTTAAACTTTTCCTAATGAACTCCAAAGCAAATAATCTCATAGGCATAAATATAGGAAGCATATAAGGTTCTACACCAGCTCCATAGAGTCTAATTTCAGAATAATCTTCAAAGACATACCGATCACCAAACTTACAATTTGTCCCCAGATGCAAGAACTCTTGAGCCTTTGGCAGGAAGCATGGGGGAGAGATCCCATTCAAAATTCTATATGCAGTAGACATAAAATGACTTGCAAAATAAAAAAGACCCTCATCATTCTATTCTTTCCTTACTATGTTTGTCCAAAATACCACTGCCTGTATCTTATTATTCATATCCATAATATCTAACCCCAGATGCATGAATTCATCTACATTTTGATATAAAAAGAGATAAATAATAAGAGAGGGAAACCTGAATGAACCCGTCAGTGATAGGCTCATGAGCTGGGAATTGACAACTTCTTGCCAATAAGAAGGAATATCCAGCACTACCCCTAGCTTCATCATCAAGGCGAACATTCCCAGAACTGATTTGTCTACTGTGCTGTCATCGTATTTTCCAAATATCTTCAAAATGCACCTCAGCACCGGTCTGACTTCTTCATCAAAAACCTCCATAGAGAATTCTTTATTGCCAGGTGAAAACTGATTCGTATTTGGCTTCAGGAAAAAGATAAATTGATTGAATTCTTGACCTGCAAGGCTGTCATAATGTGCTATTAATGAATCATCAGTGAATTGGACATAAGACTCTGACTCAGGGTAACATAGAGCTTGACGAATTAATAGAGTTGATACCTGCAAGACATTTTCTCCTTGACAATTCATCACGAAACACTTGCCTGGGTACATGATTGACACTAACCAATACACAAACTCAAGAAAAAGGTGTGTTCTTGGAATGCATGCAGACAACACACTTGTTTTGACCATGGCAGTGAAAATGGGAGAAGCTTTATCATTCAGACAAACCTGTTGATAGAACAGAAGGTTGTCTAAAGAACAAACAATATCCTGAATATCCCTCTCAGTGTCCATGAGACGAGTATGACTGGAGGAACCTAAAAGGGATGGACGCTTAGCCATAATGCAGCTTGAGACGATAAACAACAATAAGGTGGCATACAACAAGGAAAGACACAGGGCAGACAAATTATCAAATACGGAAGAACAACAATAACGTTGAAACAATGAGAACCAATCTTAAATAGGTGACGTGGGCTTAAGACTTAAATGCTGAAATGATGCGCCAAAAGACTGTTAAAATTACCCTGACGTGGCTGATAGCTGTCGCCAATTGGCTGCTCATGTCACTGCGGGAGGTCTCACAGTATGGAGGGTTCGTCGAGTTTATGCCCCCGCAGTTAATCTCAGTCGCAGATTCGGATCGGCCCCGCAGTCAACAGGGTTAACTGCGGTGGCACCCTCCTCATTGAACCACGTGCTGAAAGTGCCCGTGGGTTGACACTTTTATTCCTTGCCTGATGAATCATCGGATCTCGCTTCATAACTTGCTCGCTATTTAGCTGTGTACTGGGGCCCACTTCCACAAAAGCTTAAAGTATTAAACCTTAGAATTAATGTAACAAATATTACATTTTTATGCTAAAGTACATGAAATTTTATACTTTAGCATACATTTTCACAATTTTTTATTTTTTTTATTTTTTGAAAAATTTAAAATAAGGGATATTGCAAATGAGCCACAAGAGGGTTGATCTGAATGCAGAACATGATCTACTTAGTTATATTCCAGAGATAGACTGTAGGGGCATTTACTAGATATGTCACCTTTGATAAAAGATGAGATCCAGAGGCTACCTGGCCCTTTACAGACTCTGGCTTTAGAATTTGTAGAGATTAACACACATGTTCTGAAAATGCAGAAATTGCCCAAAAAATTTCCTAGTTCTTGTAAAAAATGTGAATGGCTATTACTTAACAGTTATTTTATACCTTAACTATTAGGATATGAAATAATTTAAAGGTAAATCTATGAATGTTAGATTTATCCATTTCACATCAAATCATATAAACACGACCATAAGTTAAGAAATTGATGACGAATTTCGTCCCTCTTGGACTACATCTCTGGGTCCGCTTCAATTTGTGCGTCCTTTTTTATTAGAGAAGTTTAAAGAGTTGGCTACATTGGAATTTACCAGTTGATCAGTGCTTGCAAACACTACTGATCAATGTGGAATGAAAGCTCTCTGGAACAACTTCTCAACGCCTGTCTTCGATCTTGAATAGGCCCACAGATGGCCAAGATACGCTTCAGACAGCAGGCATGCACAAACTTGGATTTTGAAGCAAAGGACCTCTGGAATGTTATGCTTTGTATTTGACTTGAATTTGATGATGTCTCTATGAATTTTGCTTCTTGCATAAAACTTCAAAAGAGAACTCTCACAATGTTGGTGAAATCCACCAATATGATCTCATACATCAAATTTCACTACCATGCTTCATAAGCATCTCACATGCACTTCGAATGCACTCCACTCCTTTGAGGTCTCCTCCTCTTTTGAGGTCTCTCCCCATTTTACAAAGAACTTCCTTCTCTTTTTATAAAAGGAGTTCATTAAAATATGGCAATTATAATGCTACCTCGAATCTCAAATGACCAAGTTTATCTTTTGGTTGAGATTATTTAGTGACGAGGTCTTTGAATTCATCTTCATACATGAACCTATGAAAAGGTTCCCAAGGCTTCGTGCTAAAATAAATTCGAAAACCCACTTTAGAACTTTGGATAAAGTTAACTCCTGGCGGTCAGGCTAACTGGGCAGAAGATCTGACATTCTGCTTGTGCACAGGCGGACAATCCTGTGGTTGCAGTCTTCTTTTCGCTGCATAACAAACTCTGTGTTTATATTTGATTTCCAAATCCACATTTAGAATTTGGATAAACAACTTAACCCTATTTCTTTTCATTTGTATTAAATTACAAAAACCACATTTTGACTTTATGATATATTTTCATATCATCAGGCGGATTGCAAACTGGGCGGAGGCTTGACTCCCGGCATGTACAGGCGTCAGGTGCGATGTAACACCTTATCGTCTTTGCTGGCGGTCTTCGCTGGCATATTCACATGCAGCTTCGATGCGGTTACGGTCATCACAATGGCCAACAAAACCTTCTCCGTTACGGTCTTTACATTGGTTACATGTGCAACCTTCATCGTGGTCTATGCTGGCGCAGTTATCAAACTCTGTGGGTTTGATTTTAATGTTTAAAACTTGTATCCCAAACCTGATTACAAAGTCTTTTAACTTTGTACCATGGATTTCATACCCAAACCTTTAATGATTTGCGCTCCAAAGGTTTTTAACCAATCATCCGAACCTTTACATGTCTCTTAACCCTATACATCATATGTGCTACAAGGTTTTGACATTGACTTTGCACCATAGGTTTATTAATCCGAACCTAAATGACCGATGCTTATAAGGTTTGACATATACCTTATGTATTTGCACTTGACACCTAGTGCTAGACTTGGACTTTGGGACTTTAATTGACATTTAGATCTAGGACCTTAGATCTAGGTTTAGTCCTTTTTACCTTAGGATTTTCTTATCCTTTGAGGTTTATAAAGTGGACTTACAATCATTTTAGACCTTAACATTATTAAGAATTAGGATAAATGTGTTTCCTTAAGTCTTTTACAACTTGTTGTGTTTATGTCGCAGGTCAACATTATGATGTCCTACTTTGGCGCTTTGAAGCATAGTTGCTGGTGTAGATACTGCAGTCGATGTCGATGCTGATGTCGAACATTTGAACTTAGATTGATGACCAGCTTGGTCAAAACCTGAATTATTACATTATCGACAATTACTAATTTCCAAATGACCATCTTGGTCATTTAGGTAATTTCGATACAATTTTAATAATCTAAAATTGGATCACACCTCCCAACTAAAAGAACTTTTGGTTCTCCAAAAGTTTTATTACAATGCTTTTGAAAACAAATTCAATTCTAGAACCTAGTTACAAATTTTCTAGATCTAGATAATCTTTACAAAAACATTTTAAGCATAAGGCATAAAATCTGCCCAATTCCATTCAGCATTGGATTGTTCTCCAACAGGTATCTTGGATACTTCCTGGGCTGCTGGTGTCGATGTTGTTTCACTTGGAAGTATTGGACAATTTTCTTTGACATGCCCTGACAATTTGTAGTTTTGAAAAGCTTTCTCCCTTGTACTTGATGAGTTTCAGGAATTGCTTTCTGATTGAAACGAAATTGATTCTGAACATTTCTTTACCTGTAGTGCCTTATCATTCTCTGAAGGCTGACTTTTTGTCGCTCCAATTTGTTTTCCATAAGCCTTTTGCTTCCAACATTGTTCCACACAATGCCTAGGACTCTTGCAAAAAGTACATGGATAGATCCTCTTGACTGTTTCAATTACCCAATCTTGGTAAAATAAATCACTATCAGAATCATTACTGTTAGAGGATTGAGGTTTCTTACCTTTTCTATCCGGGAGCTTCTCTGGTAAAAGTTTTGGATGTTTTGACCAACATCGGTTAGCGATGTGACGAAGCTTCCTGCAATAGTCACATTTTATCAAATCAAATCCTAGACCCAGATTCTTAGGTCTCTCTTGTACCTTAATAGGTAGAAGTCTCCCTTGTCCATTTTTACCCAAGCCTTTGCCTTCTCGGTATCCCATAGCTTTCATCATCGATAAGCCTTTCCTTTCAGGGATCACACTTGGTTTCTGACTGGAAACTTCTTTAGATTCTGAATCACTTTCTGGTGATATCAGTGAATCAAAATTGTCTTCAGCTTGAGATTTAGAAAAGGAGCCAATGGCTTCCCTTGCTGACTTCGACGAGGAAGAAAGAGAAGAACTACTTTGAGGAGAAAGTGTAGGCTTTTTTCCATTGAAATCTGCATCTTTCATAAGAGGACTGCTTCCTCTTTTATTTATTTTCAAGTCTTCTAATTCTGATTGCAAACTTTGTTTGTCGCTCTCAAGTGCTTCCACCATTCTCCGCAATTCAAAATTCTCTTGCCGATATTGTAAATTGAACTCTTCGAGTTCCCTTAGCTTTGAAAGTTGTCGAGTGTTCTTGCCCATCTTGTACCTGCAAAGAACTAGCTGCTTCGATACCAATTGATCTAAATGCAGAACTTGATCTACTTAGTTCTATTCCAGAGATTGACTGTAGGGGCATTTACTAGATATGTCACCTTTGATAAAAGATGAGATCCAGAGGCTACCTGGCCCTTTACAGACTTTGGCTTTAGAATTTGTAGAGATTAACACACATGTTCTAAAAATGTAGAAATTGCCCAAAAACTTTCCTAGTTCTTGTACAAAATGTGAATGGCTATTACTTAATAGTTATTTTATGCCTTAACTATTAGGATATGAAAAAATTTAAAGGTAAATCTATGAATGTTAGATTTATCCATTTCACATCAAATCATATAAACACGACCATAAGTCAAGAAATTGATGATGAAGTTCGTCCCTCCTGGACTACATCTCTGAGTCCGCTTCAATTTGTGCGTCCATTCTGATTAGATAAGTTTAAAGAGTTGGTTACATTGGAATCTACTAGTTGATTAGTGCTCGCAGACACTACTGATCAATGTGGAATGAAAGCTCTCTGAAACAACTTCTCAACGCTTGTCTTCTATCTTGAATAGGCCCACAGATGGCCAAGATACGCTTCAGACAGCAGGCACACACAAACTTGTATTTTGAAGCAAAGGACATCTGGAATGCTATGCTTTGTAGTTGACTCGAATTTGATGATGTCTCTATGAATTTTGCTTCCTGCATAGAACTTCAAAAGAGAAATCTCACAATGTTGGAGAACTCCACTAATGTGATCTATAACATCAAATTTCACTACCATGCTTCATAAGCATCTCACATGTACTTCGATTGCACTCCTCTCCTTTGAGGTCTCCTCCTCTTTTGAGGTCTCTCCCCCTTTTACAAAGAACTTCCTTCTCTTTTTTCAAAATGAGTTCATTAAAAAATGGCAATTATAATGCTGCCTCGAATCTCAAATGACCAAGTTTAGCTTTTGGTTGAGAGTATTTAGTGATGAGGTCTTTGAATTCATCTTCATAAATTAACCTATGAATTAGGTTCCCAAGGTTTCATGCTGAAATAACTTCGAAAACCCACTTTAGAACTTTGGATAAAGTTAACTCTTGGCAGTCAGGCTAACCGGGCGGAAGTTCTGACATTTTGCTTGTGCACAGGCGGACAATCCTGTGGTTGTGGTCTTCTTTCCGTTGCATAAAAAACTCTGTGTTTATATTTGATTTCCAAATCCACATTTATACTTTGGATAAACAACTTAACTTGACTGCTTTACGTTTGTATTAAATTACAAAACCCACATTTTGACTTTATGATATATTTTCATATCATCAGGCGGATTGCAAACTGGGCGGAGGCTTGACTCCCGGCATGTGAACAGGCAGCAGGTGCGATGTAACACCTTACGGTCTTTGCTGGAAGTCTTCGCTAGCATATTCACATGCGGCTTTGATGCGGTTACGGTCATCACAATGGCCAACATAACCTTCTCCGTTACGATTTTTACACTGGTTACATGTGCAATCTTCGTCGTGGTCTATGCTGGCACAGTTATCAAACTCTGTGGGTTTGATTGTAATGTTTAAAACTTGTATCTCGAACCTGATTACAAAGTCTTTTAACTTTGTACCATGGATTTCATACCCAAACCTTTAATGATTTGCACTCCAAAGGTTTTTAATCAATCATCTGAACCTTTACATGTCTCTTAACCCTATACATCATATGCGCTAAGGGGTTTTGACATTGAATTTGCACCATAGGTTTATTAATCCGAACCTAAATGACCGACACTTATAAGGTTTGACATATACCTTATGTATTTGCACTTGACAACTAGTGCTAGACTTGGACTTTGGGACTTTAATTGACATTTAGATCTAGGACCTTAGATCTAGGTTTAGTCCTTTTTACCTTAGGATTTTCTTATCCTTTGAGGTTTACAAAGTGGACTTACAATCATTTTAGACCTTAACATTATTAAGACTTAGGATAAATGTGTTTCCTTAAGTCTTTTACAACTTGTTGTGTTTATGTCGCAGGTCGACATTATGATGTCCTACTTTGGCGCTTTGAAGCATAGTTGCTGGTGTAGATACTGAAGGCGATGTCGATGCTGATGTCGAACATTTGAACTTAGATTGATGACCAGCTTGGTTGAAACCTGAATTATTACATTATCGACAATTACTAATTTCCAAATGACCATCTTGGTCATTTAGGTAATTTCGATACAATTTTAATAATCTAAAATTGGATCAAGGGTATAGGAAGTAATTCAATTCCTTGGCTACCTTACAATGAATAAAATTATGGGTACTACCTGAATCAATCAACCCTATTACATTTTTATTCTTGATATGTCCTTCTATCTTGAGAGTTTGAGGAGTGGTAATTCCTGCCAATGCATTACAGGATATGGTCGGACCCATTTCTTCTTTCTCTAGGGTTGGTTCCTGGTGTATATCCTCTTCTTTTGAAGTTTATTGTTCATTTTCTTCCTCCTCTTCACAATCTATGTAAAATAATTTATTCTTGACATACTTATGATATTTAGTGTATTTTCTATC
Source organism: Pinus albicaulis (assembly GCA_034641835.2). Classification (NCBI taxonomy): domain Eukaryota; kingdom Viridiplantae; phylum Streptophyta; class Pinopsida; order Pinales; family Pinaceae; genus Pinus; species Pinus albicaulis. The sequence continues at coordinate 1,394,945,899 of CM076579.1, read as the reverse complement.
ATAATTGTAGCAAAGCCCTTTTGCTCTTTTTTATTCCAATTGTTGTGATGTCAACCTTGTAGGTTGTGGAAGTCTAGGAGTAGCAACACTTCCATCTTTATAGATGTGAGTGGTAGGCTTCCTTGTCGCCATAATTTTACTTTCGATTTTTCTTGGCAACCCAAATGCCTTCTCCAATGAATTAGGTTCCCAAAGGTGAACCTCATGTTGGATGTTATCCTTTAAAGTCCCTATGATGACATCAATCCCGTGTTCCTTTGGAATATCAGTTACCCTTATATTCAATTTTTGGAAGTCCTCAATGTTCTCCACCATTGAACCCTTTTGTTTGAGATTTATCAATTGGATAAAGAAGGTGTTGCTCTTTGTATCATCATAATGTGCTATCATGTCCTCCGTAAAAATTGACCAAGTGACAATTTTTTTATGAGAAAAAATCCATCGATACCATACAAATTTATTTGGTTCTAAATGTAAAGTTGAAATGCATACCTTTTGTGTGTTTTGCACATTATGGAGATCAAAATTTTGTTCCATCTGTAGTATCCATGTTATGAGATCCTTTCCATCAAACTTCCTCATATCGAGCTTTGGAATATGGTGGGTATTCAATCCAACATTAGAGTTTATGAAATCACAATTAACATTTATTTTGTTCTCATCATGAATTTCCTGTACTACATTGTCGCCATTAGGAATCATTTCTTGTATCAACTTTGTTAAACCTTCCTTAAAACCTTCCATGTCTGCTTTTATATCATTCTTCATGTCTTCCATGTTGTCTTTAATTTTTTCATCTATGTCATCCATTTTAGCTTCCATGAGATTCATCTTAGCTTCCATGCCATTCTTCAAACCCTCCATCTTAGCTTCCACGCCTTTTTTCAAACCATCCATATCATCTTCCACGCCTTTCTTGAAATCATCCATCTTAGCTTCCATGCCTTTCTTCAAAACTTCCATTTCATTTTTTTTTTGTCTTTGCTAGAGCGAAATATGGTGCACTTACTCTTGTAATTTTGATATATCATGTTGCACTTCTTCCTCTTCATGAGTCATAGTAGAGCCTTATGAGGGATTAATGGGTGTTTAATTCTTTTTAGGGGCCATTTCAGAACCTAATACTAATATCTATTCTTCAATATGCCCTTGGAATCACTTCAAACTGATTTTTCAAACAATACTTATGCAATTTGAAAAAATATACGCACCTTTTTCTTGCTTTTAAGGAGCTGAATATTGAAACTGATGTATCTCTAGAATTTCAGATCCCCGAGATTTTATCTTAGGTCCTTTATTATCCCTATGAACCTTCTTTCCAATGCCATAGGTCTAACCTGATTTGTATTCTTCAAGGAAAAGTTATGCCTAATCTCCCGCAATGACCTGATTATGGACTTGTTCAGTAGAGCACACTTGTACGACGTCCCATGTGCCATTTTTTCCTCCTTCGGCTTTGAAATTGATACACAAGAAACTAAAGTCCATGTAATTTCAACCACATTTTATAGAATTCCAATCCGATGCTCAGCGAAAGAGTTATGACGATTTTCCCAAGGTCACCTCTTTGAGATGAAATTTGGGAGCCTGCAAAAACCCTTCCTTCCACAGATCATATCTCAAAAAATACTATGAACCAAGATCTAAAATTTTTACATGAAGTTCCTTAGGATTTCTTAGAAAATGGATTTTTTTCTAAACTTTTTAACCTTCGTACAAAATTTTTTATAGCGAAAATTCCACGATGACCTATTTTAAGCAGCGATACCCTAGAATCCAAAGATCTGATACCAAACGTTATGGAACCAACTCCCAAAATAGAAGAAAAGAGAGATCAATGCCTTAGAAATTAGCCACTTCGAGGGGGAAACCTCATTTACATTACATAAATGAACAATTCTTGGATGATTCAAATGACAAAACCTCCTTTCTATATATAGGAGTCCATGCGGTCACAATATAATCCTAGCCGACCTAACAATAATAATGTAAGGGAACAACAATAACAATAGTGGGTTTTTATGGGGTACAATAATAACAATATGGGACTACAGGGTTACACCAATAACAATAAGGGGACTACACTAACAACAATAAGGGACTACACTAGCAATACAGGGACCTAACACAATGTTTAGATGCCTCCAATAGCATTCGTTGTAAATATATTTTCATTGTCTTTTGGTTATGTAAACCCAACAAAAGGATTCTTATTTTACACCTGTTGGACTTCGTGTCGTATGAGGTTTCAAAGATGAAGTGTTTATTTGACGGTTTGTAGGTATTTGATTTAGCTCTGACTATATGCATGTGGGATGGAAAACATTATATCATAAGTTTCAGGAACTGTTTTAAACATATTAGGTGAAGAAGAAACTACATTTGTATGTATTCTCTTCATAGGTGTGATTTTAGTAGTCAAACATGTTGTCGACTACAACATTCATTCTCTGATGTGATTCTCGTTGTCGTATATCCCATGGATTGGAATCAAAATTCCTCAACTATAACCATTCAATGAATTCAGGTATTGAAGTAATAGTCACAATTAATCTATGTATATTTTAATGCTTAACAATGTCTATCGTTGTACCCAACCATCAATTTTAATGATGCAAAGTTTTGCTCAGTGGTCTCGGTGCCCGCTATTACATAAACAAATGTATTACATTTCACTTTTAAAATTTTGAAAGCAACTACCTCACATGTGATGTGTTTTGATGCATCGATTCTGTAGATAAATTGCTTTGTTGAAAATAAATTTGTTTCATGTGGTGGGCCTTGGAATTTGCAAATAGGAGCATGCATGTTCAACGAGGTCACCACATAATATTTTTTTATATAAAAATAAGGTAGAATGTCTCACATTTAAAGTGATAAAACTTCATACATTACATATATATCACCTTCCCCATAACACTTCTTCGATAATGAAGGCGATCTTTGGTGGGCCGATGGATCTTGGAATTTCGACTTGACATGACCATGAGTGTTTTATGGGTTGACCGTTTATAAATTTTTAATGTGAAATATCCCCTACAAGCAATGGGATGGTCGAATATAACACCTACATATTACATTAATTTTCATAGCCATTCGATAATATTGGGATCTGTTAGCCACCTATAAAATTTGTCATACCAAATGGTGGCTAAATGATTTTGGAGCCTTCAAGGAACAAATTTTATTGCAAAAAAGTGTTGGCTGTTGAAAACTCTTAAAGGCCTCATGCCTCTGTCCAATCTCCACTATTGTTTCCATTTCATACTCTGAAATTTCTGCTAAAATCCAAGATAAAAACTGCTGCAAAACCATCATTTTCCCCTTATCCCACTCAAAACTAACCTTCATTTGCTCCCCTTTTTCTCCATAAAAGCTCCCTTGTTTTCATGATTTCTTTTCCTCCCTTCATGAAAATCATCTTTACAAGGTTAAAAACTCACTTTTTGACCTTACCGAAACCATCAAATTCCATTGAAAACTCTGAAAAATTCATCAAAATATAAGTTTTTCTATGGACTTAAGCCCCTTGGGCTAAGTCCTAACCATTTCCCCCCACATGCCCATGCATTAAAACCAAACGCCAAAGACTTTCGGTGCTATTCGCATCGCACATTTTCAAAGTGCGCAAGTTTTGTGCCATGGACCGAAAGTTTCGATTGTGATTGGCTTTTTATGTGTTTAAAGCTCCCAAATATATTATTTCTCATGCAAACCATAAAACCCAACCCGATGCTTAAATCAATGTACAAATCCATTTCCGATCTGTTTTTCTTATATGAAAGTCTCAAAACCCATTTTTTCCAAAGTTTAAACTAAAAAACTATAACCACGTGTTGAATATAAAATGGGTAGATTGAAAGACCGATCACGCAATCACAATAGGGGGAAACATAAATGGGTTGATCAAAAGGACCGCATCGAAGTTTTCCGATGCGATTGAGTCCTTATATTATAACCCCGCCCCACCACTTTTTGTTTCATATGCTCTATTCCCAAGACCAATAGCTATTGTTCCGGGCGCTTATCGCATCGGCCTATCCCCCGATGATCGCAATCGCATCAAAATTTTCTCCGATTGCGCAATCGAAATCGCATCGCCTCATCCATGACCTCCGATTGCGATTCCCTCGATTCATTCTTAAACCATTGATCTAACCTTTAGATCAACGGCCATCGCTCCGTCGCATCGGCAATTCTAATCGCACGCATTTTGTTTGTCCCTCCGATCGGCCAGTCCTCCGATTCATTTCCCACCATTGATCTAATCCTCAGATCGACGACCATCGCCTAATCGCTTTTTCCCTCCCGATCGCGCAATCGCATCGGAGATCCTTCATCGCACCACTTTTTCCTACCGCTGATTGCAGTCTCCCAATTAAATCTGGACTGTCCACGTGTCCAGATCCAACGGCTACGCTATTTCCCCGCCATCTGAAGAAGTTTAAACCTAAAAACGTAGGATTTCTTAATTGTTTTATGTTTTATGCAGGTTTTAAGTGGTTTTCGCTGTTATATTGAAGAGAGGCCAGGGGCCGATAATGAAGATTCCCGTGCCTTAAGTCCTTAAAAGAGAGCCATTCACAGGGTTGTATTCAATGCTTTATCGATGTTTCATGGACATTGATTCCTTTAAAAGCCTAGCGGCTCTGCACATTGACAAGACACTATGGTTCAAAACCACATTTAAAAAGGGTATCAGTTTGAAAGACAGAGCACAGCAGAGATGAAGACCGAAGATAGATTTAGGGAACTACAACTTAAAATAATGATCAAAAGCTCGTTCCCTGCATCCAAACACAGTCAAAGAAATTTATAAGTGTTTGACAGGCAGAAAGGACCTCCACTGCTGCATTTTGAGGTGAATTGATTCCTCAGCTACCATAAACGCCACCTATTTCCTCAAACCATTAAAAATAGAGGCTGAAGTTATTGATTGAAGAAATATTTGTCTCTAGTGCTGCTAAGAAGTTAATTCTGCCACAGGAGGTTAATACAACAAATATCTTCAGGATTACTCCACGTTATGCAGAGCCTTGAAGTCAACAAAAATCCCACTGAGTTTAAATATTAATTGTAAAACAGTTAATGCAGAACCACCTGTAAACTTCTTCATCGAGCCTCTCAAAAGGTCGAGAAGTCTTCATTTTGTATTAATTGTCCTTGAGATATTTTGTTAGATCTCACCTCCTCATCTTCCTATAAATACTACTGTGGAAGATGAGAAATTTTTGGTTGGTTGTTGTTTGATCACAAGTTGTAATACTGAAACTCTTTGAAGTAAATACATAGTCTATTGAAGTTGAAGAACAATTTGAAGTCTTGGAGATCTTGATGATGTTGTTGCATGCTTGTTCCTGAGAAGGCTCTATCATTGGATCCATGATCTTGGTTGTTGGTGAAGTATTCTTAACTGTTTTATGTTTTCCCCTGTTTTCATTATGTTCCATAATTTCTTACTACAGTAGGCTGAAAGTTTTAGGCTAAGAAATGACTCTTGGAAGCACCTTAGACCTGTTCATCCTTCACTGTTTCATGTTTTCTTCTGCTGAAGTATTTTAGAGGCTTTAATCTTTCTCTTTAGTCTTCATGCTCGTTTATTTCCTTAATAGTTTGAACAATTGGTTACAACATGATTTATGGTTCTCCCTGCTTGTCTGCTGCCACTTAAAAACTGTTATTGAAGTCTCCCTTTGAAGTTCTTTGCTTATAGTGAATCAGAGAGGTCTGTTTTGATCTTTCCCTTTGTCCTCACTTAAACAGTTGGCTTAAAGGTCGTTATAATTATGATCATAGATGTTTTTAGGTGTTCCCTCTTCTATGATTGTAATTGTTGGTAAATCTTTTACGTTTTCTAAGCCCTTTAGAATAAAATATTTGAGGAAATAGGGTGTTCCCCGAATCTTAGATTTCATTTTAAAAGTTGTTTTGAAATCTGTTGGGTCTCAATCTAGTCTCCTAAACTGAGCTCATTTAATTGTCAACCAGGATTTGTAAACTGCTGAAGTGAAGTGTACTGTATGTACCTAGGTGCTTGTTTCCTAATGCATTAATGTTCATCCCATTCGAAAAACAAAAGGATCCTGTGGCCAAGTTAGATTTTCCCTCTGATATCCCATATCCTTTGATGAGTTTGTTATGACCTTTTCTTGACTCCATTGCCCAATGAACCAGATGTTTCTCCATTCTGTGTATCCTTCCTAGACCTTTCATGTTCCACTGTATCAATTCAATCCAACCAAACAAACAAACACCTGCACTTAATAACTAGTCTAAAATCAATACTCTAAGCACACAAGATAAACCTTTGCAAACAAATATATTGAGAGATCCCTCTCTGAGAACAAGAGGACTAGATCCTGGGACTCTAAAGATTGGTTCTGATGTTGCCTTGTCTTTTGATTTGCCAAACTATCAAAACACGAGACACCAACAGGATCCTTGGCATTTTGTAGATCTTGGACTCAAGCCTTGAATCAACTTGTATTAGAGCACAATTTTTTTGGATTCACTTAGGATGGACATAGGAGATCCGAGGTATATAGTAAAGGAACGTGCTCATATTGCATATAGGGTTATGTTGCATTAGTATAGCACAATATATATATATATATATATATATATATATATATATATATATATAACAAGAAATTCCACACAATGATGGAGACTTTAATGAATACATTTCTCTTACAACAAGCACCTAAATACATGTCCCTCTTTTGTCTGTTTTGTGAAAAATCATTATGACCATATATATATATATATATATATATATATATATATATATAACAAGAAATTCCACACAATGATGGAGACTTTAATGAAGACATTTCTCTTACAACAAGCACCTAAATACATGTCCCTCTTTTGTCTGTTTCGTGAAAAATCATTATGACCACTTACGTCACGTACATATGAATGTAGTTGGAGGTAAGAAGACCAACACCCGCAATGGCTTACATATTATTATCATTATTTTTTAAAGTTTTTGATGATCATCAACATGCCTACCTCCAAGTCAGGTCGACCTTGGGAAAAATACACACCCATTTGACGCAATATAACACTATATAAAGGCAGTTTGATCTCCTCCACTTGGGAAATTCACCTCTCTCACAAAAGACACCTTCTTGGAAGGCAAGTGAAATACAAGAAGGATGAATAAGACGAATAAGAATATGAATTGGATCTCTCTTTCTCACTCTTGCAAATTTCATGTGTGGATGGTCTCTCTTCTTTTTGGTTCACAAATTTTTGGGCATTTTGTCGCAGGGGGATGAAATTCTGGGCAACTGTAGGGGCCAAAATTTTCCGATGATTGGAAATTGTAGGAGGTCCAAAAAATTTTATTAGGCCAGGAAGAGCAAATTTCTGGATCATATTGGGATGCTCGACTTGGAGGGGTTGACCAGGTTTGACCATAGGTCTAGGTGTGTCTCTTGTTGAACAAAATAATTTCTCTATTGAAAATCTTCTTGGGTTTTTCCAAGGTCAATCTTGTCTCCTCTTTGTGCATTGCGATATCTAATGTTATATTGTTTGTGTATCATTGAATTTTTGAAGTATAATTGTTGAATTATATATTGGAATAAATTAAAGGAAGATCAACATAGAAAGTAATTATGAGTTGTTCAGAAATCTGTGCTAGTCTCTCTTACACTAAGAAAATCAACAATACTCTGCATTGATCATTCCTCCATATACATTTCCTATAGTTTAAATATAACATTGCTATTGGATTCATTGGATTTATTTTTTTATTATAAGTGAAAATTACATATATATGTTATTTCTTCTATATCCGTCATAGTTTTATAGAAAATTTCCCCATCTCATTAAATTTTGGCACCACTCTGAATGAACATAGGACCAAATCATCGTTATTTACATCCTTTATAATATTTTTCTTCTTAGGACAACATTCAGTTCCCTTGCTATTGTTCCTTGCATAAAAATAAAAAAATATGAAATCAAATGTTTAAAAGATGTTAGCAATTAATGTTAAGAAATTCAGTTTTAGTAAAAAGGGAAAAAAACCTTTATGTTCGTTACCTTTTGATCCTCCTGTTAATTCCTCTCTTTGCAACATTTTCATAAATCTTGTACACTTTTTTGCATAGATTGCGAACAATATTATTAATTTTCTTTAAATTTTTTCACTACATCACACATATTAACCAATACTGCCATCATTAACTTGAACTTGTAGATATTTCGAGTATACTAATTTTTTAACAAAAATTAAAGAAATTTCCTTGTTCTCTTGTTGGGATGAGTTGCCATCATGCTCACTGCAATAATTTTTTTCTTTGAACTTCTATCCCCCATCTTCTATAGAAAAAAGTTCAGAAATCATCAGATATAGAAATTATTAAATATTTTTTTACAACAAAATATTCCAATGTACCTCATAAACCCATAAGCACCAACATGATATACATGAATAAAAATGATTCTTGTGAAATAAAAAGAGGAAATCCAAGATAAAAAAGAAAGCTAATGATTCCAAGATAATGCGCTGAAAATGAAATCACATACCTTAAATTTTCATTTGTATATTAGCATGTGACCTGTGATGATTCCTTACAAATTTGGTTCTTCAAAAAAGTCATGTCGCTCCTCAAAGTATTTTCTAATGAACCTCACTTACATAAATCTCCTTCGCAAATTTTGGCAAATGAATGATATAAGGATTATGAATAGAGGAAATATTGAGATGACTAATAGGATGAAGTGGCATACCCAATATTTTTCCTCTACATGTATTTATGTGACCTACAACGATTTATTACAAATTTGATTCTTCAAAAAATAACTTGCACCTTCCAAAGCATTAGTTGGTAGATATCTCTTAAACAAATATGCCCTCTAGATTTTGGGAAAATAATAAAGTAAGGATTAGGTTTAATTTTATAAGAACACAATTTTTTTTTAAAGGTTAAATTCTCATTCATATTTGTGATGTATATATTTGTACATTCATGATAAATGCATACATGTTCACTTTTTTCAACTTACCTTATTCCTGCACTATATAGTATAAAGTGAACCAATGCACATACCATATAAAGTGAACCAGTATGTATATGTAAAAAAAATGCATTGTAAAATATTTTATTCACAAATAGAAATTCAAAATTCCTCAACCAATTTTTTGCAGATATTTTTCTTTATGGATGTAAAATGGAGGGAACTATTTGGTGCACTTCATTAATACATGCACTATTGCATTTAGTATATTAGAAGCACTGGTGCATTACAACATTATTGGGCACATCAATTTTATTTTTATTTATTTTTTTAAGTCAATTGTAATTGTGTTTGAATTATATTGTTTAACTCTTTCCAAACTTTCTTTCGAGAATTTGAAGTATTAATGATGGATTTGGACCAAATTTAGGGAAAAAAATGTTATAGTACCAAATGACAAATTATTCAAACACCAGCTCATTCCATGTCATTGTAAGTTATTCAAGTTCTCTCTCATTGATAGCAGTAAGTCTATATTCTATTTATGATGAATAATTTATATAGTTGGATTATGTTATTTATGCATGTGCTTTTGAATACTTTTTTATTGAATTTTATAGATCATGATTCATGATCGAGTTCAGATGTGCATGATATTCCAACATTCCAAAAACATAGAAAGCTCTTATCAGGATAAATATCACTAGAAACAATTTGATGAGAATGGATAGCCACTTTACCCTACAAGTTGTGATATACCATCTTCCAACGATTGGCCTAGGTCAACTATGAACTGGATCTGTTTTCTAACTCCCTAGTGGTATGTGGTTGCTCAAAATGTAAAGGATTGAAAAATAACCCTTAATGTGTCACATTGTCCCTTATATTAATTGTTAACCTATCAAAGTTGATGGTCTAATATCTCCCACTATGATCAATAAACCAATAGGTGATAAAGAAAAACACATAGAAACTCTTCCATATGCTATTTTTTTAATAAGTTGGAAGCCATATCGACTAAGTTGCATCTGAAATTGACCAACCCATGTCCTTCTATTGAGTCAAAAGAGAGTTATATTGATGTAAAGTATGATATGAGTACTACTAAAAATATATCTACTAGGAAATCCAAAAAAAATTATGAGATGAGAGAAAAAAATTCCAAGTACAAACCTAAAATGGTTCACTTGTAGGAAGGTAGCAATGTATTCCCTCTTCCTATCCATATGTAAAGTAAATACTAAACTTGTTACAACTTAAATTTATATGTTGTCTAGCTATCTTCCATGCCTATGCTTGGTGTTAGAGTTGAATTCTTCTTTTGCTATAATAATTATATGATTTCCATGTTTAAAATAGATGTTGCAAATCTTGGGTTGTTTATCCTTTCACATGTATTATTTTCTCCCAAGCAATTAGTAGCATTTATGCCATTTTGTGGTTCTCTTTATAGTGAGTTTGATTACTTGAATATTGTTAAATGTAAACACAACATTTCCATGTATAGTATGTGCATGGATGATTATGCTTCTAGAAAATTTAATATGAAAACCTTATTATATATCACGGTCATCCACGAACTCATGGGAACATAGTAGGGTTCATAGATCACTGTAGGTCCTCATTATTAAGTGCAAATTGTTCCTTCGAGGAACACTTCAATGCCAAAGAGTTGTTTATGAAAGGAAGCATCCAAATTTTTTGTTTTTCATGCAACATTTACTTTGGCTACTAGTGTTCATAGACCATCAACTACTTCTCAAAAACACCTTGCATTGCATCTACCTGTAGATGTGTCCCTGGAGTATACCAAAAACATCATTGAGTAACAATATTTATTGATTTTCAATGGAACTAATGTAAATTTATTAATTTATTTGAAATTTGTTTTATAAAGTGGTTGGTTGCATGTTTATTATTGGGAAAAATATTCCATGGTTCTACTAAATGTTTGGTACAATGTTTGAGCATATTAAATGCATTGTGTTATAAATATTACTGATGTGATGTTCATTATTTTTACAATTAGGATTCTGAAAATGACCAATATGTTTACCATCTACCGTTGCACCCCAATACGATGTCAAAATCAGAGAAATAAATTAAACGATTATAACTTAGAGAGGAAGAATACCAAGAATGGTTGAATCGACCACCTATTCAATTCCCACTATTGCTTGAGTCACCAATTCAAAACCTATACAATAACACTAGTTCCTCGCATGTTGGAGATGGAGGAAATTATATAAAGGTCGGTGTGGATGATTTCTCATGGGATACTCATGCCATGGAGGGAATGTTGCTAGAAAAATGAATTAGGGGATGATGTTGATATTATTGATACTTTCTTTGAAATCATAAAATCTACTTCTAACACCCCTCTCTTCAGACATGGGCTAGCAAGGTCTACCCAACTAGGGACAAGTATGTTACTGTACAACTTGAAAGTAATGTTGGTATGTCATATGTCTATTTCTTGACACTTTTGAGGTAACTAACCATTAAGTCCCCTAATTTTTCAAGAAATATTCTCACATATTAAACAATGAAAATGGTTTATTTTATGCATGTTTGATGATAATGTACATTTCTATTGCCCATTAATTGTATATTATTGAAATATTGAGTACTTCCAAGTGATAATGTCTTGCTTGACAACTATGCAAAGGCAAAGAAAATGTTGAAAAGGTAGGGTGTTGAGTACATATCATACCACATCATGTTCTAATGATTGTATTCTACACAAAGATGAATATGTAGAGAAAGAGACATGTTTCGAATGTGGGCATTCAAAATATTAGAAATAAAAAAACAAGAGTAAGTCACATAGTCCTTCTCATATGATATTGAGTCACATGCCTATACTTCCAAGAATTCAAAGGCTCTTTCATTGCAAACTATTAGTTGAGTTTCATAGGTGGCATGCCTTACATAAAAGTGATCCAGGAATTATGTGAATCCCAACAAATTAAATATCCATGAAACTATAGAGGTTACATGGTCTAATAAATTCAAGGATGAAATACAAAGCTTTCAATTAAGCATAACCTTGCATGGATTTAACTCATATTCCCTCCAAAACACCAACTATTCTATTTTTTTGGTGGTAGTGATCAATAAAAATACTCCCCCATGGTTGTAAATGAAGAAATAGCATCTTACATTCACTCTTATAGTCTCAAATAGAAGGGAAGTGAAGAATGTGGATGTTTACCCCAAACCATTGATTGAAGAATTTAAACAATTATGGGAAGGGATACATGTATATGATATATCATGATCCATTCCAATGGAGAGGTCTTTTATGTTGTAGGGAATATGTGTATATAGGATGTACATAAACATGGAGTAGGAGTACACTTTGGTAAACATGTTGATTGGTTCATTTATAATTGTACTGCTGTTTGGCATACTTAATTTATTCCAACTATCTTTTTCAACGCTAATGTCCTTTGTATACAATAACATCACAGGTCCTGTAACAAAATGGTATCATGGATGTAAATGTTGTGGACCTTTTGTGAAGGTTATGTGGTCCAACAACCTACAAAATCCAATGTGCGACTGCTCAATGTATTCCTCCTAGAAGACCACTCTTATAGAAGAGTTGCATCTGCTTTCAATGGCACACTAGAGAGACCATAAAGACATGAGATGATCTAGGTGGATAATGGTGGCCACCTACCTATTCCAATATCTCAAAACACAATTTTCAATTTTGGAAGTTTTTTCTCTACAATTTTTAAGCCCTCAACTTCTAAATCCATTTTGAGGCCCTAAATGACCTTTTTTTGGGAAACGAGCCAACCACAAGCATTGAATGTTTTTGGTAGTAAAAAAATGTACTGCGTATATAGACCTTTCCAACTTGACATCATGCACACTAAATGTAGATTGTATGCAAAAGTTACGACCCTGCGAAGTTGACGTTCCAACTTAACCCATCAAGGTCCACAGGCCTTTGACGCTTCATATCCTAGGGTTAGGATTTTTTGGATGCTTAGGGTTTATCATTTATTATTATGATAAAAAATCCCCTGAGCCTAATTGTAATATTGTTTGGTGAAGGCATGTAGAATTCACATCTCTTCTCAGAGATAAGTTACCACCATTCGAGCTAGTTTGTCTTCATTCTACATGTATATGGTTTCAACAATTTCCATTTATTAATAGAAGTCAAGTTTCACTGTATCTATGGGATTTGGTTATAAATATGTATATCATCTTGTTCCATTCCTAAATTTATATCATGAAATAATGACATCAGTAGATTAGATCAAGTATTATGAAAAAGGAAAGGAGAGGGAATTTGCATAATTGTTTGATTTAAATGGGAAACTATGTTCAATGACTTTGATTTTTTTGACACATATGTTGATAAAGTTCCTATTGGGTCTATATTTTATGATTTTCCATATTGGGAGCATTTCAATATTTCCCAATTATGTGATCCCATGCACATATTAAAAAATGTTTCATTTTCTTTATGGATGCACATATTATCAACAAAAAATGACATGTTGGCTATTAGAAGAGATATTATTACTTCAAATACTAAAAGGACACATTGGCCAAGAAAATAAAATATAGGAGAGGTTGGTCCCTCTTTATCTTTTAAAGAAGGTGATATCCCATGTATTTTGAAAGAAAAATGATCTTTTTATGACAAAGGATGTTATATATTGGGTGTGAATGCACCTAAATTATAGCAGTCAAATCCATGTTGTTGCTTCACTTTAGTAACAAGGAAATTTGTTGAGGTTGAAATCGCATGACCATCCAAACATTCTAAGGGTATGTACATTAAAAACATGAATATTTTCCTATAGTATAGGTTAAAATATACTATGCAATCATGGTTTTATGGTAATTAAATATGTGTATGTGTGTATTTTGTAGTGTCATTATCCTTTGCTCATGCGCGGTTCTATGAACCATGACTTGAAGATTCATGATGCGTCATATCAAAATATCTACATTTGCATGTTGGATCACATAAAAGGAGATTCATATGTTGAATGAGAGTTATGAGATTCATATGGCCGCTATTTCATAATGATATCAAGAGACAATTGCGATTGTTTGTATGTTTGAGAAGGAATTACCCTTTAGTTGTATGGACTTGGTCCTTGTTCTAATTCACCTACTCGATGAGGTTGAATTAGTCGGGGTACTCTAGTTTCATTGGATGTTATTCTTAGAGAGGTACATAAAAAAATTAAGGGGATTGTTTGAAAAAAGGAAAAAATAGAGGGCTCTATGTGGAGGGGTACACAATATATGATTCATTCTATTATGCCAATGAGTACATGAAGCAAATTGATTACACAACCAGGAAAATGAATTTGTGATGACCAATTGGATGCTGAAAAAAGGGAAGGGAAGCCACTAATGTGCATGATAAATAGTGAGTCACTAATATTTTTTCAATTTTATATGAGGCAACTATTTACATTGAAGATGATAGTATATATTTGATTTCATACTATTTTTCTTGGATTATTATATATGTAATTGAATTCAGAAATTGATGCCACCAATAAATTTTTTCTTTACAATATGGAGGAAATGTAATTATGGGTCACATTGTATGAAGAAAAAAGAAGGGATAATAATGACAAAGAATTTATATGGTTTAATGGTAGAAGTGTCCTTATCCTGATCATTTAAAAGAAAATATTCCAATCATTTTCCCTAATAGTTGGGTGGTTGACCATATCATAGAGAAATATGGCATATTCGATCATTACATCTTGGAGAAGAGGATGCAATAAACATAGGTATTGGGTGCAGTAAATCTATGATAATCTCTATGAGTACCACAATCTATTTATAATGTAATTTTGAACTATAACATTTTTTATGTTTTTATAAATCCTAGGGTTATTAGTCATATGACATCATCCTTTATTCACATTTTTTACAGGTGCATTCGTTCCCATCTACATGGGCATATGGAAATAATTTTTATATTAGGGATATCAACGATGGACACCTATCATAAGATTATGGAGTGGAGGTTGAGTTCGATCAAGCTAGTTGTGTTAGCCATTGTGATCAAAACTAGTAGAGGGGAAGTTAGGCTATGTTGGAAAGATACAAAAGATCATGCAAGTGGATGTCTCATATTTTCAATGTCTTATTTTTTCTTGCAAGTGGTGGGATACCTTCAACTGGAGTAATTTAAAGGAATATCATGATAGTGGGATAATAGTTATTAACTCCAAAACAATGTTGACTAAAACCAAGGAGCCTTATGCTTTCCCAAAACACCGCAACCAAATGTTATTTTACATAGATGTGTTAGATCAAAATTGGTGTTTCATATTGAGACATCATTTGAGATGAAGATATATTTTTGAGAATAATAATGTTATAATGCCAAGTGAGGAAAATAATCATGGTGATGGAAACAAAGAATGATGTTTATTTTTTTATTTTGACATTTATATTGTGAATGCGTCATTTTATTCTAGATATGGATACTTGGCCAAAACATTAATAATATATTAAATAGTACAAGCATAAAATGTGGTTTATCTCAATTATATACCAAATTATAAATTTTAATATTAATCTATCTCAACCATATATAATTTTTTAGATTTAGTGGTCAAAAATTTCTCCATAGTAGACATGTTTGGATGTCGATGTTTCGAGTCTAAAACAAGACCCATTGTCAGGACAAAGGTTAAGGAAGAGCAACAGATAAGAAGAGTAATAAATTTGAATGAAGGGATGATGGAAGAAATCAATGGCTAACAGACAAGAAAGCCAAAAATAATTAATCAATTAATTAATTAAATACAACCTAACTTGTCCTCCTCTCAAACACCCTCTATTGGTAAAACTTATCTGCCATGCATACAAGGTGTCACTGACAAGATTTCCAGAATCCTCAGAAAGAAATACATCTCAACCTATTTCAAACCCTTGAATACCATCAAGCAGATGATGGGATCCGTAAAATACAAGCTGGATCACCTACAACAAAAGGGGGTATACAAAATCAATTTCTCCCGTGGGAAGTGTTACATTGGGGAAACAAGACTAGCCTTCAAAACTAGACTCAAAGAGCGCATTGCCGACATCAGGAATGGAAGAAGCAAGACCTCAGCTCTTGCAGAACACTCGTCAAAGTAAAATCATCACATATGCGTGGAGGACATAGAATTAATCTCTACAGAGAACCATTACTACAAAAGGAAGGTAAGGGAGGCCCCAGAGATCATAAAACATACCAACAATCTCAACAGAGATAGTGGGATCGAGGTTAGCAGGAGTTGGGTACCTCTTCTTTTGCAAAATTACAACCTTTGAATTCCCTTTACGTTTTTAGGCCCCCCCGTCCAAACTCCCCCTTTTATCTCTCCTCCCTTGCAACTTGTCCCCAAAGTATAATTAATAATAACATCCTAAGAACATTAAATAAATTATAAATACAAATTTAAATCAAAATATAAAAACAATAATTTGATTTATAAAACAATAATTTAAATTAAGCATAAAATTAGATTATATATTAATTAAATTAAATTATTATTATAATAAATAAAATCTAATTTTGATTATATATAAAATAAATTAAGCTATTATTGTAAATTAAAATTAAATTAAATTAAGAATGGAAAAACAAACAAATTAATCACAATTAACCTTTAAAATAAAAATAAAAAAGTTTGGGTTTCACATCAAATAAAAACAATAAAGATTTTAAATATATAGTTAAATTAAATATAAAATACAGATTAATTAGACCTATATTAATAAATAATAATAGTAATTTATAAAAATTATAATTTAAATTAAATTATTATTATTATTATTTTTTACAAAGTCGGTTATGGTATTATATATTCCAAAAAAGAAAATGGAGCATGCTCCGGATACATAAGGGGCTGGAGAGAAGCATACTAAAGGAGAAGATAGCAAGAATGCAATCCTGTATATCTTTAGTCATGTTTTTGAATTTTCCAGAATTTCCTACTGCATTTTTTGCATACTTTCTTACAAAATGTGAAAGAAAAAATATACATTTACATAAAATAACATAAGAAAACTAGTATATGTTGAGTAAGAGTTTCAAAAAACTTCTAGGACATTTTAATATTTGTTGGCAGATTTTTCTTGCTGAGATCTCTACTTAATGAACTGATAGTTAAAATTTTATCCCTCCTGATTCAATGCAATGTTCTTGAGGTAGCAGACTGTCTCCTCTAGATGAGTGCACTTGTTAGTAAGTGAATTGATTTCAACGTTCTGTCCCTCAAGCTGTCTCTTCAACGCTGAGTTTTTTTATCTTACTTGAATCTTCAGGTCTTGGATTGTCTCTTTGTTAAATTTAGATAACCATGGTGTTCTATGCTTGATGCACTTTTACTTCAATCTTTCTTAGGCCCAATAAAAAATATAAATCACATAAACTTGTAAGTAAAATGCTGGTAGAACACAATAACGGATCAATAGAAGACAAGCCAAATATAGATTAGATTTACAATTCCTTTTGTCCAACAAAGATATGAGATATTGTGGCGTTACGACGGTTAGCAGGATACTTCAACCAGCAAAGTCTTCTCGGTCAGCGAGCACTTTCATGTCTCACACCCATAACCCTCAAAGAAAACTCATCAGAAGTCAACTCAAGTCAAATCAGAGATAGCACAAAAAGTCAATGCAGGCAGCTTTAGAAAAGTCAACGCAACAAACTATGGCTTCGGTTAAACAACCCAAAATTCCTCAATTTTAGTGCCCAGCTATATGACCTCCTAAAATCGAAATTTCTGCAAAATATTGAGGTCAAACGACCAAGGGTTGACCACGGTCAACGCTGCAGCAGAAAATCCCTAAACAGATCAGTGAAAAAAATAGAAAGCCCTAATTATATCAACGTAGAAAACATAAAGACCTAAATAGATCATCGCAGAAAATAGTAGCTTCGCTCCACATGTGTGAAGAAAAAAAGGCCTCCAAAGGCCATCGAACCAATTATATCACAATGAGAGAATGTGTGATGAGATGATGAGAAAATGACCTCCAAGTCTCTCCAATTTATATTCATCAATGAGGGCGTGTGATACATCTCTTAGGCATGTGGGATAAATTTGGCTGACCTTTCACATGTGGAAAATAAATTCAAAATCAATATTCTGCTCATCCAATCAAGATGATAGTTAGATCAATATTGCACCTCTCTGAAAGAGGAATCCAACAAAAATATTACCATCATCATATGAGCAGTGCAACATGGAGTTTGGACCTAGTTTCCCCAAATTAACACTCCCTCTCAACTAGGGAGAACTCCATCTATCCACATGTGCCATCCATCACGTACCAAACCAAACATTGTGCGTCATCTCGCCGTAACTTAATTTGCTGGCTATTTATTTCAGAACAAAAGGTGAGTCACAAAGAAATCACACACAACTGACCCGAAGTCAGATTAGAGGTATAAACCTCTCTTGTGCTCAAAGTAGTCTCATACTAACCCGAAGTTAGTTTACTGACCCGAAGTCAGTTTAGAGGATAAAACCTCATCATACTTGATCCCAGATCAAGGTATTCGACACATGCCATACTAGACATAGAGAGTACGACAATCTTCGATGCATCCATCGGTCTTTCTATGGTCTCTATCCACATTTCCAACCTCATTGGACAAATGAGAGGTACTTCCCATGAGTCTGAAACTCCATGGGTAGGATGCGTGTGAGGCACAAATCAAAGAGAGGCAAAACAACTCAATATCATAACGGTGGGGCACAAGCACAACAAGGCTCGGCAAGCCTAGCCTCGTATGTTCTTATAGCTCCAAGAAGCTATCCCCAAGCCCCCTGGAGCTCCCAGAGCTCATAGTCCAACTCAAGTAGGACCCTCAGAATAGGGTCTTTCCACAATTCCAAGCTTCTCACGGAAGGTTAGGAACTTGACCTTCCCCAGGGGCTTCGTGAGAATATCCGCGACCTACTCATCAATTCCTATATGATTGAGCCTTTCGGCGCCTTGCTGTACCGTATCCCGGATAAAGTGGTACCTAATATTAATATGCTTGGATCGATCACGGAACACGAGATTCTCAGAAAGACGAATCCCACTCTGGTTATCACAAAGGATGACGGTGGTATCTAGCACATGCCCAAACATCTCACTGAAGAGCTTTCATAACCAAACAACTTCACAATAGGCCATATTCGCTACAATGTATTCGGCCTCAGCGGTGCTCAAAGCCACCAAATTCTGCTTCCTGCTCATCCAAGATATCGAAGCAGAACCCAAGGTGAAGCAACATCGAGGTGTGCTCTTGCAATCCACCACACTGCCAGCCCAATCGACATCAGTATATCCATGGAGTCTCAAACTGCCGGTAGTGTATCTTAGCCCATGGTTGATTGTGCCCCGAAGATATCTCAACAGATTCTTGGCACCAATATAGTGAATGTGATTAGGTTCAACCATATTTTGAATCAAAGTGTTCACTGCAAAACATATGTCTGGACGAGAGTTCACTAAGAACATTAGGGCCCCTACGAGTTGTTGATACTCGGTAGGATTTTCTAGCACGAGCCCAACAAAATTTCCACTCAACTTCTTAAAGTTGAGTTCCATCAGTGTCGACATAGACTTACAATCCACCATACCAAATATATCCAGCAGCTTCACGACATATTTTCCTTGAGAAAGGAAAATCTCCCCTGGCCTCTGCCAGACGTCCAAGCCTAGGAAGTAGTGCATTAGCCCTAGGTATTTCATCTCAAATTTGGAAGATAGCTCCATCTTAAACTGATGAATGAGAGGGTCAGCACATGTCAGGAAGAGATCGTCCACATAGAGAACCAAAATGAGAGGTCTTTCTCTATCAACCTTAAAATAAAGGTTCAGATCAACATTACTTTGAGTGAAGCCCAGCTTCATCAAGTGGCTATCTATCCTCTCGTACCAAGCCCTGGGGGCTTGCTTCAACCCATAGAGGGCTTTCTTCAACTTGCATACATGGGTGTCTCTATCTCGGACTTCGAACCCCAGATGTTGCTCCACATACACTTGTTCCTTTATAGATCCATGCAAAAAAGCGGTCTTCACATCAATCTGATGTAGACTCCATCCTTGCATAGCAGGTAGGGAAATAATAGATCGTATGGTGGTATATCAGGCCACAGGTGCAGATATATCATCATAATCTATGCCTTCCTTTTGAGATAAGCCTCAGGCAACAAATCTTGCCTTGTACTTTTCAACACTTCCATCAGATCCATGCTTCATCTTATAGAGCCATTTCTAGGTGACAACAGAGTTGTCCTCTAGTCTCGGGACCACTTCCCAGACATCATTTTTCATAATGGACTCATACTCCTCGTGCATAGCATCCTTCCAAACTTGTTGCTTTATGGCTTCTTCAAATGTTCTAGGCTCAGATTTTACTATCGTACTCATGGCTGCTAGATACCCTTGGTATCTCTTCGGCTTCTTGCTTTCATGGAATGTTCCCCTTGAGGAAATATGTCTCTCATCATCTTCAACAGTATCCCTAATCCATGAAGTTTTTCTATTTTTTGAAGGATATGGATCAATGGGATCCATAGGTCCTTCAATATCATGCATCAGGTCATCCTTCGGCTCTTCCAAATTCCCTGCTTCTTCATCTTCTTTATATTCCTTGGAGCTAGGAAGATTTCTTACTTTCTTGAGGGCAACATCTTCATCAAAGGTGACATCGTGGCATATCTTCGCTTCTCTTTGACCAGGCAGATAGATTCTATATGCCTTCGAAGATTCACTGTAGGCCACAAACATTCCCTTCTTTCCAGAAGCATCTAGCTTGCTTCTCTTTTCTTTTGAAACATGAAAGTAAACAGGACAACCAAATACTCTAAAATGAGAAACATCAGGTTTCTTACCAGAGAAGACTTCTTCGGGGGTTTTGGAGTCCAGAGCGGAATGTGGGCATCTATTTTGAACATACATAGCAGTGTTTGCAACTTCTCCCCATAGAAACTTCGGAAGACCTTGGTCACATAGCATGGCGCGGGCAGATTCCACAATGGTCATGTTCTTTCTTTCAACAACACCATTTTTATCAGGAGTGTATGCAGCTGCGGTCTCCCTCTTAATGCCAACTTCTCTATAAAAGTCATTAAACTCATTTGACGCATACTCGGTCCCATTGTCGGTCCTCAAAATTTTTATTTTATTCTCAGTTTGATTTTCCACCAAGGCCTTAAAGGTACGGAAACATTTGAATGCTTCGTCCTTCTTCTTCAAAGAATATATCCAGGTCTTGCGGGAGAAGTCATTTGTAAAATTCATGTAATAGGAACATCCTCTCAAGGATGTCATAGGAAGCATACCAAATAAGGCAGAATGTATCAACTACAAGATATCAGTTGTTTTTGTGACACTTGAGGGGAATGGTCCCCTTGTATGCTTCCTTTCGGCACAACCCTAACATATACCTTCATGATTATCTCTCAATTCGATCATCCCTATCACCACCTTCCTTGCTTCGGGAAGGGATTTTTAATGAAGGTGTGCAAACCTCCAGTGCCATAACTCTGTTTGAAGAGTTATATCACATGTCATATCCCCCAATGGAATTCCTCCAACTTGGTGGAGTGTATCAACTCTAAAACCAATAGAAATAGCTTCCTTGAAGTTCTTCTTCCAGATAATTACCTTTCCATCAATGAATGCCACCTTGAACCCTTTGTCTTCCTTTGCTGAAATGGACACAAGGTTCTTCTTCAAATAAGGTACATACAACACATCTTGTTATCATATGACTTGAACTTGAGATAAATGGAGTGTCACGTCCCTGTCCCTTTCACGGGATAGGTGGAATTATATCCAAGGATAATTTATAGATTAGTATCCTTCTCAACCAAATCAGAAAGGGCTTATTTATAACCAGAGAGGTGCCTTGAAGCACCACTATCAATTAACCAAACATCCAGGGTGTCGGGTGGAGATGCAGCAGAGAGGGAAGATAGAAGAATAAAATCATTTCTCTTATTATCAAAAACATTAGACTCATCGTACCTGGAATTTCTTGACCTCTTGAAAGGTTTCCCATTTCCATTACGATTAGAGGGAGCCTTCCTTTTTCCTTGGAACCTGTTGTTCCTGCCATTCCTTCTCGATTTGTTGTTGTCATCATCCCTGGGAGAGTCCCTTCTATTTAGGGAATTCTCTTGCATAGTGACCAGTCTTGTTACAAGTGTAACATCTTCCCTTCCTTACTTTGGGCACCGCTCTACCATGGTTTTTATTTCTTGGGCCACCATGGTTCGTCTTTGCATGAGCGGTGAAGGCAGTAGGGTCACTTCCATTACCACTAGAGACATACTCCATCATTCTTGTTTCCTCTTAAGTGCATCTCGTCAATATTTCATCAAAATCAGGAATCACATTATTATTGAGAATAGTGGTATTGAATACATGTCAATCACGGGGGAGACCTCCAAGTGCAATAAGAACCATCTCTCGATCAGATATTGCTTCCCCAATAGCTAGGAGGTTATTCTTGATTTCAGTGAGCCTTGTAAAATAGGATTGAATAGATTCCTCCTTACCCTTCTTGACATTCTTCAATTGATTCTTGAAGAAAAGGATTTGATTAGCATTGCTAGCCCTGAACATGCTCACCATCTTATCATACATCTCCTTAGATGTCTTCAGCTCAGAAATGTAAGCAACCAAGTGCTTATGAATACAATCCTAGATAATCATCTTTGATTTGATTTTCCCTTTTCTATACTTTGTCTTTGTGGCAGCAGCTGCATTTGATGGAGGCTCTTGAATATTCCCCTGTACATAGTCCATGACCTCTTGATCTTCTAGCGCCAAATCCAAGGACATATTCCATGCATGATAATGAGACTTATTAGTCAATTTATCATCAGCCTTGAAACCCTTGTAGGTTGAGGAGGCCATTTGTCCGTGATAGGATTTCTTCCTTTAGAGATAACTTCTAAGACCGGCTTGGACTCTTGGAATTTGTCTTCACCTTAGCTCTGATAGGATTTTAAATTTAGATAACCATGGTGTTCTATGCTTGATGCACTTTTACTTCAATCTTTATTAGGCCCAATAAAAAATAGAAATCACATAAAATTGAAAGTAAAATGATGATAGAACACAACAATATATCAATAGAAGAAAAGCCAAATATATATCATATTTAAAATTCCTTTTTTCCATCAAAGATATGAGATATTGTGGCGTTACGAGAGTCAACAGGATGCTTCAACCAACAATGTCTTTCTCAGTCAGCCAACACTTTCATGTGTCACACCCACAACCCTCAAAGACAGCTCATCACAAATCAACGCAAGTCAAACCAGGGACATCGCATAAAATTCAACGCAAGCCTCTTCAGAAAAGTCAACGCAGCAAACTAGGGCTTCAATCAAACAACCCGAAATTCCTCAATTTTAGTGCCCAGTTGTACGACCTCCTAAAATCGAAATTTTTGCAGAATATTGAGGTCAAACGACCAAGGGTTGACCATGGTCAATGTTGCAGCAGAAAAGCCCTAAATAGATTAGCGCAGAAAACATAAAGCCCTAAACAGATCAAGGCAGAAAACAAAAAACCCTAAATAGATCAATGTAGAAAATAACAGCTTCTCTCCAAATGTGTGAAGAAAAAAAGGCCTCCAAAGGCTATCAAACCAATTATATCACAATGAGAGAATGTGTGATGAGATGACGAGAAAATTACCTCTAAGTATCTCCAATTTATATTCATCAATGAGGGTGTGTGACACATCTCTTAGGCATGTGGGATACATCTGGCCAACCTTGCACATGTGGAAAATAAATTCAAAATCAATGTTCTGCTCATCCGATCAAGATGATCTTTAGATCATTCTTGCACCTCTCCAAAAGAGGAATCCAACAAAAATATGACCATCATCATATGAGTAGTGCAACATGGATTTTGGACCTAGTTGCCCAAAATTAACACTCTTTCACCTTTTCAATCATGAATTTGTAGGCTCGACATGTGGCACATTTCTCATTTTGGGAAGCTCTATCTACTAGATTTAGGTCCATTTCTGAGTGGTCTTCTGTTATTTTGAGGTTAATAATGGAGTCCTCTTTAGTTTTATGCTCCTCCAGGATGTCTCTGCTGGCTGAAGGCACTGCGGATTCTCCGGTGATTGATAAAGTGTGTCTTATGATCCTTCTCACTGATTGGACGAATGACTAGCTTCCCTTGATTAATTTTACGATCTATAGTGTTGGGGGGCTTAATTCGGATAAGAAGCTCAAAGGATGAAGTTGTATTCATTGAGGGGGTAGAGGGGTTGGAAAGGAGATGGAGGCTGAAACTGAGCACACAGACAGTCAGGGGGACAAATATTGGGCTGCGCGTAGAAAGTTGTGTGCACACTGATATCTGTGTGCGCGCCGAGGAAGAACTGGGGAAACACTCAGAAGGCAGAGTGCACATATAAGGGAGCCATGTTAGGATAAGATATAAGGCGGAATATATTTTTTGGACTGAGGGCATGGGGGGAGATGTCATTTAGCATATGGGAGAAGCATGGACAAAGAAGTTGAGAAGGAAGCTCAGAATGGCAGAGCTTGCGCTGATCAGATAGGACCGCAGTAAAAACAAAGGAAGGTCGGGGGGAGATGGAAAGATTGATTGGCCCGAGTGTGGAAGGGAAGAAGTGCACATCATGGAGAAACAACAACAGGGGAGTGCTGAGGGAGGGGGGATGCCCGATGGTGAGGAGAAGATTATAAAGATAAGTTGGGCACATGATAAGATGATTGATGTCATGAGATCTCCATGGCCTGAAATGCATGTGGGATGCCCTGCAGAGAGGGATATGATTACTCCAGATTGAATAAATAATATTTCTCAGAGGGAGATCTTTGTTGAAGATATTTGTCATGATTTTTAAGAGTTCTGAAGTGACTAAGAGATGGGTGTGAAGAACACATCTTTATAAAGTCTTGTTTCCCCTTCTTGTCTGGCTACTGCCACATTTGCATGGTGATCAACAGTGCTATTATTTTCCCACAACATGTGTTTAAATTTAAAATTTACCAGATCAACCAAATTTTTCCTTATTCTTTTTAGAATTTGGCTTGTTGTTGTGTTTAGAGGAGTTATTTTACTGATCATGGCCTCAATAATAATGGATGAGTCTCCCATGAATATTGGATCCTTAATATCCTTATTTTTGAGAATCTTGGTGCCCATTAGAAAACCATATGCCTAGGCCCTGTTATTTGTGGTTTCCCCCAATCCCCACTCATAAGTGACAAAGTTGATTCCCCCCGGATCTAAGAGAATTCCCCTGGCTCCGGCTCTGCCCGGGTTATTTTTTGAAGCGCCATTGAAGAAGAGACAATGCTTGTTCAGATTTTCCTTCAATAATATAAAATCATCCTTATTTAGTCTAATTTTCCAGTTTTGTTTGGGTGTTCTTGCATTGGGGTTGATTGTTCAATTGCTTCTAACTGTTGCGAGGTTGATCCAGTTCCTTTCTTTCTGCCGAAGGAGGTTAGTTTCTATTGCTTTTAATCCTTTCATGTTTAGGAATTCTGAAGTGAGACCCCATTTCTTCGACAAAACTCTTCCTATATTTGGAGGTTGGTCTTTGAAGATATGCTTATTTCTAGATAGCCAAATATGCCAATAGAGAAAGGATGAAAGGCTTTCCCAAAACCTTTTGACGGTGTTCTTATTCTTCATAGAATATGGGTAATTTTTATTCTATTTAGTGAAAAAATCATTAAAGGTTTTCGAGAAGTTGAGTTCCATTTCCAGAGGGGTTATAAGCTGCTTCCAACACTCTCTTGCAAAGGGGAAGTCCACAAAGAGGTGTTGGGTGGATTCTTCTTCATTTAGGCACATGGAGCACCTTGATGGCCCGGTGAATCCTTTTCTTTTGAGGTTGTCTGATGTGAGAATTCTTCCTTTTAGAAGAGTCCAGCTGAAGATCTTGACTTTGGGGAGGCTTTCTGCCTTTCATATTGATTTCCATGGAACCCATTTTTTTGATGTATTCACACCATGATCATTTCATGATTGGTGGGTCGACCCCTTCATTCCTTATAGCGATGTCACCTAGATTCAACCCTATACTTTATTTTCACCATTTGCATAAAGAGGGAACATATGTTGAGGAAGGATATACTATATTATTATGTAGTTGGGGGTGGCAATGTTACCTAAGTCAAACCCTATACTTTATTTTCACCATGTGCATGAAGAGGACACATATGTTTTTTTTCCAAGGAAAAAATTCACAATTTTTCGTTATGAAAGAAAAATTACATATTGCTTCATCAACATAACTCATCTATGCAAAGATTAGGGAAGTATCAATACTCCGAAGAGTCTATAATCACCAATGTCATTGTCTAGTAAGTGCAGGAGCTAATAAAAATAAAATAAAGATAATTACATATATATGTACATAAATATAATGGGTATGATTCCGCCACAAAATGCCCAAATATAAAAAATGTGCAGTCTGAGACTGGACTGCCCCTGGTGCAGCCATTCCTTCAATGAATGGTCGGTGATAGTATTGGTACTCCAGCATACCATCCTGTTAAAAAATGTGCCATTTGCCCCATTCTAGCTGCAAGGCTTCTTTGGATAGTGTGTCATCCATTTGGTTCCTATGCATGTAAATATGAGTAACATATATAAGATCAAAAAGAGATTTTAAATAAAGAACTTCATCCAGTAATGCTCTAAGAATGTGTGCATGAAAATGTGCTACAAGATTAAACCAATTGATAATAATTTGTGAGTCCCCAAAGATCTGAATTCTGTTGCAACTTTTTTCATGGGAAAATAGGAGAATAAGTTTGAGGCTGTTAAGTTTAGCATAGTTGTTAGTCCTGGGTCCAAGTCCCATCTTGAGGTGGAAAGAGTGTGAGTCTGTTTGGTGGAGAACTGCCCCACCCCCACATCCGTTCACATTGGATGAGCCATCAAAGTATGCCCATGGAATGGATTTGTCTACATCGTTAGGGGAAATGATACAGATGTGAGACAACGAATCCTCATTGGGGATGAGGTGGTAAACAAATGATATGTTCCTGCTGATGTTGTTCCAATCTGAAGCCGTTCCCTAGAAGATGTCTTGATTTCTGGCCATCCAGAGCCCCCAAGCGATGAGGAGAGGAATGTTACATTACTTAAGTGTGGTAGTAGCATGCCACGAGCTGTTCCAAGCCAATACAACCGAGGAACCATTCCAAGAGAGTGAAAAACCCAAGGATGTAGTCGTAAGGTGCCTGAGATGCATACTAGCAGGGCATTCAAGAAACAAATGATTAACACTCTCACCCTGCGAGTGACAGAGACTGCATCGTGATGGTCCATAAATATGTCGATTGCTAATATTTTCCTCTATTGGTGTACAATTGGAGAGGATGCACCACATGAGAAATCTGGCTTTGGGGGGCGCTTTAGCTTCCATAGGTGTTTCCACCACTGGATTTTCATCCGTGGCTCTAACGGTTCACAAAGAGTCAAGTACCCCACTTTTGGGGTGTATCGACTGTCAGGGGCAATGGCCTAGATAATTTTGTCATCTCGGCCAGTCAGTCTGATATTCGATGCCCTGAGAGCTCTGATAAACCAGTTCCAATCTTGCATCCAATCATCTAGGATATGCAGTGCTCCAACTGACTTCCAAGCTTGTGATGCCCAAGTAGTAAGGAGAGGGTCAACAATATGAGATATGAAAAGGTACCCAGACCTGGCAAGGTGCTGCCTAATACCCACTGGCAGATGGTATTCCTAACCGCTGCCCAACCAAGCATCAATCCCAATTTTAACCTATTCACCCGCACTAGTGCACCAAGCCAAGCCTTTTTTGATGAGCAGGATAGATCGAGTGATGGCTTTCTAAATGATCGAGGAGCCCGGAGATGGTTGGATGTGGCCTCTAATCCAGTCCATGATGGATTTGGGAACAATGTATTTGGAATATGTGACTTTCCGCTATAGACTGTTGCTGGTGACGAGGTTCCATCCCATTTTGGCAGCCAATGCTGAGGCAAAGAGGTTAAGATCTTTTAATCCCCATTCCCCCCATGATTTAGGTTTAGCAATATTACTCCATGCATTCCAAGCATAAGTGCATCTACCCTGTTTGCCTCTCCAAAGGAAACATCTACAAATTTGTTGAATTCTAGCCATTACTCCTTTGGGGATCCATGCAAGGACCATCTAGTACACAGGGATAACTTCAAGAATGAATTTAATGAGAACCAACCTGCCTGCCTTTGAGATCCGTCTTTGCTACCAAATATTGACTCTACGCTCAACTTTTGCAATTAGCCAGTTCCAGTCGTTAATGCGATAGTTGTTTGGTTTCAAATGAAATCCAAGATTTTTGATTCCATCTTCCAACCCTATACGAGAAAAATTGAAAAGTTCTAGGGCATGTCTACTTTCGAATTCTATACATCGCTCCATGATGATGATAGATTTACTTTTGTTAGGATCCATACCTGTAGCTTTACAAAACAGATTGAGAAAATTCAAGAAATTAATATTATCATGAGGAGTGCTATTCAGAAATATAAGAACATCATCCACAAACATTAGGTGGGTTAGCTATACAAGGTCAGCTATTCTAACCCCATGAATGGACTCCTCTTCTTTTTCTTTTTCCATAAGTGTGGATAACCCTTCCATGATAATTAAAAATAGTAAAGGAGAGAGTGGGAAACCTTTCCAAAGTCCTCGACCTACATGGAAAAAATCAGTTGCTGCACCATTTATAAGAATGTTGAAAGAGGCATTAGAGATACACCCCATAATCCAGTTTGTGAGGGAGTGTGGGAATCCTATATGAATGAGGATAAGCTGAAGGTAGCTCCAATTGGCACAGTCAAAGGCTTTTTCCAGGTCAATTTTGAGAATATTGCATTTGATTTTCCTGAGTTTGATAGAATGTAAGGCCTCTTGAGAAGTACCAATCGCTTCGTGGATTTTCCTATGATTGAGAAATGCCAATTGTTCTTTGGCTATGTGTTGGGAGAGGATGGGTTTGATGCGATTGTCAATAATCTTGGCAATAATCTTGTAGATGTAATTACACATAGATATAGGTCGATAGTCATTGAAATATTGGGGTTTATCAATTTTGGGGATGAGGGCTATGAAAGTATAATTGAAACCATCATAAATCTGACCTGATATCCTGCTGGCTTCAATGACCTGAAGGAGATTCCTACCAATAAGCTCGAAAAAGGAGAGGTAGAATTCAATCGGCCAACCATCAGGGCCAAGACTTTTGTCCTTTTTAAACCATTTTAGGACCCCTTCAATCTCATTCATGGTGACCAGACTAATCAAATCCTCCAAATTATCCTCCTCCACAAACCTATGCATTGATCGCACAATCTTTATGATCTCCATTATCATTGTCGACCCAGGATCCCTGTATTGATTAGATAAATGATTAATACCCATATAAGCAAGATGGGCATGAGTGTGGGCCAATCTGCCATGAGAGTCCTTAAGATCCCAGATAGTGTTGGTGATCCTTCTGCCCTTGGCACATTGTTGAAAAAATCTAGTGTTATCATCACCCACTTGAAGCCAGATGGCCCTACTCTTGAGTCTCCATTCCTCCTCCTGAATCTTAAGGAGTTTGGATTTCTCTAGTTCGAGGGAAACGAGCCTATCCTTAATCTTTGCTGATTGGAATCCACGTCCATATGGACTAGTCAAAAACCTCAGTTCATTCTCAATGTTTGATAGAGACTCCTCCTCTATTTTTTTCTTACTTTTGGCCCAAGAGATTGTACAAGAATTTAGTCTGGGTAGGTTATTGTATAGGACTCGGGTAGGCTCCAGATCAGGACATTGTTCATAGTGCTACCATTCAATTTTGACCAAATCATGAAAAGCAGGCTCTTCAAGTCAGTTGGAGTTAAATTTGAAGGGGGATTAGGGTTTAATCTGGCCCATATGAACTTCAAGGTAAATAGGATTGTGATTCGAGGCACCCCCATCCCTAACTCATTGGCAGGCTTTATCAAGCTTATCAGCTAACGCGACCTTAACAAGGAAACGATCAAGTCTTTTGGCCAAAGCAACCTCCCCAGTTCTTCTATTCCTCCACGTAGGGTGTTTCTTCAGCATAGCGATATCCAGGAGATTTGCCACATCATTTAATCTCTCAAAGCATGAAGATTTTGGGTCAGCAGTGGTATAAGGACCCCAAGATTCCGAGAGAACGACAGAAAAATTAAGGTCCCCCCCAAGATGATATTTTATTTTTTCATAATAGTGATGTTCATCCAATCATCCCAGAAAACTTCTCTATGGTGACAAGGACCATAAACATTGGTTAATGAAATAGGAAGGTCCGATTCACGGGTGGTGATATCGGTGCCTAGGATACCCTCCCTTCCCCACCAATTGTGAATTAGGGTAGATATGTTGTTAATACCCACCGCACAACCACCCGATCAACCCTGGGCATCAATAGTTTGGAATGACCAATCGGGAAGAAGCAAAGACAAAATTTGTAATAGAAATACCATCGCCCAGAGTCTCCTTCCCTCTATAGTTAAAGGAGAGGCAGATCATGGTAACCCATTACCTCGGGTGTTTCTCGCTCTAATAACCCAATCAATCAAATATTATGTGCCAACTGCGAACTCAAGGCTAGCCTTTCTGATGGCTTTGGTCATGGAGGAGGGTCTTCCCCTTGAGACTTTAGGATTGGAAGAACTGCATTCTACACCGAGTCCAAAATCAGGTGGGCCATCAGGCTAGAAAAGAGATCTGAGGTTATATCGATGTCCAGTAGATGGACCCGAGTCAGTGAGAGATAAGACAGAGGAAACACCAACAGTGGTGTGGGGGTCAGGCTAGGAGATAGTAGGTGGAGCAGATGCAACAGGGCAGCTTAGGGGACTCATTTTTCCTTTAATAATAACCAAAGTAGGATTAGAAGACACTGCAGTGGATAAATTACAATGCTTATAAGAAGAAATCACAAAGGAGGTAGGGAGATTAGTACCCGAGATAGGAGAGAGGTCCTCTACCAGTCGCTGGGCAGATCGATGTTGTGCGGTTGGACGAGAAGATGGTTCTGCAGAGTCAGCAACTTGCGGTCCTTGAGATGGAGCAGTTGGCACCGAGGCATGTGCCTACATCTCCTCCCCCCCCCACTCCGTCTTAGTCTCTATGTGTACCAAAACCTTTTCAGGAGTAGAAGCTGATATAATGAGGGGAAATTCCTTGTACAGGAGCCCCACTTCATGGCAGTGTCTGCATCTGAAGGGCACCCCTTCGTAATCAAGAATCTGAACGCGGACCATATCATTAACAATGAGATTGAAAAACTCGAGGAGTCCATCCCTAGTGTCCAAATGAACTAGGATGCTCACCACAGAGATATTTCCAGTTTCAAGATAGGATCGATCATGATCTAGATAGATCCCGAGGTCTTCACCAATAAACTGAAGCTTACAGAAATGTAAGGGGAGTCCCAGCAGTCGGACCCAAATCGAGCCAGCCCTTGATTTTTCCTTGTCTGGGTCGAAAAGAGGGGTCCATATTTTGAGCAGAACTTGTGTCATCTCAACGTGCCAGTACTTAGTGAGGACCCAGTCTGCCATGTCTGGTTGAGCGAAGATGAGAGCTAAAAATCCATGGTTTGCAGTCAAAACCTCGGGAAGCTGCACTAATGACTTGCCCCAAATCTCAGCAGTCCAAACCTTGAGACGAGCTATGGTGTAGTTTCTACCCCTGACCCTACCCACCAGGACTGTCCAGGAGGTTTGTTCCAGGTTCTCCATACCAACCCCGTGCCCAAAGATGAGGTCTCTCCTACCGACTTGGCACTTGGTGTAGCGATATTTCTTTTTACCTTTGCTCGCGGCTTTGTCCCTCCGCTCACCTTCCTCTTCAGGGCCGTCGTCTGAGTCCGAGTTCTTGGGCTCATCGGACAAAGGGGAAATGTAAAGGATGCCCTCAAAGCACTCGGAAGCCACAACCGAGTGCGACACCTCTAGACCCATAAGGTTGTTGGGGTCTGGTATACCTTGATTGAGGCCAATCTGTTCAAAACCAAGAGTATCCACCTGAGGTCTAAGTCCAGCTTGCAACCCCGACACAAAATGCCCAATATCGTTAGGGGTATCCTGTGCTTGCTATTGCCATAACCTTAATATTGAGGGTGATGGTATGGAGTATGTCGGAGAGTCCATATGGGGAAGTAATGCTTTCGTGCAGACCGTTGTTGATATCGGAGTCGGTTCCTCCAGCGTGTAATGCGGCATGGAAGACTCCCTGATTTCCATAGCCAACACATCCTTGCCTCCTAGCTCCACCTCATTAGCCGCTCTAGATGTCCTGTAGGAGTCATAGCCAACCCATATTTGAGAGGGTTCTAAGTGTTCATATGAGTAGTCCACCTCATCGTCTGTCATATTTGAAATGGCAGTGTAAGCCCCATTCAAAATATTGGAAACTCAGTAGCCCCGTTCAAAATAGAGGATACCCAAAACACACCAAGGATGCCCAGTTTCGAGGTCAATGTTGCAACGCCTGTAAGGGACCAGACAGCTGGGGCCATATATCTAAAGAGAGGAATGATGGGTCTCAGATTTCAGGCTATCCGAGCAGGGATAGTGATAGACATGACTGTCCAAAAAACCACCGTAACAGTCAAGAGGAACTCCAATCACACTATAACTAGAGAGATAGAGGGCGGGTTTTGTGGAGCGTAGACAATAAACAAATAAAACTGCTGGGCATGTGCTGAATAAAGCTGGGACCAAAGGAATAAGCCCCGCCTCAAAACTAGAGATAGGATAGTAAAAAATAAACGAAAACTTGAGCTTCAACACAGATGACCCACAACCCAAGTCAATCATGCCAGGGGCAGGGAAGGTGCCGACTACCATCCCCAACCCATCCCACCATGGTTAGTTCAGCTGACCTCCAAGCGTCGTCTAGGGTTTCAAAGCTCTGAAATCCCCGATGATGGGAAATGTCATGTCCACATCATTGCCCAGTCCATACAAGCATTGCATGGAATTCAAATTCCCTTTGTGCATCTGCTGGTCTGGAGATATCATACATAGTGATGCCCTTCCATAAATCTAAGAGGACACATATGTTGAGGAAGGATATAATATATTATTATGTGATTTTGGGTGGGGGTTAGGTGTGGGTGAGGCATGATTAACTTTAGTGTCTTATATATTTAAAGGGGTTGTCACACATGAAGCCACGGTCCTCAAGTTAAAGTTTAAATGGATTAGTCATTAAATGGGTTTCCTTCTTAGTGTCTATTCAGTGGATTGAATACATATGATGTAAGTAGATGTGGTATGAAGTTGTATTGAAGATTCAAGCCAACAATGGAAGGGTATTTATGGCACATATAGTGACATCATGCATAAAATGGAATTTCCTTTTATATCAAGTTTAATTTGCATTAACCAAATCTTGGGGAACATTATGTTATATGAAGCTAGAGTAGTACCTTAATGCAATCACCATTTTCCTTAGTAACTCCTTGGCCATGACTTGATGACTCATGCAATGCATTATGTTCCAACTAAACATTGGTTAGCCATTTTCTTTCTCAATCCCACTAATATGTGGGTGATGTCATGGTGAGAGTTCTTATGAATTGGACATGGTATTTAATGGAGGTGCCTTTATTACATCAAATTGAGATTACACTAGATGGGTCCATCCCAAATATGTCATGAAGATACAAAGCTTTGGCCCTTCATTTTTATTGAATGAATTATTTATTTGGCTCATGGAGTGATTCCCTTAATTAATTTCCAACTAAACAATGAGACATGGACATACATTAATGAAGTGGTTTCTTAAAGCTTGATAAAGATCGTAACTTCATGAAGTGAGTTCATACCTTCATTATCATGGATTTAAGAGTTTAACTCACTCATCACAAATTAAGGATACTTTACTACACTTCCACTTATGGATTATTGATGGAGGTCTAGCTTGGAGGCTAAATGCTCATTGTTCGAGGAAGAGATATGGAGGTTGTCAAAGTCAATTGATCACATTGAGAAGGTTATATTATTAGCTATGTTTGGAAAGTGCTTCTAGCCAACTTAATATTTTATTGTAAGAGGAGTTGAGTTCAAACCTATATAAGGGTTTTATCTCTCCCTCATTTGCATGATTGGAGATGTTGATTTGTGGAAGATATTGAAGGTAATGGAAAACCATACACTTTACTATTGAGGTATATTTGCATTGGCTTATTGTTGAATATTAAGGTTGTAAACATTTACATAAATGTGTTGAAGGGCTAAAATAATATGGGTAACATAATTTCTCATCAAGAATATTGTTCCCTTATTAAGAAGAGAAAATGTGTGGTTCAATCCCCTCTAATCATTTGTAATTGTTGTTGGAAGTTGTTCACATATGCCTTTCTCTTTGATTTCTTCTAGTTACATCTTTACATATCCATTAAGCAATAAACTATCTTACATGTTTGTGATGTCTCCTTGATCCATGCATTCACAAGTTATTTTTTGCTTCAATGGAAAAGAAGAAATGATTGATTTTTTCTTCTTCATTAGGGCCATATTCACTCTTAACATCATGGTAATCACTCCTAGGGGTGGACACTTTGCTCCACTTGCTCAATGAACTTACATCACTTTTGGTCTTTCCGTCATTATTTCTTTTATAAACCTTAATTACAACATGTTGACACCTAATCCTAAGGGACTGGACGAAATTGTACATTGATGTACAATATGAAATAAGGAAGTCTAAGAGACATTGGGAAATGAATCCCAACAGTCTCACCTCCATGTATATATTCATGAGCACCCTTAATCAAATATCATGGTTCATTTTGTGGAGTTACTTTCTGGCTTGACATGGTATCAGAGCCAACTCTATTTCTGGCATCCTTGCCCCTTGTAACTCCCTCCATTCCGCAAAATTGTCTCTGCTCATTTTGTAGACTAACACCTCTGTCATATTCCTACAAAATCTTGTGTTGAATTATTTTGCTGCGTTGAGGAATTGTTCTACTGTGTTGAATTATTTTTCTAGTGTTATGTCCATACGCAGACAAATTCTACTCCCTTATGTGCGTTGTCTATTGTCGACTCCCACCTTCGTGCTATCGTCGGCTCCTCCTCTCGGCCCCCTCCACGCAGCTGCCCAATGCCTTCACTCCGCACAACCCCCACAACATTTGCTCACCTCCCACAACCCCCTCTGCTCCCTGCTCCCACCTCCCACAGCCCCATTCGCTCCCTGCTCCCGCCTCCCACAACCCCCTCCCACATCGCTCCTACCTCCTGCTACTCTCCTCCTCGCTCCCTGCTCCCACCTCCCATATCCCCCTCCGTGGGCTCCCCTCCCTCTGCCGGCCTACGGGCTCTCCTCCTCCACCCTCCTCCCTCCACCCTCCCTCCGCCATCACCTCCCCCTATTCCACCTCCCCTCATCTGACATCCTCAAGTCTGACCTCCTCGAGGTTCGACCTCCCCTAGGTCTGAACTCCCCCAGGTACGACCTCCCCTAGTAAAACCTCTGCAAAAAAATATTTTTTTTACAATTTTTTTTTTTTTTTAATTACCAGAATTGATTTTTTTGCAGAAAGATACATTTTTACACCAAAATTGAGTCTTTTTCCAGCAGACTACATTTTTTTTTCCAGTACATATTTACAATGCATTCTCTCATATATTTTGTGGGAGTAGTTCTCTCTAGCAAGGAGAACTATCTTGAGTGGTCTTGGAAAATCAAGCACACTTTCATTTTTAATGAGTCGTGGAGAGGAATTTGTGAAGGAGAAGGAGACAATCCACCGATAAATCCCGCCTCAGACAAGGAGATCACCATTTGGGAAAACAATAATTGCAAGGCCTATGCCTTGTTTTCAGCTTCTGTAAATGAAGAGGTGAGTCACCATATTACACCATTTTCAAATGCCTATGAAGCCATGAGGAAATTAAAATAACTTTGACTCACATTCAA
Organism: Pinus albicaulis; assembly: GCA_034641835.2. Lineage (NCBI taxonomy): Eukaryota > Viridiplantae > Streptophyta > Pinopsida > Pinales > Pinaceae > Pinus > Pinus albicaulis. The sequence continues at coordinate 1,394,909,935 of CM076579.1, read as the reverse complement.
AACTTGAAATTGTTCAATTAATGATTAAGCTATTCAGCCTTGAATTGAAAAACGGTGACCCTCTTGTTTTAGCATCAAAAGTAAGATCTATCATGCATGACATTAAAAATACTGGTGTAGAGGTTGACATACCTCTCATAAATTATGTTAAGGCATTGTATCCCACTTACTCACACTACCGTGAGTTATTGCAAACAAGTGGAAACCTCATGAAGATCACCTTTGATTCCCTTGAGAAAAAGTTTGCAGAAAGAGAGAAGAATTTTGGAAAGAGGATAGCCCCTTTGTCTTCTGAAGAAGTTGTATGTTTCACACACAGAGAGAAGAATCGTTCTCAAGATTCTTCCAGAGAAAGAGATGGCCGAAAAGGAAGAGGAAGAAGAAATTGCAGAGGATAGGGGGGCAAACAAGCTCAAAGTGAAAAATCTGATCTTCATTGCATACACTGCAATAAATATTGGCATGATGCATCTACATATAAGTTGCCTTGGGATAGAATTGAGTCGCAAATAAATCAAGAAAAAAATAAAACTCATGATAGATAAAAAGGTAAAGCACCTGAATCCACTCATTATGTTGTAGAACATTGTAACATTGGAGTAACTGAAGACTTGTTTAATGCTTCACTTACTTCTTCGAGAAATGATTGGTTGCTAGATTCAAGAGAAACATGTCACATGACTTTTAGAAAATATTTTTTTGAAGAATTTACTAACGAGGTTTATGGAGCAGTATACTTTGTAGACAAATCTAAACTCAAGCCATCAGGGCTTGGCACAATCAGGTTTAAGTTGCTTGGTCTTCCATCTTCTACATGAGGTTATATACCTCCCTGAGTTGAGGAGAAACTTGTTGTCATTGGTCCACATCCGCCCAGGACACTCCATTCACATGTTTGATGGCAAGGTTGAGGTCAGAAAAGCATCAGATCACTCACTTTTCATGAGAGGAATAGAAGAAAGAAGACTCCTAAAGCTGCAAGGTACCTATGCTCATGCACAAAACTTTGCATTCAATTCTCACTATGATGAAGGTACATTCCCATTAAGTATTTTATGGCATGCTAGATGTGGAAACTGAAATTATGAAAACCTTCGATTGTTGAAGAAAAATGGTGTTACTGGATTGCTTAGAATTCCTAGGAAACTTAAGCAATGTGATGCTTGTATTCTAGGAAAGCATAGAAAACAGTCCTTTCATGATTCACATTCCAGAGCACATAGAAAACTTGAGCTTATTCATTTAGATTTATGTGACCCCATGCCTGTTGCTTCTGCAAATGGAAATAAATATAGGATGATATTTATTGATGCTTACACCATAATGTGTTGGGTTTACTTATTTAAGAACAAATCTGATGCTTTTCAAACATTCAAGTATTTTCATGCATGGATTGAAAATGATGCACAAACTCATATTGGCTCTTTGCGCACTGATAATGGAAAAGAATACACTTCAAACAAATTTGAAAAATATCTTCGCCAACATGGAATCAACATCAAACAACAGTGTCATATAATCCCCAACAGACTGGCATAGCTGAAAGAATGAATAGGACAATTTTAAATATGGTTCGCTCCATGATGTTTTTCAAGAATTTAAAATTGATGTTTTGGGCTGATGCAGTTCTATGTGCCATGTACATAAAGAATATGTGTCCTTCTAATACAATTAGAAATAAAACTCCTTATGAAATGTGGCATGCCCACATTCATTCGGTAAAGCATTTCAGGGTCTTTGGTTCCACCTCTTATGCTTTGATACCTAAGGTACAAAGAAATAAACTTGGTGCTAGAAGTCGAAAATGTATCTTCTTGGGCTATTCCAATACCTCCTAAGGATATCTTCTTGGACTATTCCAATACCTCCTAAGGATATTGTCTCTATGATGAAGTCAATAAGAAGTTTGTAGTATCAAAAGATGTCATATTCCTTGAATTTTCCAAGAATGACGATGTTGTAGAGAGGCAACTTGATCACTTGGATAGATTCACACATGCAAATTCATTTCAAAAATTTTATAATCAGATTCCACATCTTGAAGGGGGGATTCCTATACTGAATCAATCTATGAAATCGTTTTCCGAAGCACTCTGTCCTTCACATGAAGAACCAACCACAAATGGCACCTTGAATGATGTGATTGACAGAATTGGGAGACCGAATCTTGATTCAATCTCAACTCAGTCAAATGAGCATCCTGGGCCATCTCAGAAATGTCCCCCAAAATGGCTGACAAAGACACTGCATAATGTTCGTCCCGATGAGGTTGGAAAGACAGGAACAAGAAGTTCCACCAAGCAAAATGGAGGTGATGTAGATGATTCCGATTCACCTATTGATATGGATGTTGCTTATAATTATGAATTGAATTTGCCTATAGATATTGAACCAACTTCCTTCAAAGAAGTCGCTTCTCATGATGAATATAATGAAGCGACGCAAAAGGAGTATGATGCCTTGATAAAGAATGACATTTGGAAGCCGGTTGATCCTCCATTGGGAACTAAACCAATTGGCTGCAAGTAGGTCTACAAGAACAAGTACAAAGTGGATGGCTCACTTGAAAAGCACAAAGCCAGGCTTGTGGAAAAATGTTTTGCACAAAAAGAAGGGGTTGATTATGAGGAAAATTTTTCCCCCACAGCAAAATGGTTCACCATCCAGATACTCTTTGCCTTAACAGCTTAGAATGGTTGGAAATTCTATCAGATTGATGTAAAAATCGTCTTTTTGAATGGATATCTAAAGGAGAATGTTTTTATGTCACAACCATAAGGATTTGTTGTGAAGGGCCAAGAACACAAAGTATGCAAACTTATAAAATCCTTGTATGGCCTCAAGCAAGCACCGCAAGCCTGGTATGAGAAATTAACTGAGCATCTTCTGAAACTTAACTTCAAACATTTGATCTTGATGATGCAACTTTGTTTGTTAAGAAAGTTGGAAAAATAGTTGTATATCTTGTGGTGTATGTAGATGATCTTTTGATGACAGGGAACAATGAGAGTTATATTACATCCATAAAGAAGGAATTGAAGAAAGTTTTTGAAATGACTGATTTGGACTATGTTCACTATTATCTTGGTATTGAAGTAACTCAACATCTTAAATTTATATTCCTTTTTCAAAAGAAGAACATTGCAGGTCTATTGAACAAGTTTGGCATCGCTGAATGCAATCCTTTGACCACTCCAATGGAACAAAACTTGAAGCTCACATCTATTGAAGGGAAGGAATTTGAGGATGCAACAAAGTATAGACAACTTGTAGGAAGTCTCATCTACTTGACTACTACCAGACCAAACATCTCATTTGTTGTTGGAATCCTCTCCGGTTTTATGCAAAAACCTTGTGAAGGACATTGGTCTGTTGCAAAAAGAGTTCTAAAGTACTTGAAAGGGAATCAAGACTTTGGAATCAAATATACACAGGTAGGCGACTTCATCTTGATTGGATACTCTATTCAGACTTTGATGGAGACAAAGAAACTAGGGTATCTACTTCAGATTATACTATGAGTTTTGGATCAGGCGCTGTCACCTGGAGATCACACAAATAGTCAATTCCAGCAGATTCCATAACTGAGGCAGAATATGTGGCAGTAGCTGAAGTGACAAAGGAAATTGTGTGGCTCAGGAAAATCCGAGAAGATTTGCAGATGAAATAAATGCATTCAACTCCACTCATGATCGACAACACTTCTGCAATAAAGTTGGCCAAGAACCCAAAGTTCCATGATCGAACGAAGCACATCAATACAAAATACCATCTAATTCGACATCATGTTGAGGCCAAAACTATCCATCTACGTCATTGTTCCACAAATGAGCAGACTGCAAACATCTTCACCAAAGCCCTTAGAAGATAAAAGTTTGAAAATTTTAGAATGATGCTTGGACTCACCAACATCCCTTCATATTAAGGGGGGGAATGTTGACACTTAATCCTAAGAGATTGGGCGAAATTGTACATTAGTGTAAAATAAGAATTAAGGAAGTCTAAAAGACATTAGAAAATGAATCCCAACAATCTCACCTCCATGTATATATTCGTGAGCACCCTCAATCAAATTTCAAGATTCATTTTGTGGAGTTACCTCTTAACCTAACACAACACTTATTTTGTTAACATATGCTAATAATATTATTCTTTTGAACATTAATTTAAAAGTATTAGTTTATGACATAATATAGTATTTTAAAATTTTAACCATATTTGAGCATAATAATATATTACATTTTTTGAATTTAATATTTGTAATAAATATTTGCATAAAATAAATTTATATAATTAAAAAAATTATTTCATAAATTTATTGGAAAGGTTTGAGAAAAAAATAGAATTGTGATTTACTAAAATTGTTTTAAATTTAAATTATAAAAGTATACGTTATCATATCAAATTACTATTTTATTTGTATTTTATTAAAATAATTAATCTAATACCAAAATGAAAAATTAATTTCTACATCACATTCATAAAAATTGATTTTAAATGTAAGGCCAAACAAATAAAACATCTTTTCCGAACAATTTTAGTCAAGAAAAGTCGCATCACAACCAATACGTGATCTGATTCCAAATAAAGCAATCTATTACAAACGCTAGTCTATATATAACTATTCCAATCCTACTGGATATCTTACAACAGCGTTTTTTGACGGGGCCGTGGGAATAGTGGCAGGCCTACACATGCTTCAAAAATGCGTTGCAAAGTTACATGGAACTCAGCGATATTAAATATTTTTAACAAAATAGTCTAATAAATAATTAAATATATTCTTTTCTAAATAAATAATTAATTTTCTTCCAAAAGAAATTGTTATTTAGTTTTAAAAAAATTGGTTTTTAAATATTACTTTTATTAAATTTAAAAGAAACAAGTTAATAATTTAAACTTATATTTATTTTTGTTGAACTTAAAAGAATGGGTTAATGAATAATATTCATAAGTATAAAGAAAAATAAAAAATCTAATTATTAAAAATTGATAATTTTTAGTAATTATAAATATAATTTGAATGAGTCTAATAAATAAATAATTGTCTCTTTTAGTTAAATGGTAATGAGGCAGGTTGTTACAGTACTCATCACAGATTCAATTCTCTAGTGTTATAGTACTCAGCACACGTTCAATTCTTTTCCTCAACGGGTTGTTATAGTACTCATCACAGGTTCAATTCCCTTCTCCGACGGGTTGTTATAGTACTCATCACAGGTTCAATTCCCTTCCTAGACGGATTGAGAGGCACAATCTACAGCCCAGTATGACCCTGATGTTGGATATGTCACGTTCTCCAAAGCATTCTAATGTCTGCCAAAGCATTAACCTAATCTTGAATTTTATATAACTTGAATATTTAGATTATATATAATTTTTTTAACTTATTAATGAGTTGAGATTAACTATTAAAATACAACTATGTATTATTTATATAATTTGAATGGATAGTAAATTATATACATGAATTTGAATGGATCATAAATTTACCTTTAACAAAAAAATTTACCACATTGAATTTTCAAATTAAGTAAAATTTTAAACATCTTTACTCTTTATTAAAGTCAATACCATTTCCTAAATCAAAGGAAAAGAGTTAATTCAACACAAACAATCAAAATCCAAAATCTTTTAGTATTTCTTTTAATTAAATATTTGTAAAATGAATCTTTAAAAAGAAAACCCATATTATGTGGATAAATTAAAATATTTAAAGACATAAACATTTCCCCATCAAAGTTTCAATATTTTAAAATTTAAATAAATAAAAATATAAATAAACATGAGGTATGGTAAATAAATAAAACCTATTTTTAAAATTACTCCAGAGCTATGGTAAATAAATAAATATATATATAAACTAGATGTATGGTAAATAAATAAAAATTCTTTTTATATTTACTCCATAAACCTTTTTATATTTAAAAAAACTTAAAATAGAAGTTTTATTTAGATGAAGCCTATGGGACGAATACCATGGGACAAATTATTTATAAAATAAGTATGGTAAATAAATAAATATAAAAGAGGTATAAAGAGGTATGATCAATAAATAAATATAAAATATGTAGAAATTATATAACTAATGTGTTATATGTCTAAGATTCTCCTCATCATACACTATTTGACTTCATGCACAATACAAAATCTATTCCACCATTGATCATCACATGTGGAAATTAAATCAATTTCATGCACACATTGAAACCATAAAAATTCACACATATGAACACAGTGTTTTAACGGGAAAGCCTGAAGCTAAAAACCCCAACTATCTGTATATAATATATGTCATAGAGATCATGTAACAATCCTCATACAAAGCTGATCATATCAAGCTCTTAGTACAATACAATCGCTACACACTAATCAGGTCCGATCTAGCAAATCCATGCACCGATCTCTGCCACCTGCTAACCTGCCTCTACTGCGCAATCCCTGCTGAAGAATGGCTCTGAATGCACTCGAATTGGTCCAGCCTTGCTCACGCAATCCTCATTGGCATCTCTACTCAGTGTTGGATGCAATCAATGCATCACTATAGTCACAACTGATAGTCATCTTGCCCTTTCACTTATCTCTCCACTGGTCTCCACTGAAACTGTCCATGCACTGTAGTTAACTGATGTATTCTTCAGTTGATTAATGAGTTAATATTTAGTGAATTAATTAATAATTAATTCACACCACTCTCACTAGTGTATCAATCAGTTAGACTAGATACAACTAGCTCAAATGTGTCTAACTGAGTTAAACTGAACACAACTCCACCAACTACTTCTACAACTCCACCAAACTCTGTCACATGAGTTCTAACTGAATTCTCCATGCAATAGCTCCACTTAACCCTCAGGAATAGCGTAATTCCTTCTGTCAGCTCTTGTGCCACATCTGTGCACTTAACTGAAGTGCTCCAAGAGAATAAGTTAATGTTTATAGTCCAAATATTATTAAGAGGTAATAATATTCGACATATCTATTTTTAGACTAGAAATCTAAAATAAATTTCGCCCAATATGTCTAAAAATAGAAGTCCATCTATTTTTCCAACTTGACCAACCATCCACAAATAACATCCTGCAACTCATAAAATATGATCGACATGTCTAAAAATAGACTTTGCGCCAAAAATAGCTTGTGGGCCCACTTAGTGAAGGCGACTCTTTTCACTAAGCTCATCATCTTGTTGCAATCTCAACACTCCCTCTCAACAAGATAGGGATTATCTGCCACCCCGATCCTGTCTCTATGATATTCGAATTTGCTTCTGGTGAGCGCCTTCGTCATAATATCAACATCCTGATCCTCCGTAGGAATGTAAGAAAGTAACATGATCTTCCGCTGCACGCAATCTCTGATATGATGGTACCGGATGTCAATGTGTTTAGATCTATCATGAAATACTGGATTAACCGAGAGTTTAATGCAACTATGATTATCACAATATATCACAGTAGGATCTAAGTGTGAACCGAACAACCCGACCATGATCTTCCTCATCCATATAGCCTCGCATGCAGCCAAACTTGCTGCCATATACTCTACCCCGTTGAACTCCAGTGCCACAGACTGCTTCCGCCGTACCAAGAAATCGCTATAGACCCAACACTGAAATCGCTCCATGTGCTCTTCAATCATGGGCTCCCTGCCTAATCTACATCCGTGAAGCCATGCAGCTTCAACTCATCCGACTGTCTGTACCACAGTCCATATCTCGATGTGCCCCTAAGATACCTCAGGACATGTTTTCCTGCCTTCCAAAAGAGCTTGGTAGGCCTAACCATAGCTTGTGAAAGCCGGTTAACAACATATCATATGTCGGGTCATGTATTGACTAGATACATGAGCGAACAAACCAACCTGACAGAACAAGGGTATCCACTATGTCACAAGGCTGGCTGCAACATCCTCTTTCCTCCAACCACCAGGAAGAGGAGTGTCGATAGGCTTGCAGCCTTGCATGTTGAACTTCTCTAGTATCTCCCGGGCATACTTGCCTTGAGACACAAACAGTCCATCATTGCGCTGCCAAATTTCCAATCCCAGGAAATAATGAAGGAGGCCCAAGTCTTTCATCTCAAACTCCTTTGCAAGATCAGCCTTGCATGAGAGTATCAACTGTTCATCACCCGTCAATATCAAATCATCTACATAAAGTACAATGATCAACAACTTACCCTTCACCACAATCTGGTATAGGTTCGGATCCACCTCACTCTTGGTGAATCCAAGACCGGTGAAATAATTGTCTATCCGTGTGTACCAAGCACGAGGTGCTTGTTTCAGCCCATACATCGCTCTTTTGAGCCTGCACACATGCAACTCGCTACTGAAGATTTCGAAACCTTCAGGCTGCTCTATGTACACCTCCTCCTCAATGACTCCGTTGAGGAACACAGTCTTCACATCCATCTGATGAATGTGCCAACCCATTTGCGCTGAGAGAGCTAGGATGGTCCGTATGGAAGAATACCTTACGACAAGTGCAAAGGTTTCTTCATAGTCGATCCCCTCGATCTGTGAGAAGCCCCGGGCAACAAATCTTGCCTTGTACTTCCCGACGCTCCCGTCAGCAGCTTGCTTCACTTTGTAGATCCATCTCGAACCTACCACTGATTTCCCTTCCGGCCTTGGGACAATCTCCCATGCATTGTTTCTGACAATCGAATCATACTCTTCCACCATGGAATCTACCCATGCAGGGTCCTCCACATCTTCCTCGAAATAAGATGGTTTTGTCACGATACACTTGCTCATCAGAGCCATGTATCCAGTATATCGGTCAGGTGACTGTCTCTGTCTGCGCTGTGATGTAGGGGCTCCTACATTCTGCGCTGCATCTTGATTCAGTCGCTCAGCTTCTGTAGTGCGTTCGCCTCTCGATGTTTGCACCGCATGAGTGGTTTCTTCCACTCCATGAACCTCCTCTTGTGGCTGATCCACATCCTGAGGCTCATCCTTAGGAACTAATAGCTCCTCATTTGCATGTAAGTGTAGCTCCCTCTCAAGTGAACACTTCATGGCTTTCTCTTCATGAAATTTGATATCCCATCGCACAATAGTCTTCCGACTGTCTGGCAAATATACACGATAGTTTTGGGGTGTTTCTGTGTACCCCACAAATATCCCAACCTCTGCGGTTGGCTCCAGCTTCTTCCTGGCATCCTTCGTCACATGAATGTAAACAGGTGAGCCAAAAATCTTCAAATGAGAAATATCAGGCTTCTTACCAGAAAACGCCTCTTCGGGTGTACTCATGCCAAGTACTCTATGAGGACAATGGTTTTGCACATAAACCGCAATGTTGCATGCCTCAGCCCACAAGTGTATGGGAAGGCCCTGATCATGCAACATCGCCCGTGCAGCACCCATGATCGTTCTATTCTTTCGCTCCGCGATCCCATTCTGTTGTGGGTTATGAGGCGCTATGAGCTCTCTTCGAATTCCTTCTGTGCTGCAAAAGTATTTGAATTCGCCAGAGATGAATTCACCACCATTATCGCTCCTAAGAGCCTTCACCTGCTTCCCCGACTCTTTCTCCACCAGTGCTTTGAACTCATAGAACTTTGAGAATGTCTCGCTCTTCTTCTACATGAAGAAGATCCAACACTTACGAGAAAAGTCATCAAAAAATATCACATAATACCTGTGCTTTGCTGTCGAAGTTACTGAGAAAGGTCCACACACATCTGTTTGAATTCTCTCAAGGATCGTCGTGGCGCGACTATCCTTCTCATGAAAGGTGGCTTTCACAAATTTTCCCAAAGTACATCCCTTGCACTGATCTGACTGCGCAAGTGTACCCTTGGGAAGCCCAGTAGAAATCTGCTGCAAAATTTTCAAAGCACCATGGTGAAGATGGCCCAATCTCCTGTGCCACAATTCTCCCTCATCCTGGCTCACCACTCCTTCTGCTTTGCTTGCCATTCCTACACAACCATCTACCTGCAATTGATAAAGGTTCTTAACTTGAACCCCTATCCTCCGGGTTTCACCAGTTGCCTTACTGCGCTGGAAAGCCTTTCCCTCGCTAAATACAACATCATATCCCTTGTCTTCCAACATCGCCACATAGATCAGATTCTTCTTCAATCCTGGAACATGCATGACATCCCTCAAGATGAAAGGTTTTCCAGACTCCCTCTCAAAGGAAATTGTCCCTATAACAGTCGCACTGTATCTACCATCATCGCCCATCTCGATGTGCACTCCAAGATCCTTCTCATCCATATCAGTAAACAAATCTTTGTCTCCGGTCATATGGAAAGACGCACCACTGTTAAGAAACCACACTGATCCCATCACACTTGAGACCAAGCATGCGATCAGCGAAAAATCCAGCTCAAACTGCGAGGCTAAGGCCTCCAACTTCGGCAGACCAGCCATGAACCCGCTTATTTTTCTTCCTTTCCGTGGACACCAGGGGACAGAATGTCCAAGCAGACAAAGGAAAACACTTCACCTTGACATGTCCCGCTTCTCGTTCTCTCGCACCGGATTGAGAAGGATTTTTCTTTCCCTTCCCTTTCCTTGCTTTGGCATCCAAAGCGCAATTTTCTTCATCTTCATTCTTCGATGAAGATCCATCCCTGGTACTCCGCCTTATCTACTCCTGCACAAGATCCGACCAAAGTCCCTCCCATCCCGGCAGTTTCTCCTGACCATTGACAAAGTCCTCATAGGAATGCCAACTCTTCGGAAGCCCAAGGAGAGCCAAGCTCACAATTTCCTCTTCATCTACAGTAACCCCCACACTTCCCAGCTCATCCCTGCACTGGACAAACTTCGTGAGGTACTTGGGTATACTCTCGATTTTCTCCATTTTTATTTTCCTGAGTTTGTCTTTAAGCGCCAACTTCCTCTGGTCGCTTTTTCTTTGGAACAAGTCTGTCAAAGCTTTCCACATCAAGAATGGAGAAGCTTTACCATAAAGGCTGGACACTATGTGATCGTTAACACCTTCCAATGACCCTCTCTGATGATTTAGATGTCTCTTTCCCATGTGTCAAGTGCGCAACATCACCAAGGCAGTTTTGACCTCTCGCATCTATGAACTTCCTTCAACCCATTATCCTCTCCAAAGATCGCTCCATCCCGTCCTTTCCATGCAATATAATTCGAGCTGCCCTTGAGGGCAGCTCCAATCGCAATCCAAGTAAAATACATCTCAATTTCGATACACCAAGAAAACACTGTTGCAAATTCCGAATTCCACTAAAGAGACAAAAATCAACCGCTTCAATGATTTGCAATTGCTCCAATGATCAATATCACTTCGATACCATGTATAAATTATATAAATAATGCGTTATACATCCAAGATTCTCCTGATCACATAATATTTGACTTCATGCACAATACAGAATCTCTTCTACTATTGATCATTACTTGCGGAAATTAAATCAATTGCATGCACACATTGAAACCATAAAAATTCACACATATGAACACAGTGTTTTAACGAGAAAGCCTGAAGCTAAAAACCCCAACTATCTATATAATATATATGTCATAGAGATCATGTAACAATCCTCATACAAAGTTGATCATATCAAGCTCTCAGTACAATACAATCGCTACTCACTAATCAGGCCCGATCTAGCAAATCCATGCACCGATCTTTGCCACCTGCTAGCCTACCTCTACTGCACAATCCCTGCTAAATATTGGTTCTGAATGAACTAGAATTGGTCCAGCCTTTCTCACGCAATCCTCATTGGCATCTCCAATCACTAGGTGTTGCAAATCATGCAACACTATAGTCACAACTGATAGTCAACCTGCTCTTTCACCTACCTCTTCACTGGTCTCCACCGAAATTGTCCATGCACTGTAGTTAACTGATGTATTCTTCAGTTGATTAATGAGTTAATAATTAGTGAATTAATTAATAATTAATTCACACCACTCTCACTAGTGTATCAATTAGTTAGACTAGATACAACTAGCTCAACTGTGTCTAACTGAGTTAAATTGAACACAACTCCACCAACTACCTCAATAACTCCACCAAACTCTGTCACATGAGTTCTAACTAAAGTCTCCATGCAATAGCTCCACTTAACCCTCAGGAATAGTGTAATTCCTTCTTTCAGCTCCTATGCCACATCTGTGCACTTAACTGAAGTGCTCCAAGAGAATAAGATAATGTTTATAGTCCAAATATTATTAAGAGCTAATAATATTCGATATATCTATTTTTAGACTGGCAATCTAAAAATAGATTCCGCCCAATATGTCTAAAAATAGAAGTCCATCTATTTTTCCAACTTGACCAACCATCCACAAATAGCATCCTGCAACTCATAGAATATGATCGACATGTCTAGAAATAGACTTTGCGCCAAAAATAGCCTGCAGGCCCACTTAGTGAAGGCAACTCTTTTCACTAAGCTCATCATCTTGTTGCAATCTCAACAAAATAGGTATAAAGAGGTATGGTAAATAAATAAAAATATAAATAAACCAGAGATATGGTAAGTAAATAAAACCTCTTTTCATATTTACTCCATAATCTGCTTTATATTTACGAATATTTATGTTCATTAGTTTACATAACTAAGAAGAAATAGAGAGAGAGAGTGATAAGAGAGAGATGGAGAGAGAGTGTGTATGTTTAGGGATGAGATAAAGAGATAAAGTAAGATGTATGGAAAGAAGGGGGGAGATAATAAAAGAGAATGAGAGAGGGAAGGATATAGTAATGTAGTTGGAGAGAGAGAGGGGTGGAAAGAGAGAGAGAGAAATAAAGGGAGAGAGAGAGAGAGAGAGAGAGAGATGGGGGAAGAGAGAGAGGGAGGTAGGAGACAAAGGGAGAGAGAGGAAGGATGAGAGAGAGGAGGATTGTTATGGGGGAAGAGAGAGTATTGGTGGGAAGAGAGAGAGAGAGAGATCATGGAAGAGAGAGGGAGTTAGGAGAGAGAAAGAGAGAGGAAGGACGAAAGAGAGGACTTGAGAGAGAGGAGGAGAGAGGGATCGATAAAGAGACGGAGTTGGAGGGGGAGAGATGTAGGAAATAAGAAATATAGAGAGTGAGAAGTGGAGAGAGAGAAGGAGTGACAAGGGAGAGACAGAGAGAGAGCGTGTATGTTTGGGGCTAAGATAAAGAGACAAATAAGGAGAGATGGAGATAAGGGGGGGGAGAAGGAGATATAAGGAGAGAGGGAGGGATATAGTAACATAGTTGGTGGGTGAAGAGAGAGAGAGATGGAGAGAGATATGGGAGAGAAAGGGAAAGAGAGGAAGGAAGAGAGAGGATGTGAGAGAGTGGAGAGAGGGAGGGAAAGAGAGATGGACTTGGAGGGGGAGGGAGAGGCAGGTAAGAATAAAGACATAGAGAGAGAAAGGCGGAGAGAGAGAGAGAGCGTGAGTGATAAGGAAGATGGAGAGAGAGGGAGAGAGGACAAAAGGAGGAAAGAGAGATATTAGCGGGGGAGAGGGAGAGAAGGGGAAGATAGAGATATAGATGGAAGGTGAAGAGAGGGAAGAAGAGAGAGATGGGGAGAGGAGGGGATTGACAAAGAGATTGATATATATGGAGTGCGAGAGCATGTATGTTTAGGGGGGGGTGAGATAGAGAGACGGAAAAGAAGAGATGGAGGGGGATATAAATATGGATGGAAGGTGGAGAGAGGGAAGAATATTTCTCACACTAGATGGATTGATATAAGTGGAGATGGTGATTTATAATCCTATTTGATTATTTTCACTATATGCATCGATTTTGGTGTAGATATTTATTTCTAATGATATTTGATTACTTGCACTAGATGCATTGATTTCAATGTAGGTGGTGATTTCTAATACAATCTGATTGCTTGCACTGAATTTGTTGATTTTAATTTAGATGTCGATTTATAATTATATTTGATTACTTGCACTAGATGAATAGATTTCAATGTAGATGATTTCTAATCCTATTTGATTGTTTGCACTAAATGCATTGATTTCAGTGTATTTTTAATGGCGATTTCTAATCCTATTTGATTTCTTTGAGTAAATGCATTGATTTCAGTGTAGATGTTGGTTTCTAGAGAGAGAGAGAGAGTGAGTGATAAGGAAGTTGGAGAGAGAGGGAGAGAGGACAAAAGGAGGAAAGAGAGATATTAGCGAGGGAGAGGGAGAGAAGGGGAAGATAGAGATATAGATGGAAGGTGAAGAGAGGGAAGAAGAGAGACACGGGGAGAGGGGGTGATTGACAAAGAGATTGATATATATGGAGTGCGAGAGCGTGTGTGTTTAGGGGGGTGAGATAGAAAGACAAAAAAGAATAGATGGAGTTGGATATAGATATGGATGGAGGGTGGAGAGAGGGATGAATATTTCTCGCACTAGATGGATTGATATAAGTGGAGATGGTGATTTCTAATCCTATCTGATTATTTGCACTAGATGCATCGATTTTAGTGTAGATATTTATTTCTAATGATATTTGATTACTTGCACTAGATGCATTGATTTCAGTGTAGGTGGTGATTTCTAATACAATTTGATTTCTTGTACTGAATGTGTTGATTTAAATTTAGATGTCGACTTATAATTATATTTGATTATTTGCACTAGATGAATTGATTTCAATGTAGATGATTTCTAATCCTATTTGATTGTTTGCACTAAATGCATTGATTTTAGTGTAGATGGCGATTTCTAATCCTATTTGATTTCTTTGAGTAAATGCATTGATTTTAGTGTAGATGTTGGTTTCTAGAGAGAGAGGGAGAGAGGACAAAAGGAGGAAAGAGAGATATTAGCAGGGGAGAGGGAGAGAAGGGAAAGATAGAGATATAGATGGAAGGTGAAGAGAGAGAAGAAGAGAGAGATGGGGAGAGGGGGTGATTGAAAAAGAGAATGATATATATGGAGTGTGAGAGCATGTGTGTTTAGGGGGGTGAGATAGAGAGACAAAAAATAAGAGATGGAGGGGGATATAGATATGGATGGAGGGTGGAGAGAGAGGGAAGAATATATATATTATTTATATTTATTTAAATTTCACATCTTTGTATATAAAAACATTTTAATTTTTAATTTTATTAAAACCTTGATAATACACATCTTTACGAGCTTGCAATTCTTTTTTACATGTTTTAATATTTTTGAATTTAATTTTTTGATATGATATGCATAACATTAATTACTTATAGAGAGATAGCTTTGAAATATTATGGCTACAAATATGAAACACTTTTATTTTAATGTATGTTAATGTGATATGCATATGAATTCCCTTGTGTTGGATGGCTAATCATTTATGTCTACCTAGAGAGTAAAGACAGGAAAAGAATGATATATATGGAGTGCGAGAGCGTGTGTGTTTAGGGGGGTGAGACAGAGAGACAAAAAACAAGAGATAGAGGGGGATGTAGATATGGATGGAGGGTGGAGAGAGGGAAGAATATTTATTGCACTAGATGGATTGATTGAAGTGGAGATGGTGATTTATAATCCTATTTGATTATTTGCACTAGATGCATCGATTTTAGTGTAGATATTTATTTCTAATGATATTTGATTACTTGCACTAGATGCATTGATTTCAGTGTAGGTGGTGATTTATAATACTATTTGATTGCTTGCACTGGATGTGTTGATTTCAATTTAGACATTGATTTATAATACTATTTGATTGCTTGCACTAGATGCATTGATTTCAATGTAGATTATTTCTAATCCTATTTGATTGTTTGCACTAAATGTATTAATTTAAGTGTAGACATGGCGATTTCTAATCCTATTTGATTGCTTTGAGTAATGCATTGATTTCAGTGTAGATGTTGGTTTCTAATCTTATTTGATTGCTTACATTAGGTGCATTGATTTCAATGTAGAAGTTATTTTCTAATCTTATTTGATTGCTTGCATTAAATGCATTGATTTCAATGTATATGTTGATTTATGATTTGATGTAATTGGATATATGACGATACATTAATTTTAAAGTGATTGGATTTACAATATGCATTGATTTTAGTGTATGCACAAAAAGTTATTGACAATGTATATTGATTTTTGTGTCATAGTAATTTAACTTATTAATATTGGAGAGCAAGAGGGACAAGGTATCATGTTTACTACAACAGCTCGAGCTAAAGATTTAAATGGTCTACGATTTAAATTTCTTTTTCATATAATCGATATGAAAAGATAACAAAACTAACAAGGGTGGTAATAAGAATAGTAGACTAAAATAGTTTGAGATTGATCACAATGAAGACTATTTGTAACATGAGTACATTCTTATTATTCAAATTTTCTATCTTTCAACACTATTATGGTCACTTTGCATTCAAAAAATATATTTCCTCATTTTTCATCATTATAGTTATTAACAATATTTATCATCTCAACCAACTGAGGTAACTAAGAAAAATTAAAATTAAAATGACCAAATTAGTCTCATAAATATTTAGCATATTTAAAATGATTATATTAATATTTAATATATTTACATATTATTGATAAAATTAATCATATCTTCAATAGATTTTCCTTGGCAGCGCACAACAGAAACCAGCCTAGATCCATCTTAACTCCGGATTTATCAAGCATCGAGAGGAATCAAATCTATCGAGGTGCAAACATTTCATGAAGTTTTGCACTAAAAAAAGAGGTTTGCACCTTGAGAGATTTGATCTCTCTCGGCGCTTGATAAATCCGGAGTTAAGATGGATCTAGGCTAGTAGTACTCATCACAAATTCCAGTTGTTGTAATACTCATCACAGGTTCAATTCCTTCCCAGATAAGGGTATATGGACATGTTGGTGAAGATGGAGTAAAAAAAGAAGAAAAATGAAAAGTACTATCAATCTTGCAAAAAAAAAAAAAAATTATAAAAATAAAAATGATTTATTAAATAAATAACTTTATAAAAATAAAATAAAAATAAAAATGATTCATATTATTGAGAAGTCATAGTATTGGCTCATAGTATTGATGTAGAATATTGGTGGAGAAATATCAAATCTCTTAAAATAAACTCTATGACTCAGGTTATTGATGTAAAATATTGGTGGAGAAAGATCAAATCTCTTAAAAAGAAACTCTATGTGAAAATAAAAATAACCTTAAGTTAAAATAAAAATCTTACATTATTAAGTTTTGTTGGGTGGTTAAAGTAAACTTGAAATATAAATACTCTTAAAATAAAATTTCAAAGTTATTATTTTATTATTATTTTTGTTGAATAGTTAAAGTAAACTTGATTTGGTCAATTTATTGGTGATTTTTGAGTATTTAGTTTATGAAAACTATAGTATTTTTGTATAATATAACCTCGATGAAAAATTAAACCAGCTTAGATCCATCTTTAACTCCAAAATTACCACAAAAATCAAATCTCATGACATAAAAATATCTTAAAAAATTTAATAATTCAAAATTAAAATAAATAAATAGTAAATAATAACCATCAATCAAACAACCCAATTATGATAAAGGATCTACTGTATAACCCAAACCAAAAAAAGGAAAGAGTACAAACGAAACGCAAAACAATAAAACACAATAACAACAATCGAAACAGCTTAAAAAAAATGAACTTTATGAAAAGATATGATAGCTTGGTATACTTTCTCAACTGATACGCTCATATTTAAACGAAGAAGGTACGCTCCAGTGCAAGAGAAAGGAGATCTTTATATTGCTATTTGATTAATGAAGCTTATTCTTACAGCCACATCACATATACCCACTTACTGTATGCATCGAGTCCATGTGCTATTACAACAAGAAGAGCATCTCCCTTTCCCTGTTTAAGTTCTGGTATTTTCAGGCTTTAAAATTTACAGTACACAGTTATAGATAGACAAGAAGAGCATCTCCCTTGCTCTGTTTAAGTTTTGGTATTTTCAGCCTTAAGAATTTACACCACACCGTTATAAATAGACAATGCCAGTTAACAGCTTGCTAAACTACAAGCAAAAGTGATTAGAAAATATGCAGGAGATAAAATGGCTTGTATGTTTCTTCTCAATGCCACATAACAGATTTATTAACTCTCATGAAACTGTCAGATATATCGCTGAGGAGCCGACTAGTTCAGTTGTCATCAGGAGCAGCACCACGGATGGCATTCACGCCATATTTTTGAAATTGATTCTTTGTTATGCACCATGCCTCAGGAAAAGTACTCATCTGTGCCATTCATTGCACTTAAATGAGATCATATGAAAGCAATCTGAATAGCAATATGACAAGACGCTTGATAAATAAGATACTAAAAGGGTAAAGAAATGCAATATAAGCATAATGGCATGGGTTGATGCTGATTTACATTGCTGATAATCTTTGCTCCAAACCAAGCAGACTCAGATCCATAAGGAGGGGGAAGCACTTTAAGTCCTTTTGCTATTGTACTTGGCAATGCTTGTAGCAATTCTTTCTCTAACCTTCCTGAAGGTGTCAAGACAGTAAAGTATTAGAATATTGCATATGCCCAGATGCAGGTATCACGTCCACTTTGGATAGATGCTTCAGAAGATAAATAAACGCACGAGTAAACAATACTAAACCAATGACCTTCCCTGTTAACAGCAAAACGGAACGATAATATGGATGACAGTGATTCTCAAACGCTACTCAAGCGATACTGGTTGCTTTCGAAACAATGGAGAAAATTCAGTTTCAGGCAGGAGATCATAAGACAAGCGGCTTGGGCTGTAAGGAAAAAAATAATTTGAACATGGATATATATTGTTTACATCAAAACGGACAATCAGATAATCAGATTAGGGTTGCCTTTACATAAATATTATATCTCCAATTTCAACGCTCAGATCGAAATGACCGTCAGATCAGAGTATATTATATTTCAGCGACCACGAGATTAGGGTACATTATATTTGAAAATAATGAGCAGCAATTAAATTAAAATTATATATATATATATATTTCAACACAGTTTGAGTGGCTCTAAAATAAAGCAGCAATTAAATTAAAATTATATTTCAATGGTTTATATATATATATATTTCAATACAGTTTGAATGGCTTTAATGGTTAAGAGTATGTGTTTCTTCTTAAGAGGTTCTTAAAAAATTACAGGTTCAAAATCAGACTAGGTAGGGTATATATTTCTTCCTAGACTTAACAGTCACAGTCAAATCACTACAGGGAAGTGAGTCCTTTGTCCCACAAACCAAAGAGTCTCACACACTAATTCGGTGTCTGGCTTGCCATAACCTTAAAATTAAATAATAATAATATACGTACATACTAAACCCCTTTTACATTATTATTTATTATTTGATTAATAAAATTTATAAATACTTTACCACCCGATTTCAACGTAATCATCAACATGAAAGTAATGGAGTATCTTGAACCAAGGTGTCTGTATTATCATGGAGCATCTTGACCCATGGTGTTTTTATTCTCAATCTTGCCCTTTAAAGGTTTGAGCAATGCTAAATTTATGGAGCATCATAAATCAAGGTGTCATTATTATCAATATTTCCTTTTAACATATTCTTTATTCTTACAACACTAACAAATTCTCGTATGGCCACAATCATCAACGTCGTCCATGAAACTAATGGAGCATCTTGAAGCGAAGTGTCTTTATTATCAATCTTGAGGAATGCTATATTCATGCAGCATCTTGAATCAAGGTGTTTTTATTATTCATTTTGCCTTTTTTTAGATTTGGAGGGGTAAATTTATGATTTGACTTATTTGTTTGGTTTGCTGCTATCTGGCTTCTAGCTTCATGCTTCCTTGATAGAGAATGTTGAGTCAGAGGGGTGGTATGAGTTCTGCTGGCCTCAAACGCACTTGTCTTTTTGCTTTTGATTCGGTTGACACTTATTTTGATGCGGTTTTTCTTGAAGTGAAAAGATAAATGCTTTTCTTGGAGACAAAAGTGATTGAGGAGCGACCCTATCATTCTGATTTTGAGCTTCAGTGGTCAAGTTTGGATTTGAAAAGGGTCCCAGACCTAAGTCAATTCCGTAAGCAAATGTTGCATTTCTTATATTCTCTTGCTTTGCACCATCAAATGGACACTTTGCTTCATTTGATTTTCCACGATAAACAAGTTCACAATTATAATTTGTTCTTTGGATTGGAAGACATTAAATGCATGTTGTGCAATTTATGCTTTTGCCTTGATAATGTGGACTCTAGACTGGATCAGATGGAGGGCTCTCTGCCTTTGGTGATCTGACAAACCTCCCATTGATCCTGGTGACTATATTGTGTGAAAATTTCTGAATATTACTTATGCAGAAACCCTACTATTAAATCTGGTTATACTTCTCCTACTTAATCAAGTTATTAATCTGAAATTTCAACATTAACATCGAAGTAAACACATTAACAGTTCTTCACAGATACAGATTTAAATTGAATACATGCACATAGAAAAAGTGACACACAATATTTTCTGAACAATTGTCCCCAGAAAAAACCCAATGCGGGAAAACCAATTTTCTAGCTACTGGAGGGTTTATAGTATTAAGTAGAATTTGAGTACAATAGATCTGAGTACCTTATAGGTTAACTCGACAGAGAAAACAAAAATCTGAAACAATACCTCAGTTCCGAAGATGAAAAACTGGACTGATTCACACCCTCAAATGGGATTTACAGAACTCAATCCCTTTCTGTCTTCAGAAACCCCAGCGCTGCTCTGAAGGCCTCTGCGTTAGCTCTGCTAGCCTGCTGGTGCCCCTGTGCTGCTCAAGAGAGGGTTGCGTAACCCCAGACTGGGTTACGCTATCTCTGCGCTGCCCTAGCTGGGCCTGCGTAAGCCCTAATTGCCTCCTGTTGCCTCTGCGCTGCCCTTTCTGGGCATACGTAGCACCTGAAGCCTTTGCGCTACGCAACTGCTGCGTAGCCGCTGCCCGCTTTGCGTTGCTCTGACCGCTGCTTCTCTACCTCTTGCTGACTCTTGGCTCTGGGATCAGATTATCCCCTTAGCTAATACTACCCCTCGCTGCAGCTGAAACACTTATGGAAATTCTTAGCAAACCACGCCCTAGAATTCCAGCTTAGTCTTAGTGCTCTGCCTTTGTGTGTTTATTCTCCAACTGACCCCAAGCCTTTCTTTTATACTTTTTTCGTTGGGAGACAAACGGTCGTGATTTAATCTTGATTCGACGACTAATATTAAAAGAAAGCTTGATCCGTGTGACTTAAGTCATTTCCATCACATGTTTAAATGAATTACCGTTAATATTTTAATTTCCCTAAGTTAGACTTAGGGTCCTTAATTAAAAATATTAATTAATTAATTTCCTCTCAAACTGGATAAAATTTCTCAAATCCCTTTCTGGGTCTTGGAAATCTCATGTACTCTAGTCTCTCCACAAATTTTGGGAGCTAGAGCATATCAGAATCTACCCCAACACCACAAAATCTCAACACTCCCTCTTAGAGAGGAAAGTGCTCTAGCACAACACTGCTTCACCCGAAAGCTCTACACTGATCTCTGGTGTGGGTCTCCACGCTGATGCTTGGCCTGCTGCCCTTCATCACTGTGCTGTTGCTGCTCTCTCATATTGCTGCCAATGACGCTATGACCACCACTGCCACATCTGTACTGCAACTCCCTCTCAATCTGCTACATCGTGCTGCCAACCGCTGCACTGCAACTCAGTCGCTGAGAGAAGCAAATGAAAACTCTTGCCCAATCTTTGACAGACAAGTTAGTTGGGCTGCATCCTCATCACTGAAGCTCCATAAGCTGCTGCTCTGCATTGTCCTCCTGAAGCCATTGCACTGCTACAGCTCTGCTCTGCCTAAGCTAGCCTGCATTGCGCTGCTGAAGTCACATCGGCCCCTCATGTGCTATTGAGTGAAAGACCTTCAGGGCAACGACCTTTAAATCTGAAACTTTGCTATCAAATATTAGATCATTTTTGGCACACCAAATCCCCCACAGTATATATATGTGACTTTTTTGAAAGCAAACCCACTTTAAACAACAAAGATCAAGATTTGACCAAAAAAATTGCCTTAGAATTTTGACCAAAAACTCTAAAACTTATAATGTTTAGACAACATCATACACAATACCTAAGTCACCTGACATGGGGACACGAGACACGATGGACACACGGATTCGAGTGTTGGATTCGGACACGGTGACACCCCGAAACAGGACACGTCCAAACACGTTATATATATATATATATATATATATTTATTTATTTATATTAAAAATTAGATATTTATTAAACAAATTCATACAAATTCATTGATTCAAACATAGATCTTCATCTAGATGTAAGTTTTACAAAGATTTAAGATACATGATACATTGATACATCATACAATCATACATATTACAAATTAATAGACATATTCATCAATGATCCAATAGGAGAAAGACAAGATACTGTAGTTTTCAACTTTTTTCATTAAGTCATCAAAATCAAAATGTGTTACATAAGTACTAGCCTCCAGGTAGTACACTGCCAATGGAAAATAGAAATAGAAGATACAAAACAACTATAAGTCTACAAGACTACAAGCCTCAAGGCAGTGCCGAAGTAGGTAGCTCATGACTCATGAGGCATCAATCCTCATCAACATAATCAACATCAATGTCCTCATCATGATCATTATGCTCGCCTCTGCTCTCCTCTGCTGCATCCTCCTCCTCTGTATCCAATGTCATCTCTGCATCTGCTGGTGTGGAGGATGACCCCTCTACTGTATCGCCATCATCAAATGTGATAGGTTCTAGCACTAGCTCATTGAGATCCAAGTTCGCCAATGCCAACTCAACACTATTGTCTAGACCCATATCATCAGGAAAGACATCCTACATCTTTGTCTTTCCCTTCAACCAATCCTCCCTCTGCCTGTAGATGAGACGAAGGTTGGTGTGCACATACACCATTGTCTTTGCCCTGGATTGCTCAAGCCTGCTCTTCTTCACACTATACAAATTCCCATATGTGCTCCAATTCCTCTGCACACAAGAGGATGAAGTCGCCTGAGAGAGGAGCCTCATGTCTAACTGCTGTAGAGGAGGGTTTGTTGCCCCATGAGTTTCCCACCAAGAATAGGGCTTCGTAGCCCCCTATCTCGAATCACATCATAGCCTGCAAATCACCCAGTGCCAGTGGAAAACTCTACAAAGGCATCCTCCACCTCATCAAGGGATGCCCTATCCTAAAAAATCCTCCTGAATGCATCTTTCCTCCCCTATGAGATTTCACCATCCATGTGAGGAGGGAATTTGCGGGAAGGTCCATCATTCAACCACTCATGGCTATAGTATTTTGGGTTCAAGGAGTGAGCCAAACAATGTAAAGGTGTGCAATTCTTGTCCCATTTGCTGACAAGAATACCCTGTATGTTGGTGTAGAAGGCCTCTGGTGATGTCTCATGCTCTGGGCACTGACTATGTAAAACAATGTTCTCACAAACCCAATCATGGAATCCCATCCCTCATAAATATCTCCTAGGATGGGTTGGTCTGTATCTGCAAATCGAAGCAAGGAAATGATAGGGTCCATGATCTGAATAAGTAGATATACCTTCTCCCACCAGACATCATCCAACACTGTGTCCTTCCAAATGTGCTAGAAAATCCAATATGCAGAACACTGTGCCTATCCACTATGCAATGAAGGACATATGCATTGTGCCTAGGTTGATAGGTTAAAAGGAGGACTTAACCATACATGCCCATCTACAATTACTACATGTAATCCATCCATTAGATATGCTTCTCTCGCTAGAAAATGCACCAAATCCAACACATGGGAGAGAGACACCGTTTAAATGTTAATGAGGAAAACAACTACCAAGCACGAAGAACTCGCCAATGAGGCTAATGCGATTATTTCCCTTTAGGAAACTGCCTCAGAGACACTCATATGGGTGTTATTTGTTGTTGTTTTGATGAGATTCCCAGGAACCTCATCAACTTGGACTTGTTATTCTCTATCGATTAGTTGCATTTTTATGCTAATATGTCTTCACACATTTAATGGTATATCAGTTCATGTGCCCTATGCTCTTTAACTCAAATGTGCTAGATCATGTTTCATGATGTCTTAGTCTACATTTGGTATTTTTTTTCATTGTGTGGTGTACTTACTTAGAAGTGATGCTAAGATTTTGACTTATTTGTGAAGTTTTAGCATTAGATATATATCTTATCACCTATAACTAAGTCAAGATGTAATCTAGTTACTACATCTGACCATGTTGGGATATTCAACGGTATCTCAGTTCCTGCACCCTATGCTCTTTAACTCATATGTGCTAAATGATGTTTCATGATGCTTTAGTCTACAATTGGTATATGTTTTTCATTTTGTGGTGTCCTTACTTAGAAGTGATGCTAAGGTTTTGACTTATTTGTGAAGTGTTAACATTAGATATATATATTTTATCACCTATAACTAAGTAAATATGTTACCTAATTACTACATATAAAATTGTCATGACTTAATTACTTCTGAATAATTGTTCCTTATTCTAGGGAACTAGGCTCTACTAGGAAATCAAGGTGGGTAGCATAGTCACATTCCCCCCCCACACCTAACACTTTTCGTCAGTTTCCTTTACATTTCCATCTTATCCATTAAAAAAAAAAAAAAAAACATCCCCTAACTTATGGTAAACTTATCAAATATCATTAGAGGGGCCAAGAAAAAAAAACAAAATAAAAAGAATGCAAGAATTAACTAAATCAAGCCAAGATAAAAGGCTAAAGAGGAGAAGAACATCAATCAGGAAAAGAAAAGAAAAAATAAGTACTTTATTATGATCCTCGCTTTAAAAGTATTAAGAAAATAGTGTCTATCTAAAACAAAAGTAAAGAAAAATCGAAAAGGAAAAGAAAGGGGAAGTGTGTGTAGCTTGAAATAGAAAAATATCCCTCTCATAAGGTTTTGCAAATAAATAAATACTTCTAAACATAGTTTAATCAACTAGTTGGACCAGATCTAGATCCTCTGCATCATAATATGATTTTGAAAGTTGATCAGTGTGTTACTCTTATATCCCCTTTCCATAAGTTAACATCATTTACCTAGTCCAACCAAGAGGAATTGAAAAATACCTTATGCTCTAGGACATAGACATATGTAACGGGGATAAGGTTGTACCCCATGGATTGTTTCAAGTAACTTGGTAACATTTTCTTAGGCTATTTGTGCTAAAGTATCTTATCTAGGTTAGTACCCAACTACTCTTTGAGGTTGAATGTGTCATTATTGGTTGGATGCAATGCATGGGGATTCGTGTACCATGCCTTGGGGTGTGTGCATAGTAACTCGTGATTTGTGTATCTACATTAGGATACATGCACCTATTTACAGTTATATTCACTTGCATTGGGATATGTGTCAATTTTTCTTGGGATGTGTGCCTATGCCTTGGGATCCATGTTAATTGATGTGGGTGGTAAAATGGATGCCACATCATCATTAAAGGTTAACATCAACATTCATGTAAATTCAACCTTATTTGGAGCATCATTATTATTCATTGTATATGCGTTACTAGCATATGTTTCAGTGTATCTATGTTCATACATGAGAGTTTATTTGATGTATTTGTGAACAAGTTGTTAATTTTTCATAGAGCTATATTGTTATTTGCTTTGATAATTGCATTTCTTCATTTACTCGTTAAGTTCACCCCATAGCATCATAACATTATTCAGATTTACATCATTATTCGTCAGCATATGCAACTATGTAGAAAGAACAATAACATCATCATCAATGCAACAGAACATAAAAGAACATAGGAAGAAAAACATGCACACATAGAGACACCAGGATTGGTACCAGACCAGGGAAAAACCCACTATGGGGAAAACCCTTGCAAATTCTTCATCTAGTAGATTGTCATCAAATGATTCTGCAAAAGAGAGTACAATGATCCATATCTTCACAACAACTAGAATATCCATGAAACACATTTAAACATCAAAACTCGATTTTGATGACTATAATACACTGTCACTTACTGTAGCATATTGTTGAACACTGTTGTCACTGAGCGGAAACTTCAGAGTACTGTAGATTCATCTTTGAGTCCCGGACGCATGGAGGAGTTGTGCCAGTGTCTATGACAATCCTGGATGCTACCATAGGCCTCTGTGCTTACGAATATGGGTTCCTACACGCTACCATAGACC
Organism: Pinus albicaulis; assembly: GCA_034641835.2. Taxonomy (NCBI): domain Eukaryota; kingdom Viridiplantae; phylum Streptophyta; class Pinopsida; order Pinales; family Pinaceae; genus Pinus; species Pinus albicaulis. The sequence goes on along the minus strand of CM076579.1, from coordinate 1,394,883,824 downwards.
TTTGTGCATGCGTCTATGGATTCTGAAGGCCCTATTGACCACTGGAGTGGCACTTGATGATTATGTGAAGACTCCATGCCCAAGGATGAACCAGAGGACACGTGTGCCATCAGAAATCATCAGATATCATCAGTTCAATAGAGGTTTTAAACTCTACTTCTTCTTCTTATCATTTTCTTCTAAATTTAAAGCGCATCTTGTAAGCTCTTCCCAAGCCCCTCATTTCTATATGAGGGTTTCACTTTCAATAATAAAAATTTGATTTCTTGAGGGAGCTTGGGAATTTCCCATGGTATCCCACCTCCTCATTTAGAGGGAGGAAATCTTCTTCAATGGTTAGCTTTCTTTTGTCTAGTTTCCATTTTAGTATTTCCATATGAGTTGTTGCTACATGCTTTATGGAGCTTCATTGCTAGTTTATGTCATATTGGGCTAAGCGCAAATCTTGATCACAAATATCATTGTTATATCTCTATTGGAAGTGCATTGTCATTAACATATCTCATTGGAAGTATTTCACCCACATTTAGGAATTTCACTTTGCATACTAAATTAGACTTGCATCTCTAAAAATTAACCTCCAACTTAAGTTGGTTGTATAGACATTAGGGACCCTCCACCCCTATTGACTCCTCACTGTGAGATCCAGATTTCGGGCGACGGTGAGGTCTGGGGACAGGAGTTAAATTGAAAATTGTTTTAGAATTCTATTAGTAAAATAAACGAAGAGCACCTTCACATCACAACTTTGCTCACAATTTTGCTATCTCATGTACTTGTTATTTTGGTGGTTATTTAGTTCATGAATATTTAGTGTCATTATCTTTTGTTACTTGAGCACTCTCTTACAAATACTTTTTCATTTATTGCAAGTGATGCTTATATGTTTATTTTGGTCTAACACTTCCTTTGCGGAATTATTGTTATTGTATCTTGAATTTCATTGTTGAGCAAGCACTTGTAATTTACTTTAAAGCACTGGTCTATATTTTGAACACATCATTGAATATTGTTCATATACTTATATGCTTGTTTACATCTTGGAATTGAGTCATCTTTGATAAGTAATTCCTTCTAATCAATTCTCCTAGAAACCTCACATCTTTAACATAGTTTTTCTTTAGGGACCACCCCCCATAGCTAACCTAGGAGATAGCTTAAATAGAGAGAGTCAGGATTAATGTGACAACCCCTTCTCTGAGTTCCTTGCCACCAACCACACCTTGTGGGGTTAAAGGCTTTTCTCACTAGCTTGTAGGTAGGTGTAGGCGGTAAGCGATAACAGGCCTGATTCGCCTTTTGACTCCCTAGTCGTTACCATAGGCCTTTGTGCTTGCGGCTATGGGTCTGTTGTAGCTGCTACAACACCACCCAAAATTTTGGGTATATTTCAAATTTCAGGTGCCCCTGCTCGCTTAGCCATTAGGGTTTTTGATCTGACCTGTAGCCTTTGAACCTTCTCACCATCATGACGAGATTCTTTCGCCGCAGCCATGCCATGTGTGGGGGGATCATCATGCATACACTCGAATGGAAACTTCTCTGTGCATTAAGTATATTCGTTAAAAGCCCTCTCACCATGGATCATTAGGCATTCTGTTTGGATACTTCACCAAGCTCATGTAAATTATTCAAGGGCATCATTCTCTACAAGGTAGCAGTGAACTAATTGATGTTATAATGTTTCATACAGGTCAATCCCACGAATGATATACTCATCAATGTTATCACCACATCGAGGGAAATAAATTGAAGCTAAACAACAAGGCCACAACTGTGAAATTGCCATCTTATGTTTGGCTTTGATATGATAGATGCTGAAAGTAAACCTAAAAGGCGTCCCAAAAAGCATAGGCCAACCCCAGCTCAGTGGACACATGATTTCAATCCTGCTTGTTCATATTCTCCTTACTATTGCTATGAAAATTGGTACACACAGAAGGAATGACAACAATTACACTTAGTCCTCATTATGGCAAGGTTTGGGAGCTCAGTGCTTGTGATCTTTGTGAAAGCGCTCACTGACCGAGATTCGCTCATCCGCGGGAGTCTCATCGGGATGGAAGAAAATATTACATCGGAGGCCCTGAAGGGAATGACATACATAAGACGAGTGTATCTTATATGCGAGTCGAATTTCGCCATGAAGTTTGGAAAGAAGAAAGGTAATATATTGTTCAGTGGGGGATCACATTTAAAGAGCGGTCCCATCCCACATGCATACCAAAGCCATAACTAGAGGGCAAAAGGAGGATTCCAATTATTACGCATTTCAAAATGTTTTGAAAGGTCGTGGGTTATCAAGGAATAGCTTTGTCTCCGTAAAGAGCGCCCTATCAACCACCCAAAGACCCACACGGCATGAAGTCCTAAACAATTTGCAGCATGTATACATATGCGTTGTGGAGACTTTTCAATTAGGAGGGAAAGGGGCCAGATATAAATAGTCTTGTACAATGATGAATTCAGGCTTCTCGGAGGTGAAACCAAAGTGCACGTCCGAAAGAAATATATTTGAGACTGCATGTTCCTTTGGCAATGTGTTTTCGATTGCAGGCTCATGAGGGAAGGAGAAGCTTACCATGGAAGCAGGATACCAATACAAAAATGGGTTCACGGAAAGAGCATTAAGAAAACACTCGTCGACATAGTATTGGCCCACTAATCCTTACCTTTCGGGGCAGAGAAATCATTTTATTTATTGTAAAGTCACCGAAATAATTAGCATCCTCCGCATACGCTGCTTCAAGCACAGTCTCCGCATCGCGCTAACCCAAGCGTTTCGAATTATGAATTCACTGTATCGGTGTAATTACAAGTCGAACCCATAGACTTTCACCGGCTGGAAGCCGAGGTTGGTTGATATCGCACAGTTGCCCGTGGTGGAATATAAAAGGGAGTTGTGAGGCCGTGGACAACACGTATGCTACCACCTCATAAACAACGTTCTGAGGGGTGCGCTGTATGGCGGGCATTTAGATGAAGCATCATCCATCGATTTAGAATAAGTTTCAGACTTTCCGTGAACCCATGCAAGACTTCAGCATAAATCTGTCGAAATCCACATGTCTGAGTTTTCAAAGAGCAACTAGGTCGGTACGCAAAGAGATGTCAATACATACACAGACGAAAGGCTGAGAGGCGTTGCTATATTGAGAGTATACAAGATCCGCAATGCCGTTGTCAATAGAAACGAGCGGTCGATACATGAAGTCCCTCGCCGCACTGAAAGACTGCAGAGAGCAGCTTTGTCACATCGCACACACCTTATTGACCACCCGTAGAATCACTTTTCATGAAGCACTGGCATGAAATGAATACATATGCGCTGCGATTGCGACCACGTTGGGATCTAAGGCTCTTTGTGCATCCATGACCCATAGAGTCCCATAAGAGAAGGAGGAGGCCTATTTCATCATCCAAAAACGCGACTGCATCAAGGAAGCAATAGGTCGCTAGGTCACGAGACTAGTAGGGCAAAGGAGGATGCGACTGGGTTAGAATTGCGACCCTGCAACCTGTTTGAGGTCGCATCTCACGTGAAGAGCACAGTCGTGCGACCCCTCCGAGTCGCTGAGTCGAAAAGCTATGAAGCAAATAAAAAATGTGACTTGGTGGTAGTGGCGACCCTGCGACCTATGAATTTCATGCTTTGCATGTACACACTGAGAGAGCCTTCCAATGGTGTCTGGGGAAGGAGCATGACGGCTGGCATCACCGTGCTTCCAAGAACATCAGAAGTGTCAACTTGCTGGTTCGTGAGAAAATTTCAAGGGCGTCATACTTCTCTTGCCAAAGGTTCCTGATATGAGATTAAGAAGTAAATGTTTTGCTGCCGAGTTTCAATACAGGGTCACGAGGAGGGGCTGCACGAAATCCTCTTGTTCCCTAATTCCCAAGGAATATTTAGAGACTAGTTTTATTTATGATAATGAGGACAGGGGCACCGGTACCTTCAAAGCTTGTGAGTCAGGATCTCCAGACGGCACCTGCATTGACCAAATAAAGCCCAAATTTGAAGTACATTGCATCACAGTGGGAGCTGAGTGCAATGTCAACCTTAGACCACTGTGGTCATGGAAGAAGCAGTGTTCCGTAAAATGTGTAATAGCTACCAAAACAAGTTAAACTACAGATCTGCATTTGGCACTCAGCCCATAGCGATACCAACGAAAATTACACTGATTGAAGAGGCGCAGGGAAAGCCTACACGAGCCATTCAGTCTGATGACATAGTGGCACAGCACTTGACCACACAGGGGTCCAACTGATTTTAGTTGTGATAAAATTATTGCATTTCTTATGTTGATTCCCTAACGTGTGTATATATATATATGACTGATTCAAATTCGTTTGTTTGCAGGTAATATGAGGAAAAAACAATGTTGATTTACTTTGTTTTTCTTGCAGGTAACATAAGGAAACAGTAATGTCCACCCAAAGGAAGAGAGCTACTAGAAGATGCACAGCTAGGTTTCAAACCAACAACAAAACCCGCGTTATGCGGATGCTCAGTATCTCGCTCGAAACAGAAACACCACTCTCCCACTTATCAACTCATACAAATTCCCTTAGCACGGCAATGGCATCACCCTCAGATAGAAGTTGTTGTTTCACGTGGCGAGAGCTAAGGCTGTCCTCCGGAGAACAAGGTTCTGGTATCTTTGAAAGAGAAATGTAGAAGGGATAAAATACTAGGCTGTAGGTTGCAAATTCCCAAAGGTCGCAGGTCGCAGATTGTTAGAGGTCACAGGTCGCAAAATCCAATGAAGCCGCAAGGCCGCAAAACAACACATCTGAGGGAGGCTTCAACTGTTGCAACTACCCAACTGTGCGACCTCCACCAAGTCACAAGGCAGTCACGGATTGCTCGAGGTCGCAAGTCGCAAAATCCAGTGGGGTCGCAGGTCGCAACAGTGGCCGAGGTCGCAGGTCGCAAAATCTACTAAGTCGTGAGGCAGCCCAACGATTAGGAAGACGAAAAGTCAGGGAAGCCCAAAAGGCGAGTTTTGTTCTATAAATACTTCCTTTGGGAGATTGTACAAGGACTTTTTTTTGGGGACTCCATGGGAGGATAGAAAATTGTATAGCTGGACTACACTTTCGAATATGAATACAAGCACTTGTTGATTCCATTATTGGATCTGATGTAGACTGATTTGTGAACACTATGAGTATTCCGCTTATGTTTCTAATATCTTTTGATTAATGAAACTGCGTTTTCCATTACGTCATTGATGCATTATAGTTCTCTAAACATGTATTAATGATTTTAAGCTTAAATTTCTTCTTCTATGAATGTTAACAACTTTGCTTGCTGGCATTTATATCATCTCTAAAATCGTTCAAGGAAGTGAAGGGTGTTCTGCCGCATAGAATTGTTTCTCCTGTGGCTAGAATGGATTTTGCGAGCATGACCCTAATGACATGTTGTTGATAGCATTTCCTTCGGCTACATGCTTTAGTACTCATCTTGCTACTCGTAGTGTTATATGTTCACTAAGACTCATTGATCACGTGTCTTGTATCATTCGAATAAGCGTGTGTCCGCAGGTTTATAGAGTCCTACTGAGACCCAAGGAAAGAAGAATTAAGCGGTAGCCGGACCCACACCCCGGACGAGATCCCTACGCCAAATGGTTTAGAGTCTAGTTGGGACTTTTTTACCGGGGAGATCCCCTGCTGTTGGTCGGACGGATTTTCCCGTCAACAGGGTCCCTGGACCCTACCATGCCCATATCATGCCTACGGCTAGGGACGAAATGTCCCAGTTCTGTGCCTACGTCCGAAAACCATAAACCCTAGTTTTGTGTGAGCTGTGACCCTTTATCTTCGGACCCTTGTGCGAGCTTCTTCCATCAAACCTGTGTGAGGCAAGACAAAATAGAAGAGAAGAAGAGAGCTTATTCAATGTGTCCAAATGAGCTTGAGGCATCTTCTATTTATAGGCTTCCATGAGGGTCCACTTGACATTGAGGCTAAACTAACCATTGGTATATGTTCATAGGGCTGACCTAATCCAATATACATGAGTGGGTACATAAATTCAAAAACCAACTTCTGCTTATTCGAACGGGGTGATATTTAGGTCGATTTTGGTCCTCTCAAAAAGATGAATTCAATGCAATCATCATCTTTGTCATCTGACCATCGATCAATATGACATTCGTCCCATCTCAAGTATCTCATCATCCCAAATCATCAATGTACAACTCTTGCTAATTCCTGCTCATATGCTGAATATTCTCGAATCTAGAATAAGAAAAATTTGCTATCAGAACCCCGAAACCTTTGTTAAAATTATGCAACTGCGATCAATTCTGCTTTGGACAACTCAGATGGTCGAGATCATAATTGAACTAGATTCTTCTTTGCTAGAGGACCAAAAATCGACCTATTGATCGCCCCAACCAGTTAAGCATAAGTTAAATTATGAATTAGTTTATTTATTAATGAAATGGAATGGGTCGGCCTCAACACATGTGGATTTAGTCAAAGCTCTAAGCGGTCCCTCACAAAAATATATAAATAGAAACAACATCAAGCTCATTCACACACATTTGCTCATGAGATTTTCTTCTTGTACTCTTTGTCTTGGATTGTCTTTTCTGTTTCGGTTTGCACAGGGTCGACAGAAGAAGCTCGCACGGGGTTCGGAATCATAGGCGAGAGGCTTGCTTTGAACTAGGGCTTCTAGGCCAATAGCCGTAGACACATAACTAGTGAACAATAGTGTTCAACAGTATGCATTAGGTAGTGACAGTGCATTACAGTTCTCAGAATCATGATCCTTCAACAGAAGTATGTTTATGGTATATTATGCATGTGCTAATTGTTTTACTGCATTATGAAGATATGGATCAATGGATCATTGTACTCTTGTTTGTTGAATAATTTGGTGACGATCTAAGAAGAAGAATTTGAAAGGGTTTTCCCCATAGTGGGTTTTTCCCTGATCTCAAACCAACCCTGGTGTCTATATGTGTGCATGATTTTCTTCCTTTGTTCTTTTATGTTCCGCCGCATAGATGGTGATGTTATTGTTATTTCTACATAGTTGCATATGCTGATGGTTAATAATGTAGATATGAATAATGATATAACGATATGGGGTGAACTTATCATGTTATTGAAGAAATGAAACTATCAAAGCAAATAACAATGTAGCCCTATGAAAAATTAACATGGTATCAGAGTTGGGCTAAAGAAAATCCATGGAGATCACCCCTACGGAGACACTTTTGATGGAAGCAAAGAAAGGATGGTGGAGACCTAAAAGAACTCTAGGGTATGATGAAAACCCTAGGTAATTAGTGGATACGGATTTGATAGTGAGGGTTTGAGAGAAACCCTGGTTTGTGGTAAAGTCTTGAGATTTGGTGTATGAAACCCTAGCATGGTCTATGAAGCACTTGGGATCGATTTGAAAAATGACCTGGTTGATTGAAGACAACACTGCTATGTGGTCTATGGATGGATCTTGAAGGTTGGTTCAAGAGGGAGAGGATCACCTCTCATTGATGATCAGTACTCCTAGACTCTTGATGTTTCTTTGTATGGATCTGACTATTATAATTATTGTTGTGATCATTGCTCATGCATGTATATTTTGAGTACTTGGATGTTTCTAACCTTTTTGATGAGATGTGATAAGTGAATCCCTCTTGAGGATCTTTTGAAATGCAAGAAAGATGGTTAGATTTGGAAGTGGTAAAGAGGCACTTAAGCACCAAAAGTTGCCTATGTGAAGGTGCACAGGTAATACTACAAGGTATGCATGGTATATTGTATTTCAGCTATAACATTGGATGGCTAGGTAAGCCCTATGGTATGTTGAGAATGTCTCCTTCGCAAATGGCTCATGCAAGCATATGAAAGTGATTGTGATTTATGTTTCTTATGATGAAATGGTGCACCTGGTATTGAATGCTTTGATCATGATGATCTTCTTGATTCTGCGAGGCTACTTATTGTTGATCTTGGATATAGTGGCATAACTTGATGTTTGGCTAACATCTATTGTCTTGAGATCTTGCTTCTGACTCTAGTAAATGGTACTCTTGACTCTTGATATGCATAAGACATGTTGGATCTCTTAAAAAAGTTTACCTCATTGATATGGTATTGATAATGCTTGTGATAAGCATGATGAAAGATCATGGAAAAAGAGATTGACACTCTGTTGGTTTATTGAATAACCTAACTTGATCCTATTGATCATGATAAGCATGGTATTGGTGACCATGACGATAGAGGCATATCTATGAGATTGATGTTCAAGATCTCGTACCACTCGTGGTTATCATTAAATGCTCTAACTTGATGTATTGTTATTAGATTGTTTTGTCATATCAACTTGCTTCCCTATCATGGAAATCCAACCCTTGATGAAAGGTTGATGTCATGATGTGACGATGTAGTAGCTAACCATGATGGACATATGTTTGATGTTATGATATATCAAATCTGCAGTTGCATGACTCTAGTAAAGACAGGTTGATGACATGAATGAAGTTGATTCTCATTCAGAGGGAGAATCTCTCTCCTAAAAGATTCTTACTCATATTGCCAGTATATGTTTCGTTGAAATATGATTTATGGGTATCTGACATCGTTAATTCGCAACAGAGGTCTGAGCCTCTAGGTGCGACTATGCCTATCAGACACAAAATTGAAGTTCTGTGCACGAAAACGGTTTGTATTCTAAATCAAGGGAACTCTGTCATGTCCTGCCACTGTAAACTGATTTTTGAAATTGCCGAGTTAAAATTGTTGATCACAAAAAATAATGGATCAAGCATGAAATCATATAGTTGCCTGGAAGATGTCAGTTCTACAGATGTGTTGTAGATACCAGTAAGATCTGTCAGCATGAAAAGTTCGTATGTTTGAATCGAACTTGTGTTTGTAGGTGACTGAGACATTCATATGAATATGTCATTATGTTTAAAGTTTGTGCTACATGTTTTGGCTGATTGATACAGATGAGCTGTGTCTGGGACTTTGACATGATGTTTTAGAACTTTGAATTGATGATTGAGACATGTCTTTGGATTATAGATCTCTCTATTTGGACTTTATTTGTTGATTATTTATTTTCCCTAATGACAATGTTATGTGGGCATAGTGACCTTCAACATCTTATGTGAGTATTCAGAATTATGGTTCTATATTGGCCTCCTTGTTCCTAGCACAATGGTTGTTGTGATTCAGTATGAAGGGAACCTACATGGCTTGATCTTGATGTATGCACTTGCATCTAGTAATGAAAATGGCTTGTAATGGCATGTTAAATGATAGACTTGATGGCTTGACAGTAAATGACGTCAAGACTAGATATGAGCTCTACATGTCAACTAGTTGAAAGAATTTATACTATAACATCAATGTCTTTGATATTAGTTTTTGTCTGGCTTCTAAAATCTGGCGAGATGACTTCGATGACACAACATTTATTCATGTAAGGCTGATTATGTTGGCGTGGTAAGGCATTATTCTTGCAGAGAGCATTGCGTGATGCAAGCTCCTCGATTCAGATTTGTCCATATTTGACAGTTATTTGACGAAGTCAGGATCATGAGTTCCAAGGTATGGTCTTGATTTTTTATTATGGCTTTGGTTTTACATACTGATAGTCTACCCTTGACAAGTGATGAGCCTCTGACAATCTAAGTAAGAGGGAGATGGCTTTTGAAGCTCGAAATAATGTATCATGGCATGATGAATCGATTTCTGAAATTTCGGAAAGAAATCCTATATTGCAAAGCTGTTGATAAAATGTCTTTGTGTATTGGAAATGTAAATCCTTGGACTCTCTAGGTTAAAGTTCAAATGTTGTTGAACTTGACATGGCATCCCATAGTTGATTGAAGCATTGATGTTCTGTTTTGAACATCCATCCGTATATGATGTGTATGGAACATGATTAAATTCATGAATGAGTTGCTTCATTCAGAATTTCCACCAAACATTTTTTTGAAATATTTGCATGAAACGTTCTACTTTTAAAGGTTGATATATTTCTCCCATGATATGTAGCTGCATGAATGAACTGATGATTTTTGGGATTATTATTGATGAACACAATTGGATGCTGCTTTAATATGAGATCTACCATGATATCTTGGATGATAGGTCCATAGCACGACCGAGGTCGGGTACAATACTGCTAGCATGGCTATCTGTGAGGTAGAATGTAGAAGCTCCTTAGAGAGTTGTCTGAGCATGATCTGGATAAGACATGGATACACTGTGATGACAGAGAATCCCATATACATAGTTGGGACCGATATTTCTCCATTCATTGAGACAATGTAGTTTTTCGAGACAAGCTTAGGTTTGTGATTGACACCTTCGTGAGAGGGAGGATAATTATGGTATCCATTTGTGATTGACACCTCCGTGAGAGGGAGGATGATTATGGTATCTTGTTCTGATTTACATGATTATGTATGTTCTAATATAACATTTGATTTGAGGTCTTGTATGAACACGAATCAACAGCTATTGAGACAAGCAAATACCAGATATGAGTATGATGAGAGCAACGCTGATTGAGGACACTGAGCAAACTCTTCCTCCCTGTTTGAGCTCCTAGGACGGGGAATTTGTTGATTTGTGGTAGCATCGGATGTGCTCTAAGTCTCAACTTTGTTGAGAAGATTAGACACATGTATTCCACATAACCTAGAAATTGTTTTGGGAAATTCCACATGGAAAAAATTTTATTTGATAAATTAATTATTTTTAATGAGGACCCTAAGTCTAACTTAGGAAATTAAAATAATTAGTGGGTATTAATTTAAAATGTGGCTAAAACTTCTAGAAAAAGCAGATCAAGTCTAAATGTAATCTTAGCCATTGATTGGAGATCTAATCTCGACCGTTGAAGTCTCAATGAGAAGACTATAATGGAAGGTTTGAGGGTCATTTGGAAAATACAACGAGAGATCAAGAGATTGAATTTTTTTGAAGTGAGCAATGCTTAGAGGAAAACTTTGATGGAGAGATTCTCACACAGAGGGACAAAAGCAGTTTTGGTCAGAGGGTCTTCTCCAGGGCCAAGAATACTCAGCAGAGAGGCAGAGAAAGATGCAGAGGAAGCAAACCAGTGCCCAGAGAGGATGACGCAACACCCAGAGAGGGTGACGTAGGGCCACGAAGGCCACATGTAGAGGCAACGCAGTATTCTGAGCAAAGGTATGAGATTTTGCTGGGAGATCGGGATTCTAAGTCGGGAAGGCTGGAATCGAGTTTCCTGAAAGTAGATCGATCCAGCAGAGGTGGTGATGCAGTTCTTCAGAGGTCCCCATGCAGGCCTACACAATTAATGCTAGAGGTAGCATAGAGGGTGCTGGGGTTTCGTCAGTTCAGCTATCGGATCGGCGGGGACTTGCAAAGTGAGGTAATATCACAATTTTTCTTTTGTCGAGTGATATTATTTGTACTGGATTGCCAACAAGGCATCCAGAGATTGTATTCAGAAATAATTGCTGCTTAATAATAAAACTCTCAAATCTGTTGCACCAGTATTTGTTAGGTCCCTATATTACTAGTATAGTCCCTTATTGTTGTTAGTGTAACCCCCTTATTGTTATTATTGTACCGTTGTAACCCCCATATTGTTATTATTGTGCCGTTAAATTATTATTGTTAGGTCGGCTAGGATTACATTGTGGCCCCATGGACTCCTATATATAGAAAGGAGGTTTTGTAATTTGTATCATCCAAGAATTGTTCATTCATGTAATGTATTGGAGGTTGCCCCATCGAAGTGGCTTATTTCTAAGGTGTTGATATCTCTTTTCTTCTATTTTTGGAGTTGGTTTCACAACATTTGGTATTAGAGCTTTAGATTCTAGGGTTTCGCTGCCCCAAACAGGTCATTGTGGCATTTTCGCTATAACGTTTTTTCTACGAAGGTTCAGAAGCTGAAATTTTGAGAGTGCGAAGCCGAAATCCTAAGGTAAATCATCGCAAAATTTCAGAGCTTGGTTCACAATATTTTCGGAGATATGATATGTGGAAGTTAGGACTTTTTGCAGGCTCCCGAATTTAACCTAAACAGGTCATCGCGGCATTTGCGCTATAACTTTTGTTCTACGAAGTTTCAGAAGCTGAAATTTTTAGACAGCAAAGCCGAAATCCCGAGGAACATCGTCGCAAAATTTCAGAGCTTGTTTCACAATATTTTTGGAGATATGATCTGTGGAAGTTAGGTCTTTTTCAGGCTCCTGAATTTCATCTCAAAGAGGTTATCGTGGGAAAATATTCATGACTCTCTCTCTAAGCATCGGATTGGAATGCTATAAAAAGTGGCCGCAAGTACACGGACTATAGTTTCTTGTATATCAATTTCAGAGCCAAAGGAGGAAACAGTGACATGTGGCAAGTCATACAAGTTTGCTATACTAAACCAGTGCATAATTGGGTCATTGTGGGAGATTGAACATAACTTTGCCTTGAAGAATCCAAATCAGGTTAGACCTATGGCATTCGAAAGAAGATTTAGAGGGTTACTTCAGGGCCAAATTTCAGATATTGAAGATCCAAAATAACAGAGATAATTCAGTTTCAATATCAGGCTCCTCAAAATCAAGAAAAAGGTGTGTATTTTTTTTTCAAATTGCACAAGTCTTGTTTGAAAAATCAGTTCTAGTTGATTCCAAAGGCCTATTGAGCATAGCGATTAGTATTGGGTTCTAAAATGCCTCCTAAAAAGAATTCAACACCCATTAAGCCTTCAGAAGGCTCTACTATGACTCATGAAGACGAAGAAATGCAACATCAAATATCAAAAGTCCATGAGCAAGTGCACCAAATTTCTTTATCGCAAAGAGCAACAAAAAATGAAATGGATGGTTTGAAGAAAGGTGTGGAAGCTAAGATGAATGGTTTGGAAGCTAAGATGGATGGCATGGAAGTTGGCATGGAAGCTAAGATGGATGACATGGAAGCTAAGATGGATGAAAAAATGGAAAACATGAAGAATGATCTAAAAGCAGACATGGAAGGTTTGACAAAGTTGATACAACAAATGTTTCCTAATGGTGAAAAGATAGTAGAGGAAACTCATGATGAGAACAAAATAAATGCTAATCGTGATTTCATACACTCTAATGTTGGTGGGAAGAACCACCATATTCCAAAGATGGATATGAGGAAGTTTGATGGCAAAGATCCCGTAACATGGATACTACAGATGGAGCGATATTTTGATCTCAATAATGTGCAAAACACACAAAAGGTAAGCATTGCAACTTTACATCCTAGAACAAAATACATTTGTATGGTATCGATGGCTTTGCTCCTGTAAAAAAATTGTCACTTGGTCAATTTTTACGGAGGAAATGATAGCACATTATGAGGATACAAAGAGAAACACCTTCTTTAGCCAATTGATAAATCTCAAACGAAAGGGTTTAGTGGGGGAGCACATTGAGGACTTTGAAAAATTGAATATATGGGTAACTGATATTCCAGAGGAACACAGGATTGATCTCTTCATAGGTACTTTAAAGGATAACATCCAACATGAAGTTCGCGTTTTGGAACCTGATTCTTGGAGAAGGCATTCAGGTTGGCAAGAAAAATTGAATGTAAAATTATGGCGACAAGGAAGCCTACCACTCACTTCTATAAAGAGGGAAGTGTTGCTACTCCTAAATTTCCACAACCTACAAGGTTGACACCACAACAATTGGAAGAAAAAAGAGCAAAAGGGCTTTGCTACAGTTGTGATAGCAAATACACTAAAGGTCATAAGTGTGTTGAGAAGAAATTATTTTACATAGATTGTGAAGAGAAAGAAGAAAATGAACAAGAAGAGGATATACACCAGGAACCAACCCAAGAAGAGGAAGAAATGAGTCTGACCATATCGTGTAATGCATTGGCAGGAATTACCACTCCTCAAACTCTCAAGATAGAAGGACATATCAAGAAGAAAAAAGGTAATAGTGTTGATTGATTCAGGTAGTACCCATAATTTTATTCATTGTAAGGTAGCCAAGGAATTGAATTGTTTCCTATACCCAGCACCAGAATGTCAAGTGATGGTTGCAAATGGAGGAACTATAAATTTCTCTAGAAAATACCATAATATCAAGCTAACCATGGGGGAATATGTATTGAATAGTCCAATGCTTTCCATTCCTATGGGAGGTGTTGATGTTGTACTAGGAGTACAATGGTTACAATCTTTGGGGACGGTAGCTTTTAATTTTCAAGAACTTTTCTTGAAATTTTTTTGAGAAGGAAAGGAAGTCGAATTACGGGGTATTGCGGGGAAGCCAGGAAGGATAATAAGCTCTAATGTCATGACAAAGCTTCTAAAGAAAGAACAACGAGGCGTAATTGCACAATTATGCTCACTAGAAGATCCGACATCAAAATCATCTATTTCTGCAGATCTCCAACAAGTCTTGGACAATCATTCCAAGGTGTTTGAAACTCCCAAAGGACTCCCACCTATTCGTGATCATGATCATGCTATTCATTTGATTCCAGGAAGTGTTCCTCCAAACATCCGACCTTACAGATATCCTTATGTCCAAAAGAGTGAAATTGAACGTATGATTGCAGAAATGTTAGAGGCTGGTATAATTCAACTTATTCAAAGTTCTTTCTCTGCTCCTGTAGTATTGGTACGCAAGAAGGATGGATCATGGCGCATGTGTCCCGATTATAGGGAGATTAATAAGTTCACCATTAAAGATAAATTTCCCATTCCTGTGATTGATGAATTATTGGATGAATTACATGGAGCAATTTATTTTACCAAGTTGAATCTTCGTTCAGGATATCATCAAATTAGAATGAAGACTGAAGATATTCCGAAAACAACATTTCGAACTCATGAGGGTCATTATGAATTTTTGGTCATGCCTTTTGGCCTTACCAATGCACTTTCTACATTTCAAGGGTTGATGAATTCCATTTTCAAACCCTTCCTTAGAAAATTTGTGCTAGTATTTTTTGATGATATACTAATCTACAACAGGTCTTGGAAGGATCATGTTGAACATGTTGACAGGGTGCTCAAACTATTGCGGGAGAAACAATTATATGCAAAAAAATCCAAATGTTTCTTTGGAGTACAAGAGGTGGAATATCTGGGTCATATTGTATCTCACGAGGGTGTTAAAGTAGACCCTAACAAAATTAAAGCCATTAAGGAATGGAAAGTCCCCACAACCATAAAGCAGTTGCGAGGATTTCTCGAGTTAACAGGGTATTATCGCAAGTTTGTTAGAATTATGGGAGAATAGCAGCACCTCTAACAACATTATTGAAGAAAGATGCATTTTCATGGACTCCTGAAGCAACTAAGGCCTTTGAACGTCTTAAAGAGGCAATGTGCCTAGCACCGGTCTTAGCTACGCGAGACTTCACAAAAACCTTTATTGTGGAATGTGATGCCTCAGGAAATGGAATTGGTGCAGTTTTAATGCAGGAAGGAAGACCCATTGCTTTTGAAAGTCGTCCAATCAAAGGAAAGTATTTACAGAAACCTATTTATGAGAAGGAAATGTTAACAATACTGCATGCACTAAAGAAATGGCGAACTTACCTAATGGGAAGACACTTCAAGGTAAAAACTGATCATGATAGTCTTAAACACTTTTGGAACAAAGACTATCTTCAGAAGAGCAGCAAAAATGGGTCACAAAGATGTTGGGTTATGACTTTGAAATAATCTACAAAAAAAGGAAGCTAAATGTTGTTGCAGATGCACTCTCAAGAAAGAATGAAGAGGTGGAAGCATTGCTTTGTGCCATTTCTATTATCCAACCAGATTGGATAACTGAAGCAAGAGATGAATGGAAGAAGGACAAAGATGTATGGACACTCATTCAAAAGTTGCGGCAAGATCCTAGTACATCTGATACATTTAGTTGGAAAAATGATTCCTTATGGTACAAAGATCGCTTATATATTTGTAAGAATTCCAAATAAAACAAAAGATTCTTCTGGAATTGCACACTTCTCCTTTAGGAGGACACTCGGGATTTTTAAAAACTTACCACAGGGTGAAGAAAGAATTTTTTTGGGATGGCCTTAAATCTGATATTCAAAAGTTTGTGTCGGAATGTTTGGTTTGCCAACAGAATAAAGTAGAAACAATTAAGACCCCGGGACTTCTACAACCTTTATCCATTCCAAGTCAACGTTGGGAGGAGATTTCAATGGATTTTATCACAGGTTTACCTAAGTCCGAAGGAAAGAGTGTCATCATAGTGGTAGTTGATAGACTTACCAAGTATGCACACTTTTGTGCATTATCTCATCCATTTAAAGCAAGTACAGTTGCTACTACATTTATGGACACAATTCTAAAGCTACATGGAAACCCAAGGGTTATTGTGAGCGACAGAGATCCCATTTTTACTGGAAATTTTTGGACGGAGTTATTTTCTTTTTTGGGTACTCAATTAGCTCATAGCTCATCTTATCATCATCAATATGATGGTCAAACTGAGATAGTAAATAAATTTTTGGAAGGATGTCTTCGTTGTTTTGTATCTGATAAACAAACACAATGGGTCAAGTGGTTACCTCTCGCTAAATGGTGGTATAACACTTCCTTCCATACTGCAGCAAAAATGACCCCATTTATGGCACTTTATGGATATCATCCACCATCCATCACATCATCTTAAAGAGAAAATTCGAAGGTTCAAGCAGTGGAAGATCACATCGAGCATCAGCAAGAAGTTCTCCAACTCTTAAAGGATAACCTGAATTTGGCACAAAATCGAATGAAACAGCAGGCAGATCAACATCGCAGCGAGAGAATTTTTGATGTAGGAGATTGGGTATTTTTACGGCTACAACCATACAAACAAATGTCCCTCAAGCAAGCTAAGAAGGATAATAAATTATCGCCAAAGTACTCTGGTCCTTACAAGGTGTTGCAAAAGATTGGTACTATGGCATACAAATTGGAGCTTCCTGCTTCTTCACGAGTGCATCCAATTTTCCATGTTTCATGCTTAAAGAAGGTTATAGATGAAAATCTTCCAGTTCAAACAATATTGCCAGAATTTGATGAGGAAGGAAAAATCATATTGGAACCTAAAGCGGTCACGGAAACCAGAACTCGACAGCTACGGAATCGATCAATTTTAGAGTATCTCATCAAGTGGAAGAACTTACCCACTGAAGATTCTACATGGGAGGATGAGAATTTTATACAGAAGCACCTAGAGCTACTCAAGCTTTGAGGACAATACTTTTTTGAAGGAGAGGGGCATGTTAGGTCCCTATATTACTAGTATAGTCCCTTACTGTTGTTAGTGTAACCCCCTTATTGTTATTATTGTACTGTTGTAACCCACATATTGTTATTATTGTGCCCTTAAATTATTATTGTTAGGTCGGCTAGGATTACATTGTGGCCCCATGGACTCCTATATATAGAAAGGAGGTTTTGTAATTTGTATCATCCAAGAATTGTTCATTCATGTAATGTATTGGAGGTTTCCCCCTCTAAGTGGCTTATTTCTAAGGTGTTGATATCTCTTTTCTTCTATTTTTGGAGCTGGTTTCACAACAGTTTACCCGCATTGGGTTTTGTTAATTTTGGGCAACTAGGTCCAAACTGCATGTTGTGATGCTTAGATGACGATGCCAATATTGGATTCCTCTTTAGGAGAGGTGCAAGATCGATCTAAAGATCATCTTGATTGGAGGAGCAGAACATGGATTTTGAATTTATTCCACATGTTCAAGGTCGGCCTGATTTATCCCACATGCATAGGAGATGTATCACACACCCCCACAGATTCCTATATATTGGAGGGACTTGGAGTTCATTATACACACACATTTTTGTGGAGGCATTTTTCTTCTCTCTTGGATGGTGATGGAGCAACGTTTTTGGTTCTAGGTTTAGGGCATCTTGGTGGAGCGTTCTTGGGGTTGTGTGACACATGTGGGAAGCTGACATTATGAAGACTTAGTTGGTTAAAGCATCCTGCTGATCGTCGTAATGCCACCATTCTTTATCTCTGTTTTGGCTGGTCTTCCATCGATCTATTGTTATGTTCTATCTGCATCTTACTTTGATAGAGCCCTAGAAGTTTAAAGTATATTTGCACCTAGCATAGAACATCTTCAGAAATTAACATGGGATCAGAGCTAGGAGAAGATAAAGCCCATCTAGTTGAGAATCTAGGGCAGCGAGATAAGGATTGTTTTCAGGTGGCCGAGCTGCTGGAAGAAAGCTGAGTGAGGAGACCTTAGCTTCAAGTTTGTTGGGGCTGGTTGGTACCCTAACATTCAGCGTGGAGGAAGAAGCCTAGCAGCAACTCTAGGAGCTCCAGGGGGGCTTTGGGGATAGCTTCTTGGAGTTATAAGCAACCACAGGGCTAGGCTTTTTGAACCTAGTTGGTGTGCTTCCACCCCACCGTGATGATATTGAGTTGGTTTACCTCTCTCTGATCTGGGGTTTCGTCAGTTCAACTACTGGATCAGCTGGGACTTGCAGAGTGAGGTAATCTCACAAATTTTCTTCTATCGAGTGATATTCTCTGTACTGGATTGCCAGCAAGGCATCCAGAGATTGTATTTAGAAATAATTGTTGCTTAATAACAAAACCCTCAAATCTGTTGCATCGGTTTTCCCGCATTGGGTTTTTCCGGGGATGTTTGTACAAAAACAATGGTGTCGTATGTGAAGTATTTCTTTATTACTCAGTTTCTTGTTTCCGCATATTAATTAATTAATTGAAGGCTGCAGTAGTAATTTGCTTCAGTATTTTCAGTAGAACACTGCAAATAACTTGTTCATTAAATAACAAGTGAAGTATTTTCTGTGAAAATTTACAAACAGTTGTAGTGATAGATTTATTTCTCCTACTTATTATTTCAATAAGTTATTATTTAGAAATCTTCTGGCAAATATCGAAATAAATACTACTGCAACATTCACAATTATATATGCAGAGAAATAAACAGTAGAGAACATAAGCACAAGAATCAATCACATGTACACAGTTATTTTTGGACAATTATCCTCGGAAAAACCCAATGTGGGAAAATTGGTGCAATAGATGAGGGTTTTATTAATTCTTCAGCAAATGATATATTTACAGGGAAAATAACGGCAGATAAATTGTGAACCACTTGAGACTGAATTTCTGGCTTACTTGGACAATTCTATGACACCCAGAATAGCCCCTGCATGCCCTTGCGTCACCCTGTGTGACTCTCTCTGCAGTCCCAGCGCTGGACTGCGTGAATCTGCGTGGAGACTGCGTAGGGTCTTTGCACTGCAGCTTCAAGCTACCTACAGTGACCCACTGCTGCCCTTTGACCCTGATCTCGATCACCCCTGACCTCCTCCTTTTCTTTTGCAACTTCTCGCCCTGCAACTCTCCCACTAAGATCGAGTTCTACATTAGAATGTATCTCCTTCGGGTACTGAGTGTATGCACAACTTATATTCCAAGTGACCCTCAAGCCTTCTTTTATAATCTTCCTGTTGGAGAACCAACGGCCCAGATTAAAAGATTAATCAATGGCTAAGATTAAAACTTGACTTGATCCATGTTTCTAGAAGATTCACACTCTGACTTATTAATACCCTTTAATTATTTCATTTCCCTAAGTTTAGACTTAGGGTCTTCATTAAAATAATTAATTATTTTAATAAGGCTTGAACCAAGTGGAATTTCCACAAACTGTTTCTGGGTTCTTTGGAATGTTGTTGTCCAAGCCTCCCTACAAAGTTTGAGACTTGGAACACTTCCGGGTGCTATACAAGTCAACACTCCCTCTTAGTGAGGAAGGTGTTCCAACAATATGCATGTTGCATGCTGCTCTGATTCTGAAACACCGTTTGCGCTGCTAAACTCAAGATTCTACTCCCCGCATTTTCTGCGCCGTTGCACCTTGTACTGTTGCCTTTGACACTGCCATTGTCACTTGCTTCCTCTGTACCATAGCTCCCTTTGAATATTGAATCCTCCATTCCTGCTACTGGAAGGGATTCTTCATCATCCCCATCTTCTCTTTGAAGTAGACAAACTTTGTCTTTCCCAGAGCTTTTGTGAGGATGTTTGCCACCTGTTCTCCTATTGGAGTGTATTGCAACTGAACAGCTCCACGTTGTACACGGTCCCTGATGAAGTGACACCGAATGTCCATATGTTTCGACCTATCATGAAACACAGGATTCTCAGAGAGTTTTATGCAACTCTGATTACCACATAAGATGCTGGTTGCTTCAATTTTCTCCTTGAGTAGATTTACTAGCAGTTTCCTAAGCCATATGGCTTCGCACGAAGCTGTGCTGGTTGCCATATACTCTGCCTCTGCTGAACTCAGTGCCACGGACTTCTGCTTCCTACTGCACCAGGAAGTCATTCCTCATCCCAGACTGAAACAATACCCACTGGTACTCTTCCAATCAATTGAACTTCCAGCCCAATCTGCATCAGTGAAACCACTCAACCTGACATCATTGTCATGGGTGTACTTCAATCCAAGCTCGACTATCCCTCGAAGGTACTTGAGAACATGCTCGGCTACTGCCCAATGTGCCCTCTTCGGTTCCACCATGAACTGACTTAGGGTATTAACAACATAATAGATGTATGGCCTTGTATTTACCAGATACATCAATAACCCTATGAGCTGTCTATACAGCATAGGATCAGCTTCATCATCTTCGGATGTGTCAATTTTCTTCTAGTTGGTAATCATTGGAGTAGTCATGGGCCTACAATCCTCCATCTGAAATCTCTTCAGAATCTCTGTAGTGTATCTTCCTTGACCAAGGAATATCTCCCCATTTTGCTGCCAAACTTCCAACCCCAAAAAATAGTGCATCCGTCCTAGATCCTTCATGTCAAATTCTTCAGCTAGATTCTTCTTGCAACCAATGATGAGCCTTGATGATCCTGTCAAGAACAGATCATCCACATACAATACCAGTATCAAAGGCTCCCTCCCTACTCCTAGATAGTAGAGATTGGGATCTGCATCACTCTTGACGAATCCCATCTTCTGCAGGTAGCTGTCAATCTGACCATACCAGGCTCTAGGAGCTTGCTTCAGTCCACATAATGCCTTTTTCAATCTCCACACATGAGTTTTCTGATCATGTGTCTCAAAGCCCTCTGGTTGTTCTACATACACTTCTTCTTCTATCACACCATTCAAGAATGTCGTCTTGACATCCATCTGGTGAATTTCCCATCCCATCTACGCAGCAAGGGATATCACGAACCTGATAGATGTGTATCTGGCTACCGGGGCGAAGGTTTCTTCATAGTCTATACCTTCCTTCTGAGCATACCCCTTAGCATCATACTTTATCTTGTAGATCCACCTGGATCTTACAACTGATCTCTCCTGTGGTCTGGGTACTACTTCCCAGAAATCATTTGTCATGATGGAATTGTACTCTTCCACCATTGCATCAACCCACACCTGGTGCTGAGCTTCTTCCCGAAAACTGGAAGGTTCTCCGACCTGAGCAACTAAGGCTTCATACCTTTCAGGCTACTTACGCCGTCTCTTCTCATTTCGGGGGATTCCAACAAGATCTTCTGCATCTTTCAGAATCTGTCGAAGCTTCCTACTCGTTCTTCCACTTGTGGTGGGTGGATTTATCAGCTCTCCTTCTTGTAAATTCTCGGAAGACCCATCCTTTGGAATCCATATCTCCTCCACCTCCACCAATCATATGTTTCCTTGCCCATTTGGAAAGAGCACATGTTGGAAGGTAGGCTTCCAATCAAAAGGTACTCTATTCATTTTCAAATCGGGTGCTTATGCTTGTTTGTAATTTGGGCATTTGACATGGATTATAGGATAACCTGGAAGGAAGGGGGGTTTTGTAAATTTTGGATAGACATAATGTTCTATGCTTAATGCAAATTTACTTCAATCTTCTAGGGCTCGATACAATATAGCAATCACATAAACATGAAAGTAAAACACTGATAGAACATACCAATAGATCAACAGAAGACAAGCCAATAAAATAGATTAGTTTTACATATCTTCTTGTCCATCAAAGATGTAGAATAGTGTGCGTTACGACAGTCAACAGGATGCTTCAACCAGAAAAGTCTTTCTTAGGTCAACCAACCCTCCAAGTGTCACACACACAACCCTCAAAGACAGCTCATCAAAAGTCAACATAATTCAACAAAAGAATCCCACATCCAGAGTTACAGCATCATCCATATTTTCGGCATCCAGATTTACATCATCATCCATATTTACGACATCCATATTTACACATGAGAGAGAGAGAAGCATCTTCTAGGCTGAACGAACCAATCAGATCATGAGGAATGTGTGTGATGAGATGATGATAAAATGACCTCCAAGTCTCTCCAACTTATATCCATCTATGAGGGTGTGTGACACATATGTTGAGGCACTCAAGCCCATGTTACAATTCTGGCCAACCTTGCACATAAGTGGAATAAATTCAAAATAAATGTTCTGCTCATCCAATCATGATTATCTTTAGATCAATCTTGCACATCTCCGAAAGAGGAATCCAATAAAAATATTGGCATCATCATCTGAGCAGTACCACATGGAGTTTGGATCCAGTTGCCTAAAATTAATATTCCCTCTCAACTAGGGAGAACTACATCCACCAGTGCCATCCAAACATCGTGCGTCATCCCGTCGTAACTTGCTTTGCTGGCTTCTTTATTTCAAACGATGAGTCACAAAGACATCACTCCCGACTGACTCGAAGTCAGCTCAGAGGTCTGAAACCTCTATAGGACTCAAAGGAGTCTCATACTAACCCGAAGTTAGTTAAACTGACCCGAAGTCAGTTGGAGGTTCAAAAACACTCTTGGATTCAAAAGAGTCATATACTAACCCGAAGTCAGTTGGAGGTATGAAACCTCACTTGGACTCAAAAGAGTCATATACTAACCCGAAGTCAGTTGGAGGTCCGAAACCTCACTAGACTTGATCCCAGATCAAGTGGTTGGACACGTGCCATCCTAGACATAGAGAGTACGACAATCTCCGATGCGTCCATCGGTCTTGCTATTGGTCTCTATCCACATTTTGCCACCTCATTGGCCAAGATGAGAGGTACTTCCCATGAGTTCGAAACTCCATGGGTAGGATGCATATGGGGCACAGATCAAAGAGAGGTGAACCAACTCAATATCATCATGGTGAGGCGGAGGCACACCAACAAGGTTCGGAAAGCCTAGCCCTGTGGTTGCTTATAGCTCCAAGTAGTGTTGATTTATGGTAGCATAGGATGTGCTCTAGCCTTGTAATTTTTTATACAGGCTAAGACACATGTATTCCATAATACCCAGAAATGGTTTTGGAAAATTCCACTTAGAGATGGTTTAATTAACTCAATTAATCGTTTTTAATGTTTTCCTAAGTCTAAACTTAGGGAAACTGATTAATTAAAGGGTATTAATTAAAATAAGAGTGAATCTTCTAGATAAAGTCATGGATCACCTCGAAGTTAATCTTAGCCCTTGATTATGTTTTAATCTTGGCCGTTGAAGAGTCAACGGAAGAATATAAGGAGGAGGGTGAGGGGCTTATGGAAATCACATCAGACGGAGAAAGAATCAAGAGATTGATTTCTTCAACCAAAGGAAGAATCGAAGTGATTCTCGATTACATAGAGGGAAGGTGAAATCTCCAAGAGGGAGAATTTCTGAAGGGTAAAGAGTGCGGGAAGAGAAGTGAGAAGGGAGCCCTAGCAGCAGCGTAGAGATAACCAAACAGCAGTTACGCTGGGCCACCGCAAAGTAGCAGAGGGAGTTTCAATTTCAGTTGGAGAGACAAATGAGGGTTCATCCAGTATACGGAGGGCATTTCTGGAAGAGGAGAAAACTCAGGTCTCAAACAACAATAAGCACAGAAGGCAACCATAACGAACAAAAGTAGCAGTGACGCAGTGAAAACGTGAGTGACGCAGTCACTATGCAGAAATCACGTAGAGCCACTCAGTGTGGGTACAGGTCAGTGTCGGAACTCCGCGGTGAAGTGAAAATTGTCTCACTAAGTCTATTCTCATCAGATTTCTTCAGGTGGTTGATTGATGATTACAATCACACTTTTGTTCTCAAAATTTATGAATAATAAAGAAACCCTCAAATCTGCTACACCGGTTTTCCCGCTTTGGGTTTTTCTGGGGACAATTTCCCAAAAATAGCATGGTCTATGTGTGAATACTTGTGCTATTTCCTTTATATTGTTTATTGATCGTGAAGTCTGTAGCATATTTTATTTTTCTATTTAAAACTGTGAAATGTTAAATAATTGTATTTGAGAATGCAATAGAAGAAATAGAATAAGTAGCTGCAGTAGGATTCTACATTACAAAATTTTCACAAGTAGCTATCCCCAAAGCCCGTTGGAGCTCCCAGAGCTCATCGTCCAACATGACCCTTAGAAAAGGGTTGTTCCATGATTCCAAGATTCTTATAGAAGGTTAGGAACTTGAACTTCCCTAAGGGCTTAGTGAGAATATTTGCGACCTACTCATCAGTTCCTATATGATCGAGCCTTACGGTGCCTCGCTAAGAGGGAGTGTTGATTTATGGTAGCATCAGATGTGCTCTAGCCTTGTAGCTTTCTTTTAATCTTAGCCATTGATCCAAGATATGATCATGGCCGTTGATTTGTCAACAAGAAAAGTATAAAGGAAAGGCTTGGGGTCATTTGTAAAGACACAAAGAGGCAGAGCACTGAAGCTAAGTTGAGATTCTAGGGTGGGGTTGCTAAGAATACTCAGAAGTGTTTCAGCTGCAGAGAGGGGAATTTAGACCAAGGGGATGATCTGATCCTAGGGTCTAGAATACACAAGAGGCAGAGAAGAGATCAACTCAAGGACAACACAAAGGAACGCAGCAGCAGCAAGGACAACGTAATTTTCAGGAAACCCTTCAAGGGTTACGTAGAGACCCTTAGGGGCAGCGTAGTGACTGCGTCACCCATTCTGAGGTAACACAGTCCCTTCCGGAGCAACGCTGAAGGTTTGGAGGCCATCCAAGGTTGATGCAGAGGCTTTCAGGGGCTTCAGACGCTGACGCAGAGCCTTTCAAGGGCAACGCTGGGGTTTCTAGGCATAGATTTGGTTGAGTTCTGTAAATCTTGTTTGAGGGTGTGGATCAGTCATTATCTTGGCTCTAGATCAGCCAGTGAGCTGTAGATCTAGAGTTTTCTCTGTCAGGTTTTCTAGATCTGGAACCCAAAGTTTTGTATTCAGAAATATTCTTAATAATAGAACCCTCTACCAGCCAGAGACCGGTTTTCCCACCTTGGGGTTTTTAGGGGACTATTTGTCCAGAAATAACTGTCACTTTGTCAATTTGTGCACGTGCTTATTCTAGATCTGAATTGGTAGAGCTCTATTATGTGTTTTGCTTTGATGTTGACTTGAATTTATTCAGTTAATAACTTATCTAAGTAGGAGGAGCTTAACCAGATTAACAGTAATAATTTTTGCATAGGATATAAGATTCATAAATTTCTACATATCTGACACAACCAACTTAAATGCCACAACAAACTACTTTGCAAAGCGGAATAAATACAACAGTAAATCAACTAGTGCACAAATAGACAAATTTTTACAATTTTTTTAACAACCCAACTTCATTATATTATCAATCTCTAATACAATTTTCTAGGCCCAAGGGCTCCCGAACTAGGGATCATGCCCCTCATACAATCACTGATACAAGAATACAAACTAGGATTTGGTGTCAACAACTATGACCACCAATATACCCTGAACAAGATACCAACTAACCTACTAGTTGATGTAGTGCACTTCACAAGTCCACTTGGTCACGTACCTTGAACACACATGCTGGTCCTTCTGCTCCCCATCTGCAGCAACACCAATCTGCCTCTATCAATGAATCCTGCTCCATTAGGTCACTGAACACGACTCACCAACTGTCTGCACTCTAGCTGATCATTACTCCATCAATGATTCAACACATAGGGACTTCTGTAAGTTGTTCATAACGTCGTTTGTGAACAACTCCTAAGCTGCCCACCTGTTGCTCCTTAGTCCTTCAAGAACACAACACTTTGGGAATTTTTCCCACTATTGCCTTCTTGTGCTGCTCCAATGAAGACAAACTTAGGGCATGGAGGCTGTCCACTTTAACTATAGAAATTCCTTCTTCAACAGTAGACTACGGCTGAATGACTGGTCCACTTGGCTACCTTCTTTTATCTTTCAAAGGGTCAACCCTTGACCTCCACACTTCTGCCTCTCATAGCAGGCTTAATGTCCTTCTTAAGTCCCGCACTTAGGGAACATAGGACACCTTCCTACAACCCTCCTTATTGTGCTTGAGATGCCCAAATAACACTGTCCAAACTAGGACAACCATCCACTAACAACAAAATCAACTATGAAAATACATACCTCTGGAAACTGCCATGTCCTTAGCTCCGAGAATGCATAGTTCTGAGATGATTTTGTTCCTGGTTAGGGCACTCCAACAACCCTCCGTCGAGGTCTCATACTTCCTCCAAAGTCTGCGTTGGAACCTTCTATTTCATCTCGCCTTCTTTGCCTTCATACTTGTCCTTCCCACAATTGCTTGCTTGGTTTTTTGTACCTTCAAATCAGACCTTTCGGCCTCCAAACAAATCACTTCAGGATTGTCCCTAATTGCAATCACATCAGAGAAGTTTTGGCCTTATTCTTAAGAAGATTCAAGCTTATCTCATGCCCATATCTGATCCTCCAACTCACGACCTGCTCCTAATCAAACTTGGCTCTCTTGCAATCACAGAAATCACCCAAAACAAATCTTTTTCTCCTTCACTGAGCTCCTTTGATTTGTGGTCTATTTCAGATGTATCTCCAATGATTCATTGCACTTAAGATGTGAGAAATGAGGAGTCTCCTCTTGTGAAAATTTTTTAATACAAAATTACGGAAACCCTATTGCAGTATCTTGATTTACTTATCCTACTTGTGATTTAATTATACAAGTTATATTCAGAAAATATTCAGAAAATCTTGAAGTAAACACAACTAGCATCATACACATATAGAAAACATTTACTGAAACATTGCGCACATATGACAAAGGACACACATGATTTTTTGGACAAATGTCCTCGGAAAAACCCAATGCGGGAAAACCGGTGCAACAATTCTTTGAGGGTTTTATTTATTATGCAGAATATCTGAATACATCTAGGGCACCAGTAGTGGTTTGCCCCATAGAGAAATTCACGATAGTTGTACCTTATCATTCGGAGACAGAAAATATGGCTAATTCAAACCCTTCAGGAATTACTAAATACGAGCCCTTTCTGGCCCACTGGAATCCTCAATGCAACTCTTCCAGCCTCTATGTCAGCCTCTCTAGCCTTTGCACAGCACAGGCTACCCCTGCGTCACTCTGAAGGCCTTTGCGCTGCATCTGCGTTACCCTTTGCGTGGTCTTTGTGTCAACTTGGATGGGCTGTGTCCCTCTTGTGGGCATCTGTGTTGCCTGGTACAAGACTGCCTCTCTGATGTATGTATTCTCGGCCTCAGATGAGAACATCCCTTGCCGATCTGCCCCTCACTAGCACTGCAAGCTCACTCGAAAATTTTCAACAAACCGCGCCCCAAAATTTCGACTTAGCTCAAGTGCTGCTACTCTGTGTGTGTGTTCTCCAATTGACCCCAAGCGTTCCTTTAATACTTTTCTCGTTGAGAAATCAACGACCGTAATATAATTTCTAATCAACAACTAAGATTAGAAAACGCTTGATCCATGTCACTTAGAACATTTTCACCAAATGTGTAAATTAATTCACTTTAATTTTTCAATTTCCCTAAGTTAGACTTAGGGTCCCCATTAAAAATTTTAATTATTTGAATAACTTTTACACCAGGTGGAATTTCTCCAAATGATTTCAGGGTCTTGAAAATCTCGTGTTCTAGCCCCTCCAGAAAGTTTCAGAGTTAGAGCACATCTGTTGCTACCCAAAATCTCAACAGTGCCTCTTAGCGAGGAATGTGCTCTAACAACACTTCACCACTGAAGCATCACCCTGATATCTGGGCCCTAGCATCGGTCTCTGTGCTGCTGATGCTTGGCATGTTTGCCTCCATCCACTGCGTTGCTACCTTCTGTACTGATGCCCATGACTCTGCCACAGTCACTGCTACATCTTTACTGCAGCTCCCTCTTAAATTGCAACATCATGCTGCCTATAGCACTGCCACTGCTAACTGCTGCACTGCAACTCAGTTGCTGAGAAGTAAGCAACTGAAGAACAATCACCCAAAAAATGACAGGCAAGTCAGTTTGGCTGCATCTCATCACTGAAGCACCCTCTGCTGTTGCTCTATGTTGTCTCTCAAGAGTCTCTGCGCTGTTGTTGCTCTGCACTGCCCCTTTGCACTGCTGAAGTCCCATCAGCCTCGGCACTTGAAATCATACTTCAAATTTTCTTATGCTTCACCATTGAGCACACTCTACAATCTTAAGTCTGATGCATTAAGTAAAACTACATTTTATTTCATGACAAGAAAATATATTTCAAGTTGAAGTTGAATTTTCATTTTCATGTTAATTTACTTTTAGATCTTACATGCCCTAGGAATCACTAAAATTTACCTCCAACTTAAGTTGGTTGAATAGACATTTTAGGGACCCTCTACCTCTATGGACTCTTCATTGTGAGATCCAAACCTTTGGGCAAGGGTGGGGTCTGAGGATTAGAGTTCAATTGTAATCTTGCTTTAGAGCTAATAAAATAAACCAAGAGCAATATCTCATCACATTTACTTGCAAATTTCTCAAATTTTTTGCTATCTTGATGGTTTAAAGTTTCACATGCAAATCTTATTTCAAGAAGCACTTTGGATCCAAACATTTTAATCTCTTAAATTTTGCAACAAGTTTAATTCTAGGGTACTTGGAAATTTGCTTATCTTTTTAGCTTCATTGCATGTTGTCATTTTAATGGTCATTATTCTTTATGGATGATTGATATATCTTGTTTCATTGGCAAATACCCTTATTTGGTGTTGAAAATTTAATTGCATGTTGTTATCTTGGTCTAACATTTGAGTTTTTCTATTATCTCATTTACATTCTCCAAAGTATATTACTAATTGTTTGTATTTCGGCAAGATATCTTCACATGTTTTGATTCACCCATTTATTTATCTTAAAAACATTCTTGTATCTTGCATTTATAATATCTTGTGCGAATAATTTCTTGTTTCACTTTTTAGGATTACTTTTGCTTTCTATTTGTAAGCATTTCACTTCATTTAAGCAAATGCAATTTCATTTTAAGAGCAATACTTTGAAGGCACTAGTTTTTCATATGTTTCATGCTTATCTTATGTATTGATGGTTATTGATCATATCACTTTTTTGCTTATAAATCTTAAGAAGTAATCTATTTAACTCTAACAACTCTCATAGAAAACTCACATCTTTAACTTAGTTTTTCTTTAGGGACCACCCCCCATAGCTAACCTAGGAGATAGCTTAAACGGAGAGAGTCAGGATTAGTGTGACAGCCCCTTCTCCGAGTTCCTTGCCACCAAGCACACCTTGTGGGGTTAAAGGCTTTTCTCACTAACTTGTAGGTAGGTGTAGGCGGCAAGGCGATAACAGGGGGCATTAGGCTAAAATAGATCTTATGACTCCTCATATAAGTAGAGGAGAGATCATTTGTAACAATTCATCATCACAACTTGGAAATTTTGGCCTCTCATTAGACAATTCCGACCTTGTTTTCTTGTGGTAAAGTTTGGAACTATGAATGCATTTTGATATTTGGAGAAAATTATGTGTCTTTGGAGCTATTATCTTGGATCAATGGATGGAAATATTTGCATGTTATCTTGTAAGTGAACTTATTATTGAATATTATTTTATTTATGTCTAATGTATGGAATATATTGAATCTAGGGTTTGTTATTGTGCCCTAATTTGTTGAAAATCTATTGAAAGGTATCTAGATATCATTATTGCATGAATTACTCATTGAATAACATGTGAATGATAATCCTAGTGTGAAATTCGATTATCTCTCCCATGAAACTCCTTGATCCATTGCATAGGTAATTGTTAGGGTTTTTAATGTTAGGGAATCATCTATCCTTCCTCCTTATCAACGTTTTGGTCATTTAATCAGCTCATAGACTCAATCTGCAAAAGAATAAGGCACTGGCCATCCTATGTTGATGATCAATTTCAATTTTATCCATAAAGTCTTTTGTAAATTTGGCCCCTTCAAGGCCAAGCTTGCTAACTAGGGCTTGGTGTAAATCCCTAGGCAAGGAGTATTTTTGGCATTGAAGAGCCTAAACATCAAGGGGAGGATATTTTCCAAAAAATATCTTCTTTTAGTGGGCATCCACTTCAATCTTGTCCATAAATTTCTTTGCCCTGGTTATTTGCCCTAAGGTAAAACCCTAGTCTAGTCTTGCTTCAAATTAGGGGCTTGTTTGAGGGTTTCATGAGCCTGTCTTATTGAAAATCATTGTTGGAAACCTTTTTTCTTTGCCTTGACCTTTGGTCACCCCAACACTCAACAAATCTATCAGGCCCTAGGTCTTGTTCTCTTAACCCTAGGCCTCTATAAAGAAAGCAAATTGCCTCCAATAGGAGCCCTAAACCTAAATTGTGCCTTTCTTGAAGAATGCCTCATTGTGTTAGCTTCTCCCCTAACATTAGAATACCCATTAAGTGACCTTCTCACGTACTGAAAATCCTCCCATTGGTGAAAATCTGGAAAGAGCAGGGGGTTTTGGATGTGGTGACAGTGGGCCAACACTCCATTGTTTTCACTTTGTCTAGTGTCAACCTTTTAGGGATCTCCTCTCCAAGGCTTGTTGGATTTTGTGGCAACAAACCTTGACATCCAAACAATGATCCAACATATGACTTTCTTGAAAAGTAAAATCTGAATACAAGATGAGTGGCAGAATGTGAGAAAGATCAACTTTCGATTAAACTAAAGATTGGTCATTGTATAATGGTATTTGATCGTATTGTTCTTAAACCACTTTGAGGATAGGCACCGACAAGGGCTCTTGTTGATCGCATTCTTCATGGCTGATTTGTTGTTATTATTGCTATACTTTATCATTATTAATAGAAAATTCCAAAGAAACCACTATTACTCTGTATATGATTCAAGTTTTGCAACTATCGGTTAATGATCATCCAAGGATAAACAAATTTAATCCCCTCTATCATTGGAATATTGATAAGATGCAAGGCTTACATCATCCTGTTCTTCTCCAACAACAAAAATTCTTACAATCTTTGGGGAACCTCAAAGAATTCCTTTCCTCTTTGGGAAGACAAGAAATCTTAGCCTAAATTTGTTGGTTTCTGACTCTAAAAGAGGGTATAAAA
Organism: Pinus albicaulis; assembly: GCA_034641835.2. Classification (NCBI taxonomy): domain Eukaryota; kingdom Viridiplantae; phylum Streptophyta; class Pinopsida; order Pinales; family Pinaceae; genus Pinus; species Pinus albicaulis. The sequence continues at coordinate 1,394,852,454 of CM076579.1, read as the reverse complement.
CGTTGGATAAAAAACAAAAACATTATCCACCATTAAATTTCACGGTCAAAATGCAAGGGGGGTCTTATCATGTTTAATGATGAATTTGACATGAAATTCAAGCATAGTTTCATCTTCTCTCTTCTTAATGTGAGAAAATTCCTAAAATTTATCCCACACCCATTCAAGATCCATGATCAATCATGATCTTTTTGCAATGAAGTCACCAATGGCTTTTGTTAGGTGGTAATCCACACTTGTGTTACAAAATATAATTTTAGGTTCGCTTAGGCCTGGAATAATGCCCTGTGTGTGGTCAAATCAAGGGGATTTCCTCTTGCCAACAAGTATGATTCAATCCTACATCAGATGGAGTCACTAGGTGAGAAAAAATAAAATATAGAAATTAAGCAAAAACTCACTAACGTCGTTAGAATAATTGATTGACAATATCTGCAACAAGGACAATTTGTTAGCACATAAATACGCACCATAGGAAAATGCTTACTTCAATACTTGTAACACAAAAATGATGGGATAACCAATAGAATCAGCTCAAGGGTCACTAGCGGATTGCCTCTCCATTTGAATTGGTACTTGCCAATCTTGGGGGGGGTTTCTAGCTTGTCATGAGTTGAAAATCATCAACATATATGCAAATCAACATAAAAAATCACCACATAACATGGATTCTTAGCATGCAATCAAGTACCTAAGGATAAAAATGGTTAGTTAATTAGGAACAAATGTGATAATTTTAATTAGTAATTAGAAATGTTCCACCAAGAATCCAGTGCGGGGAGACACATAGGGGGACGTGTGGGAGTATGCTGAAATTTTAGGGAAATTTCGGGGGTGCAGGGAGTTGTCGAGGTATATAATTTTTAATTATATATATTTAATTCAAATTCATATTCATTGTTAAATAATGAAAGCATAAATATTAAATAGACTAACAGTAATAATGAATACCAATACATTGAAAATTGAAATTTGATCTACACATGATAAAATCCAAATTCATAATTGAATTGAATAATGGCATACATTGATCCATCCTCATCATTCATTTTGATACATACATATTACATCATTCATATGACATACTCAGTATTCTAATATTCATCCATAATCAATGATCATTCAATAAATAAATTCAATAATGAAATCTTCAAATACATTGATCCATGATTCCATATCATTCATCATTCATCATTCTACAATCTACAATGTACATTGATTTAAAAATTAAAAATTAGTTTCATCATTCATCATTCTAAAATCGAAATTGAAAGCAAAACAATGAACATACTAGAAGTCTAGAAGTAGATAGTAGATACTAAAGTTTGAACACTAAATAGTAAATAGTAAATTTATATAACTCAAAGTTTCAAACTCAAAAATAGTTAAGAGTGGAGAGTCAAGAACTAGTCTGAGGTCATCAACTAAAAAGTAAAAATGGATAAGGAGCACTGAAAATAAAATCAACATCAAGGACTGAATCTCAATGATTGGTCCTCTACATCCATTTGCTGCATGAATTCATTGGGACCATCAATGGGAATATCAGTATCTAAGTCAGAGTCACTCTCTTGAGTAACCAACGAAACTCCAACCAAACCATGCTGTAGCTCATCTGGTCCATCCTCATCATCTATCTGTGCACTATCCTCTGGATCCACATCCCAATGTTGCCAGTCCCTTCCCATACACTGGTGTCTTCCTATGTGCAATATGTAGAGAACTGTGCACTGCAACTAGCTTCTCTGCTCTCCTAGAGGAAAGTCTATTCCTCTTGATAGAGTGGATGAAGCCATATGCGGACCAATTCCTCTCTGCTGCAGAGGAACTAGCAATCTGAGAAAATAAACAAATAGTAAGTTGTTGGATCTTTGGAGTATCATCCCCATGCATGGTCCACCAACCAATGGGGTCAATCTGGCCTAAATCATTGCGATCTTCCCTTGCATCATGCTTGTTGAAGGGACCATTGAGACTTGTAAATTGCATCCATTGTCTCCTAATTGTTTTCCCTTCTTTTGAACTATACATCTTTGTAATGGCAGCTCAAAATCCCTTTTTGACCTCAGAATCTTCAATGGGAAGAATTCTACCAGTCCTTGGCACATACCATTTTGGGTTGAGTGCATATGTTGCCATGTGCAAAGGTGTATTCATTTGATCCCACCTACACTGAATAATGGGTCAAATCTGGGTCGTATAAAACTCCAAGGAAGGGTCTTTCTCACAAATGGTCACCCTTACTTGATCCAACATACTATCAAAAGTCTCATAAATTTCTTCAAGAGTAGGAGAATCTGTGTCAGTGTAGCGGATGACCTCAACTACAGGACGTAAGAGTGACACAAAATAACCACAATTTGTCCACCAATCATGATCCAATATTTGAATCCTGATTTTCTTCCCTTCCTCTGTCTTGGATTCTGCCCATCTGTTCCAATCTGGAGTCACAACCATGGCCTGCAATGCTGACTGCACCTCCAACATCCCCTCTAGTAAAAGAGAATAACTAGCATATCTGGTATCAATAGGCTTTAGGAATTCCTTCCTCGCATGAGACTTGTACATGGCTAAAGAGATGTGGTGATTGCAAATAAACATTTGCACATTTCTTGTAGTTGTCACCAAGTTAGATACCCACTCAATTTTTCCAATGTCTTTCAATGCATTATTGAGCGCATGCACACAACAAGGGGTCTAGAAAATATGCCTGTATTTAATTTGAATTATTAATCCTGCTGATCTACACATTGTTGCTGCATCTGTCACAACCTGTACAACATTTGTAGAGCCAACCTCCTCTATAGCATCACGAAGAAGCTCAAATTGGAACGCTGCATCTTTGCGCTTTCCAAAACAATCAATAACTCTAAGAAAGAAAGGCCCCTCTCGGCAAGTAACTATGATGTCGATAAGTGGACATTTGGCAATGTCTGTCCACCCATCCATAAAAATAGAACAACCTTCCCTCACCCATGTCTGCCTCAGTTTTTCCTTTTACACATTAATATTGCCCACTTGCCTTTATAATATCACTGTCCTCAACTTATGTTCATTTGGGGGCACATATGAGGGTCCTGCTACTGCAATTTCTTTGATCATCTCCTTGTAGTAAGGAGAACGACTAACATGGAAAGGAATGCCATTGGCAAAAAGAAATTTGCCAATGGCATCATCTGTATCATCACGGTTCAACTTACCATACATCCCTGCAAGAGTTGGTCCCATTGCACAAGAACGGGAACCCTTAGTCCCAACAGGAGATGGTGGAGGCATATTTTTCTTGTCTTTTAAATTTCTTTTGGTGAACTTCGACATGAATTTTCTACTTGCAAAGGTGCCCTTTGCATCTCTTGCCATTTGCATTCTCAAGAGCTCTGATTTTTGCAATATGGTTAATTTTGTACATATATTAACCCAAAAGATGCATCTTGATCCGATTATAACTCCCAACCCAATAATGACCACAAACATTGCATTTCTAACAGCGTGTCCTGCCTCTTTGTTTCCCTGGTTTTGGTTGGGTTGAAGAGTCAGCCATTTTGGTAACATATAACAAAAGAGGTTTGTTTGGATTAAATGTCCCATTTGCATATAATTCCAATGACCTTGATGGGGTTGCAGGTGCAATGGGCGAAACACTAGCTGCACTACTGCCATGGGTTTCATTCATTGTTGATGGGATTGCAGATCCAAATGGACTTTCTGTTTGAGGATTATATTCATTATAATTGTTAGTGTCACTGTGGCTGCTCATGCTGTCGTGATCAGTGATTTTATAGTTGATGCTTGCTGTGTTTTGATTTATTTTGCAATTTATTTTAATTTTTCTACCATGCATGAAAGGTTTAATAAAAAAATTAAATTTTAAAAATTTAATGCCAAATGGTTATGAATCTAATACTATGAAGACTGAATTTACAATGGAAAATGAAATATCTACATTCTGATTTTAAAATTTAAATGTTGAAACTTGAAATTTTAAACTATTGATAAATCGATAAAAAATTTAAATCTGAGTGCTACCATTAGGGGAATTTTGAGGTTTAAAATGGGCCTCCTAAGGAAAATGTACAATCAAAATTCACATTATGAGAACCAATCACATTTTAGGGGTTGACATCATCCCTAATGGTTGAGATGGCATTGCTTGAGTTAAAGGTACTTACTTGTCACATTCTCAATGGTGGATAAAAACTCATGGTTAACCATGGTAGTGCTCTAAGTACTTTTAAAGTCAAAGTAAAGTACTCATAATAAATGTCATTTCACACTTTTTGAATAAAACTCATACATAAAATAATATATTACATTTATTATATTATTTTTATATAGTACATTAATTACATGTTATTATACAATATAAATAATATAAATTTTAATTAATAACATATTATATAATCAAGAATTTATGAATTTATATTTATATTTTATTTTAAGTTATTTAAGTACAAAGGAAAAATGCATTAGTTGTTCAATGATAATGATTTTTTCTTGAAAAACTCATTCTTATTTATAGTCACATCAATACAATTTTTTTATTAATTTTATTTTGGTACAACTCTTGAATTGAATTTAACCATGGTTACATGGAATGTGGTGCAAAAAGTGAATTTTAAATTCATAAATATTATTTTATTGGTTTAACTATTATTTTATTATTTCCTTAGGATGCCCATTTTAGACCTCAAAATTCCCCTAATGATTAAAAATTAGAATATGAAAAAAATAAAAAATTAAAATGCAGCAGGCAACAACTTACTAGAGTGAGTGTGGAAGGCTGGAAGCTCAAGATTGCAATCTTTGTCTCGGCAGAAAATTGACTCATAAAAGGCTGTTATAATCTTTGAAACAACGAAATATCTCACTCAATCTCACCATACAGGACTGAGGAAAGTCGACTGACCAAAACAGTGAACACAGGTGGCTGTAATGGTTTCAAAAAACTTAAAAAGAGGTGGTTGTATAATATATATGATTATATCATATATGGCGTGGGCGTAGGCAACTCGATGGCGGGCAACTCGAGCAACTTGACGACGGACAGCAGATAGTAGCTCGACAACAGCTTGATGATGTACGACAGCTCTACGACGGACGGTGTAGGCACGCTAACAGATGGCGTAGGCAGCTCGACATTGTCTCTGCGGGCATAAGCAGCGTGATGGTAAATGACGTAGGCAGCACGATGGTGGACTGCACAAGCATGATGACGACCAGCTTTGACGGTGGACGACAGCTGGACGTTGTCTCTGGAGCAAGAAGGAGCAGCTATGGGCGTAGGAAACAAGAAGAAGCTGTCAGCACTTTAGTGGACACCGGAGGTCGTTCAATAGTTCGAACTTGGACTCAGTTCAACAATTCAGCAGGGAGCTCGATGGCAATGGGAAATGAAATGGTAAGTTTTAACTATTTAGGTTTTAATTTTGTTTTATTTATTTATTTATTTATTTGTAAGTCAGAGGAATCGACAACATTAGGCAGCTTTCACACGTGCGGCGCTGGGTCCAACCCCCCGGCTACCACTATAACCTCTCAGGGAACCGCCCAGCCTGCAAGAGCGGTACCCGGATAAGACGAGACTTAAAATTGTGACCTACTTAACAGCACGAACACCTTAACAGTGCATCCGCTGGCCACTAGACCATGCCCCTGTGGGCTTTTTTTATTTTTATTTTTATTAATAAACAAAATTTCAATTTTTTTTTAATACTAAGGGTTATTGGACAAATTCGGGGGCGCACGAATCCCCTCAAAAGGGGAACCCAGAAGCACCATTTTTGAGGGGGGACACCTAGGAGCACCTTTTTTGGGGAGTTTGTAATATCCCGAATAGGAAATAAACAACAATACAAAGCAACATAAACAAAACTAAATCAAATAGAGATACACCATAAAAATCATTGCAAACATTTCAGAAAAGCTGAGCCATTTTATTATATTTCTGGAAATAGGGAATGAGTACAAGAAAATGATCATAATGATGGCACCTTGGCTTGCTTAAGGCAAGTTGAAATATCTCTCCAAACCCTGCTATGAATGACTACTCCTCCTGGTGACTGCGTAACTCTTTGAGCTGCTACTGCTGCTAGAATGTGCTGCTACTGGCTGGAGTGGAGCTGCTCTTTGGGGCTGTTCCCCTACTCAGAAAATTATGAAACTCAGGCTATGAACTCTCCTCCCAAAACTCGGGAAAATCCAAGAAGGAATTCCAGAAAGGCTGACCCCGGAATTTGACCCCCTTGGGAAAATTATGCACTCTAGGTGAGTACATTTTCCTCTGAACTGAATGATAGAAATTTGGCCTCTCACTGCTCCAAAACACAACTTGTGAAGGGCTGATCCCTTCACACTTCTCCTGGACTGAAACTCCTGAGTCTCCCTCACTCCCGGAGTTGCCTCCCTCCAAGACTGCATAATCCCTCTGAGATACTGCGCTGCCTGATAAATTGCGTAACTCCTAGATGATGGCTCTTCATTCTTTGCACTGAAAAATGATGGTAAAGCTCCTCACCTGAGCGGGCACTCGAAGTCCCCCGAGGCTGAGGTTGGGATCTCCGCTCGGAGACACTCGTGTGCTGAACAACACTTGCAGACTTAGCTAAACAACGTAAGCGCGCTCAATATCTGTTAGACAGAAATTCTGAAGATGAATGATAGAATGAATTAGAAGCTGGGCCGTCACTCCCTTTTATGCTTGAGACCCTAACATTCCCTTGGGCCCCATTGCGCTGCGTTTTCCTCCTTGCCACGCTGCCCTGCCTACTTTGTGTTGTCCTGGCCCACGCTGCCCCTGCATTGTCACTTGGTCCGCCTGGTCCCCATGCTGAAAGCATCATGTTGGTCAAGTGATTTTAGGAAGATTATTTCTCCTAAGTTGGATTATGGGTCCCAACACCCTTTTTATTTATGGCTGAACATTAGAAAAGAAAAATCTGGGCAAAATTAATATTGCCAATTAGCTACTGCTAATTGGGAATATTACATAGTCGCAACTCCACACTTGGGAAACGCACCCCCTTGCGTCTCCCCAAGACTCCCCAAAAAGGGTGCGTGGGGAAACGCACCCCCAAGAGACTCCTCGTCCTGGGTGTGAGGGGTGCAAGGGGTGCATGCACCCGACCTTGGGGGACGCGTCCCCGTGGAACACTGGTAATTAGAAAAATATGAAAGAAATAAAGAATAAAATGTGCTCTAAGTGTCTGATAAGATCAAAGTAGAGCCAAAACCATCTATATCACCTTATAAAACATGAAATATCATGCCCATGAGCTAAGAAGCAAGAAGAAAAGCATCGTCAAACTCTATCTTTTGAATTTTCCAAATGACGGGTTACATCATAGAAACAAGGGAGAATATGGACTACGATAAAAATGCCCTGCATAGAGTATATATAGAGAGAGAGAGGAAGAAAGAAATGATAGAAAAGAGGCTCTGCTAACGGATCTCGAGAAGTTTTTTCCAAATAATGGCCATTCGACCCCTCTCTATGGAATTCTCCTCCTCCCGAAGAATGCACAAATCTCATGCTATATGCCTAGGTTAACTTTTGGTGAAGTGAGTGGAAGTGGAGAAGTTCTCATGTGCCTAACCCATGTGCCTTATTAGAAGTAATGAGAAGTGAAGTGAACTCAATCAAACTCAAGTCAAACTCTCCGATGCACCTTGGGTGAAGTGGAATGGAGAGAGAGAGAGAGAGGTCCATGCATTCAAGTTCCACTCCCCATGCGCTTTGAGTGAGGTGGAGTGATGTGGAATTGAGCCATGTGCTTTCTCCACTTAACTAAGGATAACTCAACGAGGTAGCCTCATGTAAGCTCATGTGCACTGAACTAAAGTGAACTATATTGAAGCGAATTGAAGTGAAGTGAAGTGAACTTAATTGAAGTGATTTGAAGAGGAGAAAGGTCGATTCAACTCCAGTCCAACAAGGTGCTCTGAGATGAGATGGTGCATGTGCCACATCATTGTCATGTCACTTCCATGTCACTGCCACATGGTGCATCCTCTTGCTACCATTTTTCAACTTGCATGGAGACCACTGGCTATAAATAGACATGTCAAAATAGCAATCCTAGGGAAAGATGGAATATGTCTAGAACTACTAGGGGAACCCTACTAAATATAGCATGCCTAAGAATAATCACTGCAAAGAATAGAAAGTTGCATGCCAATGAAATTAAGTTCATTGGATTCAATTTCTACAAGGAATCGAGATGTGTTCAAAATCATCATCCCAACTTCAAAATGTCAATTGTTTAAAGTAACAGTGTTTCACATGTTGCCCAGAATGAGATTATTGGAATTATGAGCTCACAAGGATCTCAAATATGCCATCACCTCCTCTGTACTCTAATTGCTAATAATATCAGTGTCTTCCAAAACTGATGAAAGTGGTTGTGAAATGTCTTTGAATTTGGACCAGTATTACACGAAGCGGGAGTGTTTTGGAGAAGTGATGCGTCAGAAGCGTCATTTTCCAAAAATCCTCGAAAGAGAAAAATCTCGGAAGAATATATATATATATATAAAACATCTAGAATGCCAAATTAGTTGAAGAATATATGAAAACATGCATATTTGTACATAAATGAAGATATAAATGGCATCCATAGTCCATTAATGATTATTATTTGAGCATCAATTATCTAAAATCTAGATTCCATCAATTCCAAACAAACATACAAATTTTTAAGTCATATAATAGAAAGTAGACCATTACTAGCAACGGTCAACAATAACATGAACAAATAGTTATGTTTATAAAATAGGCCATCTACGCACCGAAATATGTAATATTCCTAATTAGCACCGCTAATTGGAATATTTGATTTTTGTAAAGTTTTGCCGACTATAGTTTATTAATAAATAAAAGTGAGAAAAGGGGTCTAACTCACTTAAATAAAATAAAGTGTTTCCCTAGTAGATGCAACGTTGTAACTTAAGGGGGGAGCCAAGGGGGGCCACACACCACGTGGAGGAGCTAATGAGAGAGAGGACGTTGGTTTTGGAGGGAAACCAATGCTATAAAAGGTGGAGGAGCCTCCTCATTTGGGCATTATTGATATGTTATTGATATTGAGAGCTAGACTTCTGTCTACTTGAGCACGCTGGCTGTTTAGTCGGTCTGCAACACTGTTTAGTGCGATTGAGTGTCTCCGGTCGGAGATCTCACCCTTGGCCCTGGGGGACTTCAAGTGCCTGCTCGGGCAAGGTTTTTCTTCAGTCTTTAGCAGGAGATTTGCAGGTGTTTTGTTGGGAGTTTTGTCGAGAGCCGAGCTTCATCAAGTGACCGGCGCCAGCCTCTGGAGGGAGGACGCAGTTTGAGTTGGAGCTGTTCAGTGGTAGAGATTTCTGCAGGAGATTCAGGCCTCTTCCGGTGTGGAGGTTCAGCGTTTATCATTTGGTGAGTTTCCTGAGGAGTTGTGGCCCCATTTTAGTCTATTTCAGTTGGTGTCTGCGCTGGTCCTGGAGGGACAGCGTTTTTCTAGGAGGGTGGTTTCTGGGGTGATTTTCGGAGGTGGTCCATTTTGTATATAGTTTCTGGGTTTTGTCCGGGGTGGTGATTTCAGGTGGTCTGTCGATTTTCAGCTCATTCTGGCAAGGGGATCAACCCCTAGCTTCAGTTCATTCCCGCAGCAGCAGTGTACGTCAGTTCCTTCCAGCAGCTGGGATGCAGTTTCTTGTAGCAGCCATTTCCTGTTTTTCTGAGAGGGTTCTTCACTTGCCTTGAGCAAGGATAGGTGCATTTATTCTGATTATCCATTGTATCTCATTATATTCTCAGATTAATAAAATGGCTTAGCATTTCCGGCATTTTTATGTGTATTTGCTTTATGTTCTATTTTCGGCATTTCCTATATTGTCGTATGCTTGTATTGTTGTCTATTTCCCTTTCGGGATATTACAGTGGTATCGGAGCATAGATCTGGCTCAGCGTGTGGTCTATGCCATTGGGAAAGAGATCATACAGAGGTTTGCTGGAATTTTGGAGAGCAATAGCAGTTGCAGTACCAAAAACGAAATTGGAAAAAGGGCCAAAATATAAAGGGTCAAATTTTGAAGGTTGGAATTAGAAGAAACGTTTTTTGGGTTTTTATGGGTTTTGGGCAAGGATCACCTTCCCAAATTCCTGGAATTTTCTGAGTAGTTTTCAGTGGGTAAATCGGAGGTCGAAGTCAAGTAGTAGTATGGTTTTGCAGCAGCCGTGCAGTTTCTGAGGAGCCTGTAGGCACCTAGCAGAAAATGCCAATGGCAGGTGGTGTTGATGCGAGGAGATTTAGAGATACGCTCCTCCGACACATGCAGGATGTGTCACAGAGACTCACTGCGTTGGAGGTTAGTTTTCACATTGGTGAGGGATCAGGCACATCCCACCATTTGCCGGAGCATGATGCCACTCAGCATATGGCATCACATACACCCACACGTCCTACCATGCCCACTTTTCTGGATGAAGACATAGGGGCAGGAGCACAGCGAGAGCCGGAGCCGGGCCACATGGGTGACTATTTTGCAGAGTACCAGGCATACGGGCAGGAGTTCATGGAGGCTCTCTCGTTCAAAGACTTTGTTCAGCTCCAGCATGATAGTAGACCTCACAACTTTCACAGAGGGAACAGGCGCTCACATGATGGGGGCTTACAGCGCACAGTGGACAGATTCCATCTACCGACATTTGACGGGTCATCCAGGCGCTCAAGAAAAGCTTGGGTGGACAAGTTGGATACCTCTTTCCAGCTTGACCGAGTATCGAAGAGGGAAACCATTAAAATGGTTACCTTGCACTTGGAGGGTGAGGGAACACAGGGTTGCAGGGAGTCCGAGGTTACACCTAGTGTGACACAGGATTCACCCTCATTGGAGACCTCCTCGGCCGTGTCGGTTGATGTGGTAGTGGAGAAGGTAGAGCCTACCCCAGTAGAGCCATCCATTGAGGTGATGACAGGAGTCGCGTCCGAGTCTTCGGGTGGTAGCAGCACACAGATGGGTGCAGTGTCAGGAGATGTATCCACCTTCGATGAGGCACTAGCAGGTACCGAGGTATTGGATGATGGTCGCAGACAGCGGTATCATCGGCTTCGGACGGACCTTCGAGTTTTGAGAGAGAAGGCCACGTCAGTATGGGAGGCCATTTTGTTGCAGGACCAGGAGCTGGAGGGTATGAGAGTGACTTGTGCCAAGTCGGCGGCCAAGTTGGTCCGCATTGGGGAACGACTAGATTCCCTGATGGTACAATCAGAGGGCACGTTGGAGCATCAGATCATTCCCCTTCAGGCATGCATGGATGGGACTAGCAGTGTTGTTGGGTCATCTCTTCCCATTAGAGAGAGAGAGGCAGAGCCACCTAGTCAGATCTCATATGTTGACTTGGATAGCGGTATGAGACGATCAGAGTTGCACAGGGTACAACATCCACATGTTGAGGTTGGATGGCGAGAGATTTTGAGTTGGTACTCAGTGGAGCGGGCTATGGAGATAGTGATGGATCCGAGTGTAGCTCAGCGGGAGTTTCTATGCATGGGGATTACAGGAACCCCAGATTGGCATTGGGATCCAGGTGGGATCACCTATCGTTTCCCAGGCAGGTCGGCTGACTATGTCTTGGAGAGTGCAGTTGGCCTAGTAGTAGAGCATGTGCGGTTTGGGTCAGCTCCAGTGGCCAACCAGTTTATGGGTAGACTCCCTAGGTTGTTTCGGTATGACACTCGTACACAGGATCACGGGGTGATCAAAATACCTTGGCAGGAGTTTGTCGGAGGAGGTGGCATTGGCAGGCCACTAGATGGCACCTTGTATGGGGCCAAGGATTCTTCACCTTTGTGTGGGGCACAGAGGATGCAGCAGAGTCGAGCAGTGGTGGTAACACTACTGACACACAGGGAGAGTCACTTCTCGGACCCCTTGAGGAGTATTTGGAGTGATGATCCTTTCGTCGGCAGGTATAGTGATGCTACGGTGGAGACGATGTCACCGATTGGTGGTAGTCGGACCTGTAGAGGCATAGCTCTAGGACATCACGTCCAGGGATGTGTGGGAGCCTCTAGCATTGAGCGGTGGATTGCCGGTGGACATGGAGTAGCATGGTGGTGTACCATAGTATGTGGGACTGCATTGTGGAGTAGGAGTATCCTACATCACATTGAGAGCATGCGGAGAGTGACCGGTGCCTGGACACAAATGGGCACGCAGACTAAGACAGAAGCATGGAAAGAGCATGGGGTATCCAGCAAAGAGCCCAGGGGGACTACCGGTGGACATGGAGTAGCATGGTGGTGTACCATAGTATGTGGGACTGCATTGTGGAGTAGGAGTATCCTACATCACATTGAGAGCATGCGGAGAGTGACCGGTGCCTGGACACAGTCAGGGCACGAGAGGGTACAGGGTGCTACAGCAGCAGCACATGGTATCCAGCAGTATATCGAGGTATGCCTCAGTGTGCAGTGGCATGTTGAGGAGTATATGGATGATCAGTGGTTTGCGAGGACATACGGTGCGGCACAGCAGGGTCTTAGAGTATTGCATCCAGGGAGACTCGCAGACAGGGACACTGGGCTCACCTTTGGGGGTATCTCACCCAGGATCGATGAGGAGACAGAGGAGCGATACTTGATGGTATCGGTGGGGACTCACACATCCGACACTCTTCTACATCACTCATGGGCACAACTGATTTTGTTGTTGTCCTTTGGCACTTTGGGCATGAGCAACAGGGTCCGTGAGGCACACCCAAGATATTTGGATGGCCCTCAGCACACTAGGCGAGAGACTTCTCAGCAGTGGCACGGGGTCAGTACGCTAGTTGACAGCCACAGTTTAGGGGATGAGATGATCCTCTGCAGTGGTGGCACATTAGTCATTGCTGAGCCTACGCTTGGGGAGCAGGTCATGAGGGAGACATGCATCATTCTTCCCTCAGGGCATGTTGAGATCATGCATGAGCAGAGGATACTGGGTTCAGTAGAGATAGCATTCCAACATGCGTCTGGACTCCAGACATTGTATCGACACTTCATCGAGAGGGTGGATGGCATATTCAATGCAGATGAGGTGGCGGAGGTAGAACAGGAGGGCATTCCTTCTGTATGCCAAGGTGAGGACTCTCTTTCATATGAGTCCATAAGATCAGTTGAGGTTGCTTCTGTGGAGCAAGAGCAGTCATGCAGGTATGATGACAGTAGATTGCAGCCGTATTACAGTGTGCAGGGTGAGCAGTCAGGGGACTGTATAGGAGATACTCTGGGTGATGAGTCACTTGTGACGCTTCAGCTAGAGCAGCACATGATGGAGCCTGAGTCAGCAGAGGAGGATACTATGGACATCATGCATGACATTTCCTTGGGTGAGGTCCAGATGGGTGCCCACATTGAGCCTATGATGGATATGTGGCTAGCATTGGGGTCATCCTTTGAGGTGGAGCAGTCAGATGCACAGACACCGAGTACCGTGACAGCAGCCACAGATCCATATCCTCTGGAGATGTTGGAGGTAGATGTGATAGTTTGGCAGTGGGAGATGATTACGGGTTGGCGGCAACCTTCCAGGCATGTTCCACATGCAGTTGTTGTTGCTACATCAGATGCTTCCTCCAAGATGGACTAGCGGGAGATCATGAGTTGGTACCCTCTTGATGGTACGGTATTCTTCGTAGGGAGCACAGTGGAGCAGGGGCCCTTGGACATAGTAGATGTTACAGATCCCAGTCGGCAGGAGGGCACCAGTTGTCGTTACTTCAGGACTCCTTCCCAATTTCAGGAGAGCAAGATCAGCATGGGATTGAGTCATGACTTGGATTGGAGAGAGGTGATGAGTTGGTATGCAGTTGGAGGGGTAGCATATGCAGCTACAGGTACAACGCAGCAGGAGCCCAGGAGCATTGATGCTTATTGGTGGTCTTCACCTCTTAGAGCATTAGTCATAGCTAGAGGCAGTGCACAGTCCGAGCCGTGGGACTTGGGCGATTATTGGCCATGGTGGCGATGGGATCCGGGGGGATTATTGGTTGACTGGTACTGTGAGAGGCCAGTTTGGGATCCCGGCATTGAGATATCCCTTCGTATCAGGGTGATGCAGGAGATAGAGAGGTTTCAGTGGGACCCAGGCACATTTTGCAGTATCGGTGGGGAGCATCAACTAGAGAGTAGGCTTGTTCAAGCGTTGCTTGAGGACAAGCAATTTTTGCCGGATGAGGATGCCACTTGGGAGAGCGAGCAGATTTTACAGCATCCATCACTTCAGTTGCTTGAGGACAAGCAACATTTTGCCGGGGGAGACTGTAATATTCCTAATTAGCACCACTAATTGGAATATTTGATTTTTGTAAAGTTTTGCCGACTATAGTTTATTAATAAATAAAAGTGAGAAAAGGGGTCTAACTCACTTAAATAAAATAAAGTGTTTCCCTAGTAGATGCAACGTTGTAATTTAAGGGGGGAGCCAAGGGGGGCCACACACCACGTGGAGGAGCCAATGAGAGAGAGGACGTTGGTTTTAGAGGGAAACCAATGCTATAAAAGGGGGAGGAGCCTCCTCATTTGGGCATTATTGATATTGTTGATGATATTGAGCTAGACTTCTGTCTACTTGAGCACGCTGGCTGTTTAGTCGGTCTGCAGCACTGTTTAGTGCGACTGAGTGTCTCCAGTCGGAGATCTCACCCTTGGCCTCGGTGGACTTCGAGTGCCTGCTCGGGCAAGGTTTTTCTTCAGTCTTTAGCAGGAGATTTGCAGATGTTTTGTTGGGAGTTTTGCTGAGGAGCTGAGCTTCATTGGGTGACTGCGCAGTCCTTGGAGGGAGGACGCAGTTTGAGTTGGAGCTGTTCAGTGGTAGAGATTTCTGCAGGAGATTCAGGCCTATTCCGGTGTGGAGGTTCAGCGTTTATCAGTGGGAGATTTTCTTGAGGAGTTGTGGCCCCATTTCAGTCTATTTCAGTTGGAGTCTGCACAGTTCTTGGAGGGACAGCGTTTTTCTAGAGGAGGGTTTCTGGGGGTGATTTTCGGAGGTGGTCCGTTTTGTATATGGTTTATGGGTTTTGTCCGGGGTGGTGAGTTCAGGTGGTCTGCCGATTTTCAGCTCATTCCGGCAAGGGGATCAGCCCCTAGCTTCAGTTCATTCCAGCAGCAGCAGTTTACGGCAGTTTCTTCCAGCAGCTAGGATGCAATTTCTTGTAGCAGCCATTTCCTGTTTTTCTGAGAGGGTTCTTCACTTGCCTTGAGCAATGATAGGTGCATTTATTCTGATTATCCATTGTATCTCATTATATTCTCAGATTAATAAAATGGCTTAGCATTTCCGACATTTTTATGTGTATTTGCTTTATGTTCTATTTTCGGCATTTCCTATATTGTCGTATGCTTGTATTGCTGTCTATTTCCCTTTCGGGATATTACAAAATATGAAGACCAAAAGGTCCAAAACAATAAAATAATCTAGTTGCCAAACACCTCTCTACAGAAGAAGTGTTTGCCAATTGTGAAAGCACCCATGTTGCCAAATTTTGCACTAGCACCACAATACATGTTCCACCACTCCTTGGTACACAATGTTCCACCATCCCTTATATCGGGATCCTCATCATTAGTATCATCCTTCATTCTTCTCCTCTTTTCTAGCTTTTGTCTCTACCTCGATTCTCCAGGGACATTATTTGACACCACCCAATTTCGATCAAACTGCCTTATCCAAGCGTTAAAATATGGTAGAAAAAGCTTCTCACTTGTTTGATTAATGATTTTGGTTTGAGTGAAGGGTACATTTTTGCTAAGGTCATGCGAAAGGAGTTAGAAAATCAACGCCATCAACATTGAGATACAGATAGGGTTTGGTGCTCTTGATTAAATGTCAATCACATACCCTCATATGTGATAGAATCCAATAAAATGCCACAATCTCATTGATCTTGAAAGCTTGATAAAATTAAGTCTATAGAATTTTGACTGGGATATGAAATTCTATTTTCTCCATATGAAAGTCCAATGAGGTTAGAACCACTCTCAAACATCCTAAAACAATTAATGGTAACGTTAAAAATTTTAAGTTTCCTTTAAGAATTTAACATTACCATATGGGAATGTCCAGTGAGCGCCTAGGGAGCATCCAGGAAGCTTGATGAGACCATGTACAGGAGCGCAGTTCGACATGTGGGAGTGCGGTTCAGCACATGGCAGTTCCAAATTTCCAGGAAGCACACAAATCGAGGTTGAAGCGTGGTTCTGTTTTTTGGAAGCGCAGTTTTAGAGGCGCTTCGGCCACTGCTCCATACAATGTGCAACTTTAGGGGCACTTCAGCAATGGTTCCATATGGTGTGCAGTTCCGGAATCTGGTGTGTGGGGGTTCCTACAACACTACTCTCCTAGTTTCAAACCACTAAAAAATATTGCATCTAATCTCTATTAGAACCATCTCCAACCTGAGTGGAAGAAAATTCGTTGGCTCTTAACTGTCCAGGTTGCAAAGGGAAAATCTGAGGGTTAACATACCCTAGGTTACATATTCAGATTGGGATCAAGTGCTATATCATGGAAGAGAAAGGGAAAACTTGTAGTGGCATTAGTCAGAATATAGGGTATTAGTTTCAATTACTTGTGAGGCAGTTTGCCTGCAGTCAGTACTATTTGCTGTGTAGGTCCTACATGATGGAGCCACTCAACTGTCACTGTGACAACAATAATGTCATCAAGTTGTTTACGAACCCAGTCTACCACACTTGTATGTAGCACTTCATCAGAGACAAGGTGCAACAGAGAGAGATCGAGCTAGTATTCTGTAGCACTGAAAACTAGGTTGCAAATATATTCACCAAATCTCTGTGAAAAGAAAATCTTGTAAAGTCTAAGGGTGGGCTTGGTATGTCGGTCAAAATGAGTCAATGTAACCATTAAGGGGCAGGTTTAAAATTTTAGAAATTAGGTTTTGTGTCCAAGGAGTTATCCTAACGGTTATAATCATAGTACATACACAATGCATCTATGAGCTTTTATAGCGTTAAATCATCAAAAATAAAATGTGGAAGAAAGAAATGGATCATTTGAGGAAGTCCGTTTGTCAATATTAATAATCAGTCCTTGTTATACTGATGTACCCTAAATTTAAGGTAATATTTAATTCATCTTCTCACATGTATTCTTCATTCACATTCCTCTGTGTGCATTTCTCTCAGTTTGTGATATATTACTGCAACTCTTTTTCAAAAGATACATGAATGGCAGGATTTTTCTCCCCTCTGCTAAGGCACATGGAACCAAAAGATCTAACTGATCCCTAGAGTCCGCATATTTGAAATAATGTCGAAGAATATAATATGCCTTTTTCTATTTATTTGTTTCCTTATAAAAAACATAAATAAGAAAGCAAAAGCACAAAAACAACTTAGTTGAGTTTCATACCAGCCAAGCCCGGCAAACATGCGCTTCCGCCTGCCAAAACAACATTCTTGAACCATCCTTCATCTGCAACCTTCCCTACTTCAGATGTATTGCAATGCTCAATGCAGAGTGCCACTGCTCTATGCAAACCCATAGCTTGTCTATGTCCAAGTCATAATAAGATACACACGTTGTCAGCCTTTTTGAAATTAAACCAAACAAATATAGTTCTGCGATGAAAGAAAATAGATGGAAAGGTTCTCCCAAAAAGACACTCCAATCAGTTTGGCCAATAAATAATATTTTACAAACTTAATTTTTGGTCAATTAAAGATAAATTGAAAAGTAGAGCATGAAATTTTTACCTTTGCAATAATTTGCATCTAAATGCCAATTGACAATGCCGCCTTTTCCAGGAGAAAAGAAGATGCTCCAAAGGCATCTTTCCATTCCTTTTTACAAAGTACATCTTTTATTTTTTAAGCACATAGAATGAACAGAAAATATTTACTTGAGATTTAGAAGATACAAATAAGAATATGTGGTATGCAAGTATTGCCTCAGTACTTGATATACAGAACTCATATGTACAATACCAAAATAGATAATAGTTAAATATTTTAGGCATATTTTTCTATCAAAAATATTTTTGTTGATCCTGATTCCTAAAAAGATAAAACTTGTAAACAAATAGAGAATTACCATGTTCATGTAACATAAGAAGCATTTTTGAAGTAGAAGATTTGTATTAAACTTCTCATATATCACATCATCATTGACAAATTTGTTGATGAAATCAAAGTGGTTTATTTGGGTGAAGATGTAATGTCCCTTCCTAAATTTTCTTAATGTTTGGGGAAATACATTTTATCAATTTTGAATTAAATCACTTAAAGTACCTTTTTCGGCTAACGTAGGAGAAAAAGAATAAATTAAGTTGCTAGTGGAGGATGGGACCCACAAGGGTAGCGTGTTGGAGAAGAAAGCAATTCGAATTCCCTTGGGAAAATCAAATTGATGGAGGGACCCATGAATTTTGCATGGGCAGCACTTATAAAAGGAAGGTTTGGAGGAGCCATGGGCATCATTTGTATATTCAGAAAATCGAATTGCCTTAGCTGTTTAGCTGAGCCAATGCTGTGATGTTTAGCATAGGAGCTTCCCAAGGAGAGAAGCTCACCCCTTCTCTGGTGGCCTTCAAGTGCCACTCAAGAAAGGTTCTTTCAGTATTTTGTGGTCAGGAGAGATTGAGTTTGCAGGTCCCACACATTTCTGGAGTAGCTGGGACGCAGTGAAAGCTGGTGCTGCGCAGTAGAGGGAGTCAGTGAGTTTGGAGAAGCTGGACTGTGGAGGAAATCTTCTGAAGCAACTACAGGAGGAGTTATTGAGGATTTTCAAAAGTTCTTGAGCAGTTTCAAAGCCTAAGAGGCCAGCCATATGCAGTTCTCCTCAGTTATTCCTCAGGGACTGCGTCATCCACTCAGTTATTGCGCAATCATAAGAGGGCAGCAATTTAGAGCAGCATTTGTTGGAGGAGTTAGGGGCTGAGGAGTTGGAGGATTGATTGGAGATATCTTTCAGGAGGTTTGCTGGTATTTTGGAGGGCAGAAATCTTTAGGAGCAGCTACAGCAGCGGATTTCGAAATTGAAGAAGGGCCAAGCAGAAAAGGGTCCAATTTTGAAGATTCGAAGCTAGGGAAAATCTTTCTGGGTTTTGCTGGGTTTTGGGCAAGGATCACCTTCCCAAATTCCTAGAATTTTCTGGGCACTTTTCAAGGGGAAAATCCAGTGCCAAAGTCAGCCAGCAGTTGTAGAAAACCGAGGACAACGCACTTTCCAGGAGAGAAGATTGTTGTAGCAGCTGTACCTTTTTCTATTGATCACCTGAGGCTTGTAGCTTGCCTTTGCAAGCCCAGGTGCACTCATTCCATCTCATATTGTACTCCAACTAATCATATAAATAAAATTGGTGTTCTGACCCCTGGGCATATTTTCTTGTATCTGTGTTGCTGAAGTAAAACTTTTGTGTTTTATTTATTGCATGTTTTCTATATCACTGTAATTTTTCTATTTGGAATACTATAGTGGTATCAGAGCATGTTCTTGGAGAGGCTGGGAAACAAGAGTAGGTGATGCCACTGAGATACCAAGGACTGGTTTTTCATAGGGGTCTTGGCAGAGGCAGAGGTAGAGGCTGTGGGAGAGAAGGTAACCCAGACCCATTTTCAAACACAGAATTAGAAGGCAGGAGGGAAGGAATGGACCAACACGATGAGGAGGAGCAACCCGGGCAGAGGGACTCAAACCAGATTTTGGGTGAGCTGCTGAGGTCAAATTAGCAGATGATGAGACAAGGGCAGATCATGATGGACATTATGTAGCAGGTGATGGGATTGCATGTGGGTGGGAGGTCGGATGGAGCAGCAGAGCCTCAGGGTGATGGAGGTTCCAGAGCAGAAGGCAACCGTACATTCCAGCTCCCACACACTCCACAATGTGGGTAGTTTGGCAGACCTTTGCTGCCAAACTTCGTAGAAGAGTCAGAGCCTGATAGGGAGTCGAATCCAGTTGAAGATTTAGTGCACTCAATTGCATCAGGCATCGATGAGTATGAGGGCTTGGATATCCGGATCAGACAGGTGAAGTCCTTTGGGGAATTCATTCACCTAAAGGAGAGACGTAGCACAGGGGTTGGTCATTATTTCAGAGGAGGATCATCCAGCCATGAGGTGCAAAGGTTGGCTGAGAAGGTCACACTTCCAAATTTCGATGGGGGTGCAAAGAGTTCAGCACGAGCATGGATACAAAAGTTGGACACCTATTTTCACTTAAATCCAATAAAGGAAGCAAATTCCATATGATTTGTCGCCCTTCACTTGCAAGGAGATGCCCAAGAATGGTGGTACAATGGTCTGATCACACTTGGACATATCCACATCAATTCATATCAGGATGTAATATTCCAAATGGAAAATTTACAAAGATAACAAAGTCATGTAAATATATAAACACATAAATTTTCAGAAATTAGCACAAGAACTAGAAAATATGCACATCCTCCATCAACTGGCCAAATTTTATTATATGAAGATATTGTGTTACAAATAGTTGGAGAAAATGCACTTGGGCTTACACAAGGCAAGCTCCAAGCACCAGGTGATTATTACAATAAAACCCACAACTCCAATAGCAAGCTCCTCCAGAAAACTGCGTTGTTGCTCCAACACCGCACTGCTGCCTGACTTCGGCCTTTGATTTACCCACTGAAAACTACTCATAAAATTCTAGGAATTTGGGAAGGTGATCCTTTCCCAAAACCCAGAAAAACCCAAAGAGGGTTTCCTCTAATTCCAACCTTCAAACTTTGACCCTTTGCAGCGTGGCCCTCCTCCAAATTCGATTTCTGTTACTGCAGCTGCATACCACTGTAAACTACTCAGAAAATTCTAGAAATATGGGAAGGTGATCCTTGCCCAAAACCCAGAAAAACCTAGAAGAGTTTTCTCTAATTCCAACTTTCAAGATTTAACCCTTTGTTGCTTGGCCCTCCTCCAAATTAGATTTTTGTTACTGCAACTGCTACTGTCAATCATTGCCCTTCAAAACCCCAACAAACCTCCTCAAAAGAACCTCCAATCAATCCTTCAACACCTCACCTCGAAAATCCCTCGAAGGCATCTCCCACAAAATCGAGGGAAGTGCTTATGCATTCTCTGTGTATACTGGCTGAGTACTTTGTAAAGGCTGCTCCCCTAAGGCTGATATTGCTGCTACACTCCAGAAATGGGTTCTCAATCACTCCTGTAGCTCCTCCGATGAATCTTCTAGTAACTCCACTCCAAAATAGCAAGGCTCCAACCACTGCGCAATAGAAGCTCTAGACTGCGTCCTAATCTGTCCAGAAAAGCACAGAACCTGTAGGTACTCACTCCTCCGGTCTCATGTCAAGGAAAATGCTTTCCTTGGGTAGCACTCGAAGTCCACTGAAGAAATGTTGAGCTTCGCTCCTTGGGAAGCTCTTGTGTTGAACAACACAATGTTGGCTTAGCTAAGCAGCTAAGATAATTCGATTTCTTCAATAGGCAAAAGATGCAAATGGATCCTCCATTCCTTCCTTTTATAATTGTTGGGCATGCATGCTTGTGGGTCCCTCCACAAATTCGATTTTTCCTCAGGGAATTCAAATCCCCTTTCCCCGACTGCATAATTCATGTGGGTGACTTGCCCCCACATTCCACAAACATGCAATACTTCCATTTTTCCTATGTTCCCTTCACCAAAACTTCCTTGGTCTATTATTAATCAAAATTGCAAAATTAATTTAATTGGGGATATTACACAGGAGTTCACCCGGAGGTTGTTGGAGAGATTTGAGAGGAAGGATCCAGAGCTGCACTTCAGAGAGTTGGCCCACTTGAGACAGATAGGCAGCGTTGAGGCCTACATCACTGAGTTTCAGAGGCTAGCACTGATGGTGACAGATATTTCTGAGAGTCGGTGTTAATTTCTGGGTAGCATCGGATGTGCTCTAGCTCTGAAACTTTGTGGAGGGGCTAGAACACATGAGATCTCCAATACCCAAAAATTGTTTGGAGAAATTCCACTCGGAACTTAAGTTATTCCAATAATTAATTATTTTAATGGAAACCCCACGTCTAACTTAGGGAAACTAAATAATTAAAGGGAATTAGTTTAAACATGTGGGTGTGAATGTTTTAAGCAACGAGGAACAAGTCTTTTCTAATCTTAGCCGTAGATGAGAGATTAGATCACGACCATTGATTGTTTAATGAGAAAAGTATTAAAGGAAGGCTTGGGCTCAGTTGGAAAACACACACATAGCAGTAGCACTTGAGCTAAGTCAAATTTTTAGAGCGCGGTTTACTGATAATTTTCTAGTGAGCTTGCAGTGTAGCGAGGGGCAAATCGACAGAGGGATTTTAGATCTGAGGCCAAGAATACATAGGCAGAGAGGCAGATCCGTACCAGAGGAGCAGCACAGCCCAACAGGGGTAACACAGAGGCAGCATAGGGACAGTAGGGGTGATGCAGACCCAGCCAGGCTCACGTAGAGCCAGCACAAACACTGACGCAGTCACAAAAGGGTGACGCAGGCTAGGAGGGGCTGACGCAGAGTCGGCAAGGGCAGCGCTGGGGTTTCAGTGGGCCAAAAAGGGCTCGTATTCAGCAGATCCAGAAGGGGTGACACAACCACACTGAAGGGTGACGCATTGACTGCATAGGCACCTGTGGGGTTCTTCACCCTCAGTTGAATCAACCATATTTTCTGTCTCCAGAGATAGAGGTACACATGCCGAGATTTTCTCTGTTGGGTAAACCACTACTGGTACCCTAGATTGTATTCAGAATTCAACATAATAATAAGACCCTCAAGAGCTGCTGCACTGGTTCTCCTACATTGGGTTTTTCCGGGGACATTTTTTCGAAAAATCTTGTGTGTCCTTCGTCATATGTGCTTAATTCTTTAGTACTTGATCTATATGTATGTGTATATCTGCAGTGTGTTTACTTTTCTATTTTCTGAATATTTTTGAAAATAACTTATAAATTTAAAAACACAAGTAGGAGAAGTAAACCAGATTTCTGTTAAGTAGATTCAAAAATTTTCACATGTTATCAGAGCTATTGCAAATCAGGGGGAGTTGAAGCCATCAACAAAGTGACAATGGTCTTTACTGTAGGAAGGTGACTGAGACAACACAGATCCAGAAAGAGGCAGTGCAGCACTAGAGTGACAACGCAGACCCAACAGGGGTGACGTAGAGCCTGTCTAGTTCACACAGAGTTGATGCAGAGGTTGACGCAGGCCCAAAAGGGTGGCGTAGAGCCAGTCTAGCTCACACAGAGTTGAAGCAGAGGCTGACTAGGCCCAAAAGGGTGGCACAGAGCCGGGCTAGCTCACGCAGAGGCTGACACAGGCCCAAGAGGGTGATGCGATCCGAGAGGGGTGACGTTATGCCAGTTGCCGTGGTTGGAGGTGTGGTTTGGTTCTTCAAAGTTTCTAGTGTGGCATTGTTTCTGCTGGTGAAGAACAATGTCTAGCAGGGTTGACAAAGTAAGGGGAAACAGTTTCTCGGCAGACTTTCTAGCCAAGAAGTCTGAGATTTGATCAACAGAGTGATTGGAGAGGGCTGATTCGACAGAATTGGTGGAGGATTTCCAGGAGGGAAATCACTTGTCAGAGGGAGTGTATTCTCTAGAGGGTTTCTATCGCCAAGAAACCCAGATCCAGTGTCTTGCTGAGAGCAGCAACAGAAGAAGGGAGAAGAGCATCTATTTCAACATTTTTGAGCAGAGATGGTCTCGCATGGATTGAGGGATCAAGACAGGTTAGATGGTGCATCTAACTTCGTCATCTGGAAAGCCAGAATCCTGACAGTCCTTGACGAATATCATATCAAAGATCATTCCGAGAGGGTTGTAGCTGTTCCGGTTGATGTTGAACCATTAAATAAGTATGAGGAAAATCAAGCACGGCCTAAGCACTTGATTATGGATGGAGTGAAGGATCATGTGGTCCCACATATTGCCGAAATGTAATATCCCGTTTCGGGGATATCTCTAAAACACGGCAAACTCCAACCAGAGACGGACTGGGAGGGCATTTACCGGATATTCCGCCTCTGAAAAGAGGACGAGATTTGGAGGCTACCTGGCCCTTTCCAGACTCTGTCTAAGAATGAAAGATAAACACACCAAGTGGTATAGAACTAGAATGCTCAAGAATATATAAAAATAACAGTGCAGCGACATATAATAGCATAGAAAGAATGTACGGCAACTCATCTAGAAATATAGAGAGGAAATGCTAAGCCATTTTATTAAACTGAGAAATACAATGAAGTACAATAGGTGATCAGAGTGATGGCACCTAAACTTGCTCCAGGCAAGAGAAGAAATACTCTCAGAATACACTAGGAATGGCTGCTCTCTCAACTGCGTCCCAGCTGCTGGAAAACTGCCGTGTAGCTGCTACTGCTAGAATGAAATGAAGACTAGGGGTTGTTTCCCTTGCCGGAATGAGCTGAAAATATGGAAATCTCCTCTATTCACCAATCTCGACAAAACCCAGAAACCATATCAAAAGTGGCCGACCTCCGAAAAACACCCCCTTGGGGAATTACACTGGCCTCCAAGGCTTTGCGCAGAGGCTAAATGAGAATGACTGAAACACCGCCTCAAACTCCACCAAAATCCTCCCACAGGCAAAGGCTGATCCTCGGCTCAATCTCCTGCAGAAATCCCGATCCGAAGCACCTCCAAGATGGACTGCGTCCTCCCTCTCTGTGACTGCGCAGTCTCTATGAAAGCCCAGCTCCGCAACAAACCCAAACACCAAAACATCTCACAAAATACTGAAGAAATAACCTTGCCTGAGTAGGCACTCGAAGTCCCCCGGGGCTAAGGGTGAGATCTCCTACCGGAGACACTCGATGCACTAAACAGTGCTACAGACAGGCTAAACAGCCAGCGTGCTCAAGAAGACAAAACGTCTAGCTCAATATCATCAACAACAGAATGAATCAAATGAGAAGGCTCCTCCCTCTTTTATAACATTGGCCTTCCTCCAACCCTAAGGCCCATCTCCTCAACGTAGCCTCCCTCTCTTGCCACGTGCACATCCTCTCCTGCGCAGTAGCTTCTAGAGCATACGTAGGCCCCCTCTCTACGTGGTGCTTGGCCCCCTTGGCTCCCTCTTAAGTCACAACGTTGTGCTACTAGGAGGGTGTTTTATTCTACTTAAGTGAGTTAGAGCCTCTCCACTCACTTTTTATTTATTTATAAACTATAGATGGCAAAATTGAACAAAATCGAATATTCCAATTAGCTATCGCTAATTAGGAATATTACAGTCTCCTCCGGCAAAATGTTGCTTGTCCTCAAGCAACTGAAGTGATGGATGCTGCAAAATATTCTCACTCTCCCAAGTGGCATCCTCATCCGGCAAATTCTTCCACCTCACCAAGAATTCCCGGATTGTCTTGCTCCGTAGTTGCCTCTCCCTGGTATCAATAATAGCCTCTGGCTGCAACACCAAATGCCCCTCATCATCCGTGGGTGGTAGCTCCTCTGTCACTGTCACTTGCTGCCCCAGCGCCTTTTTCAGGCATGATACATGAAAAACGTTGTGGATCTTGCCGCCTTGGGGCAGCTCCAACTCATATGCAACCTGCCCAATCCTGCGTATCACCCTGTATGGCCCGTAAAAGCGAGGCTTGAGCTTCTCAGCTCCCTTCTGCTTCAGTGACGACTATCGGTATGGCTGTAATCGTAGGTAGACCAAGTCCCCTACCTCAAACTGTCTCTCCACCCGACCTCTATCAGCATACAGCTTCTACTGGTTTTGTGCTGTAGCCATATTATCCTTGAGAGCTCGGAGAATGTCCTAACTCTCTTGGATCCAAATCTTGGCTCTAGGAGCCTTGCTAGCACCGAACATCACATCAGCAAAAGATAAAGAATGACACCCATACAAAGCATAAAATGGTGACATCCCAATGGACATGTGATGTGTCGTGTTATAGCAATACTCCCCCAGATGCAACCACTTCAGCCATGCTCGCTGCTGCCCACTGACATAGTTACGCAAGTAGCCTTCCAGCCACTTGTTAACTATCTCTGTCTGTCCATCTGTCTGTGGGTGATAACTGGTACTTGGTGTCAACTCCATCCCCACTAACTGGAAAAGCTCCTGCCAAAATCCGCCCATGAAGCGGCTGTCCCTATCACTGATGATGGTCTTAGGAAGACCATGTAGCCTAAAAACCTCCCTGAAGAACAGCTCGGCCACCTGCGCTGCTGTGTAGTGCGCGGATATGGCGAAAAAATGCGCATACTTTGTCAGTCGATCAACGACGACAAAGATACAATCCTCGCCCTGCACCATGGGCAACCCTGTGATGAAGTCCATCGAGATACTCTCCCATTTCCCCTCCGGAATGGGAAGAGGCTGCAACAATCCTGCAGGATGCCTCATCTCCCCCTTGTTCCTCTGACATACATCGCACCCCCTGATGTGTTGGAGTACGTCCTCCTTGAGGCCCTTCCATGAGAACCTCTCTCTAATGGCCCTGTAGGTTTTGTTAAACCCCTGATGGCCTGCAAATGGAGAATCATGTGATGCCTGGAGTATCTTCTTCTTAAGCTGAGATCCCTCAGTCAAGAAGATCTTGTCCCTGTAATAGATGATCTCATCGACGACCCTGTACCTGTCATCCGCCACCTGTCCATCCAGAATCTCACACGCGAATCTGTCCTTGGAGTACTCCACTAAAAGTGGAGCCCTCCAATCTGTATCCAAGCTCATAAGAGATAACGTGGCTGGTTTACGTGAAAGGGCATCTGCTACCACATTATTCTTACCCTTGACATACTCAATGTCAAAGTCATATGCTTGGATCTTACTGATCCACTTCTGCTGCCTCTCCTGTAGCTGCTTCTGCTCCAAAAAGAACATGAGGCTGTTGTGATCAGTCCTCACCCTGAACCTGTTCCCTACCAAGTACTGTTGGAATTTGGCCAATGCATGCATAATGGCCAACATCTCCTTGTCGTATATAGAATACAACCTCTCGTGCGGAAGGAGCTTCCGGCTCTCA
This sequence comes from Pinus albicaulis, assembly GCA_034641835.2. Taxonomy (NCBI): domain Eukaryota; kingdom Viridiplantae; phylum Streptophyta; class Pinopsida; order Pinales; family Pinaceae; genus Pinus; species Pinus albicaulis. The sequence goes on along the minus strand of CM076579.1, from coordinate 1,394,825,467 downwards.
AAGGCTATAGGGTGTCCTCCTTGCATCAATACTGCGCCGATCCCCTCTCCCGACGCATCACACTCCAAGACAAATGGCTGCGTAAAATCCGGCAATGCAAGCACTGGGCAGCTACTCATCACCTCCTTGAGCCTTTCAAAGGCTCGTTGCGTTGTATCCGACTAGCTGAATGCCCCCTTCTTCGTCAAATCTGTAAGGGGTGCAGCAAGCTGTGAGAAACATTTGACGAACTTTCTGTAATAATTACATATGCCAATGAATCCTCGAAGTTCCGTCACGTTTCTTGGCTCCGGCCAATCTCTGAGGGCCCTAATATTCTCCTCATGGACCCTCACTCCTCCACTCCAATAATGTGACCCAAATACAACATCTCCATCATCCCAAACTCACACTTGGAGAGCTTAGCATAGAATTGTTGCTCTTCCAAGATGTGTAGTACTGCCTCTATATGCTGGAGATGCTCCTCCCAAGTCCTGCTATATATGAGTATGTCATCGAAGAAGACCAATACAAACTTCCTCAAATGACTGCGGAAGATATGGTTCATGCAAGACTGAAAAGTAGTTGGTGCATTGGTTAGCCCGAAGGGCATAACCAGAAACTCAAAGTGCCCATAATGACACCTGAAGGCGGTCTTGGGAATGTCCTGTTCCCTCACGCGAATCTGATGGTACCCTGATCTCAAATCAATCTTCGAGAAGAACTTGGCTCCTCTCAGCTCATCCATCAACTCATCAATCCAAGGTATAGGATACCTGTTCTTCAGGGTCTTCTTGTTCAGGGCCTTGTAGTCAATGCACATCCTCAAGGTGCCATCCTTCTTCTTCACCAACACCACGGAAGAAGCAAATGGACTCGTGCTCGGCCTGATGTGCCCAGGAGCCAGCGACTCCTAGATGGCCCGCTCAATCTCATCCCGATAGGCTTTGGGATGCCTATAGGGGGTAGTAATCACCGCCTGAATGCCCTGCTCAAGCTCAATGGTGTGCTCAAACCCTCGGTCCGGTGGCCGACCTGGTGGTATATCCCCAAACATTGCATCATACCTGTCAAGGATGGCCTGTATGTCAGGATGAACTGTTCGACCTGTGGTTTCTGCCTCTGATGCCCGCAACTCAACTGCCCATTCTATGTCTCCCTTCTGGAAATCTGCCTCCATCCGGTGTGCCGAAACTATCTGAGGTGGGTAAGTGTGCATCCCCCGGATCTTCTCATGCTTCTCGGTCTTCTTGTCATCCCATTTCATCTCTAAGGCCTCCCAATCCGTGGTGACCTTCCCCAGAGTAATCAACCATTGAACACCCAATACCACATTGGTATCTGGTATTTTGACCACGAAAAAGTGATCGGTCACGGTGTAGGTACCCATCGTCACTGCCAACTATGGAACATACCGGGCACACTGCATCGTCTAGGCTCTTGGGACCAAAACTGAAAATCTGTCAAAGCTCTTGGTCGTTATACCTCTCCGCTCGACCATCTGTGCATCAATGAAGTTGTGGGTTGCCCCACTATCAACCAAAACTAACACTCACTGGCCACGTACTGTCCCTCGTACGCGCAGCGTCAAATACTTGGGAACTCCTCGCAAGGCTGCAAGAGTCCCTCCTGTGGGTGCAAAAGTTGCACCTCTCGTCCCTGGAGGTGGAGGCGGCAACAGATCCTGGGCCGTCTGACTATCTCCTGCCTCCTAATCATCCTCCTCATCCTCTTCCCCGCTATCATCGGAGAAGACCTCAATGAAGTGTGCTTTGCCAGCAGCACACCTATGCCCTAGTGCCCATGGCTCCTGACAAGTGAAGCACAACCGCTTCTTCCTCAGCTCTCTCTTGGCATCATCATCTATCTGTGCCCATCCCGGATTCCCCTTTGGAGGCAGAATCCTCACATCCTTCCCCTTGGGCTGGAAACCCTCTCTCTGGGGGTAAGGTGTCCGAGTCCTGGGCAATGCATCTTGTAAGTCTCGGGTCCTACTAATAGCATCCTGAAGTGTTTCTGGTCTAGTAGATCTAACTAGACCCCGAAGTGGCTCTGCTAACCCCTCCACAAACATATAGATCATCCGTGCTGCGGATAGATCTGGCACCATCACTGACACCCTCAAGAAATCTGCAATATATGTCTCTGGGCTCCCAGTCTGCTTGAGCCTCGTCAGCTCAACAAAGTGTTGTTACGGATCCCTCCGGTCAAAACGCTCCATCAACCTCCTAGTAAACTCGGCATACGTCGTCACTGTAGAATGTCCGAGTGTAACCATCCCATGGAACCACCAGTCCTGGGCCTCACCATCCAAATGTAATGTCGCCACCTTGATGGCCTCCGTCTCCAACATCTGGTTAAGCTGGAAATAGATGTCCAGCTTCTCCACCCAAGACTTTTCCGAACTGTTTGATGAGCCATCAAACGTAGGCAAATGGAATCTGCTAGATGTGCAGTGGGTATCTCCATCATGATAATGTCGGTGCCCTCTATGATGGTCGCGGGGTCTACTGTCTCGCTGGAGCTGAACAAAATCGCGGAATGAGATAGTATCCTTGAACTCCTGCCCATAGGCCTGATACTCTGCAAAATACTCGCCCATGTGTCCGGGCTCTGCCTCTTGCTGGGCTCTTGCCCCTGTGTCTGCTCCCAAGAAAGTGGGCATGGTAGAGCGGGTAGGTGCATGTGAAGCCATCGGTTGAGGAGTATCACGCTGAGCAGCACCATGCTCCGGCAAATGATGGGATGTAACCGATCCCTCACCCACCTGGAAAACCCGTGGGGTCTCACGCTGTCTAGCCTCTACAACGGTGAATCTCTGACCCATCACCTCAATCTGTCTAGCTAAATCCTGCACTGATTTGAGGAGTGCCTCCCCAAACTGTTTGGCCTCTGTGTCATCTGCCATTGGCCCTCTCTGCTCTGAATCTAATACAGGTTCCTCCTGTTCTGCGTCTGTCACAGGCTCTCTCTCCTGCTCTGTGTCCACCACCCGAACACAGTCTCCTTCTCCGTAGGTGTTCTCCAACCTACGCTCACGGTCTCTGTACTTCCTGCCTCTGTAACAAATATATGGTCTCCTCCCCGGTGTCATAGACCACAGGCTGAGCTAGAACTATGCTTTGATACCACTGTAATATCCCGTTTCGGGGATATCTCTAAAACACGGCAAACTCCAACCAGAGATGGACTGGGAGGGCATTTACCGGATATTCCGCCTCTGAAAAGAGGACGAGATCCGGAGGCTACCTGGCCCTTTCCAGACTCTGTCTAAGAGTGAAAGATAAACACACCAAGTGGTATAGAACTAGAATGCTCAAGAATATATAAAAATAACAGTGTAGCAGACATATAATAGCATAGAAAGAATGTACGACAACTCATCCAGAAATATAGAGAGGAAATGCTAAGCCATTTTATTAAACTGAGAAATACAATGAAGTACAATAGGTGATCAAAGTGATGGCACCTAAACTTGCTCCAGGCAAGAGAAGAAATACTCTCAGAATACACTAGGAATGGCTGCTCTCTCAACTGCGTCCCAGCTGCTGGAAAACTGCCATGTAGCTGCTACTGCTAGAATGAACTGAAGACTAGGGGTTGTTCCCCTTGCTAGAATGAGCTGAAAATCTGGAAATCTCCTCTACTCACCAATCCCGACAAAACCCAGAAACCATATCAAAAATGGCCAACCTCCGAAAAACACCCCCTTGGGGAATTACGCTGGCCTCCAAGGCTCTGCGTAGAGGCTAAATGAGAATGATTGAAACACTGCCTCAAAATCCACCAAAATCCTCCCACAGGCAAAGGCTGATCCTCTGCTCAAAATCTTGGCTCAATCTCCTGCAGAAATCCCGATCTGGAGCACCTCCAAGATGGACTGCGTCCGCCCTCTCAGTGACTATGCAGTGTCTATGAAAGCCCAGCTCCGCAACAAGCCCAAACACAAAAACCTCTCACAAAATACTGAAGAAATAACCTTGCCCGAGTAGGCACTCGAAGTCCCCCGGGGCTAAGGGCGAGATCTCCGACCAGAGACACTCAATGCACTAAACAGTGCTGCAGACAGGCTAAACAGCCAGCGTGCTCAAGAAGACAAAACTTCCAGCTCAATATCATCAACAACAGAATGAATCAAATGAGAAGGCTCCTCCCTCTTTTATAACGTTGGCCTTCCTCCAACCCTAAGGCCCATCTCCTCAACGTAGCCTCCCTCTCTTGCCACGTGCTCATCCTCTCCTGCGCAGTAGCTTCTAGAGCATACGTGGGCCCCCTCTCTACGTGGTGCTTGGCCCCCTTGGCTCCCCCTTAAGTCACAACGTTGTGCTACTAGGAGGGTGTTTTATTCCACTTAAGTGAGTTCGACCCTTTCCACTCACTTTTTATTTATTTATAAACTATAGACGACAAAACTGAACAAAATCGAATATTCCAATTAGCTGTCGCTAATTAGGAATATTACAGCGTTGTTCCAACCACTACACCAAAAGCTCGAATTGTTAGTGAGGGCGGCATCCCAGGGTGTTAAGGGTGGGCCTAACCCCACCGGAGCATCTGAGGGCGGGGGCCCTTTTGCAGCACCCCTCATTACACAGACCTGGACACGTGGCTGCGGCCCTACCTGCACACGGGATATTACAACCCACCATGCTCCGCAAGTCTCGACCTCGAGACCTTGGCTTTGATACCATGTTGATCCAACCACTACACCAAAAGCTCGAACTGTTAGTGAGGGCGGCATCCTAGGGTGTTAAGGGTGGGCCTAACCCCATCGGAGCATCTGAGGGCGGGGGCCCTTGCGCAGCACCCCTCATTACAGAGACCCGGACACGTGGCTGCGGGCCCTACCTGCACACGGGATATTACACGAAAAGAACATGGAAAATGAAATATGGACAATGTTGACCAAGCTGTATCATGGCACCTCTGTCCAGAGGAATATGCTTCTGGAGAATCAGCTGTGACTATTTCAGATGCACAAGGGAGAGGAAATCGACCCCTTCCTCATTAGATTGAAGGCAATTCGAGATCAGCTGGTTGCTATGGGGGCAACTCCTGATGAGGGTCTTATGGTGAGGACTGCCCTGAATGCAGTCACCGATGATTGGGAGACGTTTTTCCAAAGTATTTTGGGCAGAGCATAACTTCCAAATTGGGAGGACACGTGGGCAAATCTTCATCAAGAGGAGATTAGGAGAATGTCCAAGATGGGTAGCAACAGTGAAGGAGCCAAGATCAAAAAGGAGGAGGAGGAAGATGCGGTTCTTTCATCTAAGGGACAACGACAACAACAAGGGAAGAAGATAAAGGACCTCTCAAAGGTCTAGTGCTTCAGATGTGGCGAATTGGGACATTTCGTCAATGCTTTTCCTCAGAAGGAGGAGGAAAAGGAAGATTCAGATTACAAGGCAGCATCAGCGAAGGGCGATGATGGGAGTGATGACGATGTGGCTATGAGTGCTCATGTGCCTCGAGAGGAGAGGTGGGGCGACAAAGATTTGTAGTTCTCTTGAACTTTAGATGTAGGGCAGGACCCTTGAGGTGCCCAAACTCTTCAAACACATACGAGCTACGGGAGCCCTTAAAGACAATAGCAGGATGACTGGAGTCGGTTGGTGCAGAGGATCATGGAGGCACATTGACAGTGCTAGGACGCTGAAGATTGGAGCAGCGCGGAGGCAGCAACAACGTAGAAGCAACAATGCAGAGGCTGATGGGATTTCAGCAGCACAGAAGCAGTGATTATGCAGTGCAGAGAAGCAACAGCGCAGAGGCATCAGAGGGTCAACGCAGATTAGCAGCAGAGGGTGTTTCAGATCGAGATGCAGCCAGAACGACTTGTCTATCATGTTTTTGGGTGATGTCCTTCAGTTGCTTACTTCTCAGCAACGGAGTTGCAGTGCAACAGTTATCTGTGGTAGTGCTATGGGCAGCAGGATGCAACGTTTGAGAGGGCGCTGCAGTACAGATGAGGCAGTGTTAGTGGCAGTGACATGGGCAGTAGTACAAAAGGCAACAACGTAGTCGATGAAGGGCAGTAGGCCAAGCATCGACAGCGCAAGGGAATGATGTCGTGGATCAGGGTGATGCTTCAGGATGAAGTATTGCTAGAGCACATTCCTCGCTAAGAGGGAGTGTTGATTTTTGGGTAGCATCAGATGTGCTCTAACTCTGAAACTTTGTGGAGGGGCTAGAACACATGAGATCTCCAAGACCCATAAATCGTTTGGAGAAATTCCACACGGAACTTAAGTTATTCCAATAATTAATTATTTTAATGGAGACCCTAAGTCTAACTTAGGCAAATTAAATAATTAAAGGGAATTAATTTAAACATGTGGGTGAGAATGTTCTAAGCAACAAGGATCAAGTCTTTTCTAATCTTAGCTGTCGATTAAAGATTAGATTATGACTGTTGATTTCTCAATGAGAAAAGTATTAAAGGAAGCCTTGGGGTTAGTTGGAGCACACACACATAGTGGTAGCACTTGAGCTAAGTCTAAATTTTGGGGCTGTTTGCTGAGAATTTTTGAGTGAGCTTGCAGTGCAGTGAGGGGCAGATCGGTAGAGGGATTTCATATTCGAGACTGAGAATACAAAGGCAGAGAGGCAGATCCGTAACAGAGGAGCAGCGTAGCCCAGCAGGGGTGATGCAGAGGCAATGTAGGCCTAGCAGGGGTGACGCAGACCCAGTCAGGCTCACGCAGAGCCAACACAGAGGTTGGCACAGTCACAAAAGGGTGACACAGGCCAGGAGGGCCTGACGCAGAGCCGGGAAGGGCAGCATTGGGGTTTTAGTGGGCCAGAAAGGGCTTGTATTCAGCAGATTTGGAAGGGGTGACGCAGCCACACTGAAGGGTGACGCAGTGACTGCGTAGGCACCTGTGGGGTTCTTCATCCTCAGTTGAATCAACCATATTTTCTGTCTCCAGAGATAGAGGTACATCTGCTGGGATTTTCTCTGTTGGGGAAACCACTACTGGTACCCTAGACTGTATTTAGAATTCTGCATAATAATAAAACCCTTAAGAGCTGTTGCACCGGTTTTCTCGCATTGGGTTTTTCTAGGGACATTTGTTCGAAAAATCTTGTGTGCCCCTTGTCATATGTGCTTAATTCTTCAATACTTGATCTGTATGTATGTGTAGATCTGCAATGTGTTTACTTCGCTATTTTCTGAATATTTCCGAAAATAAGTTGTAAATTTAAAAACACAAGTAGGAGAAGTAAACTAGTTTTCTGCAGTAGAAATTTTTGTTAAGTAGATTCAGAAATTTTCACAGGCAGTTCATCATGTTGTTCATAGAGGGGCTTGCTGAGCCACTACGTGGATGGGTGAGGACCTACAAGCCCACATCATTACAGGATGCCATCTCTTGAGCTCAGGATATGATTGATGTAGTGCCCAAAAAAAGGGCTTGCGTTCCGTCGAGACCCACAAGGGAACATAGATATGAGGCCACCATAGAGAGATAGAGGGCGTGGTGAGTTGGATGATGAGACATGGAGGGACCTCAAGAGGAGGAGATTGTGTTTCACGTGCCAGGAGCCTTGAGCACCGGAGCACAAGTGCACCAAGGGAAAGGCCCATTTCATTAGGGTATTCTCAAATAGTGAGCCAGAGGAGGAGGAGACTGAGATAGTGGAGAAGCTGAGGGATGAGGGAGGTCCATCGGGAGCAGGAGGACCACCACCACCCTACATGGAGGAGGACCGTTTCCTCCAATAGGAGGAGTTCTTGCTTCACTTCGGGGTGTACCGAAGTACCTGACAAGCAGAGTTTGTGGGACCATTCAAGGGCAGCATGTGTCAGTTCTGGTTGACAGTGGGGCCACCCACAATTTTCTTGATGCCCAAATGGTGGAGCGTAGGGGCATCCAGACAACCATGTTTGAGGGATTCTCAGTCGTGATACCTGGAGCCCGAACCATGCAGTGTACGAGATGTCCCCGGACCAACTTTGCAGACGGGGAACTACTCTCTCATCGATCATTTCTTTGTTGTTGAAATTTCGGATACTAATGTGGTGTTGGGAGTTCAGTGGTTGTACATGATGGGGAAGGTCACCACTGATTGGAAGGAGGTGGAGATGGAGTTCAAAGGGCTTGATGGGAGGCCAGTATTGTTGAGGGGGATACACTCTTATCCATCTCAAACAACTCATAGGATGGAGGCCGACTTACGACATGGGGATATAGAGTGGGCAGTAGAGCTACGCATTTCTGAGGCTGGGTGACAGGCCAAGGCTACGCACTTGGACATATTAGCTTTGCTGGAGTGACATCAAGGTGTTTTTGGAGATGTCCCACCGGGATACCGCCAGACCGGGGATTCAGGCACACCATTGAGTTGGAGGAGGGTGTGAATGCAGTCATCACCACTCCTTATAGGCATCCCAAGGCCTATAAGAACGAGATAGAGCAAGCCATACAAGAGTTACTGAGATTGGGACATATCAGGCCTAGCTCTAGTCCCTTTGCTTCTTCTGTAGTGTTGGTGAAGAAGAAGGACGGGACACTACGTATGTGCATAGACTACCGGGCGCTTGTAATATCCCAAATGGGATATTTTAACTAAAAATGCAGAAATAGACTTAAGCAGCAAAATAAATGGAAATAAACACACAGCCACCAATATAACACAATGGATGCCGATAAAATCACTGAGCCATTTTATTAATCTATAGTAGAAAATATATCAACATAAAGGAATAGCGGAACCTGAGCTTGCCAAGCAAGCGGGCCAAAACCTAGAAAGATCTCTGGCCCAACTGATGAATGACTCTGGCAATGATGTAGACGGCTCGGCAAGAAGACTGCTGCAAATCGGCTACAGAAAAACTGTCACTGAACCCACTGAAGCACAAGTTGAAGATCTGGATGATCCTCACACCAATCCCTGAAGCTCTGCGAAACTTCTGAATGAAGTCTCCTAAAAGAGAGTTGGGTTTTCGTCCAACACTCACAAATCACCCAAGGGTTTTCGTCCTGGGGCTAAGGCGGAAGTAGAGAATCACGTTTCACACCTCTCATACAATAAAATAACATGATCCCAAAGATATCTCCCAATGGCCTCCTCCCTTTCTTTTATAGATCTCTTGGAGCATTCTAGAGCATTATTTTATTCATGGAGCACTTTTCCCTTTTATTAAAATATTCCTTTTTGATGCAGAAAAGGGTAAATCGGCTACCACGCCTCCTCCGGTCATTGAAATCCGTGTCTCACTGTCCCACCATGTAGGTATCCTCGTCCCGGTTCCAATGAGCTATTACACTAAGGTGTTCCATCATGTATTCCTCCCGGAACGCCACCTTGAGTGTAATTAGCTGAGTTAAGCCCAAAAATAACTCAAATTTCCGAAAGTTATCGGAATGCACCGGAACGAAAGCCAAACCGCTCGGATGATGGAGTATATCAAGCGAATGCCTCCGGAAACCATGAAAACTCCTCAAAACTCCTCCAAAGAGCTCCTTAGCCCACTGGTAGCACCAATCTGTACATGTGACCTGTCTGTTCCTAACTCTGGAAGTCCAACCTGACCCGGTAGTAGGTGACACCAAAAAAGGGAATATTACAGACCTTTCGCCCCAAGATTGCTTGCCCTCAAGCAATCCAAATATGTGGGCCACTTTGTTGGCTCGCCGCAACTGAGACCCAATGCCTGGATCCCATACAAACCTCTAGGTGCTGCTATGCACCTGTGTCAAACCACTCAGAATAGACCCCTTAATGCCGAGATCCCAAACTGACCTCTCACTGTACCAGTCAACAAAGAATCCTCCTAGGTCCCAATGCCACGATGGCCAATCATCGCCCAAGTCCCATGACATGGATTGCACACTGCCTTTGGCTATGACTAATGCTCTAAGAGGTGAAGACCACCAACAAGCATCAATGCTTCCGGGCTCCTGCTGTGCTATACCTGTAACTGTATATGCTGCCCCACCAACTGCGTACCAACTCATCACCTCTCTCCAATCCAAGTCCTGACTCAATCCCATGCTGATCCTACGCTCCTGAAGTCGGGATGGAGTGCTGAAGAAATGACGATCTGTGCCCCACTGGCAGCTGGAATCTGTAACATCTGCTATGTCTAAGGGCCCGTGCTCTGTTGTGCTCCCTACGGAGAAAATCGTACCATCAAGAGGGTACCAGCTCATGATCTCCCGCCAATCGATCCTGGAAGAAGAACCCAATGTAGCAACAACGGCATATGTAACACGCCTGGAGTGTTGTCGCCAGCCCATAATCAACTCACATTGCTCTGCCCTATTTGCCAACGAAAATTGCCTGTAGAAGAAAGCCCCTCTCTCTATAATGGGCCAAAGTGGGTAAGATATGCTGCAAGCCCCATCGATGTACGCCTAGAGAGTGCTACTCATTGAAAGTACTGCAGCTCGGCCGACTGCATGTACATCTATCTGTACCTCATCAATGTGTCGGCCCAAAGATGGATGCTCAACCATCTCCAACAACTCATCCCTCTCATCGGGAATGTAAAGCTCCTGCTGTCCCCTAGCCCCCTACAGAACTATCCCATCAACCTCCAACATCTCTAGAGGATATGGATCTGCAACTGTTGTCACTGTGCTCGATTTCTGTGCATCTGACTGCTCCTCCTCAGTGGCTGACCCCAAGGTTAGCCGCATATCCATCATAGACTCAATGTGAGCCTCCATTTGGCTCTCCCTCAAAGCACTATCATGCATGATGTGCATAGTATCCTCCTTTGCTGACTCAGGCTCCATCATACGCTGCTCTGGCTGAATCGTCACAAGTGACTCATCACCCAGAGTATCTCCCGTAGAGTCCCCTGACTGCTCACCTTGCACACTGGAAGACAGCTCCGACCTACTGTCATCATCTCTGCATGACTGCTCTCGCTCCCCAGAAGCCTCCTCAACTGATCCCATGGACTCATCTGAAGAAGATTCCTCACCCTGGCATACAAAAGAAATGACCTTCTGTTCTGCCTCTGCCACATCAGCTGCATCACTCAAGCATGAGTGATCAGGCCCCTAAGGTTCTTTGCAAATGAAGCAAAGTCCCTTCCTCCTCAGCTCATTTCTGCTCCTAGATCCACCAAACTGGAGCAACTCCTCCCTGATCAACTGTCTCCTGAAAAGCTCAATGTTCTGCTCAACCAGCCCTTGGGCTAGCTCATAAGCAGCAAGTGAGACCAACTGTTCTCTCCTCCAAATGCTCAACAACTTGGTCTGCAACACTCGGTCAATGGTCTCATAGTCTCTCATACATGATGACAGGATGGACTGCATATGTGCTATGACGGTGTCAGAATGATGTCTCCTAATGCTGAAGAAGCATTGGAACATCTGCAGAATCAAGTCATCACACTCAAGGTCAAACATGATGACATACGTCTCAAATGTGGCCATACTCCATAGAATCTCAAGCTTCTTCCCAAAGGTAGAGCCTGCACTGTTGTCCAGATCCTGAAAAGTCTCTACAATCAACCTCATAATCCTTCTCATAACATCATCATTGTATGGAGCTATAGGTGCGGTCAATTTCATGATGTTACTGAGGCAAGATGCAACTGGAAGTGTGACCACTTCACAAGGTTCCTCCAAGAATTTGGGTTGTATAAGAGCAAGCATAGTAGGCTTTAGAGCCCAAATCAATTTCTTCCCTTCTGCTTGGTTTATTGTGGACAAGACTTCATTAAACTCTTCTAGTTTGGACAAAACTCTCCATGACATCTTCATGTGTTTCAGGTCTATCCCAAGTGCAAAAATTTTGTGACCAATCCCCAATTATTCCTGCAAGTATTTTGGCTGTCCCTTTTGAAGGATAGCATAAATTCCTCTTGAAAAGGGTTTGTTGTTCAATTTTGTTTTCTGGTCATCTGATGCAGGGTGGTTCAAGGAACCAATTTTAATTCTTCTCAAGCTGTTTAGGAATCTCTCCATGGTTCAACCAATGAAATGATTACTATTTTTCTGAGTTTTAATAGTGATGTAGATGATTGTCCATAATTTTTTCTTCAAGAATAGTTCATACAATATTACTAAAACCTTAACTACTCAGGAAACTATAGATATCACTTGTTTTGTGCAATTGAAAAGATTTTAACTCAGATAAATGAACATAAAAAAGAGAACCTGGGTATTAGTTGATTCAGTTGTTTAGTGCGGCCTCCTTTTCATTCACTATACAAATACACAGTGATTTATGAGAATAGAACCTGGGGCTTTGTTCCAAGAGTAGCTTCCAGAATGTCAGTTAAAGGATAGAATGAGACCAGCCATATAAATTCACGAATTATTAGCTCAACAGGTGCAATTCGTGCCACTGATTTCATTGTGGGTTTGACCCACACAGGTCTGAAGTTGATGGTCCACACTCAGCCAGAACTCGAGCTTTATCCTAGACAATCCCCTTCTGTGTACTAATCACTGCCTTGCTTAGCTAGAGGGAAGAGAACTTGTGACAACTCCAGCAGTCATATTCAGCCCAGAAATGGCCCTTCCACGCAGCATGTATTTGATTTTGGCCCAAAAGTCTACTGCAAAGTGGCCCCTTTCTTCTAGGTAAACTCAGCCTTCATGGAAGAATAAATATTCCGCTTGCAGACCACGAATCTTGCTGATAACTTGCCGCCTCCTTTCTGATTTCATAATCTGAGTTGGCTTATCAAATGGGCTGAGTGAATGAGAAATAATATTTGGCCCAGGCAGCTGGCCAGCACAACAACTCGCTTTTGAAGAATGGCGGCTCGGACCTACTGTGTTTTACGACTCTCCTGCAATCAACGACAGTGTTGCGACCGCGGCGTATTTCCTCTGATTATGCGTCGGCTTTATGTAACCTCCCACGCACACGACAATCACAACCGGCTGCAACCTCCTGCAATCGGTGAGTCGAACTAAATCACCACCTCAAGCTGTGTCGCCAACCCGAATAGACAACCATCACAGTCAAAGCGTTTAAAATTTGACATCTATGGACCGAGTCGATCCCGACGTCCAACACCACCGTGGGCTTCTAGATGAGATAGTGTAAAATTTCTAATTATGTTAGAATCGCGGGCCAACTTCACGATATCATAGGCTGGAATTTCTATCTGTGGCCACGTTGGATAACAGCTGAGTCCCCATGTCACGTTCTCGTTCCAAAACAACAATTTCGGCTTTTAAGAAATAATAATTTCGTCTCTACGCGAAGATAAATTCGGCCTCCATGCAATATGATTCCAAAAAAAAAAAAAAAATTCTTTTAAATAATATGCAACCCCTTTGAAAACTTGGCCCTGAAGTATTTCAATTGTCAGCCCCCTTTAAAACATTTTTGGCAATTCAAATTTGACATGAAATATGAGTCGGCTCCGTTTCGATAATTTGTGGACAACTGATTCAACAATTTCAAATAGAAATTGTGGAATATTTAAGTGACGGTTTCACACAACTTTCAGGAAAATACCTTCGTTAATTTCAGTCACAACTGTCTTCGAAATTTATCTGCAATAACCCTGGAACTTGGCTTTTCAAATCAATCCCACGGCTGAGCCAAGGTCAGTGCTTTGATACCATTGTAATATCCCAAATGGGATATTTTAACTAAAAATGCAGAAATCGACTTAAGCAACAAAATAAACGGAAATAAACACACAGCCACCAATATAACAGTAACACAATGGATGCCGATAAAATCACTGAGCCATTTTATTAATCTATGGTAGAAAGTACATCAACAGAAAGGAACAACGGACCCTGAGCTTGCCAAGCAAGTGGAGCAAAACCCAGAAAGATCTCTGACCCAACTGATGAATGACTCTGGCAATGATGTAGACGGCTCGGCAAGAAGACTGTTGCAAATCGGCTATGGAAAAACTGTCACTGAACCCACTGAAGCACAAGTTGAAGATCCGGATGATCGTCACACCAATCCTTGAAGCTCTGCGAAACTTCTGAATGAAGTCTCCTCGAGAGAGTTGGGTTTTCGTCCAACACTCACAAATCACCCGAGGGTTTCCGTCCTGGGGCTACAGCAGAAGTAGAGAATCACGTCTCACACCTCTCATACAATAAAATAACATGATCCCAAAGATATCTCCCAATGGCCTCCTTCCTTTCTTTTATAGATCTCTTGGAGCCTTCTAGAGCATTATTTTATTATTATTTTATTCATGGAGCACTTTTCCCTTTTATTAAAATATTCCTTTTTAATGCAGAAAAGGGTAAATCGGCTACCACGCCTCCTTCGATCACTGAAATCCATGTCTAACTGTCCCACCATGTAGGTATCCTCGTCCCGGTTCTAATGAGCTATTACACTAAGGTGTTCCATCATGTATTCCTCTCGAAATGCCACCTTGAGTGTAATCAGCTGAGTTAAGCCCAGAAATAACTCAAATTTCTGAAAGTTATCGGAATGCACCGGAACGAAAGAGAAACCGCTCGGATGATGTAGTATATCAAGTGAATGCCTCCGGAAACCATGAAAACTCCTCAAAACTCCTCCAAAGAGCTCCTGAGCCCACTGGTAGCACCAATCTGTACATGTGACCTATCTGCTCCTAACTCTGGAAGTCCAACGTGACTCGGTAGTAGGTGACACCAAAAAAGGGAATATTACAACGCTGAATAAAAAGACTATGAAGAACAGGTATCCCATTCCCCAGATAAGCGTAAGGGAGCAGGACATTCCCAAGACCGCTTTCCGCTGCCATTATGGACATTTTGAGTTCTTGGTGATGCTCTTTGGGCTAACCAACGCTCCTGCTACCTTCCAGTCTTGTATGAACCATGTGTTTGTTGGTAGCTAAGGTGTTTTGTCTTAGTGTTCTTTGATGACATACTCATTTACAATCGGACATGGGAGGAACACCTGCAGCACATGGAGGAAGTCCTACACATACTTGAGGAGCAACAATTGTATGCAAAGATGTCCAAATGTGAATTTGGTCTAATTGAGATGTTGTACCTTGGGCATGTGATAGGAGAAGATGGGGTGAAGGTGCATCAGGAGAAGATCCGAGCCATATTGGATTGGCCAACACCCAGGAATGTGACGGAGCTCAGGGGCTTCCTGGGTATTTGCACTTATTACAAGAGGTTTGTGAGGGGATTTCATAGCTGGCAACATCCCTTACAGATTTGACAAAGAGGGGCGCTTTTGAGTGGACGCAGATAGACGAGGAAACATTTGAGAGGCTCAAGAGGATCATGAGAAGATATCCAGTTTTGGCTTTGCCAGATTTCACACAGCCCTTTGTGCTGGAGTGTGATGCTTCAAGTGAAGGTGTTGGAGCAGTGTTGACGCAAGGGGGCCACCCCATTGCATTTGAGAGCAGGAAGTTGCTGCCTCATGAGAGGTTGTATTCAGTGTATGATAAGGATATGTTGGCAGTGATGCATGTGTTGGAAAAGTTCAGACAGTGTCTTGTGGGCAACCAACTCAAGGTAAACAAGGATCACAACAGTCTCTGATTCTTCCTTGAGCAGTTGTCATTGGAGGAGTGACAAGAAAAATGGGTGAGTAAGCTGCAAGCTTACGATTTTGAGATTGAGTACGTGAAGGACAAACACAACGTGGTAGCTGATGCCCTCTCACGCAGACCAGCAGTGCTGTCACTGATGGATGTCACGCAGGATTGGAAGGCTCAGCTATTCGTTGAGTATTCCAAAGACAGACATGCATGTGAGATTTTGGATGGTGCATGCAGGGATGATCGATTCCGAGTGATGGATGATGTGATCTATGACAAGGATCGAATCTATTTGGTTCCAGAATCTTAATTGAAGGAGAGGGTCATGAAGGGAGCGCATGGTTCTCCACTAGCAGGGCTCCCAGGTTTCCTCGAGACTTACTGTGCAACCAAGGAGAGATTCTCTTGGAGAGGTCTCAAGGGAGATATTTTGAGGCATGTGAGAGAGTGCGCAAAGTGCCATAGGAACAAGGTGGAGCTCTCTCATCCAGTCGGGTTGTTGCAACCACTTCCCATTCCAGAGAGGAAGTGGGAGAGTGTCTCTATGGATTTCATCACGGGACTACCAACAACGTAGGGAAGAGACTCTAGTTATGTGGTAGTGGACAAACTGACCAAGTTTTCCCATTTCTTCGCTATCTCTTCTAGATCTTCAACCTCCCAGGTGGCTGAGTTGTTCTTTCGGGAGGTCTTCCGATTGCATGGTTTCCCTAAGACCAATATGAGTGACAGGGACAACATATTCATGGGAGCTTTTTGGCAGGAGTTGTTCCGCTTGGTGGGAACTGAGCTCACACCCAACACTAGCTATCAAACCTAGAATGATGGGCAGACAAAGATTGTGAACAAATGGTTGGAGGGGTACCTACACAATTATGTGACAAGGCAACAAAGAGCGTGGGTCAAATGGCTACATCTGGGGGAGTTCTGCTACAACACGACTTATCATATGTCTATTGGTATGTCTCCTTTTTGAGCTCTTTATGGATATGATGCACTCACTTTTTCTGATATGATTTTTGAAGACAGCAAGGCCTCAGGGGCAAAGGATTGGGTTCAAGAGAGCCAAAAGATTCTTCGAGCTCTCAAGAACAACTTGCAGGTAACCTAGAATTAGTAGAAGGTATATGTTGATAAGCACAGGGTGGAGAGACATTTCGAGGTTGGAGACATGGTTTATTTGCGCCTGCAGCCGTACAGGCAATCTTCACTAGAGCAAAAGGGTGCAGAGAAATTGCGGCCTCTATTTTATGGACCTTACCAGGTTGTGAGGAGAGTTGGTGAGGTTTATTATGAGCTGGAGCTGCCTTCTGAGAGCCGGATTCATAATGTTTTCCACGTATCATGCTTGAAGAAAGCATTGGGGCAATAGGTAGTAGCAGCGGCAGACTCCAGAGTTGCCTCCATTGGCTGATGAGGGGCATTTGGTTTTGACACCAAAGCTAATATTGGATACTAGGGAGAGGAGGTTGAGGAACATGGTGGTTTGGGAGCATTTGGTCAAGTGGAAGGATTGCTGGAGGAGGATGCCACGTGGGAGAATGAACATAATTTACAACCTCTGATTTTGCAGTTTCTTGGGGTCAAGCAACATCCAGGAGGGGAGGACTATAATATCCCTTCCTAAATTTTCCTAATGTTTGGGGAAATACATTTTGTCAATTTTGAATTAAATCACTTAAAGTAATTTTTTCGGCTAACATAGGAGAAAAATAATAAATTAAGTTGCTGGTGGAGGATGGGACCCACAAGGGTAGCGTATTGGAGAAGAAACCAATTTGAATTCCCTTGGGAAAATTGAATCGATGGAGGGACCCACGAATTTTGCATGGCCAACACTTATAAAAGGAAGGTTTGGAGGAGGCATGGGCATCATTTGCATATTCATAAAATCGAATTGCCTTAGCTGTTTAGCTGAGCCAACGCTGTGTTGTTTAGCACATAAGCTTCCCAAGGAGAGTGTGAAAATTTATAAGTCGAAATCCAACTGTAGTGACTGATATTATTTCTTCTACTTATCATTCCAGTAACAAATTATTCACAAAATTCAATAAATATCGAAATAAATTCTACTGCAGCCTTGAAAATTAAAATACTGAGACAAAATATAAAGAAATACAAGCAAGAGAATGACACAATTAATTTTGGACAATTGTCCTCGGAAAAACCCAATGTGGTAAAACCAGTGCAGCAGATGAGGGTTTCTTTATTATTCTTCAACAAAAATCTCTTGTACAAAGAAAAATGAGTAGTAATGAAGAGAAATTTCTGTGATAACACTAGAGAAAATTTTCTCACAAATTCTGATGAGAACTTGATCCCTGGAGAGGCCCTGCTGCCTCCTTTGTGTCACCACTGTGTGAGGACTGCACAGTTCTGCATCACTGCACTGTGTTGTCCCTCTGCTGCTTTTGTGCTGTCCCTTATCTGAACTGTGTCACCAACCCTTGCACTCCTAACTGAAGTTGATACCCTCTCTCTCCTCTCCACCTGCAGCTCTCCCTCTTAATTAATTTCTTCTTTCTAAAAAATCGATCTTACTCAGGCAACTGAGTATTTGCCTGGTGTATTTTCCAAATGACCCTCAAGCTTCCTTAAATAATCTTCTCGTTGACATTCAACGGCTCAGATTAGAAGCTAATCAATGGCTAAGATCATTTTGAATTGATCCTCGTCTTCTTCTAGAAGTTACACCCATAGTTTAGATTAATACCCATTAATTATTTTAATTTCCTAAGTTTAGACTTAGGTTCCCATTAAAAATAATTAATTTATCAAATAAAACGTTCTCCGGGTGGAATTTCTCAAAACGATTTCTGGGTTATCTGGAATACCTGTGTCTAAGTATCTCCACAAAATTTGAGACTTAGAGCACATCTCATGCTACCCCAAATCAACACTTCCTATTAGCGAGGAATGTGCTCTAGCAATACACTCTGCTGCATACTGCTCTCATTCTGTAGCATCTCCCTCTACGCTGCTGATGTCTGACATGCTGTCCACCAACTACTGCGCTTCTACTGCAACTGTAATATTGCTGACACTGCCATTGCCAACACTGCATCCATACTACAACTCCCTCTCAAATGTTGCATCTGTGGCTGAGACATCACTGTTTCTGCTATTGAAATGGATTCTCTACCATACCCATGTGCTCCCTGAAGTGAAAAAACTTGGCCCTTCCTGAGCTTTGGTGAGTATGTCTACCACCTGATTTCCTGTGGGGACGTACTGCAACTGTACTGTCCCACGCTGAACACAATCTCTTTTAAAATGACAACTGATGTCAATGTGCTTTAACCGATCATGAAATACTGGATTCTCAGAGAGTTTAATACAACTCTGATTATCACAGAAGGCACTGATCGCTTCCATCCTTCTTCTGAATAAATTCACTAGCAGTTTTCTAAGCCATAAAGCTTCGCACGTAGTTGTGCTTGTTGTGAAAATTCCTAGATCTGACAATCTAAGGAATCCTACTGCATCAACTGAGTGTACTTTTCCTATTAAGTAAATTACATTTACATAATTAATTTAGATCTGAATTATTGAAGTAACTACTGAAGCAACCTACACTGAATAAATATGATTTCGAAACAAGGAAACTGAGCAAGAAATCAATCACACATAGGACACAATTATTTTTGGACACAAGTCCCCGAAAAAACCCAATGCGGGAAAACCGGTGCAACAAATATGAGGGTTTGTATTATTAAGCAGTAGCAAATCCTGAATACTTCTCTGAATACTTCAAGGGTTATTCAGTTACAGAGAGAAATATTGGCAAAAAGAAACTGTGAGTTGTGCCTCACACAATCACTGGAAAATTCTGGCCGATTCGGTCACTGGAAAAGCTGCCTCTAGAGGTCATTGCGTAGGTGACCCTACGTCACCTCCTCTAGGCACTGCGTCACCCCAGCAACAGATCGATTTGACTCCTAGAATCACAGATCTAGGCCTCTCGGTCTCACACCTCGGCGTCCGGCTTCTGGATCTAATTCAGGAGCTGAATCTCAGACTCCCTCTAAACCTCTGCATAGCTCTGATTGGCTCTGTGCAGCCTCTGCGTCACCCTGACTAGCTCTGCGTTGGCTTTGCTGGACGTATTTTTGGCTCTCTTTGCTGATGATTCTTTGGCTGAGAAAATCTTTCTCTTCGGATGCTACTCTGCCCCTCACTGCACTGAATCTCTTAGATCTGATCTTTGTCTGAGCACTGCTTCGTCAGAAGAATTCGATCTCAAGATTCACTCTGTGTGTGTCTTTCCAAATGACCCTCAAGCCTTCCTTTACAGTCTTCTCATTGAGAAAACAAAGACCAAGATTATATCTCTAATCAACTGCTAAGATTATAACATGACTTGATCTCCGCCTTTTCTAGATTATTCTGACTCTGTTTTATTAATGTCCTTTAATTATTTAATTTCCCTAAGTTTAGACTTAGGGTCTCCATTAAAATAGTTAATTATTTTAATAAAACATTAACCGAGTAGAGTTTTCAGAAACGGTTTCTAGGTTCTTTGGAATACCCGTGTCTAAGCCTCTCCACCAAATTTGGGGCTTAGAGCACTTTCCGATGCTACAAAAATCAACACTCCCTATTAGCGAGAAAGGTGCTCTAACAATAAGCCTGCTGCATACTGCTCTGTCCTTGAAGCATCCTACGCGCTGCTGAAATCCATAAACCACTGCGTTGTTGCTACCACTGTATTGCTACCCATGACACTGCCACTACCACAGCTGCATCCGTACTACAACTCCTCAAGTGTTGCATCTGCTATGCTGCTAGTAATGCCACTGCTAACACTGCAGCTGCACTGCAACTCAGCTGCTGAGAGAAACAACTGAACTCACCCAGAACTGAACAAGTGTTCAGTGGATGCACGTCGGTGCTGAAGACTCTGACTGTTGGTAACAACTAGGATGTCCCTCTGATGCACTGCGCTGTTGCTGCTCTGCACTGCGCAACACTGATCTACACTGCGCTGCACTCCTGTGCACTGTGCTGCT
Organism: Pinus albicaulis; assembly: GCA_034641835.2. Classification (NCBI taxonomy): domain Eukaryota; kingdom Viridiplantae; phylum Streptophyta; class Pinopsida; order Pinales; family Pinaceae; genus Pinus; species Pinus albicaulis. Next base: position 1,394,805,031 of record CM076579.1, on the reverse strand, counting down.
ACTGCTACGTTGCTGTTGCTCTGCTCTGCGTTGCTCCGGAAATAGGGGTTACAACCCACGACACTGTCGTCTCCATCACTCCTCGGCTCTCACTGGAACTCCTCCATCCCGCTGCTGCTGATCAAGGGCTCCCATAGCAAGGTAATGATCCATGAGGTAGGGTCCTCAAGCATACTTCCCAACTGAAGTTCAAGGAGAACTACAGCTCTATTTTAACCCACTTCTTACCAGGAGAAGCATGGTCACTCATAGCAAACTCATCTTGCTCGATATTTGCGGTTGCAACAGTTGGATCATGCTTCTCATCCTTTTCCTTTTTCTTCAAAGGACATTGTGTTGCAAAGTGGCCCATCTCACCACATTTGAAACATTTCACCTTCGAGACATTTCTCTTTTGTCTTCATTGCCCTTGCTTCCATTTCAATGCGAGGGCTACATTCTCCTCCTCCAAAGTCTTCGATCCGTTGCCACTGTTGTCGTCAAGCTTGCACTTGACTTGATCTCTCCTCAGCTCTTCCTCCTAAAGTGCTACCCACATCTGCTCCCAACTAGGAAGCGTAGCCCTGCCCAAAATACCTTGGACAAAAACTTGCCACTCCTCCGTGACTGCGTTAAGGGCTAGCCTCACCATAGTTTCTATAGTTGGGGTGGATCCCATAGCTGATAACTGGTCTCGAATTTCCTGAAGCCTCGTAAGGAACGAAGCAATGCGCTGCCCCTTCTGCATCTGGATCATGCAGAGATTCTACTCCAAGTACATCTTCCGCTGCTCGGAAGATCCTTTGTACAACAAAGACAAAGCTACCCACATCTCTTTGGCGGTGTTCTTGCCAGCTAAATGTGAGACTATGTGATCCTTGTCACCATCAAGGATTAGCCTCTTGCACTTTTCCATATCGGTCTTGTACTTCTTAAGTTGATCCGGATCTATAGGTACAACAACCACATTCGCCACGAATGTCTTGAGATCGAATTCATCTAGAAGGAACTGAATCCTTTCCTTCCAGATTACATAGTTGGAGGAACCCTCCAACCGGTCCTGATCTCGAAGACCATTAGTTGTCATCTCAGCTGAACACTATTGAACTTCTTCCTATTTCTCCCCCTCTGCGTAGCATAGGCAGGCTTATGCATTCCTTTAGGAGCTCATAGATCTGTTGCCTTGATCTGCTGCTCAGGCCCTAGAAAAATGTGTAATATTACGAATAGAAATTGTAATATCCCCTTTTAGGGATATCTCTCATACACAATCAACTCTAAACCAGAGATGGACTGGAGGGGCGTTCACTAGATATTTCACCTCTGAAAAGAGGGTGAGATCTGGAGGCTACCTGGCCCTCACCAGACTCTGTCTATAGAGTATGGGAAAAACAAAACAGATGGGATAGCAACTAGAATGTCTCAAAGGGAAAATAGGCAGTGATACAGAGCATACAACAGTACATGAAATGCTAGAAACAGTATATGAAACAGATACACATGAAATAGAGAGAATACTGAGCCATTTTATTATACTAAGAAATAGAAATGAGTACAAGAGGTGATCAGAGTGATGGCACCTCGACTTGCACCTGGCAAGTGTAGAAATACTCTCAAAATACCAAAGGAATGGCTGCTATCTGCTCTGCATCCAAGCTGCTGGAAAATTGCTGTGCTACTGCTACTGCTGGAACAAAATGAGTATTTGGGGCTGCTCCCCTACTCGGAATGAGCTGAAACTCTGGAATTAGCCTCTGCTCACAATACCCAGAAAAGCCGAGAGAGTGTTTCTGGAATGGTTGACCCCTGAAAATACCCCCCTTGGGGATCTACGCTATCCTCCAAGGCTCTGCGTTGATGCTGAATGAATCCTCCCAAAATATTGCCTCCCACTCTGCCAAAAGCCTCCAATAGGCAAGGGCTGGCCCCTTGCTCAGTCTCCTGACCTGAAACCCCCAAGATAATACCAAACCGGAGCTCCCTCAAGATGGACTGCGTCCTCCCTCTCAAGATTGCGTAGTCTAAAGATGCAATGCTCCTCCACAAATGCCACAACTCGATCCTCCTGCAAAATACTGATGGAAATGCCTCACCCGAGCAAGCACTTGAAGTCTCCCAGGGCTGAGGGTGAGATATCTGAATGGAGACACTCAATGCACTAAACAGTGCTGCAGACAAGCTAAACAGCTAGCATGCTCAAAGTCGAAGTGACCAGCTCAATATGCATAAACTCGAATGAGGAAATGTGGAGGCTCTCCTCCTTCTTATAACGATGGGCCTCTCTCAACCCTAGGCCCCACCATCTCCTACGTAGCCTCCATTTGGCCCACGTTGCCAACTCAACTGCGCTATCTATGCCCACGTGGTCTAAGTGGGTCCCCCTCTACGTGGTCTCTTGGCCCCCTTTGGCCCACTTAAGTTACAACGTTGAGTCTACTAAGGAGTGTACTTTATTTTAAAGTGAGTTATATCCCCCTCTTACTCACTTTTATTTATATTTTAATTATAGAAGACAAAATTGATCAAAATTAATATTTCCAATTAGCTATCGCTAATTGGGAATATTACAGTCTCCCCCGACAAAATGTTGCTTGACCCCAAGCAACTGTAGTGATGGATGCTGCAAGATCTTCTCACTCTCCCAAGTGGCATCCTCATCCGACAAATTCTTCCACCTCACCAAGAATTCCCGCACTGTCCTGCTCCACAGCCGTCTCTCTCTGACATCAATGATGGCCTCCGGCTGTAGCACCAAATGCCCCTCATCATCTGTAGGTGGAAGCTCCTCCATCACAGTCACCTGCTGTCCCAAAGCCTTCTTCAGACATGATACATGAAAAATGTTATGAATCTTGCTGCCTTGGGGCAGCTCCAACTCATAAGCAACCTGTCCAATCCTGTGTATCACCCTGTATGGTCCATAGAAGCGGGGCTTGAGCTTTTCAGCCCCCTTATGCTTCAGAGTCGACTGTCGGTATGGCTGCAAGCATAGGTATACCAAGTCCCCTACCTCAAACTGTCTCTCCACCTGACCCTTGTCGGCATACAACTTCTGCTGATTCTGCGCGGTAGCCATGTTATCCTTGAGAGCTCGGAGGATGTCCTGACTCTCTTGGATCCAATCCTTGGCTCTAGGAGCCTTGCTGGCACCAAACATCACATCAACGAAAGATAAAGCATGATAACCATATAATGCATAAAACAGAGACATACAGATAGACATGTGATGTGTGTTGTTGTAGCAATACTCTCCTAGGTGCAGCCACTTCAGCCATGCTCTCTGATGCCCACTGACATAGTTACGCAAGCAGCCCTCCAGCCACTTGTTAACTATCTCCGTCTGCCCATCTGTCTGTGGGTGATAGCTGGTGCTCGGTGTCAACTTTGTCCCCACCAACCGGAAAAGCTCCTGCCAAATTCCGCCCATGAAGCGGCTGTACCTGTCATTGACAATGGTCTTGGGAAGACCATGTAACCTGAATATATCCCGGAAGAATAACTCTGCCACCTGTGCTGCTATATAGTGCGCGGATATGGCGAAAAAGTGTGCATATTTATACAGTCCTTGCCCTGCACTGTGGGCAACCTCGTGATGAAGTCCATCGAAATACTCTCTCATTTCCCCTCTGGAATGGGAAAAGGCTGCAACAACCCTGCTGGATGGTTCATCTCCCCCTTGTTGTGCTAACAAACTTCGCACTCCCTGACATGCTGGAGTACGTCCTCCTTGAGGCCCTTCCATGAGAACCTATCTCTGATGGCACTGTAGGTTTTGGTAAACCCCTGGTGACCAGCCAATGGTGAATCATGAGAAGCCTGTAGTATCTTCTTCTTGCGCTGAGAGCCCTCAGTCAAGAAGATCCGGTCCTTGTAGTAGATGATCTCATCCATCACCCTGTATCTATCATCCGTCACTTGTCCATCCAGAACCTCGCAAGCAAACCTGTCCTTGGAGTACTCCACCAAAATTCGAGCCCTCCAATCTGCATCCAGACTCATCAAAGACAACGCGGCTGGTCTGCGTGAAAGTGCATCAACCACCACGTTGTTCTTTCCTTTGACATACTCTATGTCAAAGTCGTAGGCCTAGATCTTGCTGACCCACTTCTACTGCCTCTCCTGTAGTTGCTTCTGCTCTAAAAAGAATCTGAGGCTATTGTGGTCAGTCCTCATCCTGAACCTGTTACCTACCAGGTACTGCCGGAAGTTGGCCAAGGCATGCATGATGGCCAACATCTCCTTGTCATATATGGCATATAACTGCTCATGTGGAAGGAGCTTCCGGCTCTCAAAAGCTATCGGGTGACCTCCCTGCATCAATACTGCACTGATCCCCTCTCCCGATGCATCACACTCCAGGACAAACGACTGCGTGAAATCCGGCAAAGAAAGTACTGGGCAGCTGCTCATCACCTCCTTGAGCCTGTCAAAGGCCCGCTGCGCTGTATCTGACCAACTGAATGCCCCCTTCTTCGTCAAATCTGTAAGGGGTGCAACAAGCTGAGAGAAACTCTTGATGAACTTCCTGTAATAAGTGCAGATACCAACAAATCCTCGAAGTTCCGTCACGTTTCTCAGCTCTGGCCAATCTCTGATGACCCTGATCTTCTTCTCGTGGACCCTCACTCCGTCCACCCCTATAATGTGTCCCAGATATAGCATCTTTGTCAGTCCAAACTCGCACTTGGAGAGCTTAGCATAAAACTACTGCTCCTCCAAAATATGCAACACTGCCTCTATGTACTGGTGATGCTCCTCCCATGTCCTACTGTATATCAATATATCATCAAAGAAAACCAGCACAAGCTTCCTCAGGTGATTGCGGAAGATGTGGTTCATGCACGACTGGAATGTGGCTGGTGCGTTGGTTAGCTCGAAGGGCATCACCAAGAACTCGAAATGGCCATAATGGCATCTAAAAGCGGTCTTGGGAATGTCCTGTTCCCTCACGTGAATCTGGTGGTACCCGGATCTCAAATCAATCTTTGAGAAGAACTATGCTCCCCTCAACTCATCCATCAGCTCATCAATCCGCGGTATAGGGTACCTGTTCTTCATGGTCTTTTTATTCAAGGCCCTGTAATCAATGCACATTCTCAATGTGCCATCCTTCTTCTTCACCAACACCACCGAAGAAGCGAAAGGACTGGTGCTAGGCCGAATGTGTCCAAGAGCCAGCAACTCCTGGATGGCCTGCTCAATCTCGTCCCGATAGCCCTTAGGGTGCCTATAGGGTGTGGTAATAACGGCCTGAATGCCCTGCTCTAGCTCAATCGTGTGCTCAAATCCCCGATCCGGTGGCTGACCTGGCGGTATCTCCCCAAACACCCTGTCATACCTGTCAAGGAGGGACTGTATCTCTAGATGCACTGTCTGCCCTGTAGTCCCTGACTCTGATGCACACAGCTCTACTGCCCACTCTATGTCTCCCTTCCGGAAGTCTGCCTCCATCCGGTGAGCTGAAACAGTCTAAGGTGGGTAAGTGTGCATTCCCTGTATCTTCTCATGCTTCTCGGTCTTCTTATCATCCCACTCCGTCTCCAAGGCCTCCCAATCTGTGGTGACCTTCCCTAGAGTGATCAGCCACTGTACGCCCAATACCACATTGGTATCGGGTATGTTAACCACGAAAAAGTGGTCAATCATCGTGTAGGTACCCATCGTCACAGCCAGCTCTGGGACATATCTGGTACACTGCATCGTCTGATCTCCTGGGACCAACATTGAAAATCCATCGAAGCTCTCTGTCGGTATGCCTCTCCGCTCAACCATCTGTGCATCGATGAAGTTGTGGGTTGCCCCACTGTTAACCAGTACTGAAACTCGCTACCCTCGTACTGTCCCTCGGACACGTAGCATCAGATACTTGGGTACTCCCCGCAATGCTGCAAGGGTCCCCCCTGTGGGTGCAAAGGCTGCACCTCCTGCTCCTGGTGGTGGAGGCGGCAAATGGTCCTGCGCTGCATGGTTGCCTCCTGCCTCCACGTCATCATACTCATCCTCTTCTTCGCTGTCCTCGGAGAAGACCTCAATAAAATGTGCTTTACCAGCAGCACATCTATGTCCTGGTGCCCACGGCTCCAGACATGTGAAACACAGCCTCTTCTTCTTCAACTCCCTCCTGGCATCATCATCCAACTGTCCCCTACCCGGATTCCCCTTTGGAGGCGGAATCCTCACATCCTTCCCCTTTGGCTAGAAATCCTGTCTTTGGGGGTAAGGCGTCCTGGTCCTGGGTAAGGCATCCTGCAAATCCTGTGTCCTGCCAACTGCGTCATGGAGTGTGGTTGGTCTAGTGGATCTGACCAAACCCCGAAGTGGCTCTGCTAACCCCTCAATGAACATATAAATCATCCGTGCCGCGGATAAATTTGGCACCATCACTGAAAGTCTCAGGAAATCTGAGATATAAGTATCCGGGCTCCCGATCTGCTTGAGCTTCGTCAGCTCAACAAAGTGCTCCTTCGGATCCCTCCGATCAACCCTCTCTATCAATCTCCAGGTGAACTCGGCATATGTAGTCACTGTCGAATGCCTGAGTGTAACCATCCCATGGAACTGCCAATCCTGAGCCTCGCCATCCAAATGCAATACTGCCACCTTTATGGCCTCCGTCTCTGCCATCTGGTTGAGCTGGAAGTATATGTCCAGCTTCTCCACCCAAGCCTTTGCCGAATTGTTTGATGAACCATCAAACGTGGGCAAATGGACCCTTCTCACTGAACGCTGGGTGTCCCCCTCGTGATAATGCCAGTGCCCTCTGTGATGGTCGCAGGGTCTGCTGTCCCGCTGGAGCTGAACAAAGTCTTTGAATGAAAGGGCATCCCTGAACTCCTGCCCATATGCCTGATACTCAGCAAAATAATCCCCCATGTGGCCAAGCTCTGGCTCCTGCCCTAGTGTCTGCAACCAGAAAAGTGGGCATAGTGGAACGTGTGGCGGCATGTGATGCCATGTGCTGAGTGGCATCGTGCTCCTGCAAATGGTGGGATGTGCCCGATCCCTCACCAATCTGGAAACCCCTCGGGGTTTCACGCTGTTTAGCCTCCACAGCAGTGAATCTCTGTCGCATCACCTCAATCTGCCTCGACAGATCCTGGACTGACTTGAGGAGTGCTTCCCCAAACTTCTTTGCATCACTATCATCAGCCATCGGTACTTCCTGCTCTGTGTCCACTACTGGATCCTCTTCTGCGTCCACTACCGGAACGCAGTCACCCTCTCCGTAGGTGATTTGCAACCTACGTTCTCTATCACGGTACTTCCTACCCCTGTAGCAAATGTACGGTTTCTCTCCTGGTGTCATAGACAACTTGCTCCACAGGCTGAGCCAGGTCTATGAGCTCTGATACCACTGTAATATCCCCTTTTAGGGATATCTCTCAAACACAGTCAACTCTAAACCAGAGATGGACTGGAGGGGCGTTCACCAGATATTTCAGCTCTGAAAAGAGGGTGAGATCTGGAGGCTACCTGGCCCTCACCAGACTCTGTCTATAGAGTATGGGAAAAACACAACAGATGGGATAGCAACTGGAATGTCTCAAAGGGAAAATAGGCAGTGATACGGGGCATACAACAGTACATGAAATGCTAGAAACAATATATGAAACAGATACACATGAAATAGAGAGAATACTGAGCCATTTTATTATACTGAGAAATAGAAATGAGTACAAGAGGTGATCAGAGTGATGGCACCTCGACTTGCACGCAAGTGTAGAAATACTCTCAGAATACCAAAGGAATGGCTGCTATCTGCTCTGCGTCCAAGCTGCTGGAAAACTGCCGTGTTGCTGCTACTGCTGGAACAAAATGAGTATTTGGGGCTACTCCCCTACTCGGAATGAGATGAAACTCTGGAATTAGCCTCTGCTCACAATACCCAGAACCTTGGGGATCTACACTATCCTCCACGGCTCTGCGTTGATGTTGAATGAATCCTCCCAAAATATGGCCTCCCACTCTGCCAAAAGCCTCCAATAGGAAAGGGTTGGCCCCTTGCTCAGTCTCCTGACCCAAAACCCCCGAGATAATACCAAACCGGAGCTCCCTCAAGATGGAATGCTCCTCCCTCTCAAGAATGTGCAGTCTAAAGATGCAATGCTCCTCCACAAATGCCACAACTTGATCCTCCTGCAAAATACTGATGGAAATGCCTCACCCGAGCAAGCACTCGAAGTCTCCCAGGGCTGAGGGTGAGATCTCCGAACGGAGACACTCAATGCACTAAATAGTGCTGCAGACAAGCTAAACAGCTAGCGTGCTCAAAGTCGAGGTGACCAGCTAAATATGCATAAACTCAAATGAGGAAATGAGGAGGCTCTCCTCCTTATAACGATGGGCCTCTCTCAACCCTAGGCCCCACCATCTCCTACGTAGCCTCCATTTGGCCCACGTTGCCAACTCAACTGCGCTGTCTATGCCCACGTGGTCTAAGTGGGTCCCCCTCTACGTGGTCTCTTGGCCCCCTTTGACCCACTTAAGTTACAACGTTGAGTCTACTAGGGAGTGTACTTTATTTTAAAGTGAGTTATATCCCCCTCTTACTCACTTTTATTTATATTTTAATTATAGAAGACAAAATTGATCAAAATTAATATTTCCAATTAGCTATCACTAATTGGGAATATTACAGAAATAAACAGCAATATAAAGCACATAAACAAGAAACTACAACAACTAGAGAGATATCATATGAACAAGACAAAACATGGGGAACGTTGAGCCATTTTATTAAGTGTTGAAATATAAAATGAATACAAAGGTGATCAGAATGATGGCACCTTGGCTTGCACTAGGCAAGCGTAGAAATACTCTCAGACTATATCATGGAATGGATGCTCCATCAATGACTGTGTGATCTCCAAAGCTGGTGGTGGTGGTGGTGGTGCTAGAATAGACTAAATCTTTGGGGCTGCTCCCCTCAAAAAATTGTGAAACTTTGGGAATGGGCTCTCCACCAAATACTTAGAAAAGCCCAGAGAGCTTTTCGGAAATGGATGACCTCGAAAAATGACCTCCCTTGAGGTATAACGTTGTCGCAGTGATAAACACTGGCCTTGAATGATCTGCTACAAAAGATGGCCTCCAAATCTACCAAAATGATGGAATAGGGAAGTGCTAACCCCTTTCCAACTCTCTCGAGCTGAATCCCCTGATAAGCCCTCAATCCGGAACCTCCTCCTCCAAAGACTGCATGCTCCCTTTCACTGACTGTGCTGTCTAAACAAGTGAATGATCCCAACTGTGGCTGCTACAACTCTCTTCGGAAAATCAAGGATAGAACTCCTCACCCGAGCAGGCACTCGAAGTCCCCCGGGGCAGAGATTGGGATCTCCGCACGGAGACACCCGATGTGCTGAGCAACACTTGCATACTTTGCTCAACAACAAAATCGTGCTCAGTGTCAAAAGACAAATATCATAGATGCATAGTAGAATGAGCAAATGAGGAGCATCTCTCCCTTTTTATGCTTGGAGAGCCTTGCTCTCACCTAGGCCCCACTAAAACTGCGCTGTCCCCTTGAGCCACGCTGTCCCTCTAGCTCTGCGCTGTCATGGGCCCACGCTGACACCTCCTTCACGCTGCCACTTTGTCCTCTAGGCCCCACGCTGCCAAATAATCATGTCTCCAAGTGACTTTAGGAAATTCCTTTTATCTTAAGTGTGAGTTAAGTGTCCCTTTCACCCACTTTATTTCTAACTTAACTTTATTAAAGTAAAGTAGTCAAAAATTAATAGAATATTACAGTCCTCCCCACCAAAACGTTGCTTGCCCTCAAGCAACCGCAATGATGGATGCTGTAAAATTTTCTCACTCTCCCAAGTGGCATCCTCATTTGGTAAGTTTCTCCATCTCACCAGATATTCCCTGACTGTCCTACTCCGTAGTTGCCTCTTCCTGGTGTCAATGATGGCCTCGCGCTGCAATACTAAATGCCCCTCATCATCTGTGGGTGGGAGCTTCTCAGTTGTCGTCACCTGCTGTCCCAATGCCTTCTTCAGGCATGATACATGGAAGATATTATGAATCCTGCTACCGGTGGGTAGCTCCAACTCATACACAACCTCTCCGATCCTGTGTGTCACCCTGTATAGTCCATAAAAGCGGGGCTTGAGCTTCTTGGCCCCCTTCTGTTTTAGTGTGGATTGCCGGTATGGTTGCAATCGGAGGTAGACCAAATCCCCTACCTCAAACTGCCTCTCAACCCGTCCTCTGTCGGCATACAGCTTCTGCTGAATCTGCGCTGTAGCTAAGTTATCCTTAAGAGCCCGGAGTATATCCTGACTCTCTTGGATCCAATCCTTGGCCCTGGGAGCTCCCGGTCAAGAAGATCCTGTCCCTGAATTATATCACCTCATATGTAATCTGTTTGTCCAACACCTCACAGGCAAAACGGCCCTTGGAGTACTCTACCAACAACTGAGCCCTCCAGTCCGTATCTAAGCTCATCAAGGACAACGTTGCCAGTCTACGTGAAAGTGCATCGACCACCATGTTGTTTTTCCCCTTGACATACTCGATGTCGAAATCATATGCCTGGATCTTGCTGACCCACTTTTGCTGCCTCTCCTGCAACTGCTTTTGCTCTAGAAAGAATCAGAGGCTGTTGTGGTCAGTCCTCACTCTGAACTTGTTCCCTAGCAGGTACTGTCGAAATTTGGCCAGTGCATGCATGATGGCCAACATCTCCTTGTCGTATATAGCATACAACCTCTCATGTGGCAATAGTTTTCGGCTCTCAAAAGCTATGGGGTGGCCTCCCTACATCAAGACTGCACTTATCCCCTCCCCTTATGCATTGCATTCTAGGACAAAGGGCTGTGTGAAATCTGGCAATGCTAAAACCGGATAGCTTCTCATCACCTCCTTGAGCCTGTCGAAAGCTCTCTGCGCTGTGTCAGTCCAACTGAATGCCCCCTTTTTGGTAAGGTCTGTAAGGGGTGCAACAAGTTGGGAAAAGCCTTTGACGAACTTCTGGTAGTAGGTGCAGATGCCCACAAACCCCTGAAGCTCCATCACATTCTTCGGCTCTGGCCAATCCCTGATGGCCTTGATATTCTCCTCGTGGACCCTCACTTCGTCCACACCAATGATATGCCCCAAGTAGAGCATCTCTGTCAGCCCAAACTCGCACTTGGAGAGCTTGGTATAAAAATTCTTCTCCTCCAATATGTGCAAGACAACCTCAATATGCTGTAGGTGCTCCTCTCATGTCTTGCTGTAAATCAAGATGTCATTGAAAAACACTAACACAAACTTCCTCAAGTGACTGCGGAAGATGTGATTCATGCATGACTGGAAAGTGGCCGGAGCATTGGCTATCCCAAAGGGCATCACCAAGAACTCAAAGTGACCGTAATGACATCTGAAAGCAGCCTTGGGAACATCCTGGTCCATCACGCGAATCTGGTGGTACCCAGACCTCAAATCAATCTTCGAAAAGAACTTCGATCCCCTCAATTCATCCATCAGCTCATCTAATCATGGAATGGGGTATCGGTTCTTCATGGTCTTTTTGTTGAGAGCCTGATAGTCAATGCACATCCTCAGTGTGGCATCCTTCTTCTTCACCGGTACGACAAAAGAAGCAAATGGGCTAGTGCTAGGAAGGATGTGCCCCAACGCTAAGAGCTCATGAATGGCCCTCTCAATCTCATCTCGGTAGGCCTTAGGATGCCTATAGGGTGTACTGATCACTGCCTGAATGCCCTGCTCCAGCTCAATGGTGTGCTCAAATCCCCGATCTGGTGGCTGCTCTGGCGGTATATCTTCAAAAACCGTGGCATATCTGTCTAGGATGGACTGCACATCTGGGTGTACAACCTTCCCTGTAGACCCTGCCTCTGAAGCACGCAGCTCCACTGCCCACTCTATGTCTCCCTTCCAGAAATCTACCTCCATCTGGTGTGCTAAAACTGTCTATGGCGGGTAAGTGTGCATGCCCCGAATAATCTCGTGCGTCCCTATCTTCTTGTCTGTCCACTCCATCTCCAAGGTCTCCCAATCTGTGGTGACCTTCCCCAGCGTGATCAACCACTGCACTCCCAGTATCACGTTGGTGTCCAGTGTTGTACCTTAAGAGACAATCCCTTAGTTGTATTAAGGAATCAGTGCTTAAGACATTTATACATGTATGTCACAGAATTATAATATAAAGGGTCTTTGCTTAAACACCTTTAGATATACTTTTATCTAACCCTCAAGAATTAAATGTAATAAATGCTTTGCAATGCCATTATCTGCTGATATTAAATGGAATGATGAGAAGAATATGAAGGAAGGAAGCCCAAATTGATATGCTAGTAAACAATATCTATCTCTTTAAACTTCAGAAGAATTTTATGACAGAAGATTAGTTAAAATGAAGGAGTGCCCATTAAGGATTTTAACTCTTGTTCACATATGTAAAAAGAGACTTGCAGCTTCATTACTTCATTTTATTCAAGAACAGAAAATACACAATGTAAACTGGAAAACATATCAGTATCAACAAATGCCAAAATCTTGCTTTTCATTCATTAATCATTTCAAAATTGAGTACAAAATTTGCAGTCTGAAGGTCCAAAACTCAGAACCCTTTTCCTTCTTGTCTATTTCTTTAAATACAATAGAAAGCAGTTTGTAACTGTTGGAACTAATCCTAACTACTTTAACTACTTAGGACTTCGTCAACTACCTATTACATGTCATCAAAATGTCTTATTACAATTACATTCTCTTTAAAAGAGAAAAATAACATGAAACTTAAATTCTAATCTATTTGTTGAATGTGAACTGATGATGTTGCTGCTACATTTCCTTCACTGACTGGTTTATCTTTCTTTGCAGTCGAAGGATCCTTTGGTAGATCTATCATCCAGGCTCTACATTTCTTCCATACCTCAATGTTTGTCTTAGGTGAATGAACCAGCTTGTGATATTCCAATTTAAAGGCAGTGATTCTATTGAATGATGGCCTCTCTGTAAATAAAGTCTTCACTAACCATAACAACTGAAAATGTCTTTGAAGGAAGTTGATAATTGTTGCTCCTTTAAGAATCTGAGTCTTTTCATGGGTGTTGTCCACCTTGCTTTTTGCCAACACCAGTAATGGTTCATAAGAGTCCCATGATAAAAAACAACCTCCAAGGCCCCAACATGATGGCAAACCTACCCTGGCTCTTTTGTCAAATAAATTATCAAACTTGTTCACTGCTTCCTTAAGCTCTATCAACTTCCTCTTTGCGGACTTCCTGCAATCATTTTTAACAATCATCTTATTAATTTCCACAACATATAAAATCCTATCTTTAATTTCATTTTCTTCCAACTCTTGATCAGTTTTGGAATCAATGAAATCAATGAATTTTCTTGCCCAAACAGCTCTGTTAATTGTCTTTTACTTGTTTGCCATAACTTGTTCCTCAAAATCTTTGATGATACTTCTTTCTTCTGATACAACAGTCAGAAAACCCCAAATTACTTTCATTTCTTCAATGACATCATTTCATATGATGTCCTTAGCCTGTACTAGGGATATGTTTCCCTTCAATTTTTCCTTGATATTTTTAATCTCAGCATCAGCAATTTGGCACTCTTATCTGTACTTGTTGATTTCCCCCTCTTTGGCTTGTACGATCTTTGTTGTTGTCTCCAAAACAGCTTGTGCCTTTTTGTGATCTCTCTCCGCCATCTTCAATTCAGTGGTCAATTGAGATATTTGTGTTGTTGGATCTTCATTACCAGAAGGAAAAATGAAAGTACAAGTATGAGATTCAATGTGATTCTGCAATGATAATGCAGTTTGCTTCAATTTGGTGATTTCTTCTTCCTTTTGCAAGAGCTACTGAAGAAGTTTCTCTTTCTCATTTTCTACTTCTGCAACCTCTGCTACCATAGAGTGCTCTCCTGTAGGCATCTTCAACTTTTTCTTCAGCATAGAGATTTCTAATTCAGCACTTTGCAACAGCTTCTGTACAGCAGACTTGTCATTGGGATCTACCCCAATCTTCACAATAATCTTTTTGAGTTCTTCATTCTGGATTGTTAAAGCCCTGGAATTTGCTTTCTCTAACTTCAATTGCTTGATAACTTTTCCAAGCATGTTTTCAGCCTTGAGTGCCATTGCATTGGTTTTGGTTAAGTCATTTACAATCAGTTGACCTGTTTGCATATGTAGATTTACTTTGTCAAGCAATGGAATTTTCTTTACATCTACAGTTAGATCCATAGTATTAAAATTATTGGATGAACCAATAGACATATCAGAGGGATGTGAAAGTGCAATGTTAAATTGATCTTTTTCAAGATCCATTGCAGTTAGCAGTGTTGTTTGATCTGGGGTTATCTGGTACTCAGCTTGAGCCTCCATGCTTACCTTCATTTTTTGATTTCTTTCTGCAATCTGAGAAAAAATTTATTTAATTAAGGGCACTTGTTCCTGAGTGCTTTCATGTCTTCTTGGTGAAGCTGGGACATTTTTCTAATCTCTCAATTGTAGTGAGAAACCAGGTTGAGCATCTACAGAATCCTCACTGAGCTTTGTCCTCTTTTCAGTTCTCTATTCTTCATCCTCTGAATCAATCATTGTTTCTTTCCCTCTCTTATTTGACTTCTCTGCTATGACAGGATTTTTTACATTTGAGCTCACAGAACCTGCAAAACCCTTTTTTGCCATCTTTTCTATATCAAGTCTGTTTTCATGAATGAATGCTGAATACCCATTTTCAATTCTCCTATTAGAAATCACGCTATGAGGGTCATAAGCCCACTTCTCTCCTAACAGTAGATGTATTTCATCTGACATCCTAGTGACTTCATTAGTTGCCTGTCTCATATTAACTATAAAAGGACCAACAGTCATTGGCAATTTAAACATATGACCTTTGTTCATAGGCACAAAATGTATTTGATCAACATTTAAACTTTTCCTAATGAATTCCAAAGCAATTAATCTCACGGGCATAAATATTGGAAGCTATAAGGTTCTACACCAGCTCCATAGAGTCTAATTTCAAAATAATCTTCAAAGACATACCAATCACCAAACTTACAATTCGTCCCCAGCAGCAAGAACTCTTGAGCCTTTGGCAAGAAGTATGGGGGAGAGATTCCATTCAAAATTCTATATGCAGTAGACATAAAATGATTTGCAAAGTCAAACAAACCTTCCTCATTATGTTCTTTCCTTACTATGTCTATCCAAAATACTACTGACTGTCTCCTCTTATTCATATCCATTATATTTAACCCCAGATGCATGAATTCTTCTACATTTTGATATAAAAACAGATAAATAACAAGAGATGGAAACTTGAATGAACCCGTCAGTGATAAGCTCATAAGCTAAGAATTGACAGCTTCTTGCCAATAAGAAGGAATATCCAGTGCTACCCCTGGCTTCATCATCAAGGCAAACATTCTCAGAACTGATTTGTTAACTGTACTGTCATCGTCTTTTCCCAAAATCTTTGAAATGCACCTCAACACTGGTTTGACTTCTTCATCAAAAATCTCCATGGATAATTCTTTATTGTCAGGTGCAAACTGCTTTGTATCTGGTTTCAGGAATGTTGACCACTGGAGTGGCACCTGATGATAATGAGAAGACTCCATGCCCAAGGATGAACCAGAAGACATTTGTACCATTGGATATCATCAAATATCATCATTTCAACAGAGTTTTTAAACTCTACTTCTACTTCTTATCATTTTCTTTTGTACCCAGATTCCACGCCCTACAGGGAATTGCAATAAGTGATGCTAGTAATGATGAGTTTTGAGTCAGTATTGTGTCTGTAACAGGCCTAGGTAGCCTGGGACCTTGCCAACAAGTGAGTATTACTCTGGGAGGTTTTTTTTACTTGGTTAATTATCATCTCCCTGTCAGGAGTTAATAATTAATTGAGTTTTTTCCTCCAATTTTACCCCAAAGCCGGAATACGGCTTGATGGTGAGGCCTTGGGTGAGTCCTAGTGTCTAGAGTCAATTTATATTACCATACTAGATCACACAAAAAATTTCGTGGAATTTGGTTAGGTCTAGGTAGTGATTTTTTAATTTTTTAGATTTCCCGCAAGTCGAAAATTGCAATAAAAATTGCAATTGAATTGTAATAAGTGTTGTCTAGAGAAGTTGTATGGGGTATGCGTAATCAAAATTACACCTCTCACGCTCAAATTTCTACTATGACAACCATTGAGGGGCTAAAAATGTGTTTTGAACCCTCAAAACCCACTTTTCCTAAGTTTAGTGGGAAATTTGGCAATTAATTAAGCCATAAATTAAATAAATGGAGAAAAATAAATATCCGCACATGCTAAATGAGGTGGAAATGAGGTGGAAAATTATGAAGGAGTTAAAGTGAAGTCCCAAGGTGATATGGACTCCTAAAATCAAGGAAAAGACATGTGCTCAAATAAAATTGAATTTCCGGCATTAAATGAGAGTTGCTTACTTGGAAATTCGAATTTGTGAAGTTAGTGCATATTTGGGAGGATTTGGGAGAATATTTGGTGAAGATTTTTGTGGGAAATTGACCCCACATGGGTTACCAACCATATACACATGTCATTCCATCATAAAATTTGAATTTGGCACATAAGGGAAGAAGAAAATGATGTCCACTTGCTAGAATTCGAATTTTACACTTGGCATTGGAGCTCCACTTACCAAATTCGAATTTGCCTTGAGATCTCCTCCCTCTCACCACTTGGCATATGGTTCTTCATTGGGATTTGCTCCCAACTTTCTATATAATGGAGCCAGGGGCTCTCATATTGCATATTGTTTACTAGCTATTGTGTTTGTGGAAGCGCTGCTGCCTTGTACACTTTCAGAAATATCAATAAAGACTTTGAGTTTTCATTCATGAGGTGTTTCTCCTTTTGGAGTGTGATGAATTGTTGATCATTGGTATAATTCCTTTTACTCATGCTTTGATCTAATTTGTTTCCATATGCTGTTGTAGATTTGTTAATGTAGAGCTATCTTACATTGACATTTGATTTAGGAGTATGCTCTAGGTATAGAATGCTCTAGTTGGTTTCAAATAAATCTCTAAAGTTTCTTATCATTGTTTATTGCTAGATCTATATGGAACTAATTCTTGATTGAAGTTTTGTAGAGAGAACATTTTGTTGGAATCAAAGAATCAAGTATTGGGGGAAGTTTTTGGAGAGACTAACCCACTCTTGATACATTCTCAAAGGAGCTCTCATTTGTTCTTTGAACCTTCATAGTCTTATCTTACAAAGTGGTTTTGCAAGGGTTTTGAGACATAGCTTGTATACAAGCCGAATACTTCTAAATTTGAATATCTTTTAAAACATTATACTTCATTGCTTTCATTTGCTATCTAAGAGCTTGAAGATGACTAAGCAAAGAGTTCGAGTAAACTCTCCTCTTTGGCTTAGCCCTTTGTAAATTGTTGTGCAATATTTTGTAATTTTATCTATCTAATATTTGATTGGTTTTGTAGCCCTCTTTTGAATTTTTTCTTGTGACAGCTTGAGTGGACAACTACAAGAAATTACTAACAAGTTGTTGCAGGACCTTTGGGCTGAATTTTAAATGAAGAAGATAACCCTCTCTTCTTTGGTTGTGGGCATAGAAGAGGCTTAGCTTCTCTTCTCCTATTGTAAAGTCTGAATTTATTTTGAGTTCTTAGAAATTCTCACCGAGGAAAAGTCTATGGTCTCAATTTTTATTTGTAAAGACTTTCCTTGGTTTAGAAAAGGCCTCATGGTCATTTCATTCTTGTAAAATTAATAAAAAAATTTGTTTTTGTTGTGGGAGCGTGGGTTTTACCCATTGGCATCCCTATCTCTCCATTTCAAAGGAGAGAATTTGTAGATGCATTGACTTAGTGGTTTTGACATTTCCGTTTTCTTTCACATCACATATGCATGCTCTAATTTGGAAGCAACACAAATCGCATGGTCCTTTAATTTCTTAATTTGCAATCTCATTTGCCATCATTTACTTATGTTTTGTGATCTATTTCTCATTTGGATAAGTTTCACAATATACTACAAGTAAAGAAGCATAACACTTTCAGTTTATGGCAACTTGAGTTATTGTTCTAACTATGAAGCATATTTAATTGAATCATCTCCATCTTTTACATAGCACTTGCAAACTCACTTTCATATCATTTAGGCATTTCACTTTTCATACTAGACTTGCATCTCTAAAATTTACCTCCAACTTAAGTTGGTTGAATAGACGTTTTAGGGACCCTCTACCTCTATGGACTCATCACTGTGAGATCCAAATATTTGGGCGAGGGTGAGGTCTAAGGATTAGAGTTCAATTGTAATCTTGCTTTAGAACTAATTAATAAAATAAACCAAGAGCACTATCTCATCACATTTACTTGCAAAGTTCCCAAATTTTTTGCTATCTTGATGGTTTAAAGATTCACATGCAAATATTATCTCAAGAAGCACTTTGGATGCAAGCATTTTAATTCCTTAAAATTTGCAACAAGTTTAATTCTATGGTACTTGGAAATTTGCTTCTACTTTTGCAACTTCATTGCATGTCGTCATTTTAATGATCATTATGCTTATGGATGATTGATATATCTTGTTTCATTGGCAAATACCCTTATTTTGTGTTGCAAACTTAATTGCATGTTGTGATCTTGGTCTAACATTTGAGTTTTTTTATCATCTCATTGACATTTTCCAAAAGTAGAACACTAAATGTTTCCTTATGAGCAAGATAGTTTCTCATGCTTTGGTTCATAAATCTTTTTATCTTGAGAGCATTTCTGATATCTTGTGCTAACAGTCTTTTGTTTCCATTTCAGGATTACTATGTTCTCATCTCTTTGAGCATTTCTTTTACTTTTGAGCTCGTTATTTGTAAAGGAACTGGTTAAATGGTTTGTCATTATTTCAAAGTTGCTCATAAATGCTCATGAATCTTAAGAAGTAATCTATTTAACTCTAACAACTCTCCTAGAAACTCACATCTTTTAACTTAGTTTCCCATTTAGGGACCACCCCCCATAGCTAAACTAGGAGTTAGCTTAAACGGAGAGAGTCGAGAATAGGTGACAACCCCTTCTCTGAGTTCCTTGCCACCAACCACACCTGGTGGGGTTGAAGGCTTTTCCCACTAACTAGTAGGTAGGTGTAGGTGGCAAGCGATAACAAGGAAAAAGATGAATTGATTGAACTCTTGACCTGTAAGAGTATCATAATGTGCCATCAATGAATCATCAGCGAATTGGACATACGACTCTGACTTAGGGTAACACAGAGATTGATGAATTAATTGGGCTAAGACTTGCAGAACATTTTCTCCTTGATAATTCACTACAAAACACTTTCCTGGGTACATGACAGACACTAGCCAATACACAAATTCGGGAAAAAGGTGCGCTCTTGGAATGCATGCAGACAATACACCAGTTTTAACCGTGGAGGTGTAAATTGGAGAAGCTTTATCGTGTAAGCAGACTTGTTGATAGAACTGAAGATGGTTTAAGGAGTAAACTGTGTCTTGAATATCCCTCTCAGTATCCATGAGAGGAATATGACTGGAAGAACTCGAAAGGGACGGACGCTTGGCCATAATTCAGCTTGGGGTGACAGACAATCGACAAGGTGGCAGACAGCAGGGAAAGACACAGCGCAGACAAAACTTCAGATACAAACTAACAATAATGACCTTACAAAAATGAGAATCCATCTTAAATAGGTGGCACGGGCTTAAGACTTAAATGCTGAAAAGACGCGCCAAAAGACCGTTAAAAGTATCTCGACGTGGATGATAGTTGTCACCAACTGGCTGCTCAAGTCACTGCGGGAGGTCTCGAGGTATGGAGATCTCGTCGGGTTCATGCCCCCGTAGTGAATCTCGACCGTTGATCTGGATCGGCCCCGCAGTCAACTGGGTCAACTGCAGAGGCACCTTTCTTGTTAACCCGTGAGCTGAATGTGCCCGCGGGTTGACACTTTTATTCTTTGGCTAATAAATCATCGGATCCCGCTTCATAAACTGCTCGCTGTTTAGCTGTGTACTGGGACAAGTTTTCACTAAAGTTTAAAGTATTAACCTTAGATTTTAATATAACAAATATGACATCTTTTATGCTAAAGTATATGGAACTTTATACTTTAACATATATTTTCATAATTTTCTATTTTTTTGTATTTTTGAAAATTAAAAATAAAGGATATTGCAAATGAGCCACAACATCTGGCAATGATTCTGTTGAATGATGGCCTTTCTGTAAATAAAGTCTTCACTAACCATAACAGCTGAAAATGTCTTTGAAGGAAATTGATCATTGTTGCTCCTTCAAGAATCTGAGTCTTTTCACGGGTGTTGTCCACCTTGGTTTTTGCCAACACCAGTAATGGTTCATAAGAGTCCTATGATAAAAGACTACCTCCAAGGCCCCAGCATGATGGCAAACTTGCCCTAGCTCTTTTGTCAAATAAATTATCGAACTTTTTCATTGCTTCCTTAAGCTCTATCAACTTCCTCTCTGCGGATTTCCTGCAATCATTTTTAACAATCATCTTATTAATTTCCATAGCATATAAAATCCTATCTTTAGTTTCATTTTCTTCCAACTCTTGATCAGTTTTGGAATCAATGTAATCAATGAAATTTCTTGCCCAAACAACTCTGTTAATTGTCTTTTTCTTGTTTGCCATAACTTGTTCCTCAAAATCTCTGATGATACTTATTTCTTCTGCTACAACAGTCAAAAAACCCCAAATTGCTTTCGTTTCTTCAATGATATCATTCTAGATGATGTCCTTAGCCTGTATTAGGGATATGTTTCCCTTCAATTTTTCTTTGAGATTTTTAATCTCAACATCAACAATTTGGCAATCTGATATGTATTTGCTGACTTCCCCCTTTGGCTTGTATGATCTTTGTTGCTGTCTCCAAATCATCTTGTGCCTTTTTGCGATCTCTCTCCGCCATCTTCAATTCAGTGGTCAATTGAGATATTTGTGCTGCTGGATCTTCATTACCAGATGGAAAAACAAAAGTACAAGTATGGGATTCAATGTGATTCTGCAATGATAATGTAGTTTGCTTCAATTTGGTGATTTATTCTTCCTTTTGCAAGAGCTGCTGAAGAAGTTTCTCTTTCTCATTTTTTACTTCTGCAACCTCTGCTGCCATAGAGTGCTCTCCTATAGGCAACTTCAACTTTTTCTTCAGCACAGAGATTTCTGATTCAGCACTTTGCAACAGCTTCTGTACAGTAGACCTGTCATTGGGATCTACCCCAATCTTCACAATAATGTTTTTGAGTTCTTCATTATGGATTGTTAAAGCCCTGGAATTTGTTGTCTCTAACTTCAATTGCTTGATAACTTTTCCAAGCATGTTTTCAGCCTTGAGTGCCATTGCATTGGTTTTGGTTAAGTCATTTACAATCAGTTGACCTGTTTGCATATGTAGATTTACTTTGTCAAGTAATGGAATTTTCTTTACATTTACAGTTAGATTCACAGTATTACAATTATTGGATGAACCAATAGAAATATCAGAGAGATGTGAAAGTGCAATGTATATGCACTTTCCATTCAAAATTCTATATGCAGTAGACATAAAATAACTTGCGAAGTCAAACAAACCTTCCTCATTCTGTTATTTCCTTACTATGTCTGTCCAAAATACCACTGACTGTCTCCTCTTATTCATATCCATTATATTTAACCCCAGATGCATGAATTCTTCTACATTTTGATATAAAAACAGATAAATAACAAGAGAGGGAAACCTGAATGAACCCGTCAGTGATAAGCTCATAAGCTGAGAATTGACAGCTTCTTGCCAATAAGAAGGAATATCCAGCACTACCTCTGGCTTCATCATCAAAGCGAACATTCCCAGAACTGATTTGTCAACTGTACTGTCATCATCTTTTCCCAAAATCTTTGAAATGGACCTCAACACTGGTCTGACTTTTTCATTAAAAACCTCCATGGATAATTCTTTATTGTTATGTGCAAACTACTTTGTATCTGGCTTCAGGAAAAAGATGAATTGGTTGAACTCTTGACCTGCAAGACTATCATAATGTGCCATCAATGAATCATCAGTGAATTGGATATAAGACTCTGACTTAGGGTAACACAGAGCTTGACGAATTAATTGGGCTGAGACTTGTAGAACATTTTCTCCTTGATAATTCATTACAAAACACTTTTCTAGGTACATGACATACAGTAGCCAATACACAAATTCGGGAAAAGGGTGCGCTCTTGGAATGCATGCAGACAATACACCAGTTTTAACCATGGCGATGTAAATTGGAGAAGCTTTATCGTTTAAGAAGACTTGTTGATAGAACTGAAGATGGTTTAAGGAGCAGACTGTGTCTTGAATATCCCTCTCAGTATCCATGAGAGGAATATGACTGGAAGAACTTGAAAGGGACGGACGCTTGGCCATAATTCAGCTTGGGGTGATAGACAATCGACAAGGTAGCAGACAGCAAGGAAAGACACAGTGCAGACAAAACTTCAGATACAAACTAACAATAATGACCTTACAAAAATGAGAATCCATCTTAAATAGGTGGCGCAGACTTAAGACTTAAATGCTGAAAAGACGCGCCAAAAGACCGTTAAAAGTATCCCAACGTGGACGATAGTTGTCACCAACTGGCTGCTCACGTCACTGGGGAGGTCTCGAGGTACGAAGAGCTCGTTGGGTTCCCGCCCCCGCAGTGAATCTCGACTGTTGATCTGGATCGGCCTCGCAGTCAACTGGGTCAACTGCAGAGGCACCCTTCTTGTTAACCCGCATGCTGAATGTGCCCGCGGGTTGACACTTTTATTCTTTGGCTGATAAATCATCGGATCTAGCTTCATAAACTGCTCGATGTTTAGCTGTGTACTGGGGCCCGTTTTCACTAAAGTTTAAAGTATTAACCTTAGACTTTAATATAACAAATATGACATCTTTTATGCTAAAGTATATGGAACTTTATACTTTAACATATATTTTCATAATTTTCTATTTTTTTTGTATTTTTGAAAATTAAAAATAAAGGATATTGCAAATGAGCCACAACATCTGACTCCACCTGGGGATAGTGTTTTTTGGCACGAAACACTAAGAACTGCAGATTAGTGCCTTCACTTCGGGCATGGAGTCAAATGTTGTTTGATGAAACATGTACAATGAAGGAAACTGAATATGTACAATGATGAACCATAAAATTTCAATGCTGGAAGTAATGTTTTAGATACTGCCCATTCACAGCAGTATCTCCATCAAGATTCTCCAGCATGAATGTGTTATTTGATCTAGCTTCAACTATCCTGTATGGGCCATACCAAAGTGGATCAAACTTACCATGCTTTCCCTTCTCTTCTCTTCTAGTATCCATCTCAATACCAAATCTCCAGCTTGAAAAAGAATCTCCTTAGCCTTCCTGTCAAAAATGGTCTTCATTTTTTCTTGATAGGTGATTAAATTCTCTCTGACTTTGTTCCTATTCTCACTTGATTCTATAACCTTGTTCAACTTTCTTACCAATGAATTAGGTTCTTCTTGTGCTTCTTGAAGAAAAGAAATCACTAGTCTGGCCAATTGAGTAGGAAATAAAGCTTGAGTACGATAAGCCAGCTCATAAGGAGATTTACCTATAGGATCTTCTAGTAGTCATCTTTACTGCCCAAAGTGAAAATGTCAATTTTGAATCCCAATTTTTCTGATTTTCATTAATTGTTTTCTTCAGAATCTTAACCAATGTCTTGTTGGAAGATTCAGCTAGCCCATTACCTTGAGGATGATATGCTGTAGAATGAGATAGAATGACATAATATGTTTGACAAAAATTAATGAATTTGACTGAATTGAATACCTGGGCATTATCAGTCACAATCTTAATAGGAAACCCAACCCTGCTAAAGATATTTTCTTCTAGAAACTTCATTACTACTTGATCATTTGCCTTTCTGGTAGGTATTGCCTCAACCCACTTTGTAAAATAGTCAGTAGCAATCAGAATCCATTTGAACTGCCCACTGGATTGTGGATTGATTTCCCCAATAAAATCTAATCCCCATTGCCTAAAGGATTCTTCAACAAACACTGGGTGAAGAGGTAGAGGAGCTAACCTTTTCTTTTCTGCAAATAATTGACATTTCTGGCAGCTTCTAACCAGCCTGTATACATCAGTGAACAAGGATGGCCAATAAAAACCTGATTTGAGGATTTTATGAGCAGTAACTTTCCAATTGTAGTGACCTCCACATAAATTCTCATGATATTCTTTTATAATTTCCATTGATTCGCCTTCTGTCAAACACAACAATAAAATGCCAGGAGGATCCTTCCAGTACAACTTAGCATCAATTATAACATATGGTTGAGCTTTGAGTTTAAGGGCTTTGTACTTTGTTCTGTTTATTGAGGGTGGACAAGAGAAAAAGCACAAGTAATGAATAATATCCTTATAACAATCAGAGCAGAGAAACTTGTATTTAATTGCTGACTTTGTGCTACTTTGACTCCTTTCATCAACAACTTCATTCAAGGGTGCAAGCCAATTAATTCCCAGAGCTTGAAAGTTAGATTCTGTCAGCAGCTTTGCCAAGCCCTGTCCTTTTACCAATTTAGTAGGTTTAATGTCTAAGTCATACTCCTGGATTTTAGCAATCCACTTTCCTCTTTTCCCTTCAACATCACTTTGAACTACCACATCTTTTACAACTGAGTTAGGTACATATGCAACTATTTGAGACTGAAGCACATAAGTTCTGAAGGCTCTTAATGCTTTAACTAAGGCATATACTTGTTTCTCCAAGATATTATATTTGAGTTCTGCATCCCTGAGAACTTGATTGAAAAATGCCACAGGTTGCTCTTTTCCTTCTTCATTCTTCTACAACAACACAACAACAACGGCAAAAGGTGATGCAAATGAAAATATTTGGAAAGGCTTTTGATAATCTGGACTGATCAAAACAGGAGCTTCTTGAAGAGCTTCTTTAATCCTGGCAAAGGATCCTCTTGCATCTTTGACCCATTTTACTTCAGCATATCTGTTATGTTCCTAACAATCTCAGCATAATTTGGGACAAATCTTCTCAGGAAATTATTTTTTCCTAGAAACCTCTGAATATCCTTTTTACTTCTAGGCAAAGGAATTGTCTGTAATATGTATAGCTTCAACTCTTGTTGGATCAATTTCCACCCCCTAATTTGAAACTATATGCCCCAACAACTTTCCTTCTTCCAAAGCAAACAAAGATTTCTTGGGATTCAGTGATAACCCAAACTTTCTGCATTTCAAGAAAGCCTTCTGCAAATGCTCCAAGTGCTTATCATCAGAACTTGAAAAAATAGTCCCATCATCCAACTATATGACTACAAACTTATCACCCACAAATACTATGTCCATTGCCCTTTGAAAAGTGGCCCCTGCGTTCATGAGACCGAATGGCAACCTGGCATACATGAATGTTCCCCAAGGTGTGGTAAAAGTTGTTTTCTTCTGATCTTCCTTTTCAATAGCTACTTGGTTGTACCCGGAGAAACCATAAACCCTAGATAATCTATAAGCTCCTGTCACTTTTTGTAAAACATAATCCATCTTTGGCAAAGGATAATTGTCTTCTAGAGAATCTCTGTTCAAATTCCTGAAATCAACACATAGCCTTATTTTTCCATTCTTTTTCCTCACAGGAACCAGATTAGAAACCCAGTCTGAATATCTAAGTGGGACTATGATTTTTGCTTGTAGCAATTTCCTCACTTCCTTTTCAATTGGGGCAAGGAGCAATGGATTAATCTGCCTAAGCTTCTGCCTGTGAGGCTTGACTCCATCCTTTAATGTTATTTTATGCTGAATAATATCCAGATCATATGTTTTCAAATCATCATAGGACCATGCAAATACATCCATATACTTCTTGAAAAGATCAATGTACCTTTCTTTATAATCCTTCGGGACTCCTTTGAATATCTTAACAGCCTTGGGCTCCTGTTGAGTTCCTAGATTATAGTCCTCCATCTCACCTTCTGAGATACCTTCTTTTTATCCAGTGCTACATCATTTGCATCAAACAACCTTTCAAGAGGAACCAAACCTCTGCGTAATACATTGTCTTTCAATTGTATTATCTTTTGATCACCTATTCATTGCTTAAGATTTGTCAAGTCCTCATTCTGATTAGTCTGCTCACTTTCCTGATCCATTTCACTATCTTCAAAGTTTCCAATCATTGTTAGAAAATGATTGATCTACTCATCATCTTCGAAGACCTGCCAGTGTTTAACATTATCAGGGATTGAGGGTCTATGCCTCAACTCAATCTCATATCTCAGTTTCGGATTAATAGGTGGCTTGAAAGTACTGGCTGCAATTGCTAGTGAATCTGCCATTCTATTTTCTTCTCTTGGAATGAATTGAAGATTCAAAGCCTCAAAATAATTCTCAATCAGGTCCCATACTTCGTTCCTATATGATCTCAATCTTGGATGTTTAGTTTGACACAAATTTTTAATTTGTCTTATAATCAATTCAGAATCACCAAAAATGGAAATACATTGAATTCCCAATTGTTTAGCAGTTTGAAGACTCAAGATTAATGCTTCATACTCAACTACATTATTGGTTGAATCAAATTCAAGCTTGAAAGAAAAAGGCAAAAGATTACCTTCTGGAGATGAGTAAAAATCCAGCACCTGTGCCATCCTTTGAATAGGCACCATCAAAATAACACTTCCAAATTTTATTTGAACCCAGCTCATTATGTACAATTGCTGAAGAGAGCTGCTTCTCTGAGTTTTCAGCAAATTCTGCATCTTCATGCAGCATAAAACAAGAAGGATCTTCCTTCTCTTCACCATATATAGGGGAATTTCCTACATCTTTCTTTGTGGTAGTTTTAACAAATCTTGTTTCTCTGTATAATCTTCTTTCTTCCCCATTGAACACAAGAATGATTGCATATGTAAAGTCTAGTTTTAAAACACCTCGAAGCTTTGCTCCCCAAGATCTGGACAAAAGCATACCAAATCTGGCTGGAATATCTGCAACTACTACATCCATCATAATACTTTTGGCCGGAATTTGGGCCAGTGATACTACCATATCTTTGATAAGCCCAACACACTTCACCCTTTTTGAATCAAGAGAATAGAGATCTCTATAGGGCTTAGTGATTTGTAAATTTAAATCTTTCATTACAGATAATGGCATGAGACTATGTGATGCACCAGAATCTAACATACAATTATGTAGAATAAAATCATGAAGAAGCACTGATATATAAAATGGGGGAACAAAAGAATCTACCTCTTCCACATGTGGACCAAAAGCGACCACTGGTTTCTCCTTTTGCAAATTAACAGTATCACCAATATAATCAGATTGAGAAAGATTAATAAATTCTGCAATTTCCTTCTTGTAACCAGGTGTCTTAGCTAATTCAAGCAGGGGTACTTGAATTTTGATCTTTTCTAATTCTTTGGATAGACTGAAGGTTTGATTTTGTTTAATAATCTTCTCAGGTTCTTCTTGATTTCTGTTAGGATTAGCATTTTTCTTAGGTACAGTAACAATCTTCTCCAAAATATTATAATCAATAGACTTATTTTGGGAAGCCTCAGCCTGTCGTTTTTCATTTTCACTCACTGAATTCATAGGCTGTTTCCCCTTATCTGATTTTTTTACTAAGTTCTTTGATTGTGGAGTCACCATTGGAGAAGGGACTGACTCTAGCTCTTTTTCCTCATCATCATGAGTTCTTAATCTCTTTTTTGATCTTAAGTCATACTTCTTATGCAGCTCTGCTTGCATAAAATCTGTGAATTGCTTACAATACTCATCCATTTCTTCCTGATCAAATGACACATCAGCTTCTGTGCATTCTTCTTCACATTCCTCTTCTTGCTCATTATCTTCCATATAAACAACATATATCTGATCTTCAACTTCTTTCTGATCATCCTCAGCAGACTGTGAAGGTGCTGCTTCTATATACAGAGGTGCTTGAACTTGATCCCGATTTCTCCTTTCCCTCTGCAAAATTTGCAAGGGCTGCTTTTTGAATTGTGGATTGAAAACTACAACTCTCTCCAGAAAATCAAGGATAGAATTCCTCACCCGAGAAGGCACTCAAAGTCCCCCGGGGCTAAGGTTGGGATCTCCGCATGGAGACACCTGATGTGCTGAACAACAATTGCATACTTTGCTCAACAGCAAAAGCGTGCTCAATGTTAAAAGACAAATATCATAGATGCATAGTAGAATGAGAAAATGAGGAGCCTCTCTCCCTTTTTATGCTTGGAGAGCCTTGTTCTCACTTAGGCCCCACTAAAACTGCGCTGTCCCCTTGAGCCACGCTATCCCTCTAGCTTTGCGCTGTCATGGGTCCACGCTGCCCACGCTGACATCTCCTCACGCTGCCACTTCGTCCTCTAGGCCCCACGCTGCCAAATAATCATGTCTCCAAGTGACTTTAGGAAATTCTTTTTATCTTAAGTGTGAGTTAAGTGTCCCTCTCACCCATTTTATTTCTAACTTAACTTTATTAAAGTAAAGTAGTCAAAAATTAATATTTCCAATTAGCTATTGCTAATTGGGAATATTACAAAATGCTAAATTCCTCGGCTAGGAACTCATTGAGGAAGAATTCCTCGCTATGTGCTTTTTCTTTCTTCTAATGCTTCTTTGCCCATCAACCACCTGCAGAAAAACTACGTTCCTCTGGCTCTGCATGAAGGCTTTGCACAACTCTCTCTGCCTCAGAAAAATCTTGAACCGGAAGTCCTAACTCTCTGTCGACTCACTCAGAGAGAGACAACGTCAAGACTTCAGACCTCCTAGCTAGATCTGCGTAATACCTCTGGGGATTCGATCTGCTGCTACTGCAGCAATTTGGTCTTCACTTCAGATTTAGATCTGCTCTTCTTGTTTCACATCAAATCCTTTGATACCATGTGAAAATTCCTATATTTGACAATCTAAGGAATCCTACTGCATCAACAGAGTGTATTTCTCCTACTAAGTAAATTACATTCACATAATTAATTTAGATCTGAATTATTAAAGTAACTACTGAAGCAACCTACACTGAATAAATATGATTCCGAAACAAGGAAACTGAGAAAGAAATCAATCACACATAGGCCAATTATTTTTGGACACAAGTCCTCGGAAAAATCCAATGCAGGAAAACCAGTGCAATAGATCTGAGGGTTTGTATTATTAAGCAATAGCAAATCCTCAGTACATGTCTAAATACCTCAAGGGTTATTTAGTTACAGAGAGAAATACAGGCAGAAAAAAACTGAGTTGTACCTTACACAATCATTGGAAAAATCCGGTTGATTCGGTCACTGGAAAAGCTGCCTTTGGAGGTCACTGCGCAGTCACTGTGTAGGCCCTGCGTCACCTCCTCTAGGTACTGCGTCACCCCAGCAATAGATCGATCTGATTCCCAGAATCACAGATCTGGGCCTCCCGGTCTCACACCTCGGCTTTCGCCTTCTAGATCTGATCTGACAATTGAATCTCGGACTCCCTCTGAACCTCTGCGTAGCTCTGACTGGCTCTGCATAGCCTGACCAAACTCAAGAAAACATGGAGTCCGAAGGTATATATTTATGAGTTCTTGAGGTTGTCAGTGATGGTTCTAGATCAATCGGAACCTAGGAGGATCTTTATGTTCATAGATGGGTTGGCAGAGCCATTGTGTGGGTTGTTGAGGTCAACCCGACCTACGACGCTCTAGGATGCAGTTGGGAGAGCACCTGATCTTCAGGATGTGTGAAAAGTTCTGAGCACAGAAATCCTACTGCTAAATATTGATTTAATTCTCCTACTTTTTTTATTCTGCACAAGTTATTTAACTGAAAATGTTTAGAAAAACATCGAAGTAAACATAACTAGTAGCCTACACAAATACAGATCATTTACTGAACATCACGCACATATGACAAAGGACTCAAAGATTTTTCGAACAAATGTCCCCGGAAAAACCCAATGTGGGTGTAATATTTCCAAAAATGGAATTTTCAGCAGATCATGCTAGAAAAACGCATTCTTCAGGTATGAGGGCTTCAGCTATCATATCATATCTCTGAAAATGTTCAGCAACCAAAATAAATAGCAGCAGCAACCTTTACTCAGCTTTTAAGGGCAAAAGGGTGGGGAAAAGTGAGGATTTTGGCCCTAAAATGAGTGAATAAGGAAATCTGCGTAAAATGACAGGTCAAGGTTCTGGAATATGTTAGAATAGGTCAAGAGGGACTTCCATGTCGAATTTCAGCTCAAACAAAGGCGTTCTGCTAAGTTAAACAATTCCTCCTTCCCGACTAGTCAATAAAAACCCTGATTTCCCAAGACTTTGAATATGCAGAAATTTTATGAAGTAAGGGCAACGTATTTTCTGAAGGAATATGATGTATAACACTATAAATAATCAGAGAATGAGTTTTAGAACAAGGCATAGGCCTTCAGCAAGGTTAAACAGCAGTTTTATATAGAAAACCCCTCAAGATAGAGGTGCCGCAAGACAAAGATTGATCCAGAAACCCTTTAGCGTTTTCTCCAGGAGGCTGAAGCTTATATTTATTATATTACAGATCTGAAACTGATAAATACATGAGAACAGAGATCTATAATGAGACAAAATGCCCAAAGGGCTCTTTATTACTTTCCCCTTGGGGATTTCAGCAATACATGAAAATGCCGGAGTAGATCTGAGTTTTACTGCAGCAGATCTGAAGAATGATTCAGAATTTCTGAAGCAAACTTCAGTATCAGATCAGAAATATACTTGGATTGGTTGGCCAATCCAAGGATCACCCTCAATCAGAGATCTAACTCCAAAATGATGCCAAAACCCTTGGAACGCTGCTCCCTCAGCAATAACGCAGATTTGGGGAAAGAACTGCGCAGTATACCATGAAGAACATATAGGCCTGATGCCAAGATCTGATAATAAGCTCCAATATCTCCCAATCTGATCCTCCAAAGGAAAGAGAAGCTCTCCCTCTGAAAAACAAGAGAAAGAGGTGGTGTCGTAAGTCACCACGGCAACACCCTACAACACAGTATTACGCTGCTGCAGCAATAACGCTGTCCTGGAGGATGATGCTAAGAAAATAACCTTGCCTGAGCAGGCACTCGAAGTCCCCCGAGGCTAAGGGTGAGATCTCCGCACGGAGACACTCGGTGCACTAAACAGTGCAGCAGACGAGCTAAACAGCCAGCGTGCCAAAGAAAGACAAATGTCTCACTCAATAATCAATAATCCAAGAATCCAAGCATGCCTCAAATGAGGAGGCTCCTCCATCTTTTATAGTGTTGGTTTCCCTCCAAAACCAAATGTAGCCTCTCTCTCTCCTCCACATCCTCATCCTTATCTGCGCAGAAGCTTGGAGAAACTTCTAGAGTGTCCATAGTCCCCCTCCTCCACGTGGTGTTGGGTCCCCCCTTGACTCCCACTTAAGTCACAATGTTGTGCTACTAGGTGGATGTCTTATTTCATTTAAGTGAGTTTAGACCCTCTTTACTCACTTTTTATTTACTTACAAACTATAGGTGGAAAAATAAACAAAATAGAATATTCCAATTTGCTGTCGCAAATTAGGAATATTACAGCGAAGGCCCAACCACTACACCAAAAGCTCGAACTGTTAGTGAGGGCGGCATCCCAGGGTGTTAAGGGTGAGCTCAACAGCCCACCGGAGCATCTCGAGGACGGCAGCTAAACAACCCCGCAGCTAAACAGTCTCGCAGACCCCGGTAGCGTGTCAAGGCCCATCGGACCCTCAACAGGGAGGCTGCCCTAAACAGGGATATTACAGCCCACCACGCTCCGCGAGTCTCGACCTCGAGACCTTGGCTCTGATACCACGAAGGCCCAACCACTACACCAAAAGCTCGAACTGTTAGTGAGGGCGGCATCCCAGGGTGTTAAGGGTGAGCTCAACAGCCCACCGGAGCATCTCGAGGACTGCAGCTAAACAACCCCGCAGCTAAACAGCCTCGCAGACCCTGGCAGCGTGTCAAGGCCCACCGGACCCTCAACAGGGAGGCTGCCCTAAACAGGGATATTACAGTGGGAAAACCGGTGCAGCAGATCTGAGGGTTTATTATTATTAAGCAGCAATATTCTGAGTACATCTAGGGTGCCATAATCCGGCTCACCCAACAGAGAAAACCTCGGCTACAGAGAAAAAATGTGAGTTTTACCTCATTCCCGCAAGTCTAGCTGATCCGGATGAGCCACTGGTGAAACCTCAGCTAGCTCTGCACAGTCTCTACACTACCATTGCGTAAGGCTGCATGGCCCTAGCTGAGGGACTGCGTCACCCTATGTAATATCCCCAATGGGAAATAGACAGTAATACACAGCAATACAAACATGCAACTATATAGGAAAAATGGCGGAAATAGAATATAGAGCAAGTACACATAAAAATACCAGAACGCTAAGCCATTTTATTAATCTGAGAATATATATATGGGTACAATAGATAATCAGAATGAGTGCACCTATCCTTGCACAAGGCAAGTGAAGACCCTCTCGGAATAGGACATGAGTACAACTATAGAGGCTTAGTCCAGTGGCAGAGAAATCTATTTGTGAATCTTTAGCTGGCACCAATGAAGCTGGAACTAGGGTGATCCCCTCCTGGAATGAGTTGAAAATCGGTAGAGCACTGTACTCAGCACATAGGACAAACCCGAAACTCATAAACAAATGGACCACCTCAGAAAAACACCAGAAGCCCTCCCCTCAAGGCTTATTTGTCTCAAGCACAACGCGAGATGCCAAAGGAAATGCGGAAAAAGGAACAACAAATCCCTACAAACTCTCTAAGCGAAAGACAATCCCTCAGCCCGGAAACACGCTGAAAACTCCACGAAAATCCCCCACAACAGAGCTGCTCTAACTCCAACTGCGTCCTCCCTCCAGGACTGCGCAGTCACTCAATGAGGCCCAGCTCCTCTGCAAAACGTCCACCCAAATCTCCTGCAAATCAATTGCTAAAACTGAAGGAATACCTTGCCCGAGCAGGCACTCGAAGTCCCCCGGGGCCAAGGGCGAGATCTTCGATCGGAGACACTCAGTCGCACTAAACAGTGCTGCAGACCGACTAAACAACCGGCGTGCTCAAGTAGACAGAAGTCTAGCTCACAATATCATCAACATATCAATAATCCCAAATGGAGTGAAACTCCCACCTTTTATAGTGCTAGCTCCCCCTCAAAAACCCTAAGCTGCGTCCCCTCTCTCCATGAACTCCTCCTATGCAACGCGATTTAGCTTCTAGAGCCTACGTGAGGCCTCTCTCATGCAACGTGTGGACCCCCAAGGCTCTCCTTTAAGTCACAACGTTGTCCCTACTAGGAAGCACTTTATTTTATTAAAGTGAGTTGACCCCCTTTTTCTCACTTTTATTTATTAATTAGCTATAGGCGGCAAAACTATACAAAAATGAAATATTCCAATTAGCGGTGCTAATTAGGAATATTACAGTCTCCCCCGGCAGAACGTTGCTTGTCCTCAAGCAACTGAAGTAATGGATGCTGCAATATCTTCTCATCCTCCCAAGTGGCATCCTCATCCGGCAAGTTCTTCCACCTCACCAAGAACTCTCGGATCGTCCTGCTCCGCAGCTGTCTCTCCCTAGTATCAATAATAGCCTCCGGCTGCAACACCAGATGCCCCTCATCATCCATGGGTGGTAGCTCCTCTGTGACTGTCACCTGCTGGCCCAATGCCTTTTTCAGGCATGACACATGAAAAATGTTATGGATCTTGCTGCCTTGGGGCAGCTCCAGCTCATATGCAACCTGCCCAATCCTGCATATCACCTTGTATGGTCCATAAAAACGGGGCTTAAGCTTCTCAGCCCCCTTCTGCTTAAGCGAAGACTGTCGGTATGGCTGTAGTCGCAGGTAGACCAAGTCTCCTACCTCAAAGTGTCTCTCCACCCGACCCTTATCAGCATACAACTTCTGTTGATTCTGTGCTGTGGCTATGTTATCCTTGAGAGCTCGGAGGATATCTTGGCTCTCTTGGATCCATATCTTGGCTCTCGGAGCCCTACTAGCACCAAACATCATGTCCACAAAAGATAAGGGATGATATCCATATAAAGCATAAAAAGGTGACATACCAATGGACATGTGATGCGTCGTGTTATAGCAGTACTCTCCCAGATGCAGCCACCTCAGCCATGCCCTCTGCTGCCCACTGACATAGTTACGCAAGTAGCCCTCCAGCCACTTGTTAACTATCTCTGTTTGTCCGTCCGTCTGGGGGTGATAACTAGTGCTCGGCGTCAACTCTGTCCCCACTAGCCGGAAGAGCTCCTGCCAGAATCCGCCCATGAAGCGGCTGTCCCTGTCACTGACAATGGTCTTAGGTAGACCATGTAACCTAAAAATCTCCCTGAAGAACAGCTCAGCCACTTGCGCTGCTGTGTGGTGTGCGGATATGGCAAAAAAATGAGCATACTTCGTCAGTCGGTCAACGACGACAAAGATGCAGTTCTTGCCCTGCACCATGGGCAACCCTGTGATGAAGTCCATCGATATGCTCTCCCATTTCCCCTCTGGAATGGGAAGAGGCTGCAACAACCCTGCAGGATGGCTCATCTCTCCCTTGTTTCTCTGGCAAACATCGCACTCCCTGACATGCTGGAGTACGTTCTCCTTGAGGCCCTTCCATGAGAACCTCTCCCTGATGGCCCTGCAAGTCTTGGTGAACCCCTGATGGCCCGCCAATGGAGAATCGTGTGAAGCCTAGAGTATCTTCTTCTTGAGCTGAGATCCCTCAGTCAAGAAGATCCTGTCCCTGTAATAGATGATCTCGTCGACCACCCTGTACCTGTCATCTGCTACCTGCCCATCCAACACCTCACATGCAAATCTGTCCTTGGAGTACTCTACCAACAGTCGAGCCCTCCAATCAGCGTCCAAGCTCATAAGAGATAACGTGGCCGGTCTACGGGAAAGGGCATCAACTACCACGTTATTATTGCCTTTGACGTACTCTATGTCAAAGTCATAAGCTTGGATCTTACTGATCCACTTCTGCTGCCTCTCCTGCAACTGCTTCTGCTCCAGAAAGTACCTGAGGCTGTCGTGATCTGATCTCACCCTGAATCGGCTGCCCACTAAGTACTGCCGGTACTTGGCCAATGCATGCATGATGGCCAACATCTCCTTGTCGTATATGGAATACAACCTCTCATGCGGAAGGAGCTTCCGGCTCTCAAAAGCTATAGGGTGACCGCCCTGCATCAATACCGCACCAATCCCCTCTCCTGATGCATCACACTCAAGGACAAATGGCTGCGTGAAATCCGGCAATGCAAGCACGGGGCAGCTACTCATCACGTCCTTGAGCTTATCAAAAGCTCGCTGTGTTGTGTCCGACCAACTGAATGCCCCCTTCCTCGTCAAATCTGTGAGGGGTGCAGCAAGCTGTGAGAAGCCCTTGACGAACTTCCTATAGTATGTGCAAATGCCAATAAATCCCCGAAGCTCCGTCACATTCCTCGACTCTGGCCAATCTCTGATGGCCCTGATCTTCTCTTCGTGGACTCTCACCCCGTCCACTCCTATAATGTGCCCCAAATACAGCATCTCCGTCAAGCCGAACTCACACTTGGAGAGCTTGGCATAGAACTGCTGCTCCTCCAAGATGCGCAAAACTGTCTCAATGTGTTGGAGATGCTCCTCCCAAGTCCTGCTATAGATAAGTATGTCATCGAAGAAGACCAGCACAAACTTCCTCAGATGACCCCTGAAAATGTGGTTCATGCACGACTGAAAGGTAGCGGGTGCATTGGTCAGCCCAAAAGGCATGACCAGAAACTCGAAGTGCCCATAATGACACCTGAAAGCGGTCTTGGGAATGTCCTGTTCCCTCACGCGTATCTGATGGTACCCGGATCTCAAGTCAATCTTCGAGAAGAACCGTGCTCCTCTCAACTCATCCATCAGCTCATCGATCCTGGGAATGGGGTACCTGTTCTTCAGGGTCTTCTTATTCAGAGCCCTGTAGTCAATGCACATTCGCAATGTGTCGTCCTTCTTCTTCACCAACACCACGGAAGAAGCAAAAGGACTCGTGCTCGGCCGAATGTGACCAAGGGCCAGCAACTCCTGAATAGCACGCTCTATCTCATCCCGATAGGCCTTGGGATGCCTATACGGTGTGGTGATCACTGCCTGTATACCGTGCTCAAGCTCAATAGTATGCTCAAACCCCCGATCCGGTGGCTGCCCTGGTGGAATATCCCCGAATACTACGGCATACCTGTCGAGGATAGACTGTAGCTCAGGATGCACTGTCTGCCCTGTATCTACTGCCTCTGAAGCCCGCAACTCTACCGCCCACTCTATGTCTCCCTTGCGGAAGGTTGCCTCCATCCTGTGTGCCGACACCGTCTGAGGCGGGTATGTGTGCTGTCCCCGTATCTTCTCATGCCTCCCCGTCTTGGGATCATCCCACTCCATCTCTAGGGCCTTCCAATCTGTCGTGACCTTCCCCAGAGTAATGAGCCACTGAACACCCAATATCATGTTGGTGTCCGGGATATCCACCACGAAAAAATGATCTGTCAATGTATAAGTGCCCATCGTCACTGATAACTCGGGAACATACCGAGCACATACCATGGTCTGATCTCCTGGGACCAAAACGGAAAATCCATCAAAACTCTCAGTCTGTATGCCTCTCCGCTCAACCATCTGTGCATCAATAAAGTTGTGGGTGGCCCCACTATCAACCAAGACTGAGACCCGCTGTCCACGTACTGTCCCCCGTACGCGCAACGTCAAATACTTGGGAACTCCCCACAATGCGGCTAGAGCTCCTCCAGTAGGTGCAAATGATGCCCCACCTGCTGCGGGTGGTGGAGGTGGTAAGGTACCCTGCGCTGCATAACAATCTCCTGCCTCCACGTCATCCCCCTCATCCTCTTCCCCGCTGCTCTCGGAGAAGACCTCAATGAAATGTGCTTTCCCCGCAGCACATCTATGTCCCGGTGCCCATGGCTCCTGGCAAGTGAAGCACAACCGCTTCCTCCTCAGCTCTCTCCTGGCCTCATCATCATACTGCCCTCGCCCGGGATTTGCCTTGGGAGGCGAAACCCTCGTGTCCTTCCCTTTAGGCTGGAAGGCCTGTCTCTGGGGGTAAGGTGTCCGAGTCCTGGGTAAGACATCCTGTAAATCCTGAGTCCTGCTGATGGCATCCTGAAGTGTAGCTGGTCTAGTTGACCAGACTAGGCCACGTAGTGGGTCTGTCAACCCCTCCACAAACATGTAGACCATCCGAGCCGCGGATAGATCAGGCACCATCACGGAAATCCTCAAGAAGTCTGAAATGTACGTCTCTGGGCTCCCAGTCTGCTTGAGCTTTGTCAGCTCAACGAAGTGCTGCTCCGGATCCTTCCGGTCAAAACCTTCTATCACCCTCTTGGTAAACTCGACATATGTCATCACTGTAGAATGCCCGAGTGTCGTCATCCCGTG